>JBAIZL010000002.1:177529523-178172023 GCA_036971475.1 Prosapia bicincta
TGGTGTGAAGGATTGAATATCTTAATTAGGTAGACCTACTTTATATCATATACAACGTAACGGAAAAGCAGATAGAATAAACATTCATTCCAGTTTATGAAATCTAGCAGGTGTAAAATGAGATTAATGAACTATCTGGATGAATTTATGAAGCTAACCAGCTAATATTATCAGCCAATGAATTATTAACAAAGAGTTTATTTGGAGGCTAACTTTAAAGCATGCAAATGTAATTGAAGATATTCAAATCCAATTTTCTGCACAGTTAGAAATACTGTATATTTGATTAAATAATGTGATAGTTTATGTTGTTACTTGCCGTGATATACACCTGAGTTCAAATGGAAGATATTTTAGTAGTTGGTATTTATTTTAAACTCAAATTATTACTTTTACATTAAAAATGGTATGTTGGTTTGTAAAAGTTTCAAAAACATCCTGCAGTTGTTAAACTCAAATTTTAACACGAAATATAACCCGCTCAAAGGTATTGTTCAATATATTTTTCGCGTCAGTAACTTATCTGGGACCGCGACAAAAAAATCTTTATAAAGGGTCAGTACCAGCGATCGTGTCATCTGCCGCAAGCGAGGGATCCCTCACCACTGGATACCAGATAACAACAACCACAGTCACGTGTGTAACATTACCTGTTTCCAATTACATTGTTAATTAACAAACAATAATGTATCCCCTTAGACCCTATTCAGATTATTATACAATTTGAATTAAATATTCACCTTAGTCGAGATACTTTTAAGTGATCGTGTCAGGATCAGCTACGCCATTAGTCAAATCGTAAGTGCAGGTTATTTGGGAAAGCCAGTACCCACTCGATTAGCGACTACTTCATTTGATGTGGATTTACTCCGTGAATCCAGAATTACAACACCGATGATCTCCAATTATATGTCCGATCAAACATTCCCAAATTAACGTGTGAACATAAGGGAATTTATGATCATATAATTGAAATGATAAATGACGAAGTTGAGGGAACCTCTTCTTGCAAGCGCCAGGAGAAACTGGGAAAATGATATCTTTTATCAGATTGATTCAATCAAAACATTACATTAGTTACGTTAGGTTTTTTCAAGCCACTAATTTTAATCGTTGCTCAAATTATATAATAATTTTTATAATTATAAATAATAAAACATAATGAGAATTAATCAATTTTTGGAGCACTGTGTATTAATTTTATAACTAAATAAATAAAAAAAACACCACAATACAAAATGTTTAATTCACTATAATTACTTTATGGATTACTTGGTTATCATCTTCAGAAAATAGTTACGATGAGACAATACAAGCCTGCTGACTATTCCAACTTCAACCTTAATAAATATAGGCCAATATATATATTGAATAAAAACATTTCAAATACAAGAATAGTTTTAATTTATATTTTTTTCGCTAATAAAATAAGAATTAGCATCTTCAGGAAAAGTAACGATATAAACTGTTTTTCGTGAACATACTAATACTTACTTTTTTAGCGAAAAGCTTTCAAAAAATTATAAATTAATATATTCAACAATATTTTTTGACATATTTATATTTATTGACTATGTTACAGACTCCGTCCAGTAAGATTTTTTTATAAGGGATTTTTATTTGCGGAAGATGGGTGTTCATTGAAAATCGTCAGTTAATAGTAATGTAAATAGAACCAAAGCGGCCTCAACTTGACTATTCGATGTAATTGCCTGTTCCAGCTACAGTTAATTACTAATTAATTAGATATTTCAAAACACTTGTCAGATTGACTGGCTGTCCAAGGTTATCTGGATGTGACGTCAATAAACCAGACACACGCAATACATTCCTGTACATTGTTAGGACAGAATTTACATGTAAAAAAGAGGTCGTATTAAAATACAGGAAATATTACAAGTACAGTTCCGAACTTGTACGGTTCAGAATTCCGTTAATATAAAGGCGATTCTTTTTTGCTGTCGAAGTATGGTAATGATTCATTCATAGGATAAAATACATCCATGTAAATAATACCATTGGAATGAAAGTTTGTAGTGCTCATGAATTGGGATTTCCTTTTCGTTGACAACTCTACCGTGGAAAAACGTCTCAACTCGCTGCCAAAGCCTACTTCACGTTTAACAATAGCGTCCATGCATGCTTCACAGTAAACCTAACAAGTAATTCGTTTCACTTGGCTCGTTTTGTAAACATTTCTCTCTCCCTTTGTCATCTGCTTTAAATCAATTACCATCATTGTCCCTTTAATCTATGTTTTTCAACTGAAGATATTTCTTGAATTTTATAGTCCAGATTTATAATATGTTTTTATAAATATTTATTTAGACACAATTAAATATTTAACATACACAAATGGATACCACGCCACAATAATAGACAAACTATGGTACAAAATACAAAAAAACACTAAAATTTACACTAAATACAGGGAAAAGAAATACATCACAATTCAATTCACAAACAAAACAACAAACATAATAGCCCGCAAATTTCAAAAAATAGGATACAAAATAGCATACAAAACTAATAACAAGTTACAATACAAAATACAATACAACACCAACAACAAGGATAAATTACAAGCACCAGGCGTATACAAACTGAACCGCGACGAATGTGTGTGTATATATATATATATATATATATATATATATATATATATATATATATATATATATATATATATATATATATATATAATTACATAAAATTATAAATTTTAAGTTCGACTTTATGTAATGAAGGCTTGTTGGCCCAAAGCAAAAACATTTTTTTCCAATAATCAGGTACACAACACAAAATTTAGGAATGAGTGATCTGTCAAAATCATTCTTTTGTTTTCAACTTTTAAATAATGAAATTTCACAGAGCAGAAAATGTTTTTCCTCTTATAGAGGTTTAAATAGTGAAAAGTGTTTTTGAAATAAAGTTATTAACAGACAGGCTTTCCCCGGGCCTGTAGAAGAAATCATCAAACCTTAACGGATATTGACTTAATGGTTTATTAATGGTGTCGTAATGGGTTCTCAAAGCGATCAGACAGGATTACTACTACCGCCTTCAAAATATAAGAATTGGTTGAACATATGTAGAATTGAAGCAGGGATATCAACCCACTGGTATTCCTATATGGAAAGAGGAGGGGATCAATGCTCCAAGTGTCGAAGGTTGCGAGCTGAGTAGGCTTACACTCATCGAAGTCATAAAAGAGGTGTCAACCAGATATGTGTTATATGGAGAAAGATAAGATAGAGATAGAATTAGGTGGCACTAGAAAAGACATAACGGTGCCTTGTTATTGCAGAAAACGTATGTCATCCGGAGGGGGGGGGGGAGAATCCCTTCGTTTAAATTAAACCTACTCTCATCCGGAATGAAGAGAGAGTTACGCGCTACATGCCCCATAATAATAATGCCTTCCGTCTGGTAACATCATATTCATGGGTAGAACTATGTGTTCAAGACTTTCTTAATATACGTTTACAAGCGCTTTGTTGCACTAGATTTTTAGAACAAAGTTAGAAATGTTTTTCAACGGGTTTAAAACTCTTGAAGTCTGTAGCCATCAAAGGTTTCTAGCAGTTATTAGGTTTCTGTACGGAAACCTAACTTTGTCTTCTACTTTTGAATAACAACTCGTTAAAATGAATGTTTCTTCTTTGCATATTAATTCTGCCACTCTCCGTAACAAAACAGTATTTCCGTTCGAGCTTGGAGACAGTAGTAGGGCAGTCACGAATAGGACACAAGCTCAAGGATAATTGCCGAGTCAGTTTAGCAGAGCCGGGAGCAACGATCAGACGAAGGTGTTTATGGGAAAGTGTTTTTATAGAACGTTAATAGTTTCGTAGGAAAGCTTGGCGCAGCTGTAGAGCGACTTGTTCCTGTTAGTAAAGGTGTGTGGTGGGCTAGTTTGTTTTGGTGAGTACACATTCAGGTACCTGCTTTTAATGTTAGTACCTCGTGGCATAAATTAGTTCTATGTTTAGCCAATTTTTACCAATTTGGATAGAATTGAAAAACCAAGCAGATATATACTTCCTCGTCGTAAGCCTGACATTTATCTTGACACTTTTCCTTGTACCAGTTTGTTCAGCTTAAACCACATGGTAAACCTATTTTAATGATAAGTTAGGTTAAATTAAATTTATATTGAACTATTAAGTAATAAAGAAATATTACGTTCTTTGTAGTTTTATTGCCAGCAGTCCATATTCATTTTGTACTATAACAACGTTTAAATTAGTACTTTAAAAAAACAATTCTATTTATTTATAATTTCACATATTTAAATTTTGAAATTATTCATATTTATAAATTTTACATTTAATTTCTTAATCTACTTTTACTAAAGTTTTCTAGTCAGTACAATTGGTTACTAGTGATGTTTAGAGGTGGCGAGTAGCTTTTCTTAACGAGTAAAATGTATATTCGTAACATAAGTATTTATTAATAACTAAACGTTTTTGAGGTTAATATGAGGTTTTGAGAATGTGTTTGTAAGTTTATGCTATACTCATGCGGACAAATATAGCTGTTTCCAATGCTGCTACTGCTGCTTGTGATAACGTAGGGTTTCAAGGCAGTGCAATTAATTGTTAGTAGCGACTGTTTGTGTGCGAGTGGATGGTGTATTTGTAACTAATATTCTACATTTATATTATCCTTATTTACCAAGTCTAAAGGCTTTCAATTGTGAGTTGATCTATGAAGTTTTAGATGTATGAAGGCCTATATAATCACGCGTACACTAGTAGATCTAATCATAAGGGATTAGTACAGGTACGTTGGTTGAGTACACTTGGTTACTGTGGAGCACATATCAGAGGATACAAGTGTTTATTAGAACGCATTCTAATGTTAATGAGTATTAGAGATTGAAATAATGCCTTTCACGTAAGAGGAAATTATAAAAAGTACAGTTTTCTATACTTGTAACCTAACCACTAACTCTTGTTTAAATATAACCTTATCTTACTAAAACAAAGTTACAAGAGAAAGTCAAAATGAAATTAACTAAACTTTTTTTTAATTTTTGCTGTCAGTTCAAACGTTCCCTATCTATATATGTGTGGGCTAAGATATATATATATATATATATATATATATATATATATATATATATATATATAACATAGGTTATTCAAATACAAGAATATTTATTAATATATATTCAAAGCTTTTCGTTGATAAACAGTACCAACATCATCAGAATTAAAAAATACAATAATGCAAGGTATAGGCCTGAAACATATGTTAAATTAGGAATAGAATTGTTGCTAAATTTATAGAAATTGCCAAATTTATTTTGTTGCTGTAACATTATAGACATTGAATATAGTATCAAATTTAGAGTGTATTTGTATTTGTTCTTTTATTAATTTGTTATTATTACTGTATTTATATATTTCGAATGCTTCATATATATTCATTCTTAATCCTTTATTAATTTCTTTTATATGTTTCATATTTTCAATATTTGGAAATTGGTGCTTATTATTAATACAATGATTTGCAAAATTTGATTTATATATTTCTGGATTTATATAAGCATTCAAATGTTCTTTGTATCTTTCTTTTAATTTTTTCTTGGTTTGACCTATATAGGTTTTATTACAGTTTTCACATTCTAATTTATAAACACCACCTTTTTCATGCATATTATTTGTTTTATTATGTTTATTAATTTGTTATTAGTTTTGTATGCAATTTTGATATATATATATATATATATATATACATATTCTAATTTTTAATCATTAATAAAATACTATATATTCATCCACTCAAGCTCAAATATTTATTTTTAACTTGTAGTGGATGACACTTTATGGTAATACAGTTTTTTTAAATATTATTTCATGGATTAAATTTTAAAAAATGAATGTGTTTAGGTTAAATTCGAACTGTATGACTACATATTTGAAATCCAGCATTCAAATGTTATTCATAAGAGAAATTCTGTTAGACCTATTTTAAAATATTCCACAAAAATCCTATCCACTTCTATAGGCGAGTTCCACTGACTAATTTTTAAAATGAAATCTGACTGTCTTTTCCAAAATATCTTCGTGTTCCAAAACAATGTATTTTTTTAAAAAATGTATTAAGGGTAAAGAGCTTGAACGACCTTTATTATTGATAATAAAAAAAATTATAAAACTTACAAATTTATTCCTCTCTTTTAAATAAAACAAACTTCCTCAAAAAACTATAAGGGCAAACTTAAATCTTTTTCATTTCATTATATCAATCAGGAACTCCATAAGAAATAGTCATTTCTGACGGACAGTTCTACTTCTGCCAATTAATTTTTAAATTTAAAAATATTTATTTATAAATTTTTATTTATTTATTTTTAAATAAAGTATAACGTAAAATAATTCTACATGATATAAGAGTTGATTTTGCACGCTGCTTTAATTTAAGTCGTTTTAGGAGTGGTTAGATTATATAATAAACTTTTGTAAATAAATTACAGAAAAATATTTTCTGGACCATACAGTGAGTATTGTGTTTATATATATATATAAATATATATATATATATATATATATATATATATATATATACATATACAGTAAACTCCCGATTATCCGTGGGCGGATTAACCGGTTTGCGGATTATCCGGGGTCTGCCATTGTTTTACAAATATACAATTTTTATTCTAATTAGATTCATGTGTTTAAATTTCCAAACGATGAATTACGATGTAAATACATATAAGGCTTAATAGAAGTTAAGATGAAGGGAATAGATATGTAAATATGTATGTACCAATTTTTACATAGAAAGGGAAGCATCCCGACGCGGGCCAGCGAAATAAAAGGCGCAGACTACTGTTTATGTATATAAGAGACAATGACAAAATGCTTGGACGCCCGAAAACCTAATGTGTATCATAAGATTGTAAACAAATGTCAGCTAATCTCGGCTATAAATAGTCTAGGACGTGACATATGCATTATCCATGTCTGTCATATACATTATCGATCTTTATGGCTTTGTGACACACGTGACACAAGTAGACACTGTGCAACAAAATCGTTCTCCAGAAACTTAGATCACACATTAAAGCTAAATCAATGCTCACAAAAAACAGACGAAAGTGACAGATTTTTGTTGTTAAAAAGTGAAAGTATTATGTGTAAAGGAAATTACATATGAACATACATACTTACTTTTGACATATACTTATGTAGGTATTGTAAATAGTTAGACATATAAATGTACATGTTATAATCCGTCAAATACAACGAAATTTTAAATTATTTTCGGTATTTATTTTGTCCTCTGAAGATTATTTGTGAATTGCACTAACCGGGGTCATTATTTGTGTAACTTGTGGTATAATAATCGATTATCGATCGTTTTGCGTATTCTTTGTTCATAGCGGATTATCCGGGGAATTCGTTATCCGGCGTTGCCGGGCCACCCTATTCCACGGATAATCGGGAGTTTACTGTATATATATATATATATATATATATATATATATATATATATATATATATATATATATATATTTATATATAAACCAAAGTAAAATGAGACGAATCTAGAGCTGGCAGAGCATAACTGGTTGTAATGGCGCCGTGTTGTATGTTGCAGGTTTCGTCAGAACAAAGCGAAAGTGAATTGTCTTGATTACAATACAATCCTGTCTAGAGATGCGAACATTGTTTGTGTTGGCGTGCGTGTGTACAGCGTGGGCGGGGCTCCTCAACGAAGGCAGGCCTCAGCGTAACCTCCCGGACAGGTCGCTGTACATCCGTAACATACCCGAGGTCTTGGGGTACAGCAGCAGTTTGTACCAGGTGTACATGCCTCCGCTGCCATATCCATACGTAAGTAGCCAACTGTAATGTGTGAAACCTTTTAATAAACATGATGTCTAAGAATCATAAAAGAATTACTATAGTGATTGTTTAATTGTAAACTAGCACTAAAACGTGAAAATAACAAAAATGATAAAAATAAAAGATTATGTTTAAAAAGAAAGTAACATTTTAAATTTTATCATAGGTGTAAAAATAAGTAAGAAATGGTAAACATGGCGTGCGCCTATGTACAGATTCGTCTGATTGACTATTGGGAAATAGTGGTAATATCAACTGTTCTTGTTTAATCGCTGTATATTGTAAGCAATATTTTGAATGCAATTAATCTTTTATAGTGTGATCATCGTGAAAAGGAAATAAAAATGAAAGCCCGCCCCATTCTCAATCCAGTTCTGCAGCAGAAGTAGACCCATTCTTAAAGCATTTGATAAAGTTTAAAATATACTTTCTCCGGAAACATATTTTAATTTCATCTTTGTTTTTATCGTTTCAGTGCCAGTTTTCATTTAAATATCATTTTAGTAATTTTCTAATATCACTTATTACTAATGTTACTGTTACTTTTCTAATAAAAGCATTTTTTTAAATATGTTTTATATTTTTTAAAATTGTTTTCGTTTTTTAATTATATTAACTAAAATTTTGATTCAAGCTAACGCTATTAGTAAAGAAAATAGGCTAATATTAACTAATAATTAGAAAAAACCTATTTTTTCCTTAAATACGTGCCTAAACGTTTTAATTTAATATATACTATTGTTTTAAAACAAGCAATTATTTAATTCTAACTAAAGTGTCGTTACTTGATTCTTACGGCTCATGTCTTTGAATGCGTCTTCGTTCAATGCATTTTAGCGTTTAATTTTGAAACGAAACCAAATACATTACTCTTCAATCGGAAGGCCATCATATGATCAAAGTCTACTCAGCTAATATATGCTTGTCACTGAGCAAATGGTTTTGAACCTAAATTGATAACCGCCTAGTCTACGTTACTTTCTTGTGTTGTATGTAGTGTTGATGACCGTAATAAAATCAACGATAGCATGCGTAGTTTAATAGCTGCACAATGCAGAAACTATTTATTTTTTATTTTGTGAATTTGTATCTCTTCAGAAATTTATTTCGGCTGGTGGTATATCTTCTTTATATAATTGTCTAATAAGAAAATACGGCCATATAATGTAAGCTAAATAGCACTTATCCCATTTACAAGGTATTTAGATAATTCAATAATGGATCGTCAAGTGCTGAAACAAAAACTTCGAGATTTTCATGTGATCCACATCATGTAGTTACAAATATTTGTCTGAGTTTTTTGTCGTCTAGCTTCATCTACAACTTGACCTAATACTTTAATTTGAAACATTTAGGTATTTTCATATTTTAAATACTCCAACAGTCCTTAATTATGAGCTTCATCTATCAGTGTATCAATAGTTTGCGTAGGCACACACACACACACACACACACACACACACACACACACACACACACACGCACACGCACCACACACACACTCTCTCTCTCTCTCTCTCTCTCTCTCTCTCTCTTTCACACACACACACACACACACACACACACACTCACTTCTAATCTTCAATACAATTGTTTAATATCATTTTAGATTTATTTTTAAATTTATTTTCTAAATTTAAGCGTAAACTCTAATAAAAAACAATTAGAAACATACACAAAACTCACAAATTAATCATTTATTTACTCATACGCGTTTCAATGACCAAGTCATCATCATCAGTGAGTGTTACTACTACAAACTGAGTTAGACTTACCAGTTGTATGTTAGAGTTTGTAGTAGTAACACTCACTGATGATGATGACTTGGTCATTGAAACGCGTATGAGTAAATAAATGATTAATTTGTGAGTTTTGTGTATGTTTTTATTTGTTTTTAAAATAACCTCACAAGCTATGCTGAAAGAATATTTGTTTAAACTCTAATGTTTTAACACGATTAGTGATAATTCATGAGCGAGTTCGTAGTTCCATAACTGTAAACAATACAAAGACTGGGCCTAATGTCGGTTCCCTAGGGAATCTAGACTAGAGTTTTGTCTGCCGTCACGACGGGGGATAGCGTGAGTGTGGCCGAGATAAAGTGGTTCTGTAGGTGTTAAATCATTTATAATAATCATGATTATGGTGAACAAAGTACTTCGGTAATGCCGCCAGTCTGGGTGTGGCCGCTCTGTGAACAGACTTCCTCGTCGACGAAAAAAAGATCGATTATCGTTTTGTTCAGTTAAACACGCTATCAGAAAAACCGAATTGCAATTTTGTCAAAGTAGTCTCTAGATAGTAAAAACCATCTTAAGGATCAACTGTTACAAAGGCTCTGTTATAATCCCTCAACAAATAGTAATTATACAAAAATGTTTTCTTAAAATTAGGGATGGGCCGATTCCTATTCTCGATTCAAGGAATCGTCGAGTCTAATAGAATCGTGGAATCGGCGATACTCGATTCTTCGTCGATTGAAGTGGCGAATCTGATTCTTGATTTTTTATCTGTTAAAATACGCATGTGGTGTAATTTATAGGAAATATAATTATCAACAATGTCTTATTCAAGTATTAGTTGCTCTTAATGAATTAAACTATTGAAACAAATGTCTATTTGAGAACACGAAAATATTATTATTATTATTTATAACACAACAACAAAGATAATCTGAAGAATTTCTGGTCGTTTGTCACAGCTTTTCTCGCTCTGCTATCTCACTCTCACTCGGGAGCGCTCGACTCTCTTTCTTTCTCTCTCTCTCTCCCGTCTCTGGGTACCACCACTACTCTGCCACCACTTCATAAAAGTCGAAACATATCACAAAGAAAAGGTAGTTGCAATTCCTCCATTTTTACAAACTGAATGGCTATTACTAAAGTTATGTTGCAGTTGTGAACTGAAGTTCGTAATTATAGTTTTAAATAAATCATTACTTTTATCCAATATATTCTCACCCTTTTAGAAATTCCTATTCATAAAGTAAAGCACGAACATTTTACATTAAAGCCTATTACATTAAAACTGTACTTTTAAAAGGCTTCATATAACCAAGGTGTTAAATAGATTCATAAAATGGCATGTAGGCCTACGCCTATATAGCTTATAAGTCTCAAAAATCGACTTAAGAATCAAGAATCGAAAAAAAATTTGAGAATCGAAATCGGAATTGAAAATTTTAGGCATCGGCCCTACTTAAAATATATACAAGTTTTTTAATGATAAGCTTTTCGACGTCACAAATCACTACCGTGAGAGTAGTAATAATAATAATATTGCTATTCTGACTGTAAGGTTAGGTCATTTATTTAAATAAGCTATATTTTGTAAAAGTAGTGCAATTTTTTATAATTATTAGGAATGGCCTCTCATTTTTAAATATGAAGAAATTTAAACAACTTTAAATTGCCTAAAATTTTATTCATTTAATATAATATAATCTTGTTGGTACGATTTCACAACGTAGTTACCATCACTTGAAGGATACATAGTTTTATCTGTCTGTGGCTCTTTACATCGTGAAGATTGTTTGTTTTCAACACTTGGATATTTTGAAATACAAATACAAATAGGGTTTCATTTTCAGATCAACAGTGGCGGATCCAGCATCTTTTATCGATTAAATTTGTAAGAAAGGTTGTTAAAAACAATACTATATTACGTCACACGGGAGGAAAGTAAAGTAAATGAGCGTTCAAACTCGGAGGCAAATCTTCCTGCTGATTGGAACATTCTTTATGTTTCTTTCCGCGTGGCGGAATATACTGTATAAAACTCTCCAGAGGTAGTTAACATCTAGCGTCGACACCCATGTATTTGCCACTGCAGCTATATTGATTGCATTTCTATTGGGCCTTACATCATTATTACAGCCTTATTTCATTTTTTTATGAGGATTGATTGATTAGAACCAATGAGAACTATTTACAACCCCTATAGAGAGTAGATCTGCTACAGTTGTGGCATTATCTCCACAACCTACAACCGACAATCTTATCAACACACTGTAGCATGCTCAATAATTTTTGTTTACAATTCAGCATGTTGCATAAATATTTGTTATTTTAGTTAATGTAAAAATTTAAAAGAAATGTTTGTTTCTAAAAATGTTTTATGATAACGCTAGTCAAAAATCGGTGTCATGATAAACTGTAAACCAATGAAAAGGCTTTTATGAATATATAAGGGTGGGGGAGATTCAGAACCATGCTCTGTTGCAGTGAGAAAATGAGTTTCATCTATCTTTCACTAGCCACGTTGGAGGAAGGTCGCCACTGGCCTGCAATTATTGATATTTTGTGTTAATTTGTAATAATTTTATTTTCAAAATTTAATAACAAAGGAAAAATGTTTTATAGGTAGCTTTGTTTCACTTATTTTATTATTTTCAAAATTTAATTATGCTGTAAGAGTAAACACGTGTAAAGTTTTAATATGTGCTAACAAAGCCATGTATGTTCAAGTGATTGCCAAGATATGTTTTAAATTTAATTTCTTGATATTTTTCAATACATTCAAATCAGTAAATATACAATCCAATGTGCATTGACTTAGCCTTGTCATAACCATTTGTAAAAGACGTGAGCCTTTTAGATTTTAATACATTTTGTTAAACTTATAAAAACCAATGATTTTTGAAGTATAATATTTTAAATTGTATTAAAATTAATTTTTTTTTTTGCATATACAAACGAGAATCATAATGTAACCTGTCTTCTTTAAAACGATTTGAATAAACTGATAACTTTGTAAAATTTGTAAATTAAGGTATAAGTCTTTAAAATAGACTAAAACACATACCCATTTTCAAAGTATCGGAGGTTTACAACACTTATACCCACAATTCTTTGCTCTACTTCGGCGATAATTGTCATTCTGTCTGGTAGTTTACCAAAAAAGTACTAGTAGAAATGACCGAACGCTCTTGTATGCTGTCGTACTTTGGAGCATCATATCGCCGAAATGCAACAATCAATCACAGATTTTGTTTAACACCGTCAAGTTTACTTTAGTTTTCGTAGAGTATTGTTATTTTTTTAATATAATATATAAATAAATACGAAGTTCCTTCTATAGTCCTTGCAAAAGTTTATAAAAGCTGTAATAAACCCAACCTAAGGGAGTTCTGCTTATAAGACATTTTCCAAAAGTAAGTTTACAACCCCGATGTAATCAATCAGCGACATCATTATTGAGGGCAGTGATTTTAAGCTCATGACCATTCTCTGTAAGATTCTGTTTTCGAAACACGCTAACACCAACCATTCAACTTTACAGAAAGATATCTGGCAAGCACTAAAATTGAGAAAATAAATTTTCTTTTATAACTAAGAGATATCATCTTTTCAAAATGATTTTACCTTCTTGTTTTGCATTATTGGTAACTTGAAATTATATTATGATTAGCAATAGACGCAACAATATTAAAAATACTTGCTCGTAGATGTTCCACATAACAGGGCATTTGAAATTCAGATGAGTGGTAGCAGACGCTCTGTAATTAAATCTAAAGAGTAAGAGTGCGATTTTATTGATCTGATGATGTCAAGGTAATATATAATATGTGGAACCCGCTAGCGTGAAGTCTAAGTCAGCTGGCTCATTATCGTGACTGTTTTATTCCAATAACTTTACTCACGTCCTTGGATTATCGGCTCTATATCATCCACACAATTATTTTCGAAGCGTAAAGGTATAACAAACTACATCGTCTTTCTTTTACTTTTCCTACAGCCATTAAATATACATAGAGCGCGAAGATTATCATTGAATATGGTTTTACTAATACAATAATAACTATATCGCCTTACACTAGGAGTGTGTGTGTGTGTGTGTGTGTGTGTGTGTGTGTATGGTGTGTGTGTGTGTGTGTGTGTGTGTGTGTGTGTGTGTGTGTGTGTGTGTGTGTGTGTGTGTATGTGTATCTGATGTGTGTGTGTGTGTCTGTATGTGTGTGTATCTGTTTGTGTGTGTGTCTGTATGTGTGTGTATCTGTGTGTGTGTGTGTGTGTGTGTGTGTGTGTGTGTGTGTGTGTGTGTGTGTGTGTGTGTGTGTGTGTGTGTGTGTGTGTGTGTGTGTGTGTGTGTGTATGTGTGTGTGTGTGTGTATGTATGTATGTGTGTGTGTGTCTGTGTGTGTGTGTCTGTGTGTTTGTATGTGTTTGCGTGTGTGTGTGTGTGTGTGTGTATGTGTGAGTGTTTGCGCGTATGTGTGTTTGTGTGTGTGTGTGTGTGTGTGTGTGTGTGTGTGTGTGTGCGCGCGCTCGTGCGTCTATGTGTGTGTGTATTACCTTACAATAACTAATTTTGACAACTTTATTATAAATCTATATATATTTAAAGTTGAATTAAAAGTAAAAATTAAATAGGCCTATCCTTTTTCTTTAATACCCAAAGTTTTCATGTAACCGTTTTCACCCGAAAGCATTCCCTTAACTTTAAGCATCTGTGTTCACGGTCTTCTACTTTTTTTTGTCTCTTCGACAATCAGTGATTAACATCACTATTTCCTGTGAAGTGTGTGAAAATAGTTGAGAATATTCACATCCTTATGGCAATGTCATCAACCACCTTTTGGAAAGTTGTCGTATTTGGAAAATTGGGAATGATCAAAACGCTATACGTAGAGATAGTATACCTAAAGCGTGCCAACTCTCATTCTGTTGCCCGGGAACTCGTGCTATTTATTTCAGCATATGCCATTTACCTCTGATATACTCTTTTGAATCTTCATCTGCAATGCTCTAGTTTTTTTAATTCACTTCTTTTTTTATCAGTTTAAGCACTTTTAGTTGTGTAGATCTGTTACTTGGCTAAGTAAGAAGTATAAGGAAACAACTAAGAGTAATACGCATACAGAATTAAGGGAGTAACATAAAACCCTTAGGACTAGGATGTAACTGAGGATTATAGTTCAAGAGTGCAGGATATAGTACCTGGAGTAATCCTACTCCCAGGAGGGTGCATTGAGAGGAGTGAAACCGTTACACTCCAGGATGAAAAACAGGTTCGGTAACAGGTAAACTAAAAAATATAACTTATATAGCTTTCATATCATTCAGACACTGAGAACATTTAAAATTTTTGGTTTGCGTGATTACGTAGCTTTACTTGGAGCAGACATACTCTCAAGAGGGGAGTCACAAAGGGTAGTCTGTCCACTACCCGGTCGTGTTGTTTTATTCAAAGTGAAAAGACACTAAGGAACTCAGACGTTTCCATTTTCAACGGGATTGTGCTATTTTGTAGGCATGTGTCCCGTTGTCTCGACTACCCTCTTAGGGGTGCGTAATTGTCCAGTTTTGGCAGAATAGTAACTGACGTACTTCTTTTTTTATGTTATTTTAAGTAGATAAAAACTGAAGGCTTTAGACGCTGAATTGAATATCTCATATTAATGACTTGAAAGTAAAAACTCTTAGAACTTTCGCGAAGTTTACTGTCATGCCAATGATGCCGATTGATTCCAACCTCAGCAGCTTCCTTCGGTCCGTCGCATCGCTTCAACTTGGTAACACCAGTTTTGATCTTAATTTGGTCACCTTATTAAACACCATGGGATTACATTAACAATGTACAGTAACTTATAAAGTTAGTTATAGAGACAAGCGAAACTTTGTACTGGTTCAAACATTTTAACCGGATAACAACGATAACAACGCGCAGATAACTATAAGATCCCAGAAGATTATATCACCTTTAATGAAATACACTTACTATCACAACTAATAAACAATTAAATGGAACAAATACAAAATACAAAAGAAGGTAAACCAGTTAGAGAGCTTAAAAGTCTAGGAATAGGCACATGAAAACAGTTAAAAAGGAATTATTTTTAATAATAAAGAAGAAATTAATTAAATCTTATTAAATATGTTTAGAAAACTTAAAAAGTAAAAAAAATGTCACTTGGTGCACCACCATCCCTTTACTTCAACTTTCGAAGTTGTTACGAACATGTTCCACTCATCGCAATCAAACTGTAGTGATTGTAATGGCAGCTTCACACAATTAACAAAAGGCGGATCTTTGTGTCATATAAAATGTTCACGGATTACCATATAGTGCCAGACACGACGACGGGTAACCACCAAACGCGAACAAAATGAAAGCCTCCATGGATGGACAGTGTCCTTGTTTCCCTCAGCTTTTCGTTCTCAATTATTTATTCCATTAAAAAAAATACATATTCACTTCAGATAGAACAAAAGATGCACTTAGTACAAATGGCGTAATACTTTATTGCATCATTGATTTTTGTATTTTCTGTCATTCATTAGTGGCTATGATCCGGAGAAATATACTCCAACATTCCATAGTTGAATTTTGTTAATTGAAAGTGTTCCTAACTAAAGAATTTCTAGAATGTAACTTCATTACCAAGTACCATGAATAACTTTAAGAAGTCTTTCAAATGTCAAATTAAAACGTAGAAAAGACACAAATGTTGAAGGAAAGGAAATTTCAAATTATCATGTCACCTTATACGGTTGTCTTTGTTAAATTACTGAGCTGGAAAGAAATTGCGTTCATATTTCCATATTTGCGTGTTGCAGCAGTGGTAAGCTGACCCTTACACTTGTGTGAACAATAAAGGAAACCCGAGTGGAAAATACGCTTCCACGACCTCCACGCAGGTGTCAGCATTGCTTTTATTCCAGACAGCCTAGAATTTTCTCATGCACTATCGATTGAATAACACTAATCTTGTTTGTCTTATGTGTAGGCACTGGCTTCATGTGTAACTAAGAATGAAATAAAATAATACGCTAGCAAGGGTTTCAGTCAACGTTTGCCAGAGCATATCTAAAGGTAGTGGTTGAGGAAAATCTTTACTATTTACATAAACGGTGAAGCAAACCCATATGTTATAGCAGGAGGCAAAATATATCAGACTTTCCAAATGTAGCTAAGTGTAGAGTTGTAAAACCTGGCAGTGTAAAACCGAGCGTGTAAGAAACATAACAGAGTATAAAAGTATAAAAAATTGATATGAAAACATAAAAAAGTAATCTTATTGAGGCTAGGTTTAGGTAATAGTTAAGTAGGGCTAAAACGCATTGGATTGTCTTTGAAGAAGGTTAATAGTCTAAAGGGAGGTAGAAGTTAGATTTCAAAGAAGGTACATGTTTCGGCAGCATAGAGATAAAAAGTACTTACCAGAGTAAAGAAATATAAAAAGCAAATAGCATTGAATAAGAGAATAAAAAGTTCTTGACAGCGTACAAAATTATAGAAACTATAAGGAAAATGAGGAAGTATATAATGTGAATTCAAGCATAGGGGAATGTAGAATGCAGATGAATAAAGTAGAAAAAAAAAGAAAGTTCATAACAGTGTACAAATGTGTAGAAACGTATATGAATATAAAAAGAAGTGTATTAGGTTAATTAGAGAATATGATAATGTAGACTGAAGATGAATACCTGAATAGAGGGCAGTGGGAGGGAGATGGCGTGTCTAGAGATGTAAATAAGGTATATAGCAGCTTAGATATAGAAGGATTTTGGCAAAGTAAAGAATTATAGAAAGCACATATAGTTGAAGAAGTTGGTACAAGGTTCTTGAAATCTTTGAAAATTATAGAATCTGTATGGAAATATTAAGAAGTATAAAAGATGAGTTCAAACGTAGAAGAGTGTAGAATGTAAATGAAGAGAGTAGAGGAAGGTAGAAGGTAATGAACAGTGTAGAAAACAAAGCACAGAAACGTACTGACTAATAAAAGACAAGTATAAATAAGATCAATACAATTAAAGTGGAGCAAGGAATTCGAAGTGTGTAACCTACTGATTTCTCTAGTAAACTGTCTCTATATATCTATAACAGACGATCCATGCAATTCGTTTAGAGTTAATGCATTACAATCAAACATTTTGGTATTAAAACAAAACATGTGCTGTTTTAGAATATATCTCGTGCAAGGCGATTTCGACATTGATATATTGCCTTCAAAGCAAAACGTTTCGCAACATTATACAAAATGTAATCCCTAAACCCAAACTGTTACCAGTGGTACCACTAATTATTCTCTAGTAGGGATATTGTTTTGCGGTGGTTTGCTATGTTCTTTGCCTTGAGCTCGTGTTTTGAGTTTTGCATTTTAACACTTTAACGACAGAGAGCTCTGATTCTTGCACAGTTGCAAGCAGTCTATGGGGCACGTTTTATTTTGCTTGTCCGCAGTTTATATATTGAATACATTTCTTGTTTCTAGTAAGAGGGTAGTCGGTAGATACAGTCGGATGTTGCGATCTGACTGATGTTACCCTCATCCCTTTTGCGTCCCCACTAGGTGTGATTATTATTAAGCGATTAACGGTTACTATGTTTCCCAATAACTCCTCCTCATCTGAGTTTAGCCGTAAAACGTATCCTGTATTTAGTAAGAAGTAACCGTATATGCACACTGTATAACAGTTACATTTTGGTTAGGATGCAATAATTTCATAATTTGTTTTCAACCATTTTCATTAATTATGTTCATAATTAAATGATTATAAAAACACAATTTCTGTTTGCAGCCAGTACAGAGTGTTCAAGCCGTGGCCTTGCTCAAGGGCGCAGAAGGAGTAGAAGGTGAAGTGATCTTCCTGCAACCGCATCCTCCGACAAGTCCTGTCTTTATATCAGGAAATATCACTGGACTGACCAAGGGTAAACATGGCTTTCACATACATCAACACGGGGACTTGAGGGATAGCTGTAAAGCGGCAGGTCCTCACTTCAACCCGTTCAGTGTGAGTGTGTGACCGTTTACATAAATTACGCTTACAAACAAGGATGTTTATAGTTTTTTTTATTAGATTGTATTTGAACACAAATCACAAGAAATAATTTATATATATATTATACCCTAACATTTATTTAAACGTTTTACCTTTAGATTATATTATAATTACCTTACTTTTCTATAAACACACCTTCAGGTTTCTAGATAATTAACAATCACATAATTTTCATCATCACATTTATTCATCTGGTATACAATTATTACAAACTATACCTAATTACATAAATACGATGCAGTGCAAAGATTGATTACTAATATTACAGTTACTAAAGAGATGGACCCTTGAGGCTTTAGGTTTTTTTTATACAATATAGGTTATAAATACAGTGTTAAATTGCTCTTTCTCTCGGTTCGTTATTACGGGATCTTCTATAAATTAGAGGTGAACAAAAATTAATCAATTTTTTAAAATAAAATTAATTTAAATATATATATATATATGAAACGTCTTTTGATTTTAGTTTTTCTTTCACGATAGTTTCTATTTATTGAGAAAGTCCAACCAAGTGCATTTTAAGTAAGTTATAAATGCATAGTTTTGTGCAAATTTTTAATGAAATGTTCTCTCTAAATAACTCTTCTCGTACATTGATCTTTACTTTTGCTATCCCTACGATAATACATTGTCCGCTAGGTACGCAGTTTTTGTCATCTGTGATAAGAAAAGGCTCCACTCTTGGCAGAACAAAGTACTTAAGATATATTACCACAATCGACACTATTGCCATGTATTCAAGATCCTTCCAATTGAAGTGTTCATCTTCAACGTGACTCATGTTCTGACTGAATATGCAAAAAGCTCTATACACACGTAAGGCTATTATGATGTATCCGGCACCACTTCCGTGACACAAGGGCAGACCTCAATGCCTGGTCTACGTTTAAAATAAATTCCAGTTATTCATTAATATTCATTAAATATGTGTCGTCTAAGGCAATCCAAATGCAGCCACGTTTACAGCAAAAACTTCTTTCATTAACTTATACAGCTGTTCTTAAACAGACGCAGCAGTAATAAAATCACCACAACGATTCGTCAAAATCCAAAAATAACGCGTCGTGTTGAATATGAAGTTACCTAAAATACTAGTCGTACTTTAAAAATTACAAAACTCAAGCTCTGTGTACGAGAGGCTCAATTAGTACTACACGTAATACTTGACCAATAGTTGACAATTATGATTTTTTAAATTTTATTTAACTCATATATTCTAAACTAAAACAGTTGCCGCAAAGTATAAATAGGGCTAGATTTACATAAATGATGGTACTGGTAACATAACCACACGTTACAAACATAATCTTGTAAGAATGAATCCTTTACTTACAATCGCACTATGATATCCTGTGTTACCATATACGTATGTTGAAATATAGCTACAAGGTATCTAGTTAGAATAGATTTATTTGTACAAAATGTAATCGCTTAAATTACTGAACAAAAATGTAGCATTTGTAAAGTGAAACAAGACCTCAATTGTCTGACACTGTGAATAAATATTCAGTTTATAGAATATCATATTATCAAGATAGCACTGAGCCTTCTGTAATTGTGCTTAAATATACAGCTTACTGTTTTACGGGTATTGAACTATTTTACGAATTCGGTTTTATAGTTAGTCGAGTTATATTATTTTTTTTTACGCAAAAATATCCCAACCGAATATTTTGCGGGTATAATTTAATATACCTAAGTAAGTGATACTGTTTACTTTACTGACGTGAAAGTATGTTACTTAAAAAGAGCAAAAATCTACAAATTTTAGCAGTGGTCATGTTTTATAACGCTTAAATCCACCTGTTTCTTGTTAAGAAAGTATGTTTGGGTAGCAAACGTCAAAATAAAAAGATCGAAGTTAAATACCTTTTGGTCATTTATTAGCGTAGACGATTTTGTATATTATTTTTATGATCTTTCTAGGGTTAATAAATTATAAGCCAAATTTAGACTATTTATTAATTTACACACTTCCATAGCTACTATTATTTACACACTCAAAGTTTATAGAAGACTCCTAAAACTCTTTTAATTTGGTCTACTAATAATTATTCATTTCGATAACAGTGTACATACACTGTGTATACTCACAATGTCACTATTTGTCCGTCTGTCCCTAAAAGCTTTACTCTGTTCACTACATTGTAAAAACTGTCCCTCTTCACGCTTAACCAACTCTTTATATCGACTTGCCACTTCTAGTAATTTCGCCTACTAGAAGATTCTAGATATAACGGTTGTGTCTGCTCAAGCCTGACTTGCCGCTTCTAGTAACTTCCATCCACTACTTCTAGAAGGTTCAAGCATTATGACAGCAGACTGTTTTGTCTGCTCAAGTGTGAAATTAATTGAGCCATACATCACATGATGGGAATTGGTCCGTTACAATATATTAAACATATAAGCAAACATGTAACATATTTTTTTAACAAGCTTCGGAGAAATTAATTGTATTTGTTTCGTAAGTTTTCAGCTTAACAACAGGTCAAAAATCCTTCTAAAATTTTCAGTGAATGCCCTTTTCTTTTCCATCTCCCTTTTTACCTGTTTCCTTCTCTGGCCTCTTATAAGTTCCTAGCCATCATTGTGAGTTTTTAAACCCACTTTAAACCCACCGATTTTGGACCTCTCTATCTTCATCGTTTAGGCATAATTTTTATTTTGTTTTATACAACATTGATTTATTCAATTCCGAAGAATTTCCCTCCCTTCCGCCCACAGCGCCCATTGTTATCTTAGGTCTTCCTTGTTAGTCCTAGAATTCAATATTCAAAGGAATGATTCGACACTTGAATCTTATTTGACGTTATTATTAGAAAACCCCTTTTTTGTGGCCTCATAATTATGTAAAGGAGGGAACGGTTTATGATGTAGACGCTGAAACGTTTTGAGTAGTCCGTTCTTTTTTTTAATGATCTTAAATTTTTAATATAATTTACGGTACTATGAAAAAGAATTAAATCTAAAAGAGAGATAAAATCTCTCTTGTCTGCCTCTCTTTAACCGTCATGTGCTGGTTATCGATCAGAGCTGCTGCATTCTTATAAAGGTGAAAACTCTCTACAAGTTTTTGGACATCGGATTTATTATTTTTTTTATTTATCAAATCTCGGATACTATCTTTGTTTTTGATATACCAATTCCGTCGTTAAATATGCTTTCTCTGGAAAGTTGAATATTGCTTTCATAATATACTTTTATTCATCGCCACAGATCTCTGTATGTGCAGTAATATAATTTCGGACAAAAATAAAGTTTTAAATAACGTTAGTCAAATAAACGTCTATAGGTAAAAATATAAAAACATTTAAACACACTTTTACCAACAGAAATTGTCTTTATTTAATTTCGTAAATTGCATGTAGTTATATACAATTGAGTACATTTTTCTGCCTTTTCTAACAGTATTTTCTTGACATTTTTCGTTATAACTTGATTCTCAAAGCTTTATTAATACTCCAAAGCTTTAAGAGTGCTAATAAAGTTATGGAATGAAGTTATTCCGAAAATTTTAACAAAGGAAAATATTTAACTGTTGAGAAAGGCAGAAAATTTATTCAAATATTCCTAAGAGAAATGAATTAAATAAAGAATTTTCATTTAGGTAATTTAATTGCAGTAACATTTCTTATAACTGATTTATAAGTAAAAGCTGGATTTAATAATTGAGATGCTTTATTGGCTCGATTTTGAGTAATACAAGGTTTTACTTTAAAGAGGAGCAGTTAATTTAATTGTTTTTTTGAACATAATGCAATTATGTTAGTTAAATTAATGTGTAAAGAAGTAGAAATTAGTTCCTGCTGAGTCTTACCTTACCAAGTAGTGAAATAATACTCCCGGGAATACTAGAAGAGAACATGAACAATACACAGTTGATAGTTGATCTATTAGGTATCATGAGTTAAGCCACTTTCCTTATGTGAGCGCTTGAGTTCCCGGCCGAGCACAAGTCGTGAGAACACAACACGACTTCTTGTCACGGAGTCTCCACGGCTCTTTGTATCCAGACCGTTACCAATCGCGTATTCTCTTTGAATAACACCAAATCTCTGGCCAGAATCTTTTGTCAAAGACTTCGTGATAACCTGCTATACCTTTCTATGACTTGGTTTATTTCCTTACGATTTAGTGCACAAAGTTTTTTAATGTGAACATGATTTTCAGGTGCACCATGGAGGTCCGACTGACCCTTACAGACACATCGGTGACTTGGGCAACGTCGAAGCAGGAGATGACGGAGTGGTGCAGCTCCAAATCTCCGATCCTCTCATCAGTCTAGTGGGTCCTCAGAGTATCATCGGCAGAGCAGTGGTAGTCCACGAGAAGGAAGACGATTTGGGTCGCGGGGGAGACAATGAGAGTATCCTTACGGGTAACGCAGGTACCAGACTAGCGTGCGGAGTTATAGGCTTCTTCTGAGTGTTCACTTTCTATCTCTCTCACTCTTATGGAACATCAATATGAAATTCTCTTCAACTCAACGTTATGCAATACGATCCTGTTATATCTACAGAACTCACGATACGGGTTGTTTCCAAAAGTTTGTTTAAACATATTTCAAGTGATTTTTGTTTTAAATGTAACTATATATATATATATATATATATATATATATATATATATATATATATGTATATATATATATATATATATATATTTGCGTGTGTGTGTGTGTGTGTGTGTATGTATATATATATATATATATAACACAACAAAGGCTATTCAAATACAAGAATTATTTATTAATTTTAATTGAAAGCATTTCATTGATAAACAGTAACAACATCAACAGGAATGAGCACTAAGGATTTTATTATTAATTCCTGATGCTGTTGGTAATGTTTATTAACGAAAAGCTTTAAATAAAAAAATAATAAATAATTCTTGTATTTGAATAAACTTAGTTGTTTTTTTGTAACTATACAAGAACACATATTTTATACATGCAAACACACACACACAAACAGACACATTACAGATAGATAGAACTACAACACTAAAACAAAAAAATTAAAAAACAAAGTGTTGGCGTCATTGCCTAATTGTTTACAACGCCAACTCCAGAATCTTCCCTATAAAACAAATTTATCCCTATACCACGTGACAAATGGTCTGCTGATTAACGGACTCACAATTCAGAAACATAAATATAATGATCCATCTGCAAGGATTTACAAAAAAATATTTATGTAAAATTTACCCTTCAATATTTGTAGAAAATTTAAAAAAATTAAAAATAATAAAAATACAATTGTAGTTTTGTTTGTTTTATGTTTGTATATTTTACAACATTAGGCTACTTTTCCCCAATTAACAATTTTTTTTAATATAATGTCTTATAAAACATCCTATTAACCCTTAGGTTAAGAATATCAGTTATGTGTGTGTGTGTGTGTGTGTGTGTGTGTGTGTGTGTGTGTGTGTGTGTATGTGTGTGTGTGTGTGTGTGTGTGTGTGTGTGTGTGTGTGTGTGTGTGTGTGTGTGTGTGTGTGTGTGTATGAAAGTTTACTTTTCACTTGGGCTTACTCTTATACCATAAATTATTTCCATAGCACTCTATATCATTTCAAAATTTTGTCTTGCTTAGATCTTCTCCAGTTCTCCTACAGTTCCTGTAGCATCTTCGCCCTATAAATTATTGATTCATTATCACATCAATTAAACGCCTCTCTTGGCTTTACTTTTTCGATGCCGTCATATTTATGACAGGTTTTATGATTTTATATGAGAAACGTTATTATTTTTTTAGTTTTTAAATGAGACATTTGAGGTAATGCGATTATTTCCTATACGTGAATATTTCGTATGCATTTATTATTTTTATAATACAAAACTTATAGCACTCAATCATAAGATATCTGCAAGTGCCTTGAAGATATATATATATATATATATATATATATATATATATATATATATATATATATATATATATATATAATGTATTTCTCTCCTTCTATAATTAGGTTTATAAGAAAATAACTTACCAAAAATATAATGATTGTTATAATGATTGTTATAATGATTTGATTGTTAAGAGTAATTGTGTTCTATTTATCATTGTTTTTAATTATATTTTATAATTTTATATAAATATATTGTATAAATCATTTAGTTCAGAATTTCACGTTATTAAAAATCATCTCAAGAGATTTTTTAAAATAAAAGCTGGTCTGTTTAATGTTACTAGAAAGCAATGATATGCTTCAAAAAAGGCAAACATTAAATTTAAAATCAATGTTTATTCAATACAAGAATAAAATTTGCATAACAAGAAGTTTGGCTAAACAATTATATAAGATGGAAACGGAGAAGGAATTTTTCATCATAATAACAGAGTTTTTATTCGAATCGTTGACATTAAATTAAATAAATTTCTGGAGCGAGGGAATAAGAAAATACTGTCATCGAAATGCTTTCCCGTTGTATTTTGTAGCCGTTTTTCTAATTTTACTTTATATTCATTGAGTTTTAAATAAAACTCTTATTAATACTGAGAATATGTAAATATTTCGAATTAGCATTTCATTGTTACGACACGCTTGCGTTAAACTACAACATACTCTAATATATTTTAATTGACTTGTATTTACGCGCTACTACATCCCCCAGCGGGTTGTAAACGTTAATCAGTCAATTTGCTAATGCAACAAACCACAACAAAGGCATCACTTCATTAGCCAAAACCCTTGTTTGTTCTTTCTACGCCCTTAGCAACTTGACTACATGGCCACTTTTTTATATGTACTGTATTTCAAAGCACCCTTCTGCCTAAGGGAATTGATATTTTTCTAAAATAATGTATATTATATATCTGAGAACTTAGTCACATATTGTACATAAATATATAATAATGTCCTCGTAAGCAGATGTAAAAACGCGAACATACTAGTGGATGGAGCCGAGCACCACTCAAACTTGCTTTGTATGTTTTGGAAAGTATTTATATGTCTCTTCTACATTGAAACCACAAATTTCAGATTTTAGATATAAAATAATTACATAATAACAAACTAATTTCTCTTACAGATCTCCCAAACGTGTAAATCACTCTCAACATTACGTAGCAATGAAAACGTTCAGTCAGGTGTAGTTCACTCGAGGTTTAACTTACCAATAAAAGCCATATTAAAAATAGCTATGAAATTCCGAAACGTTACGTAGTAGTTGGAACATTTACCCACCTGTAAACTACCCGAAGGATAACGTAGATATCAATCAGTTGTCCAAACAGTGGTAAACCGCCCGTGGGCTAACAATGTAATGAAATCGTTACCCTATAAGATGTGAGAGAACCGAGATTTCTCATCGAGACTCCTTCATAATAATTCCTTTAATCTGTGTAGATGCGTCTGTTTGTACGGCGTTGCGTCATTTGGTCAGGCAGCCCTTACCTTAGTAAGGAGATCAGTAAAGAACTACTGATCGTAATTATGAAGAGAATCGTTGTAAAAAAAATAAATGAATCTACGGGGATCAAACTTCATAAGTTTAGGTTAGTAGTCAAATTCTCTGTCATCAAGTCAATTTATATTTACTTTTTAGGGGCTAAAAATTCATCTATAAATATTATTGGGACCTACACTAAACTCACGACCTTCAATTTAACAATCAATTATTCTAGGTGCTAGGTTACATAACCGCTTATACCCTGTATGTGCCACATTGTATTTAAAACTTTAATTTTAATGTCCAGAAAGACAAATTTGGAAAGATGATAATCCCAATTATCTCTGAATGGTGAAGCATGGGTCAACATTAGACGTGAATAGCTGGATGATAACAAGAATTTCCTCTTCGAGCCTAATCGAAGCATTTTGCCCTTGAGTAACAGCTTATCCTAGCGTCTAAGTTTACATTCAGTTCAAAATACCCATTTTAATGATATTTTCAGTGTATATAATGACAAGACCACTAAAGGAGATCTTTCTATACATTGAACATTTTCAGTCAGCGAAGATAACGAAATCAGGTTTCTTCTTTTCCGTTTAAATTGTCTTGAAGACTTTACCTAGTCAACTTACAGATTCTTAATGTCGCTTCTAAAATACAGTCTAGTGAAATTAATTATTTAGAGCATTTTATTAATGAATTGCAGATTTATCACCTACATCTTTTACTCAGGGGGAAAACTGTTTAAAATATTTATTTATCCCTTATAATAATGTATAAAGCTGCATTAAAATTTTCAAACAGGGTGGAATTAATTATTACAGAATGACGTCAGCTCTTTGGACAGGGCGTTAAATGTTCCCAAAATAAAATGGTACAAAACTTTAAAAAGGGGTGTTTGCTGTATGCCACTTTCCGTAATGTTCCTTTTTGTACAGAGAAGCCGGTATTTCTACGAGTTTTAAGACCCAAACTTATTCCTAAGTCGTTCCGCGACTGTGTTCTAACGTCTCTCCCTCTCTTGTATGTGCTTTAAAACACGGACGCCAATTTACCGTTAACCACGGCAATAATTTGAAGCAAGCGTTTTCCTCTTCCTTCCACATGGCTCCACCACTCGCCTCTCTGTTCTTTGTTTTGAATGAAAAATATTGAGCAAAGTAATATTTTTAATTTTTATAAATTCACAAAGATGAAAATACTACTGATTGCCTTTCTCTAACTAAAGAGATCTGAAGGAAGACAACATGATCCACGCGATGACGAAGCAACGCCTCCGATTACTTTGGCACTATAAATTCTTCAGACGTATCTTTTTTGAAGTTCAAATTTTGTTAAACGATAAAGCTATACGCTCCGTCACTCTTAAGTTGGGGGGGGGGGGGTAATCAATCCCACTCCATTCGTGGAGGAAGTGTAGGTACCAACTTCTAAACTTGTCCCAAGCCCCGTCATTCAGTCAAGCGGGTACGTTTTTAGTAGAAAAGTCTTAATTCATCCCCCGCCTTGCCACGAAGCTAACCAGCTACAAAGGTCTAATATAATTACCCACCTTGCCACACAATTAAGCAGGCAAAAAATTCTAAACTCGTCCCCCACATTCTTACTTAGCTAAGCAGGGAGAAAAGTCTAATCTCGTCCCCCGCCTTGCCACGAAGCTAACCACGTACAAAAGTCTAATCTAATTACCCGCCTTGCCACACAATTTAGCAGGCAAAAAAGTCTAAACTCATTCCCCGCATTCTCACGTAGCTAAGCAAGTACCAAAGTCTAATCTAGTCCCCCGCCTTAAAACGCAGCTAAACAGGTACTAAACTCTAATCTCATACCCCGCCCTGCCACGAAGCTAACCAGATACAAAAGTCTAATCTAATTACCCGTTTTGCCACACAATTTAGCAGGCACAAAAGTCTAATCTCGTCCCCCACCTTGCCACGAAGCTAACCAGATACAAAAGTCTAATCTAATTACTCGCCTTGCCACACAATTTAGCAGTCACAGAAGTCTAATCTCGTCCCCCGCCTTGAAACGCAGCTAAGCAAATACAAAAGTCTAATCTCGTCCCCCGCCTTGAAACGCAGCTAACCAGATACAAAAGTCTAATCTAATTACCCGCCTTGCCACACAATTTAGCAGTCACAGAAGTCTAATCTCGTCCCCCGCCTTGAAACGCAGCTAAGCAAATACAAAAGTCTAATCTCGTCCCCCGCCTTGAAACGCAGCTAAGCAAATACAAAAGTCTAATCTCGTCCCCCGCCTTGAAACGCAGCTAAGCAAATACAAAAGTCTAAACTAATTATCCGCCTTGCCACAAAATTTAGCAGTCACAAAAGTATAATCTCGTCCCCGACCTTTCAATGAAGCTAACCAGATACAAAAGTTTAATCTAATTACCCGCCTTGCCACACAATTTAGCAGGCACAAAAGTCTAAACTCATCCCCCACTTTGCCACGAAGCTAACCAGATACAAAAGTTTAATCTAATTACTCGCCTTGCCACGCAATTTAGCAGTCACAGAAGTCTAAACTCATACCCCGCCTTGAAACGCAGCTAAGCAAATCCAAAAGTCTAATCTAATTACCCGCCTTGCCACACAAATTAGCAGGCACAAAATCTAATCTAATCTCGTCTCTTGCCTCGCCACGCAGCTTAGCAGGTGACAAAGTGTAATATCTTCCTCCGTCTTACCATTCAGGGGTAAGTTATACACCTCTAATCTCTTACTTCGCCTCGTAGTTCATCCAACGCCTAACCTTTTCTCCCATCTCACTATTTAATGAAGCAGTTAATAACGCCTTATCTCGTCTGGCTCTTCGCTACTCAAGGCAGAAGGTAACATCGTTTAACCTCCTACATTGCTTCGCTATTAAAAGCTACAGTGAATGTATCTAATCTCTTTCGGAGCTTCGCAAATAAAGGAAATGAGTAAAAACTTCTAATATCGTTTTGTCTATTTCCTTTGTAATTAGAAATTTCCCCATTCAAGAGACGAAGGTTTGCGAAGTAGTCAGTTCTTGAACAGTATAAAACACGGCCGTTACAATTAGAACTCGTGATGTTTTACATTGTTTAATTTTAATCTTTATTAAACATAACCCCTTTTTTCGTCAGAATTTTTCGAAATGTCAAGAAAAAAAGTAAAATCTACAAATTGAAAAACTTCATTTCATAGGCCCGTTTATCTGTGTAATTTGAAAATTGGGAAATTATTTATAGTACTTTGTCAGTATTTTGATGTTTAAACAAAACAATGGAGTTTGTGAATGGATATAGTTTAGTTGGTATATAATAAAAGATTATCAAGTGACCACTGAACGTTTCGATTAACGTACTTGAGGTAAAATAATCGGAGCAATACTCGATTCCTGTCCTTATTAAATAGTAAGAAATAAAAACCAAGTGAAATACTAATACTGAATGAGAATTCTATTTTCGGGCACTGTAAAATGTTGTTTTTACCAATTTTCTATTTTATTCTCATTCCAGTCACAATTCTCTCTTTGTCGTTTGTTATTTCCTCCAATCTGTCATTTATATTAATTTTCTTTATTGACAAAAAATGTCGAATTTCTCCAGTTTGCTTAGCAGCAAGTTAACTTTGGCATAAATCTTTTCCCTCTTAAAACACGATTTTTATCATTCTTGTTTATTTTTTCAATTCTCCTGCTGTTCTTCTTCTTCTCTTCAAGCAATAGATCACAGATTCATTTGAAAAAAAAACAGTTGGTTTCAATGAAATAAACTTCTAGCAAGTTGCTTCTTTTAACAGGAATGACATGTTTTCGATAATATTAATATGACTATCAAAAAGAGGATGACTATATAATGGAATTTTTATAAATAAAAGGAATGCAAAACATTGCTCCTATAATTTCGTTAACTCTGTATTATATACTAAAGGTTCAATAAAAGTTATTACTTGACAGTAATTATTTTAAAAACCATCCCTACTCAAACTCCTTTCTACCTACTCAGCAATACTAAGGCTTCTCCATTAATTTTATCCACATCAGTGATATATTGTTATTGTAGTTCTAAGACTGACTAATATTTCCTACGTAGGCTAAGGGAGGAACGTACGTTGTGTATAAGGATGTGATAGGAACATGAACTTCATGTCTGAGATATAGGAAGGTATTGTAACTCAAATACGGCGAGTTACTACCTACTCCTTATAGGGACAATAAAGGGGTGTTTAGCATTTGGACAAATAACAGAAAAGAGAATTAAAGAAGACACCCCTTTTCAACTCTGGTATCTGGTAGACAAGTTTTTTTCAATGTCTAAGATCCCGTCAGCCGATACCATAACTTTCCCTTATGTTCACTACCAGGGGACATTATGTTAGGCTTCCCCTAGTTCTATCTATCTTTTATTATTCAGTTTATAAATTGTATAATCAAGATAGCAGTGACGAAATTCTCTTGCAAAATATTTCTGTAATAATTAAATTTTAAATTGTCTTCTAAACTTTATTTTTCGTTTAAAATTAAAATTTTAATCAAAATTATTTTAAAAATAGTGCTGTATGAAAACTTTTATTATGATATGTAATCAAGATGGTATAGTCCTTTTTATCTCCATGGTTTTAGTTGAAACCTGCCTTATCCATATTCAAATCTTTAGCTACTCCAAAATCACTGCTTATAACATCAATTATATTTTAATAATCAAACCTAACCTAACTAGATATGGTATAGTTGTACTGTTACTATATAGGCCTACTAATAATACTAACATAGTAAACTAGTTAAGAAAAACTTATGCAGATTTGTCTGTTGTGCTACATTGTTTACTGTCCATTTTTTAAAAACTTTTATCCACTACTTAAATTTTCAAATTACCTCACTTTAAATCACTTGCTTATTCTTTAAAATATGTATTTGAGTAACTATTGTGAATAAGGAAAAAGTCGAACTTAAATACTATTATTTGGTCAAGTATTTACTATGAATAACGTTTTCGTAGTTAAAATAGTAAGAGCAATTCAGTTTAACATAACTTGCGCCTATTGATAAGGGGTTATTTATCTTCCCCGGATATGCTTAGTCGATGAATGCTCTCAACCAACTTCTGAAGTATCATTAACCTTGACCTCTTTATGAACCTGAAGAAAGTATTTAATTCTAGTGCGCGACCCAAGCGATGCTATATTTCTTTTAAACCTCACAATAAAAGGATCATTATGCCTTTTCCTCAGTCTTGCTTAATTCCAACTATCCTTCCTTGTCCTTCTTACAGGGGGGGGGGGAAAGGTTGAACACGACCTTAGGACCTCAATAAAGAGTAGGTCTGTATCAGTTAAGCGAGATAAACACGCGATTCCATGATTCTCATTCTACTAAGCGTTTATCCCTGCTACCTTTATCCAACGATATTCACGGCCATTTCCTATGTTATCATAGTCATAGATCCAATAGATGAAAAAATTTAAATTCGTTTTACTGCTTATAAACAAAGACAAACCTTACTCTACAACACACAATTTCTGCACATTTCCAAACCATTTATTTTTTTAAAAACAGAACCACCACATTTTCCAAAGTGCGAAATTCCTTAACATTTTTGTTAAACAAATTTTTGATAAAAATTTAAAATAGCGTGCGTCGTCATTTAATCTTTATTCGAATTGTTTTGATGTTGTTGAGGCAGCTTTTTCCTTCAGTAACTGCCCAGGCTTGAGTTGTACACGGCGATGAGTCATCTGCCATTTACAATTTAAATTACTTCCAAATGATAACTTTGTGTGGCACCCTGCATGTACGTTTATTAAACCAGTCCACTCTGGCATGGAGGCCTACACGCCTCCATGTCCAAATTCCTCAACATAATCTTACTGTCGTCTTTTAAACTAATATTTATGTCGTATTGTTATTGTTTAGAGTAAATTTGTCAATCTAAAATTTTAATTAATTTAAACCATTGACCAGTTCTTAAGAAACTCAACCGACGATGTTTTGGTAATTTCTACACCGTTAACACAGTGTTCTATACTGTGCTTCAAGCCATTACCACACTGTTTCTACTCATATATTGACAAGTTTCTCGACTTTTCCCGGTCAAAAAACACACCACCAACTGCTTACGCACCCCCCCCCCACACACACGCACACACACACACACACATACACACACACATTCACTCTCACACCTACACACACACACACACACACACACAAACACACATCATCGTATTAAACAAACTACCTAGTTTACATGTATTTTTGGGGTAGATGGCGGTTAGACTCCTTTCTTTGACACTGATAAAGAACAGGTTTACTTCAGGGAAACGACCCTTCCCACATATACCATACTTTTTACTATAAATCTTGGTTCTACTTTAGAAAGTTGGAGAAGTAAACCATCTTCGTTACATACCTTAGACCAGATTGCCTAACCCAACTTACCCTAATCCCATCTGAACCTATCATAATTCTACATGTGTCAACAGTGCTTTCATATCTTCCACAGCCGATCCTAGATAATCCAACTAAACTCCTTGAACACAGAAAACTGGCTACTTTTGGATAGTCATATTTTTAGTTCTTAACGTTTCGACTATTTTCTTTTACGTTATTTTTATACACTTTTATATACCACGTCTGCCTTTAGACAGCGGAGTTCTTTCAAAATTAGAAATTAACTTTTGACCAACTTCCCGGTAAAGTTAAAGTTTACATTTTGGATTATAAATATTACGATTTTCATAATTTTTTTTACCATCTATCATTTTACTCCCTTCAGGCTATTTGTATTCATTTATATATTGCCATCCTAGAAATATTTCTAAGCGAAATTTCAGTTTAATTTAACATAAAAAACTGGACGACAATCTATTACAGGATTTGAACTACATAATTGAAACTAATCAAATCATTGTTTACTCACTTTTTCATTATTGATTCATATATTGTCGTTTAAGATAAAACACTAATAAACATTTCAGCCCAAGTTGAAATTTCTCTAATGTTCAGGTTGACGTAAAATCGATTAGAAAATTTTACCTACATTACATTGAAATTGATTAAAATATGTATACTCTTTATACCTAATTGATTCAAGTATTGTCATCGAAAATGTTCAGGAAAATTTTCTGCTCAAATGGGCATTGAGAAAAGACCAAATAAATTATTCAACATTTTTAAAACTTTTTTCACCCTAATTTTTAAATAAATATTGTTTTACGTACATTTTTAATATCATCGACATTAGGGCTACATTTGTTTGCCAAAATTCAAAATCCTAACTTATTATAGCTGGTGAAAACGAGTTGCTAATTTTCTACGCAAATTTCCTATCACAGACAGGCAAGTACCCCGCCTGAGTTACATAAAAGAGTATCTATATAACAAATGTTTCCAGAACCTTTTGAGTTGTGGCAATATTTCCAAAATATTTAAATTTAAAACATGTTATTTACTTGCGAAAATGACTTTATGAAAATGTAACGAAAATTTCAGATCAATGTAATTTAGAAGGCATCGGGATTTAATTGTAGTTATATTAACTGCCACAACATCACTATATCTGCTCTAATTAGTCGAATTCCAATTATTGTATTAGGGAATTACGGTGGCAGTGTGGGACAAGCCGCCTCCCCTGCGGTTTACAAGGACCGAGCCCAGCTTTATTTCAAATTATCTCTCGCCATGCTTAGTGCCACACTGTTTGTCCTAAAAAGGGGTAAGTATCAGGGGATTTACAGAGATTCTGTTCTCCTGAACTGTAAACTGATCTCTGTTATTTCCTCCCAGTATAACCTGAAGATATCAAGTGTAAAACTACAACAGTATAATATGATGTTATTAAATGGGAAACTAAAGACAAAAAAGAGCGTCATTTACAATTTATATTGAAATTAAATTAAAGTAAACACAAAATCACTGATCAGTCAATTGAATATCACCAACAAAACTTCATTTGTACATTCATTATAAGCAGGTAAAAATTATTTAGTGATTCCATTGAAATTACTCATCCAATAGCAGGCTGGTGTTTGAGTTAATACAGACTAGACCGACAGACAAACTTTTATTAAATAAATAAATTATGTAAAATAGAAACTCAGCGTATTTATACAAGGATCCTAAGCAATTCCCTATCAAGATAAATATTTCGCCCCCTCTCTATATCTTCACACACTCACACACACACACACACACGCACGCTTGTGTGATAAATAGTTGATTTCCGAAGTACATTCATTCATTCTATCATGCATGAAACGCAGTTCCGACTTCCTATTAACATGAAGGTCGTTGGGTGTACGACGTCAATGCTAGATGACATTCTGTCGGAACTGCTTTTTATGCACGACAAAAAAAAAACATTTACTTTCCTTATCAAATATTCATCATAGTCATCATCATCATCACCATGATTATCCCCATCATCACCCTCATCCTCATCATCCCCATCATCATCCTCATTCTCATCATTATCATCATCATCATCATCCTCATCCGCACCATAAGCATTCTCATCATCATCGTCGTCATCATCATCACCATCATCATCATCATCAACATCATCCTCATACTAATCATCCTCATCATCATCATCCTCATCATAATGTTCCTCATGATCGTCATCATCATCATCATCATCATCCTCGTCATAATTATCCTCATCATCATCATCCTCATTATAATCATCCTAAACATCATCATCAAGAAAATCCTCGTCATAATCATCCTCCTCCCCCTCCTAATCATCAATATGCTCATCCTCATCCTTATCATTATCATCATCACAATTAGGGATGGGCCGATTCCGCTTCTCGATTCCAGGAATCGTCGATTCTAGGTGGTATCGAGTAATCGTCGATACTCGATTCTTCATCATAAAAGTGTCGATTCCGATTCCTATTTTGTTAACTATTAAAATATGCGTGTGGAGTAATTTATTACCAAACAAAATTTATTACCAAAATTTATTATATTTGTGTGGAAAAATAATTAATTACCAACTATGCCTTAATTATGTATTAGTTGATTTGAATGAATTAAATGATTAAAGTAAACGAAAATATTATTATTTATGAAGCAACAGCAATCAAGATCGTAACCATTTCTGGTCGTTTGACATCGCTCGTCTCTCTCTCTCTCTCTCTCTTTCTCTCTCTCTCTCTCTCTCTCTCTCTCTCTCTCTCTCTCTCTCTCTCTCTCTCTCTCTCTCTCTCACTAAATGTCAGAACAAAACACAAAAAAGTACAGTAAAAACTCGATTAACCGTCACCGTCGAAACCGTGGCCATGACAGTTGAGCGAATGGACGGATAACAGATACACTGTATTATTCCTCCGAAACTTAACCTTAATAAATTATATTATAGACAGATATCACTCTCATTGTTGAAGGTTTTGTGTAGCCTATTACATTAAAACAGAACTTTTAAAAGGTTTTGCCATATGACCAAGATGTTAACTAAATTAATGATTAGAGAACTTAGCGTGTAAGCTAATATAACTTGAAAGAATCGAGAATCGACTAAAGAATCGAAAATCGAAAGGAAAATTTTAGAATCGGAATCGGAATCGGAATCGAAAATTTTAGGAATCGGCCCATCCCTAATCACAATCATTATCATCATCATCATCCGCATCATAATCATCCTCATCATCATTATCAACCTCATCATCATCATCCCCATCATCATTATCATCCTTATGATCATCATCGTCATCATCATCATTATACTCATCCTCATCCTCATCATCATCATCATCATCATCATCATCATCTACAACATAATCATCAACATCACAATCATAATCATCATCCGCGTCATAATCATCCTCATCATCATTATCAACCTCATCATCATCATCATCCGCATCATAATCATCCTCATCATCATTATCGACCTCATCATCATCATCAGCATCATCATCATCCTCATCATAATCATCCTCCTCCTCCTCTTCATCATCATCATCATTATCATCATCATCATGATATATATATATATATAATTCCAAATTTTTATCAACTTGTTTTTGCTTTTGAAGGTTATTGAAAAGGATTAGTGTAGTAAAATTAATACGATAATGCATACGATCAACGTCTCACATTCAACAATCTAAATACTACTAGCAAGGGTCATTAACCAACCGAAAATTTTAGTGTCCGCGAACGACGTTTCTCCGACGTCAGCAAGATAAAAAAATAGGTCCCATGTTCAGTGTATCTTACCTAAACCCTGAAGAGCGTTTATACTTGGTCTCTATCGGCAGAAGTTCACTCTTCATAAGAATATATGATTGAGACATTACTGTTATTGTATGTGTTTTTTTGTGTGCTCAAGTGTTGTGACTAGGTTACCAAAATCCCTCTCGTTAGGTACGACTCTACGTGGAATTATTGTATAATTACTCATTAACCGTTAGGTAATTTTTTTAACCATCGTCAGGGGTAAAGATCAGAATGTATATTTTTAACATTCGTTTAAATTATGTAAATAAAACGTCTAAGCTATAAAACCTTTTTTTAAATCAAATACCGTATAGTAACGAATAGCTTTTTTACAGTCAGTCGTGGCACTGGTTTGGCCAGGCACTGGGCTCAGTCGGGATTGAATGTTTATTTTTAATACTTATCATAACTCCCACCTCGGTGACATTTATTGAACAATAAAATCCGACTGCGATTGTTATATCAAAAAAGACGTAATATTTTTCTTTGTTTGACATTAATGAACATTCAAACAAATTTTCTCTCCCTTAATATGAACCAAAATTAAAGCCTGTAAATGGTTCAACAATAAGCTACGTCCAGGTCAATGTCATATTCAGGCTCGCTAGGAAACAGAAAATATCTTATACGATAGTTTGTTATTTGCTTCTAACGAAAAAACAGATTATAATTATAAACTTTTAACTGTACGAAATATTTAACCAGGAAACTGTAATGAACCTTCATAAGCGTCCCAGAGTCATCCCAATAATAATAGTAACGTTGGTTGGAAAATAAATAACATTATCATAATCTTATTATTACAATTTTTAATCAGAAACATTTAAATCCTTGATTGTTAGATGCACACAAGGCGTTAGTAGCATTTATAGATAGAAATTACTTTAATTTGATATCTAAATAAGTTTAACTTTTCACTAAATATTTCCTATTTCAAAGCATTCTGCCTGACATTTCGGTTCGTAAGCCACAAAACCGTACAGCTTTCTCAAGCTTACCGTTGCTTGTGGTTTATCTTTCACCACATTCCTTTAGTTTCGAACGATTCTTCTCTCTTCCTGCTTGCAGCGTTAGGATAAACGTGTTGGAAATTTATTACCTCACTTTATTCTTCTTTCTCTGTTTACTACAGTATTGTGCTTGTCAAACGACTCGAGTGTTTGAGATGTATGTTGAAGAACATTCCCAACTGAAATCTTCGCTGCTCTATTCCCATGTAGCAATTTCTTACCTGACTCATGCATAGGTGTGCTGGAAATGTTACCAATGTTACACCTCCGTTTATAACTTAAAAATACACTCCGTTTATAACTTCGAAAATCCGAGTCTCTATATTTCGAGCTTACATATAATTCGAACCTATTTTATCTATTTGAAAGAAAATGATGAGTCGGGCTTCCAAAAAATATTTGTATCAATACGGTATGAAAAGGAAATAAGTCTAGCTCCCAAGGAATGTTTATATCAATATGGTATACAACGGAAATGAATCGGATCTCCAAGAAATGTTCATATAAAGTTCTATTTTTTCTAATGGACAGGAACGTTCTTCTGTGTAAACAGAATTTTAGGGGGTCTCGATCCCATCTACTAGACACTATCGAGGCTCTACTGTATAATGAAGCTATTGCAAGTGAAATTCGTGAGGTTCGTATTTCATCCTCTACCTCCCTAACTTCAACTCATTATTTTATGTAAAGTATACTTGAGAGTAAAAAGGCTCTTCTTTTTTACTTATAAGAAATTCTAACTTTGACAGATTTTTAGTTTTGTAAAGATTTATTAAATAAGGGTCTCAATTATAAATTGTGTTCAAAGATGACTCAAAATCCCAGACAGATAGAAAGTGTAGTAATGAAGTTGAAAATAAGCCTTAACAGTTTACTCTTAAATGACGTTATATTTTTAGATAGTTTCCACAACCTGTTTGAAACTTTATTTCTGAAAATCAGTCACATCATTAGTCACCTTGAAATAATACGCGGCTTAGTGAAATTAAAGAGCAATGATTAGATGCTTAACATATAAACCTATGTTATATTTAACAACGCATTCAGTGCTTATGACTGAGTGTATGGTTGTCAACGCATTGACAGGTAACTGATTCTGGGCACAACATTGGAATTAACGAAAATATAAGACTTGTTAAAGGGGTCTATTATGGGAAACTACTAAACAAATATATAGAAATAAAATAACTAGCTACAGACATACAAAATGGAAGGGGGGGGAACGTGAGGATTACATTATTGAAAAATGTGACATTATTCAAGTCCGTTTTTATACAAGATTCTAAAGAGTTTTATTAATCACGCTTTTTTAATAAAGCTCATTTCTCTCTGTTTTTTACCCTGTTATTTAAAGACAGTGACCCTAAATATTTATGTACATTTTCTCTCTCAGGAACATGTCTTACCCAGTTTCGAAAGCTCTGCAAAGTTGTACGGTAAGGCATTGAAGTAAATAAAGTTGGGTGATTGATATGAAAGGCAACACGTTGTGGATACAGAAGCTTAAGGTTTCCCAAGGTCACGGCTCGATGAACTCTGCTCTCATTAATGACGACACTGACAAATTACGTTGGGGTTCTAAGCTTACACTCAAGGGTGAGTGTTTTAAAGTAGAAATATACGACTTTGGAAATGTATGAGTTGGTTTGAACTTTTGATAAAACTGTACAAGAAAATTCATATTTTAAGATTTCGAAATATTAGGTGAGATTTTTTCAAACCGAACGTGGTAATGACTGCTTCTTGTGCAAACTTAGGGGTGGTGATAATCGATGTTCTATTGTTGATTTTCTAACAATTGTTTGTAACAATTTAGTTCAATAAAGGTTTTAAAATTATATTAATCCCTTATGTTTCGTCACACAAGTAAGAAGGGACCTTTAAAGTAGTCTGTATATATATCACATCATTCTAATGTGATAGAAATAGAGACTATTATTATTATTATTAAAGAGTAAACTCTCATTATTCTAGACTCCCTTAATTTCGACTTCGCTTAATCCGGACACCGATTTAACTATAGGATATAAAAACTACGCACTGCTAAGATAGCAATGTGATGCTGCAAAGTGTGCAGTTTTGTGGTGATGTCTGATGTTTAGTAGCGAGAAGCCATCGCTGCGGGAAGGAGTCAATTATGTAAGCAGGGAAGAAAATAAATAAACAAATAGATTGTAGTTCAAGAAATCAGAAGGAAATTCACTAAAGGGACTAAAATAAAGGAAGGATAAGAAGGTCAGGTCAGTCTCGACGAATCAGTAAACATCATCAGAGAGTATGCACTTCCTACTTATTTGTTAAATACAGTATTACTGCCTCATATGCTTTGCAAAACCTAATAACATTATGGACATTGATTATTTAATAATATTCACTGGATAACCGTTAAGGTACTGTTTGTAATTTGAAATAAAAAATACATTGTACAGGTTTCTTTTCCAATAAAGCCTGCCTTCACCCATTTTAAGGTTAGTTTATTTAATCCGGACCATCATTGATAAGGTAGGCTTAGAAATTTACTCGGTTTTTTTTTAGCGAACCTGTTACAAATTCTTACTACTTAAAGTAAAAGATAAATACTAACTTCAAAATTAAATTAAACTACAATCCAATTTGTTCAGATAAAAGAGTGTCTACTATATTTGCAAATCTTTATTAAAAGTTTAAATCCTACCATCAAACTGTCTACAAACAAAAATTGCCTCTCTATTGTCCAATTAATTTTTTCATGAAAGTCTCAAATTTATATAAAACTTGAAATAAAAACAACATTTACTTTTAGTATTGCTAGTTATAGTAGTTATTTGTTTGTAAAAAAATGGTATAATAATCAGTTATTGGGAGTTAAAATAAATATCACTATTCACTAAACATATTTGGGGGGTGGGAGGTGTATTCACAACGTACAATCGTACAAACGTTACAACTGTCAGGGTTCAACTGGCAGTATACCCGTTGGTTAGTTCGACGAGTGCTCCTTATTTACCCCTCCCGTAGTAGGAAATTTGTAACTTGATATTTCCATGTCAAGGACTTCTGGCCAAGGGTTATTTGATTTTTTGTTTATTTGAGAAGCCAACGAGAAGACGTATAATGACCGCATGTGTTTCGTAATAATGCAGAATATAGTATTTCAACGTGTGTATAACAATATCATGAAGCGTTTTACGAGAGTTTGTCGTTCAAACGTGTTATAGAGTAGAAAGTATATCTGTTAAAGTATCGGGCTCGATATAACACTCCTGCAATATATTTAACGCCACTACGCAGACCAACATGGGCATATTTAGCGTCTTGTGTGGAGAGATTCCACATAGAAGGCAAAAATGTTAACAATAAAACAAGCCCGCTTCTCTAAGGGAGATGCGTTTTGAAAGCACTGTATAACATTTAGTTGTCCTAAATTATCATGTTAAGGCTAATCCTCAACCTGGATGTTACCACGTGAAAGAAAAATGCAAGTGTTGGGACGAAGCTAACAAGGAAACTGAGATAGTGCAGAAAAGAGCGTTTGAATAACGTCAGATAATAAAGGCGTTGAGAAGATAAAAGAAATAGGTGAATGTGTTTTTATAACTGAATAATTTGAAATGAAAAAGATATGAAATTGATTTATCGAGCAGAGCAGGGGCTCCGAAACTTTTATGCACCAAGCCCCCCTCCTCTTGAAATGAAATGTTCCCACGCCCCCTCCACTTTACGCTATAAATAAATGGTATGGGCATATGAAAAAGAATAAAAATATATATTGAAAACTATCTATTTATTTATACATATTAAAAAAAAACATTATATAATATTTCACGTTTTAATTTGCAACTTCTTGTAAATTTTAACTGACATGAGAAACATCTGTTAGTGAGATGCTTACATTTTTTACACTAGCATGCTTATTTGAGGTTGTATTTTAGTAAGGGCACAACCCAAGTCATAAGCAACAACAAGTTTGTTCTTAAAATATTAAATATATTAATTTATCTTAATATTTTCCAACTGGTCTCGCGTCCCCCTAATTTTCCTTCACGCCCCCCAGTTTGGGAACCCTTGGAGAAGAGGGTATTTTAAAGTGAGTTTAGTATAATTTAGGGGGCCATTTGTGCAGTAAAACGTTGATTGAATTTGAAGTAAACTAAACACAAAACTATTGACAAAAGAGAATAAAAATACTGGCGTAGTGAACAAACTTGTCTGACGAAGATTACCTTTTCGTCCGGACAAAGTTTCAACACGTATTTAGTGTGCTTGCCCCCTCTCCAGGTTACAGGAAGTTCAGTCTACCAGATCTGATTCCTAGCTCAGACATATCCGTAACCCGATCTTTATTTCGAAAAGTGTTTCATGGCTTGGGTAAACTTTACTTATATTAAAAATTTCAAGTGTAGAGTTTTGCTCTTGTAATTTGACACCCAGCAGGGCCGGAATTGTGGGCTGTAATATAGGTGGATGCACCATGGGATCACTGCTCAATGTCTAAAGTAACTTTGGGCATCTGTACTATACAATACACTCACTGCGTCATCACGTAAATCTCAGTCAGCCAGTCTTTAGAAAGAAGGGGGTTTGGTGGCCCCCTTGGGTTTGCAGCGTCTGTTAATTAACACTGGCTGCTTGTATCAATGTGGTTTCAGCACTCTTTTTGCTTAACTGGTTGGGTGAAAGGACTATACTCAAATCTCAAGTAACATTAAGCCATATTGTACTGTACAACTACCTACTGGAGAACAAGGTCAGAGCGCTCTGATCGTGACGTCACAACGCGAGGCCGACCACAAGGAGTAAACATCTAGTAAACCCTTAGCCGAGCCCTACGGTTCTTACGAAAATATTAAGAAATCCTTACTGTTTTATTTAAAATTCTAGTTTATATTTATTAATGAAAATATAATAATTTAATATCCTAACAATTGGTAAATCTTCTATTAAAAAACCAAAATTTGCTTTCAACAACTCGTTAACTGCTATTCACTTATTAAATTCCTATTACAATCAACTATTACAACCAATTTTACATATTCTCTTAAAAAGCAAATATTAAATAACGTACTTACCATTTCCAAAAATGCAAATCTTAAAGAATAAAATCTAGAAGAGTTGAAGTTTAGATACATTAGCTAAAAATCCATTACATAAACGTTATCAGCAGATTTTGAATTGATACTATTAAACATAAAAACAAAAGCTGATTTTACAGTTTATGAATTATTACAAGCTGTACCTACTATATTACCTCCCCCCCTTATAACGTAGATAAGATTGGATGTAAATTTCATCCAATAAGAATATTACTTTTTTTCAGATGGTTTTAAAAATATATATTGTGTATGTGCATAAGTAAGGAAAGCTTGTTTTTCTTGCACATTTAGATCATTTAAATAGTTATTACACAGAGTTTGAATAGTTTTGGGATTATATAGAGTAATAATATTTTAATGCCTTAGATGTTTGTATGCATAAAGGCTTATTGTATACAGTAGTGAAGACAGTACCATAGTGTAGTTGAATATCTTAATCTTTCCTTGGGTACTGTTAGTAATTTAATTTGTTCTGCAATGAAAGATAAATTAATATGCATTTTCCCACATATTTCAGAGGACAGATTGTATATAATACGGGATAGGTGACATAATACTAAAAGCCATAATACGATAGCCTACCAAAAGCGTTTTTAATTTCACTAATCGCATTACCTACAAATGGCGTTTTTTTTGGACACATCAATAGCTATATCTTTGCCGAACAAGAAAGATTCTAATTTCAAATTACTGCAAATAAGAATTGAAAATGTACAACAGAGCCTGGATCATGTATTAATTTAAATATAGTTACTTTATTATTTTGAACGAACTCTAGCCATCCTTCTGGAATTAGAAAATTATTCGAAATCTTCATCAGTTCATTTCAATCAGAATAGCACCAGGCTATTTTGTCTTGAAAAACTTTGTTGTTTGCTTAGTTCTATAAATAAACTGAAATTATTTCAACTAACCTTTTCAACTTTTCTTCTCTACATTCACGCCTTAAAAATAAAAAGTAAATATTATAGTTTATCTTATTCGGACTTTAAAAAAATGTTATAGCACAACACAATTTAACATAACGGCCAATTACAGTACCCGCGTGGTAGCCCGATGATGAATCAAGACTATACGTCACACAGGTTGTCACATCTGAGCTGTCTGGCCTTGTTCTCTAGGAGGCACTGACTGGACATTTCTTCTATTGATTGGTGCAAAGTAAGGACATTCCACAGGATACACGATATGTTAAGTGTATGGTTAAAGCAGGAAGTACGGTAGTGATTATTACTGACATAAATACATTGTTTATTCTGAAATTTGTCTAACTCTCAAGAATTGATTAATAAGATACCTTCACACGATAAATCTGCCTGTTTTATTAGTTGGATTGGGGAGCCAGGGGGCCTCGAGCAACGTTTTGCTGAATGGTTCCTTTTGCTTCTACTTCCGCTTAGCAATGATTACATTAGGAATAAGTCATAAATGAAATTAGTAAGTCCCATTGTTTCGAGAGACACACGCTATAAATAAATAAATATATATATATATATATATATATATATATAATTGGAAAATATCGATATGTGGTGTTTTTATTTGCAATTCTAAAAAGAACAATACGCGTGCGTGTGTAAGTACTGCAACATATAAAATCAACAAACGAGTCTCCCAGCAGCACTAACCATAAACTTACCTCTGCCCCATACGTGCAAAGAAATTGTTCTATCCCGAAGCATAAACCATTTTAGCACCGGCCTTTCAGAATAGACGCTGCGACTGGATAAACCATGAGCCCTGACTTTATTTTTTAAAAGACTATGTTGCTATAAACGAACGGGAGTTTATTTCAATGCAATTTTCAGAAGTTAGATTCAGTATGCCTAGGTGGTTTTAACATGGAAATAGTAATTTATTTATAATGTCATACAAAATACAGGGTTGTATAGGCTTATTTTAGAAGTAATGAAGGGGCCTCATGTTTGCTCAGGAATCCGGAATTTCTCTGGGCGGGCTTTGAGACTACCAATAGCAAAATGTCTAATAATTGCATCACAACTGAAGTAAAACTTAGTAACAGCATTCTCAGAAACAACAAAAACCAATGCTTCTTCTGAACATTAACAGTTTGACAAGATTTATTGGTGTTCGGGACAAGATTTGGGCATATTGTGCGTAGCAAAATGTTCTTATTAACCATATCCGAACATGCTGTAAATCGAATTGACATGTTTATGGACAAAAAACGTAATTGCGTTTCGTTGAGAGACAATGAAAGCGGATATGTTCTGGTTCGACACTCTGGTGATAAATTCTGCTCACACAAGGTGAAATCAGAGTTATAGTGAGGCGTGTCAAACCGAATCAGTTCTAAACGGGAGGATCTCACCTTGGCGGTAAGCGGGTCACCAGTGCGAGGTCGCCTGAGGAGGGTAAGCACTACTACAGCCATAAAAGTACTCGTTGTTTCAGTTGCACTGAGTTTATAATGAAGATATTACACGGTTTGTAAGGAAATAGATGTGTTACACTTACTACAGTAACATGCTAAATAATGTTTGGTTATAATGCAGCATGTTGCATAAATATTTGTTTTATTTTAGCTAATGTAAAATCGGCCTAATTTGAAAGAAATTTTTGTTACTAAAAATGTTATGAGACAGCGCTGGGCAAATACAATGATAAATACCTAGCAAATGTAAGGCTTTGTTTTGAATGTTTAAGGGTGGGGGTTCTGATAGCGTGTGAAACCTTGTGCGTCTGGTCGTCTCTCTTTCCTCAGCAAAGGTAGATAAAAGATCGGCATGGGCTGCAATCGTTATTTTTTGTGTGTTAGAGGCTTGATTAAAACTTTTAATAAACTACTTTTCAAAATTTAATAAAGTGAAAATGTTTTTAGTGAATTTTAATAAGTAGCTTTGTTTTGTTTCTTTCATATTTTTCAAAATGTAACTGTGTTAAAGAAGTAAAGCCGTGTAATGTTTTAAATGTGTAAACGAAGCAAGTAAGCTCTAACGATTGCAAGGTATGTTACAAATTTAATTTCTTGATAAGTTTTGATAGGATCAGTAAATATACAAAAAAGAGTAAGAATTTGTCCTAATGTTGTCTCGCCATCTGTAAGAGGTATGAACCTTTCTATTTCAATTAATATATCGAAATCTTGTTGCTGTTCATCTCGAGCTGGTTGTTAATTCTTATTACACTTTTGCTTTTACTTGCGACCAGACTTTTTGTTAACTAAAAGTTGTTAAAATGTTAACTTACACTTGGAGGAAATGTTTTCGTCTTGCGACTTCTTCAGTCTCATATTTTTGCCGCTAGGAATGCTACAGTTGTGCTTCTTCGGTACCATTATTTTGAAAGTTAAAAGTGATGTGATCGAAGAGTATGTGTGATCTGTGCCATGTTTGTTCATTTAAGATGTCATTTTTATGTATGTTGCTATGTCTATATATTTCATACTGTTCTAGTGTGTTTAATTTATGGCCTTTGTTGCTGTGTGGAGGATGCTCTACGCGTGTAGCATCCTTGTAGCGGATGCTCCTCCAAGTGTAAGTTAACAATTTAACAACTTTCAGTTAACAAAAAGTCTGGTCGCAAGTAATAGCAAAAGTTTAATATCAATTAATATTGTTAGACATTTAGTAAGTAAAGCTTAAAGGTGTAGTATTTTAAAATTAAATATTTTTTTGTTTGAAAACACAAACAAGAACTTTAATGTAACCTATCTTCCTTCAGAACGATTTGAATTGACAGCGAGTCTGGCCAAGCCAAATCGTTAGATACAATTGGTAAGGAAAACAATTGACCAGGTGAGTCTTTTCAAAGTATAAAGAATAATTAATATGTGAATAAAGGTTTATTGTTTTAAATAATTAAAGAACACATTCACAAATAACCGGGGGGATGGGGGTTTACAACGGTTCTACCCCTTGCGGCAACAAAAGAATGGACATTCTGTTGCCAAGCATAGACACCATTGCTAACTAGCTCTCTGCAGGACAGAAAATGATTCTTTTTGTTAGGCTGGTTACACGATGGTGTCATAAGAAATATAACATGCATTATCTGTATTTGTTAAACTCATCGTAGTGAATTCCTAATTTGACAGATTGTCTTTGATTTTAACCCTCTATTTGTAACTTTTTAAAAAGTTTAAATTTAAAATGTTAATTTTTCTTGGCGATTATTTATACATTCAATTAATAAATCGTCCCTAACTACTAACCTATAATTATAAATGAAATGTTTTACCAGCTGATACTTCTTGCTTCAGAAATTTTGTATTCGACAACTAAACCATAATTTTAAACTACCGTATTTCTTCAAACTACTTCTTCATACAAAAAATGAATAGCTCCAACCTTAAAAACCTACAATCAACCCTAAATCCGTATATATAAATGACGATTCTAGCTTTGGTGGAATAAGGATCAACTAATGACTTATCTACCCTTTAATACTTTCTAATGAACCACAAACAAACCTCAGTTCAGAAACAGTTCACTCTTTTCTATTAGTTCTTTTCTATTAGACTTCTACTAACTTCAGATATTCATAAATCCTGGTTATATATTATAAAGGAACTCCCTGAGTGGGCGTGGTCGCAATGTAACACAGTGATAAATGTTTAGCGAAAGGAGCAGAAAAACCACGAACCTCTAACCACTTGTAGTTATATGAGCTAAATATAACCTTGAGTTTAAATTCTATTTGATCATATGAGGTGAACATATTGTATATACTATAATTAGGTTAATAAAGGCCGTTTTGGGGAGAAGAATGAACGAATTTGACGTTTTTGGAGAATTTGATCGGAGTTCCTTTCGAGAGAAAATCTGCATTTTAGAATTAACGAGGCCGGTTGCGTTGCGGAATGCGCAGGCTCACAATTTGACCTCGAAGAACCCAGTCAGGGGATTAAATGGAGGGAATGTTTTGTTTACATGACGTATCCGGCCGGTTCGCTGCACATGCGCACAAAAACCTTCATTGCATTGCAAACTAGCTTATCTATTCTATGTAAATAGACAAGTCTGGTCCATTATCCTAACGAAGGGCGGCCTACTCTACTTTAATCTAATCACAAACAATTCGCAGCCCGGACGCATAATCCTTTACAAACGCTCTGAAATTTATTACAAAATTTCATTCAATTCAAATTTTGATTTATCCGTATAACAAAATCGTATTTTAAATTGACCTAAATATTACCGAAATTAAGGCCCATATTCAATGACACTTTATTACCTTTTATGTAGGTAATAGTCTTATTTCGTCGATACTCAAATAAAAATATTTCATGAAAGCCTGTATTTCCATCAAGGCAATTACTGTAAGTATTCGGCTCGTTGATCTGGTTTGGGATTTCTGGCAAACCTGGTGGCCAACTAACCACATCCATACGCTTATGATGGTCACAAATAGAACTAATTTAAATTATTTAGTTCAACTTTAAAAATCTTAACTTCTGGCGACAAACGACATTGCTTTTATTCTGGAATAAAATTAGATTATGCGGGTTTTTCAGATTTAAGGAAGTCGTTGCATTTCTAAGTGAGAGTAAAATTTTCGTCAGTATACGATAAGTAAGTTAATTCAATGTTTTGATACTAAACAATGCGTCAAGATGCATCGTAAAGAATATTTTAACAATAAGCAAAACTCATCTTTTCTAATTGAATAATGACTGAAGACGCAAAATCGTAGTACATTATACAGACAATGAAAGTCAATTTTTTTGGTTTGCTACGAGTGAAGACTCAAAAGACTAGTTTATCAATAAGTAAAGAGAATGTTTTCTGGTTTTGAACTAAGAGTTGAAATTCAAAAGGGTAATGTAACAATAATCAAAAGTCAGTGTTTTTGTTCTGAACTATAAGTGAAGGCACCTAAGAGTAGTAGTAGTAGTAGTAGCAGCAGCTACCTCTCCTACGTAAGAGTAGTCTCTTCCTCCTCATCCGACTACTCCCATCGTGAACATTCAACAAAAATTGCCAGTTTTCTACAAAAATCGTGCCCGTTGACTAACTTCTTTAAATATCATATATTAGTCCGAAATTTTCATTACAAAACTCGTACTTTATATTCGTCCTTCAAAGAGATAGGTATACAGTAAATTGATCATATAATAAATTTATATAAAACTGAATAATCCCAGTGACTTGGTTTTTCACTCCTTAGTGTCCAGGATCTAAAGGGCGTTGAGAATGCACTGAAAGCCTAACGCAATTTTATTTCAGATTATTGTTCTGGGCACTAGGATGATTGTAAAAACGATACCGTCGCCCCCTTAAGTGGTCGACATACCGGGAGGAAAGGATAGAACATCGCGGGGAACGCGTTGTACTAGAACCTTTGTATCTTTTACACTATAAAAGATAGAATAACCAAAAAAATCTTTTTAAGCTCACGAAAATAAGGACTTCATTAATGATGCTTACTTAAAAATGGCTATATTTTTATCAAAAATGTTGTGTATATTTTTGAAATGCATTTACAGAGATTAAAATGCAATCTGAAAGAACACAGTTTTGTATAAGATTTTTAAAGGATAATAAAAACGTATAGAGGATTGATCATACACTAAAATACTGAATAGTGTCGCCGTGCAAAAAGGTCATTTTAGGTGTCAGCAAAGATTAAAACCATTATTTCTTTAAATAACGTATGTTTTTTAAGTTTGTTATTATTTATTAAGCTAAGAAAAGACTTTAGTGGAATTTTTTATAGCTATTTTTGCTTGTGTTCAATCGTTTTATAGTCCTGGAATATAATTTTGTAACAATATAGGAGTAATAACTTATCAATACATACACTGTATAAGAAATCAATAAAAGTTTAGGCTAAATGTATATAAAGTTTAATTTATTATATACCATTATAGTTTATCTTCTTCAAGATTTCGTTGGGTAAAAACGTTTCTGAATTTCTCTTTGCAAGTACAATACGAATAGCATTAATTTTTCTCTTTGGAGTAAGAAGAAGATGGCTTAGGACAGTTTGTACATTTGCACGGACGATCAAGGTTTCTGGCATTCATTTCCATCTTGAAATTCAGCAGATATTTAAAGTATTTTTCCAACGGGTACAGTTATATTTTTTATTAAGTAGCCTGTTGCGTACTTCGATTTCGCTTTTTTTCAGGTACTGCAATGTATCGCTCCCATTGTATTTTGACCTTAGTATATTCATTGTGGATCTTCATTAGTAATGGTGATTTTCCTTTACTGCTGAAAGTGATTTCTGAATTTTTTACTGATATGGATATGTTACTGTAATGGTCATAAAAATTGTATAATGGAGTTGTTAAGATATTTTCTAGAACTTTCTCTACATTAGACCGTTGGTGGTCAGAGAAATACTGGAAGCTTGAGAAACTTGACAAAATTGCTTTTGTTATGGAATGAATTAGAGAAAACTTATGGAATCTACTCTACAATTGATAGAACTAGTATTTTGAGTATGTCATCATTTTCTAAAGTCAAACATACAGAAATCAAAAAAAATGCTTTAACACATTTATCTCCTCGATAATGACAGTGACTCAGAGAAAGAATGAGTTATTGAAACATGAACTTCTGGATTACCTTCCAAGTTTAGCAGACGAAAATGGTTACTTGAACAAAAGTGTGAAATCTGATTTAATTAATGTAATTGAATCTGAGTCTAGGATCCATTTTACGTATTAAAAATACGGGCGAAAAGTAAACTTCTGGTTAATCGATTCTTCCTATTAACAAATACATTCCTATAAATAACAAATTACAACTGCTTACCAAATTATATCAAAATCGGATGTTTCGTTCCAACGTTACCATGATTTTGGACACGAAAGTTATCGTGATATTAGTATATATTTGTGTGTATAAATTTAAACAAATATTTTTTGAATTCCAAAGATCTTAGAACAAACTTTTAGAACGGCTTACGTTTACCGCAATGGGTTATTTTCCAATGGAAATTCACTAAGAAACCAAAGTAAAAGTTAAATGTTAGGGACAATAATGTTTTACTAGGTAGGTACTATAGGTACCGTATAGGTTCAGTAGGTATTATAGTTAGCGATTTTTACGTAAGAATCATTATTGAAGTCCTTTTTAGCTTTAGCTTAAAAACATGTTTTGGTTATTCTATCCTTTATAGTTTAAAAGATACGTAGGTTTCAGTAAATCGCGTTCCCCGCGATATTCCCCTCTAAAGGGACCCGGTATGTCGACCACGTGAGGGGGCAACGACAAAAGTGGACTAGTGTCTAAATTTGCATATTTATTATTGTCCATATTTGAAACATATTAATCAAGTTACTGTACGATAAAGACATCTCAAACACCCGTATTACTCGTAATTTCAAAATACACACAGCTTCATTCTATCCTCACTTCAAATCCCGCGTCGGAATGAACAAGTCCTAAAGGCAAACGCAGTACAGAAAGTGGAGAAAAATTAACAAGCCTTTGACATTTTAAAACGATTTAATTAGTCGCGCTGTCAGAGTTAAATGTTTTTGCTTTCCCCGAGGGACACAGCTCCCGACACGAAGCTAAATTTTATGGCGACGCACAGAAAGCTGTTTTCCGGCGAAACATTTAATATTAATGTTAAATTTTACATTTTGTGAAACGTGATAATGGTCCAAACATAAACCTTTTACATTTTCACTTTAATACAGAGAGAAGTAAGGATGTGCTCTGACACCAGGGCACTGATTTAACAAATTACTGTGAGGTACCCTTCGCGGTGCCTCATTGAAACTACGAATCACTCTCAGTACTTACAAATAAATATTTATTCAAATAATACTAGACATATTTCGTCACTCAATCAGTGTCTTACTCTCTCTGAGTAGATGTAACAAACCGTCAATGTGTAGACACAGCAGCACTCCACTAACATCCCGGATTCTTATATGGTCTGTCGCTAGTTTTTCATTAAAGGTCACTTAGATTTGGTTTGCTTTAACTGGATTCCTATTAACCAAAATAAGTCAGCTTTGTACAAGAGCCAGCATCCTTCTTGGTTAGTAATTTTTAACCATCGCCAGATTAAAGCACGTTTCGAAACGCCAGAGACACATTCTAAGAAAAATCCATACCATCGCTTGCACATATATAATACACTCATTTCTACACACGGCGCCTGAGTGACTTGGTATACTTGATTAAATGGAATGTTTTACTATGATCCTGGGAAGAAGAGTTGCGCAAGTTTCTCCTCTTTGTGGCTGATTCCAAGTCATTCGTGTAGAGACTAATTTCAGTCTTACGTACTATTTCATTCATCATAATAACATATCACCTACGTTGACCAGTTAAGCCCTATAAAACCTCTGAGGAAACAACAGAACCCCTTATAACCAATAAGTGCCATAACGATTACAAACCTTTTACATAGAAGACGTTATAAAAAAAACAATAGGATTTAGCTGAAAAAATATTCTACAGATCAGTAAAGTTTTTTAAGTCACCAGCACTCCAACATCACATCGATAACTATATTTTTGTTTTTATAAATCTCCTCAAGTCTAAATAAGAAGATTTAAAATAACTTGCAGTGTTTGTGTTGTACACCTTGAGGTTTTTTGTATAAATTACACTTTTTCGTATTAACTTGGCAAAAATAAACAATACCGAATAAATAAGTAAGTAGTGGTTTTTTTGCCAAGTTAATACAAAAAAAGTAATTTAGTTTAAAATAAATAACTTTGACTTTCTAATACTGTAGATTGCCACTTGTTTCAGGTTACACAAATAGTTTTATTAACTTTGAACATTATCTCAACATTTTATTAAAAAATAATGATTTACAAACAGGAAATTTTTATAACCAAGCGGCTTTGTGTAGACGTCTACGTTAGTTATTAAAAGCAATGACAGTTATTAAAAATGATCAAACAAGTGTCAAAAACAAGTGTTTTTATATGGCTGCTAAATAAATAATATCATCACAGGTACCTAACAATACGTAATATCTAAGCTGGTAGGAGGGGCCCATTGTTTTATATTTATTTCTCTCATGATTAATTTTGATCATATTACAAACCTTATTTAAAAAACTGCAAGTATTGATTCGAAAGAACGCAATCCCATCATTTAAGTATTTCTACGAGAAAGCGTAATTTCCTGAGATCTGAAAGTAATTATTGGCCTAAATTTTCTGAAAGCCAAACCTTTGTTAATGCTAGTAGATGCTTTCGTCTGCATCTAATAAACTTGTTTGCAGTTTTTGTTATAATAAGGATAGACAATGTTTTTCTTCATTTCATTAGGCGTAAACATACAAATTGTAGGTGTCCCAACACACGTGAGCACGAAACATGTAATTGTTCGTGGTAAAAGCTCGAATGTTCCCAATTTAATAAAACAATGGTCAACGATTTTCCTTGTGCCTTGTTTATGGCTATTGGGAATGCAAGACGCAGAGGAAATTATAGTTGTTTAAAAATCAATAGGTAGATCTGATGAAATCATCTGTAATCATGGAATTAAAACCATCTCTCCTTTCAACTTGCCACCTCTGATTTCTGCCCTCTGATTTCAAGTGGAGTGTCAGTTTTTTTGTGGTTATTCTGGTTCCGTTGCACAGCTTTGGTTGATTCAAATTTCGTAAGAATATTATCGGCGATCATACTTTTTTAATATCAATAAGTGTGATGGCAATGATTGTACATAGAATTTAGCATTTATAAACAGTTTAAAATCATTATTAATATATTTTTATCCCTTCAAAATGTTTATAATTTTAATAACGCTAGTACGGATATACATTTTAACATTAGACTTGAAGGGAGTACACTTAAACATCCTAAGCCTTTGGGGGCGGAGCCCTGTGAATGAATGTAACCCAAACCTCACACGAACCATCCTGGGAATACGTTAAACAATCCTTCCAAATTTCATTACCTTCTGTTCAGCGGCTTAAACGTTCATAAGACATTACATACACACATACCGCGTATATACATACATCAATTTTTGAACAATCCCAAGCCTGTGGGGCACATCCCTGTGAATGGATCTACTCCAAACTTCACACGCACCATCCTGGGAGTATGTTGAACAATCCTTTTAAATTTCCTTAACTTCTATTCAGCGTTTTAGGCGACGTTTTCTGTACCTTTTTGTCCCAAATAAATAGTAAAATATTTAATATAAAATACCTTGTTCATCACTGCTGGGCAGCTAGTGATGAATTAACTAAAGCATAAAAAGTGAAAACATCTGAAACAGATATCAGATAAATTTACTAAAGATTTACCTTAAAATTAATTTTTCCAAATTAGGCTACTATAATGTATCTTCAGAGTACTAATTTAGATTTGTTTAGTAGATTATACATATGAATGATTAAAAATATTTAGGCACAATTAAAGTGATTAATAAAATCCAAATAACTTCGAGCGTAACGTCGGCCTCTTGGTCTAGGGGTATGATTCCTGCTTTGGGTGCAGGAGGTCCCGGGTTCAAATCCCGGAGGGGCCCTAATTTTTTTCTCAATATTCTTGTATAAATAGTTATTACAAATCAGATATGTATGAACAAGTTTATAGCCTATACAACATTTTTTTTTTAAATTAAATTATTCTTTGATATGATCTAATTAATACATTGATTAAGATTGCCTTTTAGAATAGGAGCAGGAATTAAATTTGCTAACTGACAAAGTGAGTTTTTAATATCAATATCAGGGCGTGGACGTATTAAAAAAAAAAAAAAATACATTGATTTGTGCGTTATGCCTGTTTATCAGCTGACACTCTCCTGATATATATCTTGTTCAAATTTTCAAACGTTTTTAAAATACGTTTTTATTCATCCAATGAAGTTCATATACATTTGTTTTAACCTATAGGGAGTGACAATTGATGGTATTAAAGACTTTTTATAAATATATATTTAATAACTAAATTATAAATTTTGTTATGGTCCAGCCGGATTCGAACTGACAATCTTCATGTTCGAAGTCTAGAGCGCTTTGGCACTCCAATACCTAGAAATATATTTCTCAAAGATGTATATGAATTCCCCCTTCTCTTGTTGTTGTCGAAACCTCCATTGTACAACCTTAAACTGTTGCCATGGTTACCACACAATATCACAAATTGTGCTCTAGGGCAACTAAAATACATTTTTTCTTTGTTAACCTCAGTAGGAATTTACTTGAAATTGTTTAAAATATTACTTGTTTTCTAAGACAAACACTGTATATTATTAGCTCTGACAGGTTGGTGAGGGACATTGTTTGTGAGAAATAGATCACTCAGGCGTGTTGTATTTTTGAAGAACTCTGCTCTCACACAGTACAGTGGCGGATCCAGCTAGAGGCGCATGTCCCTTTTTGGGTCTCAAATGTAAAGAGTGAAAATCGGTTAAATAGCTGGATTAAGTTTTGAGATAATTGCGATACATATTTTCAGGAAGAACCAAGAAAATTAAAAAGAATATGTTACTTATCTATAGTTTTGTGTTTTTAGTTAGTAAGTTCAGTGAAAAGAGGTAACTACACAATTTTTGTTACTATTCGTTACAGTAGTTTACTTAAAACTCTACTGGGAGAGAGGGACACTACAGTGTATACTTAAAAAAAAGCAGGGTAAATTTAACAGTACCCTAAGTAGCTTCGAAACTACAAATAATTATTTCTAATTAAAGGGCTGTTTGCTGAATATTAGGAATCTGCTCAATAAATTTTCATTAAAAAATTAAATCTTTTTTGCTTTTCTAATTGGAAAATGTTCACCTTGAGCTACCCATAAAGATATTTTAGATTCGCCCCTTCCCTTTCTACTGTAATTCAAGGATATCCTGGGTATCTACCAATAAAATTAAGAAACAAATATTGTTGGAATTAAGAATAGAGAGATTTCCGATGAAATTGATGCTTTAAGCATAAAAACTTTGATAAACTGTGTTTAAACTTAAATGTAATAAAGTACAGTGGTTTCAATCAGGCCTATAGTAAGAATACGTGAAAATAACTGTGAAATACGACTTGCGCGCTCCTAGAGGTCAAACCTGCAAGCATTATATCATGGTGTAGCCATGCTGCATCCATGATTTTTATTGGGCGGGATTTTAAAATAAAACTTATTTTGTTACTACAGTATACGCCTATTTATATTGTAAACAGAAAATATTTCTCTGGAGAGATACACTAGTCCATGTCTGCTTTACAAAAATTTATCTCCTAAAATTATCTAGTGGAATATTAGAACTCCTATTTTTATGAAAGCTAAACACTTGGAGAACTAATTACAAACTGGATCTGAGCCTTAAATGAGTTAATATTATTTTATGTAAAGGGATGCAAATGATATGATACCGTATAGGATTAAGAAAGTGGCAGAATAAAGGACTAATTCGAAAATAGGATTATATGCAAACGGAGGGTCGCTTATCTGACTTATTCCAAATCTCTGTAGACCACTTACTAGTAGAGAACCATTTCTCTACACGGAAGAATGTCTAACCATTCATCACGTCAAGGAGTATGAAAAGTAAACGTGGTATTGAGGAGGGATCATCATACAAGAAGGAAAATATTACTTTCTGTTTAGGTAAGATACTTTAAACAACATAGACCCGTTACAAACTGAAGTTAAAGACAGCTGCAGACTGCACTCGGTTGCAAGTTTGTGTGTGTGTGTGTGTGTGTGTGTGTGTGTGTGTGTGTGTGTGTGTGTGTGTGTGTGTGTGAGTGTGTGTGTGTGTGTGTGTGTGTGTGTGTGTGTGTGTGTGTGTGTGAGTGAGTGAGTGAGTGTGTGTGTGTGTGTGTGTGTGTGTGTGTGTGTGTGTGTGTGTGTGTGTGTGTGTGTGTGTGTGTGTGTGTGTGTGTGTGTGTGTGTGTGTGTGTGTGTGGTTGTGTATGTGTGTGTGTGTGTGTGTGTGTGTGTGTGTGTGTGTGTGTGTTGTGTGTGTGTGTGAGTGAGTGTGTGTGTGAGTGTGTGTGTGTGTGAGTGTGTGTGTGTGTGGTTGTGTTGTGTGTGTGTGTGAGAGAGAGAGAGAGAGTGTGTGTGTGTGTCAGTGTGTGTGTGTGTGGTTGTGTTGTGTGTGTGTGTGTGTGAGAGAGAGAGTGAGTGTGTGTGTGTGAGAGAGAGTGAGTGTGTGTGTGTGTGTGTGAGTGTGTGTGTGTGTGTGTGTGTGTGTGTGTGTGTGTGTGTGTGTGTGTGTGTGTGTGTGTGTGTGTGTGTGTGTGTGTGTGGTTGTGTTGTGTTGTGTTGTGTGTGTGTGTGTGTGTGTGTGTGTGTGTGTGTGTGTGTGTGTGTGTGTGTGTGTGTGTGTGTGTGTGTGTGTGTGTGTGTGTGTGTGTGTGTGTGTGTGAGAGAGAGAGAGAGAGAGAGAGAGAGTGAGTGTGTGTGTGTGTGTGTGTGAGAGAGAGTGAGTGTGTGTGTGTGTGTGTGTGCGTATTTGTTGTGAGAGCTGCATCCTCGACTTAAATACCTCCGAAAGACACCGACCCCTCACATAAGACACCGACGCCTCATACAGCAATTTTTTTAAAAATTTATTAAGGAAATTACCAAGTATGACTATTATTGCCCACGAAGGATAGGATAGGATTGTGAATATAAAGTTTTGTTGTAAAAATATAAAATCCCCTTGTAGAAGATATAGGGGGATCGTAAGTGAAGTGTCCTCACCTGAAGTAGCCTACTCCCTGCCGGATCTATAAAGAGGTGTATGTCTGTTACACCCCCTTGTAGGAAGATTGATAATGTGTAGATGGAAAAGGTAGTACTAAGAAGAGGATATTATGGTTCTATAGCACTAGATATAGGAGAAATATAGCATCACTTGAGCATAGCTGACCACTAGACCTACTCTCAACCTATGTGTCTGCCTGCTACCCGGAGACTGGAGTACTTTAAATAATTTAAAGGATTATATATTTATATTAAAAGTGAAAGAAAGAACACAACGGTATACAGAGACGTAAACAAAGAGCCGGGAAACGAAAACCTCATAACAGAGAAAGGTTTTGTAGGAAATAAACTTTCCGCACAGAGCGAGAGAAACATTTAATTGCTTAAAATAAAACACGGTGCTAAGTAGTCTTTGTGAGACTGTAACGCGCTGAGTGTTTCGTCTTCCTGTAACGCAAACTTTACACTCGCTGTCCTTCTCGCTTTGTGGAGGATGTTATGGCACGTGATAGCAATAGATCCCCCTTTCCCAACCCTTACTTTACCCTTCACGTACAGTCTCTTCGCATCGCGCAAAATAATGTAAATATACTGCTATAAAAATAATGATAATTATTCCTAAACAAGTATAAGACATCTTGCTGTAAAATCAGTAAGGAATGCATAAAATATGTTTTAAAACACTACCACCCAACTGCAAGGCATTCATTTGAGTAGATGGCAAAACCACAGTTTCAGCCCAACAGGTGGTTTTGACGGAAAATACGTTACTTTTCCGTTAAAAACGGTTACATGAGGTATGAGGGGTTGGTTTCAGCGATTATTGGAGGGTGACGTGTATGGTACGAGGTCTGGAATGTGGGCGGTTGTGCGCGGTTGTGCGTGTGTGTATGTGGCAGGTGTTTTTTTTAGAAATACGTTAATTTTCCGTTAAAGACCGTTAGGTGAGGTAGTATGGGTTGGTTGGTGATATGGGTGTTGGCTGTTGTGTGATGTAATTAGAAGCCTGTTCGGACATGTTGGGGGGTAATGTAAAAACCGTTGTTTACCTAGAGAATGTGTGTATTATATTCTGTACCCAGTTCGTTGCTGACCTATATTTTTACTATAACGTCGCGTTTGTACGGTTGAAATCCGTTACGAGGTGATGGGATTATTTTCGCAATAAATGTGTCAGTCGCAAAGACTGAACGGTGACTTCTCTGTTTGTTCTCCAGATCTTTACTGGTTAAAAAATGTAAAAGCATGTTAATTTATTGATATAGGTTCCTCGCTCGTGAGCTAATGTGTTTACACATCGTTGTGCTAGCGATTGTTTGTTGTAACAGGTATTTGGCCTGAATAAATTGTTTTTAAAAACCTACCTCTGTTTCGAGTTATAATCATGTTCGGACCATTGAAAAGTGTTTTTAAGACTTTACCTGCGCGCTTGTACGTGCGAGTGCTCACGATTGTGTGACGTAATTAAAAACATGTTCGGGCATGTTGTGGGCAATGTAAAACGTCATTGGGAACTTGTATAGATGATGACGACGACATACTTGTGTTATAGTTGTGGGATAAGTAGTTGGTTAGTAGGTCAAGGTCATAGGAAGATGTTTTTAAAAAGAGTCGCAAGCAGAAGTGCTTGCGACATTAATATTAATTTTTTTATTTATTTATTTATTATTTTTTTTTTTTTTTTACACAAATACAATAGCATCTTATAATTACATCGCTATATTATAACAAAAATACAATTTTTTTTTAGACTAATACAGCTACTGATGTAAAGTCAGTTCGGTGGACCCACATCCGGACGGTCCGTTGGAGACTATGTGAAATTCGCCGGCACCCACCTCATCCAAATCCATGTTCGCCAACAGCGTGATGAAGCGTCTAGGTAGGAATATCTGGAATTTCGGGTCTTCTCCTTCCTTGTATGGGAAACCTCCGAGCGCAGCAACAACTGCTTCCCCGTAGGTAGTGTCGATTTTTCTGAGGTAGTGCACCGAATACTTTTTACCTTCCTTCAGTTCTGAACATTTCTTTATGGGCAACCCGTCAGCTTTAGACTTTGAGTTGAACTGTTGAATTATTGACTGTAAAGTTGCTTCGCGGTTCATAGTTACGGAGGAGAAGTAACTGTATCGTGTAGCTCTGCCTGAGGTCTATAAGGAAATGATGTCTAACCACCGCTCTCTTTGGTTTATATAATGCGTTTCCCCCTCCCTTATTATTGTAGTCATAGTCTTAAGACTGTCGCGACTTTCATCGCACGTAGAAGCGCGCAATTCGTTTCTTTGTGTTGCGGGGCTATAACGCTTTTACAAACGTTCTGGATTCCTCTCAGGAAGGTCCATTCTCTTGAGGAACCGATATCGATAACTTCAGCAGAAGTGAAACCACGAATCCATTTCGCCTTTTCGTCACCCGTTGTAAATATCAGATCGAACTGTTTCACGTAGTGTAACATGACGTTACGAAGCTCTACGTAATCGGTGAACCCTTCCTCCCACGATATGTGATGATAATTCTTACTCAACCAATTGTTTGTTTTTTTGTATTTATTGCTCAAGGTAGAGTATTCGAAAGGCGGTTTAAACAGGAACGTGTAGGTAGCGTTTGTTTGTAGGTCCAATAATACGAGTTCCTTCACTATAAACGCGTTACACTCTCCTTTAAAACATTGCATCTCTAACACGCAAGCAGATCGTTCCATTATTTCTTTTTCCTTGTCCTCTATTCTCCAAAACGTCCGGACGCAGACTGCAAATAGGTCTCGATCCTTTTCGCCTTTTATACCTCTTCCTGCTTAGGAAGAATGCTCGTAGCGTTCTCATCTTCCCCCGACGTTATCGGTTCAACGTTCTTGATATCTTCCTCCTCGTCTTCTACGCTCGTTTCTTGATCCAGCATAAGCAACAGCTGTCTATTGAGTTCAACCTCTTGTGGCAACCGGTTGTATATGCTATAATCAATGTACCCGTACTCTGGTGGCTCACCAATCCCACCTTTTAAACAAGCCTCTACATAGTCTCTAATACTATCCTCAGACAACTTCAACTGTTCCAAGTACCTTTCAACGGCAGGAACCACACCATTTAGTACGTAAAATTCTCTAGGCGTCAACATAACCTTTTGCCCGTTCCGATGATAATCTTTAATACGAACGTAGTGTTTACCATATATCTTTACGGTGTCAACTTCGATATCTGTTCCGGGTAATATCAAACGTGTCTTCTTTCCGCTTTCTCGACAGGCTAGGAAGGTTTCAAAAACGTTCAAGTAGCCGACAAAGGTCTTGAACGAATCCGCTGTAAATAATATGTATCTTTTGGAGTGGTTGATGAGCACTCCTGGCGAAAGAGACAGAGACTCAAAAACCCCTACTGTCACGTTCTTTCCCATGCACGCAGTTAGTGGGTACACAGCACGGAGATAGGCACCGATAAACATATCGCTTATGTCGTCTTCAAGATCGTCTTCCCTGTTCCTTTTCATTTCCGTTAGACGTATTGCGTTGTTATAGAGCGAGGTTAGAGCGTTGTCAACGTCTTTAAACTCTGGTATTTCTACACGAGTTTCTTTTGAATTTTCATTAGAAACCGTATCATCCACGTTTTCGTCCAACTTAACACCACCCGCTAAAGGTGCGTCCGTCTCACTACATGTGTTCATTATGTGCGTTCAAGGTCCTTTCTAACTATGAATGTCTGGAAAGTGATCTTGACTGGCCGAGATCAAAGTTTTAAATGAAAACAACTCCATCCGACTTTCTTATATACATCGCCACCCCCTCCCACTGATCAAAACAAAACACCTCTACGACACTCTCTTTACACTCCCTGTGAGAGGCGTATAAGTTACTATCGTATCGTGTAAAATCAAACAGTAAGCAGCCGTTTTGTCAGGAATATTTTCTGCTGTCTCAAATTCTAACCTGATATCAACTGTTGAGCTCTTCACAGATTCGTTCTGTTTCGAACAATCAATAACCACTATTGGTGAATGTTCCTCATACGAATCCGGAGAAAACAGAGGCACGTTCTTACGCCCGTAATACGATGATTGAAACTTAGCGTACATCTCGTACAGCATTGAATAACGTTTTTTCGAAAAATCGGCGCTAACGTTGTCGTACGGGAAAAACTGCGAGTTTAGGAACAGTTTTACGTTTTTAAGATTGCAATGATCGAAATTAGTTGAATATCTTGTAATGACGTGCTTCCTGTTAGTCTGAAATGCAAAAATTACAAATCTTGGTTTCTCCATTTGGTTCGACGTTTTTATCGTCCATGAATGTCTCTGAGTTTGCGGCAGTACGGGGTATTCGTGCAACTCCCAACTCCGAAATGGTACCACGATCTCGTGGTCATCGTTTAGCTCTCTCAAAAGCCTGACCTTGTGTTCATCAGACAATCTCACGTGCGGCACCCGCCATACTATCTTTTCCAAAACGCATTTCCAATCCAATGTGGCATCGGTTGCACCGGTAGCTCCTATTATGCAATCGTTGTCTGAAGAAGATCTTATTAGAACCAACTCTTGACGGACGTTCATTATTATTCTACGGTAATCCTCTGCAAACCCTAACAACAATTGAAGCGGAATACAAAAGTCAAAATTCCCTGTTGAGTTTGGTTTTTCATTAATATCGGTAGGAAACAACCAACCGGACATTCTTATAATGTTGCGATCTGGAGCCGAAAGAGATACTAGGCCTTTTAGAGTGCTGGTTATTCCCACGCGTTTCACGGAATCAACCGTAACACCGGAAATTTCATATCTAATCTCCTCGAACAGATACGACATCGCGTTATTCACAAACGGGACTTCCGTTCCCAAAGTCCCATCTTTTTTCGTCACCTTTCCTTCGATGTACAGGTAGCTCTCCGACGGCAGAGTGTACGCATCTTGCGATTGAATAGGAATACGGATTTCGTCGTTATTTCCTAATCTGGATGAAGCGTAAGGGTTGTGGCTGTGATACTCCTTCTCCCAAATCGTTTCGTCGAACACCGGACCGTGGCCTATGTCTAATATATCCATCGTTAAGAACTGTGAAACCTATTCTTTCTAGAAACGTCTTGTTCTCACTTGTTATCCTTTCTATCTGTTCACAAGAACTGAATTTCGTTCCACCAAGAGTATCGTTAATAAAGTCTAACCCCATACTCATACGCGTTTTATATGCAACCTGATGCTTATAGTTTCTCCTCTAAAATCAACTGGATCCCCGTTTTGATCAAGCACTCTCACTACGACTTCTGAAATCAAACTGAATTTTATGGGCAAGTAAACCAGATTTTGTGGTACTTCTATTATTTTATATCCCGGCGGAACCGATGGAAAAAACGAATGTATAATATGTTCCCTCTTTCCGTTTTTGTAAGAACCGTCTATGATGTTACAGGAAATTTCGATGTTGTTTACCTTTATAATATTGACCTCTTCATCGCCCAAATGAGGTTTCTTTTCTTCGTTCGGTGCGAGGTTTCTTTTAAACCCCAACAGCGATCCTATAGAATGTGGTTGATCGAAATGTATGTTGAATTTAGTAACTATTTCGCATCGAAGGAGGCTGTTATTTGCCGTAAGCGAAAAGTTGCTGTAACCTATGGACCTCTGTAACACTCTGTTCACTTCGTCAATTTCGTAAGACCCTGTAGGCAATTCTATCTCGTATATTTTATTGTTTTTTACGTCACCCGCTTTGCTGTAGTGTAATTTGTTGTTAATGCCTTTGGTGACGTTTGGTATGGAATTGTATGTAGTGAATTCTAATAGAGCCGCTTCCCACTGGCTTTCTTCGTGCAGCCTTAAAGGTGGAAACAGCACGCTCCTCAGTATAGACTCGTCCCCAGTAAGGGATACCGTGTACGAAGACATCTTAAATGACACTGACTTTATTTGCCAGGAATTCTAAACATAAATGGCCGCAAATTAACGAGTCTTCCGGTTGTCTTCTTTCATAATTGTATAGAATTGTTTTTGCCGATCGTAAATACTGATTCAATTCCGATGGTGGTGGCAAGTTGCCGAAACTATCGAAGTAAAACACTGTGCTTCCTAATTTTTTGTAACAGACCCAATGCGTTCCCGACCCGACGGTGCTGTCCAAGTTCACTATAGCTGATTCGTTTACACGAGGTTTTGACGGAAGATTGTCTCTCATAAAGACGCCTCTGAAATTCGGTATAGAAAGGCAGTATGCGTAACGTTCGAGCTCTTCATTCGTCAATGCCTTGTTCGGTAATACGAGTTTTCTACTACTATTTAATACACATTTCTGTACGGTCGCAGGTACAACCCCCTCCCGTTTTTTGAACCATTGTTCCTACGTCTTCTCCTGTACTTACTGTCTGTCCTCTTTCGACCAACTCTTCTGACAGGCACCCTTTTACGTCTTTTTCTTATTCTCCTTTTCATCCGTCCACCTCCGATTGCACTTTTTGCCTTCATCGCTCCGGCCACCGCTAAAGCAGCCGCTCTTTCACCAATACTAGCGTCACTAGACTTAGCCCTTTGCCAAGCTTTTTCTGCTAAAACCCTGTCTGCTACAGAACGTGATGCTGAATCAGAATATCGGGAATAAACTATGTCGTGGACCTTACAGGCTTCGTCTAACTTATTTATACCCCGATCTCCTCGTGCCAAACGTTTTTTCAACTTTGTACCTGGTCCGCAATATCTATACCCACCCGGTATGTGTAATTCCACCGGTAAAGCGTCGATAGCCCTGTTGACTACGGCACTAACTGGAATAATACCGACTGCTTTTTTCGCAAGTCTTACAAGTGATGATGATAAACCACTTCCTTCTCTTACAAACTTCTTTCCGTTACTAAATGTTTTACCGTTTAACATATTAAATATATATGTATCTATTATTTATCTACACGGTTACTTCATATAGAATGTCCATTTGTTGTAGAAACTTGTTACTTTATAATAACGAACCACTTCATACCAAGTTTTTTTTAAAAATAAAGAAATACCTCTATCACATCCAAATGCTTGCAATAATTATTTCTTGTTTTATTTTGTTTATTATTTTTTTATATTTTTTTTGTAGCATATATTTAATAATTGTTATTCTTTTTACAACAATAATTACTAACACATGTATCACATTAACTTTTTATTGAACAAAAAAATAATATTTACATTGTATTACACTTAACTAAATAGTAAATGGAAGTAACAGCTCTTCTCCGGTCAATTCCCCTCCTCCGCAATACCGTCAACGGCTGGTTTTTCCGCTTCTGGAGGATAAGATATTGGTGACGTTCCACGAGCGTCGGTAGTATCCTTTCCATAGTTCGAGGCGCCGACTGTAACTCTCATGCTGAATCCTTGATCCAATAGCTTATTCATCTCGGTTGAGAAAACGTTAACAGCATCTTTTTGTTCGATGCGTAGCGGATAATACTCTATATATCTAGCAGTCAAAGCCATCTTGTAAGTTTATGACGGATGTTTCCTCTTCAAGAAGTAAATTTGAAATATGTATTATTTTTAGTTTCGCTCTCTATATAACAATATATTACATTAGCCTTGTACAATAAAGGCGTTGCTTATCCCTGTTTCCTCTTCTTTGCGGGGTGTATTGGTAATGGGTCTAAGTAACGCAGAGCATAACATCGTGCCCCAAAATCCTCACCCTTTACTAATTTTAAATAACCGCACCTCGGAAACCATCCACCATGTTCGATCCATGGAAATTCATGTGCTTCCCAATCCTTTAAACCACCACCACAGTAAAAGCATATAACGCCATCAGGTGGAGAGTGAAAGAAAAAACCGGCTTCTGCAAATTGCCAAGCATAAGGGCGGGAATATACAAATCTGGTGTTGTTGAACGATTCCAGCCTGCTTCCAGGTGTACTGTATCTCGGGTATGCAACCATATCTCCTATATTATAAACTGAAATATTTTCTTGAATATATACTATCTATTTGCAGACTAGGTGCAACTCTCCACTTCCTTCGTGCGTGTGTACTCTGCATCTTGTGTTATCGTATCTATTTATATTATCCGTTGTATCCCCTCCACTGCTCAATTTTCGATTTTCTCCTTCAGAAAAGTCGTTCTTATATGTTTCCCCAGGTTCTGCTATAGCTTTCGGTTGTCTGACTGAATCCTGCTTCTGTCTCTTGTTTGCGACTGGTTCCTCTTTTGGAATAAACTTTAACTTTGTACCACTGACTGAATCCTGCTTCTGTCTCTTGTTTGCGACTGGTTCCTCTTTTGGAATAAACTTCAACTTTGTACCACCAAAGATGTACTTCCAGTTTAAATAGGTACGTCCATCTACACCCGGTAAAGCTACTCTTCTCCCGTCTCCAGTATGCATGTAATGGAAGAGTGAAGACGCGAACCTTTCTAGAGTTTCTATGTTTACGGCATCCAACTGTTCTATAGGGTTACCAACTCCGCTCAAACGTTTGTTGTAGAACTCGAAACCATCTTTCGATAATAACGGTGTCACAGACCTGACGTATTCCAATGTAGCAGCATCGTTTGATGACACAGGCCTACCAACATTTTCGATAATTTTGTTTTGCATATCGTAATTTCCGTTTCTAGTGAGTTTAAATCCTACGCCTGAAGGTCCTTTGGGACCCCGTTCACCTGGCTGAGCTCTAACAGCGATTTTACTCTTGGAGATTTGATGACGACCAAACTTGTCCACGCTCATCTTTATAAATGAAGTTAAGCAATAACGTTTCTTCGTTTTAATTCTTCTGTCAACGACACTACCTCGTTCTCTAGCCCCGTGTGTCCTGCAGACATAGAGTCATATAACAAACGCAGACGATTCACTAACTCGTTTGCATTATTGTAATAAACAACGTTGGTATGCTGAGTGTCTTTTAAATTCACACCAGCTCCTGATTTGCTCTTGTCTTCTCTCGGAGGAAATAGATGTGCTATAATTCTTTTATATTTCTTTGACCTGTTCCTGTACACAGGTGCGTTAGAACTGTATCCCTTTCTATGAGCGTTGGTCAGTTGGCAAATGCGTTTAAAATTTTCGAGATCTCTTTTTGTATATTTCTCTGGAATATAATTGAAGATTAGCTCGAACAGACCGCGCGTACCTCGAAAAGTTTTATTCTTTACCAGTATGTTATCTTTGTTGGTGATCTCCAATTTCGCGTCACCTATATCCAATGTACCGTCTTTAGCCAACCGAGCGCCGAACGTATGGTATTGTTTCTTCCTGCTTGTATCAGACATTGAATCTAACATCTTTAATAAATACTTTTTACCCATAGGACCTTTACTCGATATATTGTCGCTCAATATACTGACGTCTTTAGTTGACTCGTGAACAGACGTTCTTCCATCATCTTCATCCGTTACATAGTCTGCTGATGTGTCCGTCAACTCAGCGCCCGACTCCTGTTTAAAGGGTATTATGTCTTGCGCGTCACCATCAATCCATGCGTTTTCACCGAGTTTTTCAGATATCTTCTTTAACGGTTCTACTATCGGTTTGAAAGTGGTCTCCAAGTATTTATCCCTTTCGCTTATGCCTAATTTCAAGGCTTCATTTTTTTTTCTGATGGTATCGCTCAACACTTTTATTTCGTTTACCAACTTCCTTTGTTTCTCCATGTATTTACTTAGCGCTTGTTATCCAGTTGAATAGCTGTATCGTAATGTTAACATTGTAAATCGCTCTGCGAGTTTATTACAACGTATCTGTCAAATCCCAGTCTGTATCGACCTTCATCGATGTTACGCTCCTTATCGACGACTAGGAATCCGAAATGATCGTTCCACGCTGTAGAACATATCTGTTTAAATCTGTTGTATTCCATATCAGCACCTACGTGATCGTTGTATACGTGTCTCGTGTTAGTCTCATCCTGCTTGAACATTATAATGAGATTGGCGTTATCTCGTAATAGCTGCTTAGGGATTTTGCTATAGGTTTGCCCTATGTAAATACAATCTATCATGTTATGTCGCCCCATGGCAAAGTACGTGGTTATGTGATGATGTCTTTCCGAGCTAACGTCATCGAATAAAAATACAGAATACGGTCGAGCTTTACTTGGTCCCATGATTTCTTCGTTTACATCAAATTTGAACCAATTGACGCCTGGCACCTCGGATATAACCTTTTCCAAAAGTAGATACTTTGGTTGGTTGAGCGACTTGGAAAATATGTATACATTATTGAATCGCAGTCCGTTAGCTTGCGTGAGCAGGTTAAACACTACGTTTGTTTTCCCGCAGTTTGATGGCCCCGAGACTATGCATCTTACAGTGTCAGGAAGTAATGCACCGTGTTTCCCTTCACTGTGGGTGGTTTTATCAGCAGTCAGAAGATCTATATTTTTAACAACAAATTTATCCTTTTGCTCTAATATTTCCATTTCTTGCCTGCTTACAGACTCATATTATACTGTACATCCGTTATTAGATTAAATCTTTTTTATTTATCCACGTATCCTGGCTGCGGTCGAAACCTAACCAACGCACAAGAACTTTATCGCCCTTTCTGCGGAGTATTTTCTCAACTAAATATACGTTTCCAACTGTAGACGGTGATAGCTCGTGCCCGTAGAAACCACCTTGTATGATATCCCCTTTGTGATCTTTCAAAAGATAAGTCTCAGGAAACGTCGGTTGTATCCTGTAAACTGTAAACACTTCATTCGAAAAATTAGGAAGGTATCCTTTGGTAAAAACGCGCTTGTGTTTGCTAATACGCACTTGATCACCGAGGAAAAACCTTTTTGGCATTCGTTTTTCCGTATGCGGTTTTGTTTGCCGGACTATACGATCAAACACCTTTCGTTCGTTCTTTTTATTAACGTCTACAGGTTTCACGCCGATAGTCCTGTGTACCGTATTATTGTATTCGTTTATCAAAACAGGTAATACGTCATGCCAGACGTATGATCCTCTTTTTGAGAAAACCTTGTACATCTTACTCTTTAGCGTTCTATTGAAACGTTCTATTATTGCAGCTTTAATTTCGCTCTTGCTAGAGTAATGATTGATACGATATTTCTTCATTAATTGTTTGAATGGATTATTGAAAAATTCTTTACCATCATCCGTCTGGAGTTTCTTAATCCTCTCTTGAAGCAATAGCCCCTCTACAGCATTAGCAACGTTTTCCGAAGACTTGTTTTTTAATGGAATAGCGTGCGCAATTTTAGTAAAACAATCTATAAGTGTAAGTATGTAATTAAAACCTTTATTATCATTAGCGTATGGTCTCATCTCTACAAGATCAGCTTGGAAAAATTTATCGTCTAGTCCTTTTAAGATAGTATTTCGTCTAGGAAATTTTCTTCTTGCTGGTGCGTGTAATTCGCGTACAATCTTTTCCCTTAACTCCATCGTTACCGTTAGTGACTATAGGAAACAAATAATAGAATTTAGATTTTTTTATATATAACTGTTGTTACGTTAACATTCGGATATATCTCGCAAGGAATAGTGCCCGTACGGTAACGTGTTTATGCAGTCTGAAAGTATTTTTCTTTTGTCGTCTCTTGTTGATAGTGATCTTTTGCGTTGTAACATGGTGTAAAGCTCATGACCGAAGCTACGAATTGTGTTGAAAGTAGCCTTGTACTCTACGTTTTCGAACAGACATTTCCTGTAGTGTTCAAACATAATAGATTTCTTCAAGTAGCTCTTTTTTATTCCTTTAGCCTTTTTTATTACTCCTTCCTCCTCTTCACAGTTGTGTCCACCTACGGCGGTAGTCATAGCGTACATCTTCGGCATCAACGCTATGAGTTCGATTATTGGGATGCTGTTTAGCTCGTCCTTAAATTTACCTAGAACCTTTTTATTAACGCCTCCGTCGTAAGTGGGATGGTGCGGTGGGTATTCGGAGAAATCAAAATCGTTTTTATGTTGAAATGTCTTGAGGTCTTCGTAAAGATCATTTGTTCGAATCCAGTAGAGAAACGCGTCTGTATCCATATACGATATTCCGATTTTATCTCTTCCGTAATGACGTACCATCTTTTCGTAGTGGAAGTCGTACATGTGCGTCTTGGAGATGTCTAAGATGGACATACCGATATAAAGTGGTCTGTCGAGAACTATCTTAGTCTTATTCATACAAACCAATACCAGATCTTTATTTATAATAATAGACGTATTAAAGTTGTCTCGCTTCACAAGTTTCATTAGTTTCTTTTCGTCTGTAACAAGCCTAACATCTATATGTTTTCGTTTGTTTTCCAGAGTTTTTCCGAAAATTGCGTTGTTCATTAATTTGAAGAAATCTCTCTGGAAAGCAGATTTAGCGGCGGATCTCCTAGCAGTGTTCGAATCGATGTACGGCTTTAACCAATATGATTGTGCAAAACGTATGACTCTATGAACTTTGGTAATACGAAGTCCTAGTTGTATGGCTTGTTGCACGGTCCAATAGTGAGCGACGTAATGATCTTTCGATTCAACAGTCATCAAAAGCTTTTTGTATTTACCTCCAGGCGGAACTTCGCTTTTTGGTAGAAGAGGGAGATCGTAGTGATGATCATGGAGCGCCTCCGGGTATTCAAAGTCGAACTCCAAAATATACCCGAAACAACCGTAACGAGGGATATGTTGAATTTCTTCTATCGTAGTTGGATCTACCCATTCGAATCCTCCAGATGGCAAGGGCATCGACATGGCCCACCCGTAAAGGTTGTTTGCGTCGAAGTACCCCAGGTAGACAGACTCTTTCTCACTATCAAAGTCAGGCAAATGCTTGTTGTTGGCTCTAACATGTTTCCTAACGCACTGCGTTAGACCGCCTCGGACGCCCGACTCTACCATGAGGATCATATCGACATCCATCATCAATTCCAAAGTGCATCCTGTTTCTCTCAACATAGCCTGCCACGCCAGTCCTGGTGAGGTGTAAGAATGGAGGGGATCAAGCCCGTAAGCGTTCATACAGGTGTTTCTAAATTCCTCCATAACATCGCAAAGAAGGGTCACGTCGAGTTGTACATAAAAATCACTGTACTCTCCCAAAGTCTTAAACTCCATTCCGTTCCATACGTTACATGCGTGTTGGTATTCTTCATCACTAATTCCGCATTCATTTAGCTTGCTGTAAAAACATTCTATGGGAGGAAGCGAAGTTTCGTTGAACCTATCTGCATCGTCTATATAATCGTAAGGGAAAACACCTTTTCTTAACACTAGTTCAAGCTTCCCTTCAGGTACAAGTTTCTTCGTCTCCAGCAGATCGTCCCGTGATAGATTTTCGCTAAGTTTCATAAGGCTTGAAGGTAAAAACCTATAGGAGTCGATGAATCTCAATTTTAGTTTACCGACCTTTTTCGAAAAACTTATAAACTTTTCTTTCGACGAGGCTAACACATCGATTTGTCCTTTCCATAAGTTCAATTCATGTATTATAAAATGTGAATCGTATCCACTTAAATTGTGCAGCACGACAGGTATAAAACTAGGTAGCTTATAATTTATGTTGCACGAGTTACAAGCCGATCCTCTATACTTTCCTGTGAGATGGTCATGGTCACGGACTTTATGATTTATGTCTGTAAAAGATTTTTTACACAAGTAACAAGTAGTTGCGGATGTGTATGCAAGTATTTCGTCATCACTCATCTCTAACATGGGAACAATATTTGAGTACATCCCTTCAACTTTCTCGGCAACAAGTTTCAGCTGTTGTAGAAAGTTCTTTACCGCATCACAACCCCTGTAAACAAGCGGTTTTGATGTTAACCCATACCTCGTGAGATGGTTTTCGTCTAAAGTAGACTTTACCATCATGCAGTAGCTATTAGGCTCGTGTTTTTGGTATAAATGTTTGGTGACGTCTTCAGGATCTTCCATAACCGTTTTAATAGGTATCAAAGTAGATTCAAAGTCGGCGTATATCACTATAGGTACACTGTATAGCTGATTCGTTTTGTTGAAAGAAACAAACCGTTTATCACGATGAGGTAATTCCATTTTAACGGGGGCATGTACTCCGCATAAGCGGTTGTGTTCGGTCAACCACCGTCGCCCTCCGAGTTCCATTGAAAGAGATTTGAAAGCAAAACATTTCTTACATACCGTCACGCTACTATCATATCTTTTCATTTGGCCACTTACCAATCTGTTAAAATTCTTAATGTAGACGTAATGCGAGACATCACCATCGTGTAGAAGTAGTAAGTCTGTGTGGCGAATATCTTCAGTTTCTACTACTCTCAGCGGATAAACATTATGACTTTCGTCGAGACTAAAAACGTTCACGGATACTCCAGGATTTCGTTTTTCAAAGAGTTTTATATCCTCAACTGAGACCGGATATTGCAATCCAGCAAAGTTGTACTTATTGCCAACTTGTTCGTATTTGTAGTCAACTCTACATGCGTTTTTTGGACCAACATGTTTTGCTAGCATTGCGTATCGAAAACATTTATTGTCGGAGTTCTGGACATTAATGCAAGACAAGGTGGATGCTATCGTCTTAGGTAACGGGATATAACTACTTCCACGATTACCATACCCGTGTTTATGTACTCTTACAACCATACTCTTAACTTTACCTAATGTCCATCCAGACCCCCGACTTTCGTGTTCAGTTATTTTCAAAACAATCTCCTGCATACATTCCCTGACTACGTTTTCCAGGTCTGATGCAAAAGTAATTTTTCTGTTCCTAGTTATAAACGCTCTCTGAGATATTTCTCCTTCCACATTTACAAATTCGGACTCCATCACAAGTCCAAACTTTATAAAATTTAAACGAATGAGCTCCTCTTTCAACAGCTCCACTACAACATCGCTCGCTTCAATTATGTAATCGTCCAAATAGAGTTCGGTTACGTTCCTTATAAGGAAATGTTTAACATATGACCTAGGTAACGCTTGAGATAGAAGTTCGTGTTTCAACTTTTGTCTTGGGGGAGCGTAATGTATGACTGTTGCTCTGTCAGCTACTGATTCCTTTCTAGTTTCCGGCAAGTCTGGTAAGCTGTATAATTCGTTGTTTTCTTGATCGAGAAAAGGTGTATGGAATATCTCAACATGCGACAACAGGAGTAAGCGGTCGTTGAATTCTTCTCCACAAATCTCGCACGAGAATAAGCTATTCCTTTCTGTGTTCCTTTCTCCATCAGCTGGAATAGTTCCTTCATAGTCGGGAATTGTGTAAACTTCTCTGTCTTCATTTTCCTGTGTGCAGACTCTGTGAAATAACTCAAAATGCATCAGATACAGTAACTCATCTTTGAATTCATCTCTACAAATTTCACAGCAGAAAACATTGTTAGATTCCATTTTTTAGTATATTTGTTCTACTCAAATTCAAGTTAGAAACTAAAATGATACTAAAATCATGCATGTCTTATATATATATCCTGAACTACATCCCCCACCACTATATATTTAAAAAAGCATTATCCTTGTTACCCCCCCTTCTATCACTGTCCTTTCAAAAAGTTATTGCGCACGTATAAAAAAGCAAAAACTGCAAACAAGCGAATTATAATTGTTCAAACCTAACTATAATTAACATGGCTCCTCTGAATATAGAACAACCTATTCATTGTATAGAATGGTCGTGGATAGCCACTTTATCAGAGGAAGAAGTTGAACAAGTTTTTGCTGTTTTCACGGCTGTTGATATACAAAACATGACAACCGTAATGAATACCTCGTTGGAAGACTTTTTACAAACTACTGTAGACTCACTTGAGGACGATGAAGATCCTTCGTTGAAGGAAAATGTAGTGTCTTATGCTGAAGATGCAACAGATTCATATGATGGGCAACCGCAGGCTACTAGCACACCGATAAGTAGCAATCCTCGGCGTGACGGTGTATGCTCCGCAAGAAGACGACTTTCGTTCGAAGACAGTGATCAAAGCTCTCAGTAATAACCCAAAGTACTGAAAATTTCAAAACCTTTTCCAAACCAATCCTCTCAATATCACCCATCCCTCTATCCCTCGCTTCCTTCCCTTCCCAAGAATAGAGCAGCTGATGGGAGAACCCATCAGCTGATCTATTCTATTAACTATATATAACCTTGACATACTGACCTAGTGCCTAGAACTGTGTTACGTTATTCAGTATGTTTATATCTTTAAGGGTTTGAGTAAAGTTACCCGCTTTAGCTGGAACTATCATTAAGTGTCTGCTGTTGCTATTGCTGTATCGCATCCCTGATCCGTAGTATGTTGTGGGAAACATTTGAGCTAATACAGTCCTATATTTAAAGGAATTTACTTGGCGATTAATCCTGTTGTTTCGCAAATATCCAATCCTATGAGCGTTGGTCTTGACTAATATATCTTTATAGGCTGCGATATCATTCTCGTCATAGACGTCATCATCAGGTATTCTCTTGAAAAGAAGCTCATACAATCCTTTAGTCGGATTGTAAACGGTATCACCCAATCGCAGACCACCATCTTCTTCGAACAACAATTGCGTGTCACCAACAAAGATGTTATCTTTCTCCAAACGTGGACCGTATGTATGATCAATACTCTTTTTATTACCGGCAGCGTCATTCATGAATTTCTTCATGTAAGATTTAGTGAGCGGATTAACGAAAGTCTCCTCTAACCACTCTGTTGCTACGTCATAAGCACCCGGAGTTGATATAACTTCGCCGACACTGGGTTCTGGGGGATCGGATGTCTCAGCTATTACATTTAAGTCTGTAAATTCAGGATATAACAAGGAGGCATGGTCTGTTTTCACCCTTTCTAACACTGTGTCGTCCGTCAAAGAGTGGGTCGTAGGAGATGACACCGCTTTAGGAATAAAACTATACTTTGCAAAACGTTCTCCCGAATCACACGCGGTTAGCGTTTTGGATTTATACAAAGCTTTTTCAGATAGTATTTTATCTAAAGCGGTTTTAATCAACTCTCTGATAGGTTCTATAATATAATGTAAACGTTTTTGTACTCTACTTTCGCTCTCAATTTTTCGTATCTTAAACCGATTATACTTTAACTTTATCAATCTCCTAAGCGAGGTTATTTCATTGAGAAGGTTTTCCTCAGACATATTCCCACACCTGTAAACAAAATAATACTGAGAATTCAGATAGTGAGTTTATAATATAATATGAAGTTGCATAAATAGATAAAAAGCTTGTGTTCTATACATGCTGCTCTTGTGTGCTCATGCGGCTCTAGTAGCCTTGGTAAATATGTGTCAAGGTCGTTTATAATAAAGAGAATAGAGCAGCTGATGGGCGAACCCATCAGCTGCTCTATTCTTGGAAAGGAAAGCAAAGGAAAGGAGGGTGTGTATGAGGAAACAGTTGCTGAGAAGATGAATCGTATTATTTTTTAACCCAATGTAGAAGCTTCTTTTTGGAGTTGTGATCTGCAAACTTTACTTCAAGATACCATCCGTCTTTAAGAGGTTGTTTTTTAAACTTCTTAAAAGGGAAATGTATGATGAAGGCACCTTTTGTAGTTCCCACGATGGCCTCATCATCGTTCAAGTATGATAGAAGTCGATATTTGGTGTTAGTTTTGAGTCTGGATATTTTTATTTTCGGCAAAATATTTTTTGAAGACTTATTTGTGGAAGATTTTGTTTCTTTCAGGCCTGTTGTATTACGCTCGCGATGACGGCTGCACAGTATAACACCATCACCTGCAATACGAGCGTTGCATATTCCGTTTCTCTTTATCCCTTTCGAAAATCTGTATGTACAAAGTCGGAATTGCTTTTGGGAATTGGAGGGTAGAGTAGGTAAAAACTCAAGTTTTTTGGCTGCAGTAGGTTTCGGAGAAATAGTCGAGGATGTGTTTTTACAATTTTTAACAGGACTATCTGTTAGCAGTAGGTCCTTAACCAGGTTGTTGAAATGATAGGCTGCGGTATTTGAAGTGCTTGCGGTTTCAGTTCTCCTATGTATGGTGGACATTTTTAGAGGAGCTGTAGAAATCCTGACGGTTGGATCCATTCTTCAGCTATAACATTGAGAAGCAAAATGATGATGTTATCGCGAGTCTATGCTATTTATACGATTTAAAACGAAGGAGGGGTTATACTGTATCACTAGGAAGGGAGGGGGAGAATGACGTTTTGGATGTGAAGAGGTAGGTGAGGTTTAACATAGTAGAATAGTTGAGTAAAGAAGATATCGGGGGAGGTGGAAGGAATTGAAGTGTTCCAAATCACAAATTGAAGTAACTCTGCGGGGGGAATTGAACTTATTATTATTTTTTTCGGTGTAGGAGGTAACAGAACGTATTATAACTTTAATACAAGCTTTGGAAAATGTGTGAAGCATTTTCTTCCAGCTAAAAACTGGGTCAAGGTCGTTTGAATATTAAAAATTTTTTTTCCTTAAAACTATGGGAAAGAATAGGAAGGAGTGACTCTAAGCAGAATGTACTGAATATCCTCCTTGTAACACTCTGCACAAAGGGATCCCTAGGCGCTCTACTAGACTGGAACGCAATTCTTCACGTCACCAGCCGAATAGACCAACGGCAACCTAGAGGGATTGGGGTGTAAGTGAATAATAGACATACGCTGAATTCGTTCTTGCTGTATGACTATTGGAAGCCGGGTGACGCAACGAATGACGCGAAATTCATCTCGCCAATCATCCGCTACGTTTACTCACCTCGGGGAAAAGACAAAAAAGGTGGGTGGGGTGGGGGGTTGGATATCAAGCTCCCAGTGAACAGAAACAATGATGTCCAGGAGAACACGCTTTGCCCGGGTTGCCCCCAGACAAACTATCCGGAGATAGCCTTAGCGTGCGTGAAAGAGGAAGGAGTATTAGGGATATTAATGATGTAAACCTGGAAGTAAGAAACATATATTATTTTACCTGAAAAGTAAACAATAAAAAAATGTTATTAAATTCCCCCAAATATGTGATTTTCGGTATTTTGAATAACAATTTATGTATTCCACAAGACTAAATCAACAATAATTTTACGAAATTGATTTTCACCTCATGAGATACCCCATTCTGTTCCAACTACATATATAGCACGTGCTTATGTGTAATATACTCCAGACATGGGCTTGAAGTAATTAAAAGATACCCAATAAAAATCACATTAGGGGGGGATTGATCAAAATCAGAAACAATCAAGATTCCTGAGGTAAACATGAAAGTAGGAGTAATATTGTTTATAATACCTGAAAAATAAACAAGAATAAATATTGGTATTATTTATATAAAACCTGAAATAAATAAAGATATAATTATTTTAACCTGAAAAAACTGCTGAAACAAGAATAAATATTGGTATTATTTATATAAACCTGGAAGAAATACATATATAATTATTTTAACCTGAAAAACATGCTGTGTTTATGCTATAATTATAAAAATAAAATTTAACATGCAACCACAAAATACATCTAAACATTTAGTCTAACATGCACAAAAAAATTAAATAATATAATGTAAACCAAAGTGAGCTATATAAAGTACAACAAGGAATAAACATATATTATAATTGTATTTCTTAACAAGCTAACAAAAACTCACAATACAGAGATGTTATCTCAAATTATATGCTTTGGAAATAAGATATGACCAAGATATGCGAACAATATACAACTGGCGATATTGTGGCAGATTTTTTGGGTTTCAAGCATGGTTACTTATTTTGAACCGCAAAAAACCGTTATCTCTGGGTGCATACCTTCTTTACAAAGCATAAAACCAAATTAACCTATATAAAATACAAGGGAATAAAAAATATATTAAAACATTGAAATATCTTAAAAGCTAACAAGAACATAGTATTCACTCTATAAAGTCATGCATAGAAGTGAACAGTCTCTAAACGTTTCGCTCGTTTATATAGAGCTATACCTACATGCAGTGCAACACCTGCCCCCCTATGAGTTCATCAAACCTAGTTTTACCCGTCCCCCACAACACCTGTCTTAACACCTGTCAGTATGAGTTTTATTAATCCTAACGTAATTGCATTGTATTTCAAAACAAACACACACAAGTATGTCGTGGATATCAACTATGCCCAACACTTGTGTGTGTGTGTGTGTGTGTGTGTGTATTGTTTGATGTTTGAATATTAATAAAATAGAGGATTTTTAGTTGAGCAAAGGTGTAAAATGACTTAAGCTTGGTCAAAGCAAACACAAAATTACATTTTTTCTACAAGACATAATATATATTTTTTAAATAATAAGTTACAATAATTATACTATTAAAAAGAAATATTGTTGTTAAACAAAAAATTATTACAAATGTTAGGAAAGATAAATTCTCATAATAGAGTCAACAGTTTCTCTGCAAATTCCGCAAGTTTTGCAGGCTAATCCGCAAAGCAAACAAGCAATAACGTGTCTGCAGGGTAAATAAACCACTTGAACTTCTTCTGATAGACAGATTTTACATTCTGCACGAAGTATATCTGCTGCCAATGAGGTCTTCCTAGTAACTAAAGCCTTCTCCCTGAAACTGTCAACGGGAACGAATGCCTTGCTTTTCCCCATTTGTACGATGTCCATCGCTAGTCAATCTGAACGGCAAATGTTACTTTTTTGATAGCTATTGCAGTTTATATACGCTACTCTTTTAATTACGTCACACAATCGTGAGCACTCGCACGTACAAGCGCGCAGGTAAAGTCTTAAAAACACTTTTCAATGGTCCGAACATGATTATAACTCGAAACAGAGGTAGGTTTTTAAAAACAATTTATTCAGGCCAAATACCTGTTACAACAAACAATCGCTAGCACAACGATGTGTAAACACATTAGCTCACGAGCGAGGAACCTATATCAATAAATTAACATGCTTTTACATTTTTTAACCAGTAAAGATCTGGAGAACAAACAGAGAAGTCACCGTTCAGTCTTTGCGACTGACACATTTATTGCGAAAATAATCCCATCACCTCGTAACGGATTTCAACCGTACAAACGCGACGTTATAGTAAAAATATAGGTCAGCAACGAACTGGGTACAGAATATAATACACACATTCTCTAGGTAAACAACGGTTTTTACATTACCCCCCAACATGTCCGAACAGGCTTCTAATTACATCACACAACAGCCAACACCCATATCACCAACCAACCCATACTACCTCACCTAACGGTCTTTAACGGAAAATTAACGTATTTCTAAAAAAAACACCTGCCACATACACACACGCACAACCGCGCACAACCGCCCACATTCCAGACCTCGTACCATACACGTCACCCTCCAATAATCGCTGAAACCAACCCCTCATACCTCATGTAACCGTTTTTAACGGAAAAGTAACGTATTTTCCGTCAAAACCACCTGTTGGGCTGAAACTGTGGTTTTGCCATCTACTCATTTGAAACACACTAAAGCAGTAATCAAAAAATGTGCATTATAAAATAACATTTCACAAGTTTACTATTATTCGAAACCTCGACTTTATCAATTAACGTTCACCACAATACGAATATAACTATACACAATGCAGTTATTATGTTTGACACAGTAAAATTAATTTCTTCAAAAATAGCTGCTATGCTTATAAATTGTACATTTAACCAAATCTTTGAATAAATAAATAGACAATAAAATACTTTAAATGAGTCTACTGTTGGTATTTCTAAAATACATTGCACTGTTTAAAATAGATGGTATTTGATTTTATATTATTATTATTTGGTCTATTGTTTTAATTACTTTGTAAAAAAAATCAAACAATTGAAATTTAAGATGGATAGAGATTGTGTGTAAAGTAACCAGAAATCCCTTTTATTGACGTTCCGGAAGACTATGATAAAATGTCAAATTTTCAAAGTTCTAAATTAGACACAAGTTGACAGTATAAGTTAAAAACTTGAGGCAACTGTGGTGTAATTTTTAAATTGTTTATAAAACGTCCATGCTACTAAGAGATTTTATTTATTTATAAAAAGTTTTACATTTATTCATAATTTAAATACTTTAGCGTATAAGTTGACAATGAACATTATGGCTTATAATCAATCTGCTACTTACCCGTCTATAAATTAGAAGGAGAGGGTATTATTATTGTAACGATATAAAACTCTCTGGTGTGCAGGGTAAGGTGGGATAATGTCTCTCATGTGCTCAGAGGCTCTATTAGATGGAAGAGGAGATGTCTACCCATAGGAGACGAAGTGAGGATAGTAGTGAGATAAGAAAGGAAGGAATTGACCCAATGATCTCTGGTGCTGCGAAGCGATGGAAATAATAGCTTGAGTCAATAAACTGGGGAGTCAAATAAGTGATATACTTTCACCCTGTTTATGAGTATGTGAGTAAAATAGAGTGTTCATCGCGGTTATGTGTGTGTATTTTTGGTGTGAGTAGATGATGAGAATATTATAAAATACAGGCCGCTTCTCGTGGCCATTACCATTAGCATCGTGAATCAATAGGTAGTTAGGAGTTACAAAGGTTTCAAAGGGCATCTTTCTTCTACAATATTTTAAAAAAGTAGACAAATAAAATTGTTTTAGTTCAACCATCCATTATCGATTTCATTATCTCCTTAGGAGCTTTTATTGCTGCGAAATATAGTGAATTTCGGAGTTTAAATGACATAAAATGCATTGAAATTGTTCGTATAAGCTGCGCGTGCTTGCACGCACACACACACACACATACACACACACACACACTAAATCGTACACTGCATGTAAAAATATTCCTGGAGAGTTGTGCCTTCAAAGTGTATTTATGTTACACACAAAGCATTGCTCTTCAAACAGATGTACCAACAACAAGACGTAAATAGTATTTTGCTTTATGTTCAATTTCTGCTAATATGCTGTATTAGTTGTTGGTAGGTATATCCATTCTGACTGATAATGGACTTTATGGATGTTTATGGCAGTTTATAATGCTTGTCTTATTTTAAACACATATCTGTACAGAACTATGAGAAATAAATGACAGTATAGATAACGAATAGTAATAGGCTACTTTATGAATTCCTTTTTTTATGTAATATAAACAAAACATTATTAAATTCAATTCCTACATAAATCAACAAAGAAAATTTTATTTTAGTTACTTTTATTAAAAAACTACAATTAATATAAATAAAGTGGCATTTACGTTAAAACAGATGTCCTACCACACAACCTATAACATTAAATCTAAATCAGCTGTTTTCTGAAATTATATGTTATCACTTATTTTGGGACAAAATGGACGAAATAATTATATTGCATACCTTGTCACTTTTCTGAAAAGATTTTCTTCCGTAACTAAAATTAATTCATTATTAAATTTAATTGTATTAATATTTGAAAAACAATTGTAATAATATTCAGTTTCATCCCCTACAAGTTTAAACAGATGTATTTGAACTATATTGGATGAATAAAAAGTATTTTATTAACGATTGGAAATTTGAACAACTAAAGAGAGTGTGAGCTAATAGAAGGAATAGAACAAAAAATCCACAACCATAACAAAAAGAAAACTGTATTTCAACTATCTTATACTTAGATACCAATAAGTTTTTATTTATCCATACGGAGAATTAAAATAATGTTGTTACATAATAGCTAATGATCAATTTTAGCAGCATGTAATTAAAATAATTTACTAGTCTCGAAGAGGAAATCCTTAAATATTTTACACATAAATGAAAAACCGTTAAAGAAAAATAATAGATAATAATGCATAAGATGAAAAATATCAATTTGATATTTTGGCTCCTCTTTTAGACCAAAGTATGTATTATTAACCTACTTCATAAAAGGAGGAGGTTCTATATTCGATCCGTATGTTTTTTTCTGTTTGCTCCACCATAACTTTGGAAGTATTTAACCGATCAAAGTGATTTGGCTTGTATATGAAAGAAGAAACCTTTTAGGTCGTCCCATACATCCAAATCCGTCTGATTTGGAGACAATTACGCTAAAAATTTAAGAAAAAACATTATTTTGGAGGGAATTTTTTTTTAATTATGAATTATAAGATAATTAATAATCAAAATAAACAATCGAAGCGTTTATTTTATGTAGTATTTTAGCTCACATAAAAATAACATAGAAAAAATAAGTATGAAACAAATATGTTTTTTTTTAATTTTTTGCTTGATAAGCTTAGAGCTAGCTTATCTGATGATATTCAATCATCATCGGATAATAATGAATGAATTTTCCTCATGAAAGCCCCTTCTTCGATGTTATAACCATATTGATATATAACTTTATATAACTCGAATGAGATAAGCCAAAATAAGTACACTGAAAATCCGATTTAGTTCATTTACCATAATCATGATATTCAATAATCCTCAGGTGAAAACTACATTACTTCAGTAGATATCAAGAGATAAATTCAATAAATATAACTTTACTGTTTACTTTTCACTTCATTTTTATATTTATATAATGTGTAGAAAATGTTTGTTGTAATAATTAGTAGAAACAACATTATTGAATGTTTACCTGAGGTATTGCATTACATGATTATTAACACGTTTTAAAACTGAAATGAAAAAGAGTAATTGCAAAATAAGAAATAATATGTAGGCAAATTCGTCAAGGGAATTTCAAACATAAATTACTCAATATATTCGTCTGACAAACTGATATGTTTATCGTATTATTCAAGGATGAGTCAACTATTTAAACAACAACAAGCAATATGATATATCCCTATGTGGGATACACTCATAGGAAATTTGTGTGGATAAATAGTGGCAACTTTCCCGGCATAACGCCGTGAAACGAAATTCAATTATAATGTAAATAGAAATTAAAGATCATACCTGTAAAAATAAACAAATAAAAGTTTAAAAAAACAGAACCGTCTTCAAAAAAAACTTCGAATACATAATTTTTCTTACTAAAAAGTAAAAAATAATTTTCCGATAACGAAAAAATAATTTATCATAAGCTTATTACCCACACAATTTTGAAGTCGGCGTCTCAGTCATGGCTGCTATTTGCTAATCCATCAAAACTATTCCAAACATTTCCTAAACAATCAACTTTTTGATTGCTTGATTTCCCATGACTAATTATATCGAACCATAGAGTTTTCTCAGAACAAAAATTTCATGTATTCGATATTATGATAGTAAACGGGGTGATAATTGATCTTTGGTCTCGGTAAAGACCACACATTATGAGATTTGCATATTTTTCGTTCAGATATACAGATTTCGGACAATTCCACCTTCTTTGAATGATTTACATGGACTGCAATTACTGTAGATGCTTATAAATATAAGAGATCATATCTCCTTAATACCTTTGTATCATAAATTTAATAAATTTCTACTGTATCTATAAAATATGTGTATGGAAGAAATGATTGAATAGCCTATGTGTATATCATAATTAGTTTATCTACATGCCAAGGAGCTCCAACATTATGTAAAATCCCTTTATTTGTTACGTTTAGTATGTTAAATATTAGTCCAACTATGATATTTGGTGCCGCGCCGGCTTGAAAACTTTGTGGGTAATAAGCTTATGATACATTGTTTTCGTAATCGGGAAATTATTTGCTATAGTTTAGTAAGTAAAAATTATTTATTAAGGTTCTTTTTTTAAGACAGTTCTGTTTTTTTTAGAAAAAAATTTATTTCAGTGTAACTGTTTTCTTCTGATTCGGTCTGTTTTGATTCCTTTCCTACAATTTTACATTTACAACACCCTTTCTGACCAGTCTCATGTTTGCTGAGTCTTACGTTTTCTCTTTAAAGATTCAATTCTCTAGTGTTTGTGATTGAAGACACATCAGTTCTTCAATATACCTGTGTTATCCATTGTTCTTGACTTTTCGGGATATTCTTTCCCTAAGTCTCTCGATATCCAGAAGATCTTGACTTTGCATTAAAGTCAAGACTTATGCTACCGACATGACGTTTACCAGGTGCCAGTTTGTGTCCTTATGGTTTTAATTCTCCTTTATATCTGAGCACGACTTCATAGTCGCACTGTATTACTATAATTGTTTGTTTGTCATAACATTTAAAAAGTTGGCTAACCTGTACATGCTATTATATGTAAAACATGACTAGCTGTTGCCAGCATTGATATTTTTCTTACAGTTCGACGTGTAACAGTTTCGACAGTATTCTTACAGTTACGACAGTATTTAAACATTTATCAATTGCATGAAACTCATAATATATATGCAGTCTTTCAACTGCTCAAACCCAGTTTTATTCAAACCTTTCTCTGATTTCCTTCTTCTATTCTCTCAGCCTATCAAATTTTAAAATTTTTCATTTTCTAAAGCAATCTGAAACCATAAAATCAATGGCATTTATAACCAGTATATATCGACAATAAACTTATTTTTCGGTTACTTATGCAATAGCGGACACTAAGATTGTTTGAAAAGTACATAAAAATACATAAAAAACGATACCAAACACGGTATATTTTGGTAAGAAAAAACAACAAAATATATAAGCATGTCCTGTTTATGTAGTGTAACCAGCATAAATACAACAAATTTAAGAACATGTAACAAATTTGGAAAATATGATAATGATAAGAAACTTAATTTATAGTGCGGACCACATAACCTTGAGATATCGGACGAGATTTCTCGTGTACTAACTGATTAAAACATGTTACATATTCAGAGTGTTCTATCCATCAACATCTTCTGGATCCTATATGTGTACACATATTACAAGATTGTTTGTTAATTCATATCGAAGCTAATTTATAATAGAATTTATCTAATATCGACCGTCTCATGTTACACGGTCCTTTTGAAAGTTCTTGTTATGTTTGTAGAAAAGTATTTAAACTGACCCTCTACTTCCCGTCTCACCTACTGCCACCCTCAAGGCCAAGTGCGCGGCTACGTGGCCCGCACTATACATAGTGCTAGTACGCGTAATTCATTAAGGAAAGAGCTGAGAAAGATAAGGCACAAGTAACAGAACGGTCAACAAGACAGGTTATGTCATAGGCCTACAGACTAAAGGTGAAGGACAGTAGAGCACTACAGGTCAATCTACAGGTACAGGATAGTAGAGACTTGTACTTGGATATTTGTGGCCCAGGTTCAGGACAAGCCTAGTTCAAGAAATCTATTCTGCCTATGCGTAGCTATGATATACAGCTCTGAGAATTGGCGAAACTTCAAGTTCTTTCCTTAATATTACTTATATTAAATACAACCTTCTTTATCATTATGAAAGTAGGAGAGTCTCTCTGGGGCTCCAATAGAGAGTAGTTGTGCCTCAGCTCTAATAAAAAAAGTCGTTTAGAGCCCACATCAGGTGAGTTTATTGTTCAAATTTTAATTCCAAATAAAACTCACTATATTTTTCTAAATCCCAAACAAGAACGTCCTAATTATGTGCTATCTATCTTGAAGCTCAAGAATAAAAAACAGTTTATAAAAACCTTTTCAAAAATAAATCTGTATACAATTCGAAACGTATAATATCTTTTCGTAGCCTATTTAGCAGCTGTGTGACAATTCTATAATAAACCACTCTACTTTTATTTCTCCTACGCTGCTCACCGAAATCGTTAATTCCCTTTCACTCCATCGAAGCACAACTAATCCCTTTCTCCCGAAACAATAAACCCAGTCGTTGCCACTGTATTAAATAAATAAATCCCCTCGGGCGACGCTAAATCAACCAATTCCTTTAACGGACATCTGGGAACATCTGCGTCTCACTCGGATCCGGAATTCACAATCAAGTTTGCAATGTCCGGTCAAATTTACTTGAGATTACAGTGTGCGCGCACGCACACACTTTCGTATAATCAGGGTAGTCGTGTAATTAATATAATGTAGCCCAAGTTCATATAGGCCTACATTATATATGTTTTGTATTATCCAATTTCCCTCATCAAAAATACTTTAAATAAAGTTATTTTTATTAGAGAGCGGCCGATTCCGATTGTCGATTCCATAAATCGTCGATTCTAATGGTATTGAGTAACCGTCGATACTCGATTCTCTATTGATTAAAGCGCCGATTCCCATTCTTGTTTTTTTCAACTGTTAAAATACGTATACAAGTAATTTATTGGAAAAATAATTAATTATCAACCATGCCTTATTTATGTTTTAGTTGTTTTAAATGAATTAAAAGATTAACGCAAATGTCGATTTGAGTTAACGAAAATATTATTATTATTATTATTTATGACGCAATAACAAAGACGGTAGGAAGCATTTCTGGTCCGTATGTTTGTCACCGCCTACTTAATTTTAAATAAATCATTAATTTTATCCGATATGTTTGCCATGTTTTCAGAAATTCCTATTCATAAAACAAGGATGAACGTTTTGTGTAGCCTATTACATTAAAACGAAACTTCTAAAAGGATTACTCATATTACCATAGTGTTAGCTAACTTCATTATTAGAAAATATCATGTAGGCCTATTTAACTTAAAAGAATCGATAATCAAGATAAAAAGTTTAGAATCGAAAATTTTATATATCGGCCCATGCCTAATATTTATTGATATAATGGGGAAATGTTACTACCTGTAACAACAGCTCAGTAAAAAGCTATTAGCACATAGCCTAACAACAGCAAACCATATTACTGTTGTATGTAAGACGCTTGGACAACCCTAAGAATATTGGCTGCGACAGCGTAATCTAAGTTTAGCGAGCGACAAGGTTAGGAATGGAATCACCATACAATGCGCTATTTCGAACAAGTTGCAAGAAAGGAATTGTGAATGACGGCCATTCATATACAAGGAGGGCTTACGCGGACAGACAGGTTTAATAGACTTACAGAGCAGCTGTCTCATAAAGTCATCATTTGGATGTTATTTGAATTGTAAATCTCTGTTGAGCGATCGCCATGACATCCCCGCCTCACGCGCTATTCTAATATACGAGTATGTTTTATTACTTTATAATATATTACATAACATCCTACGGACAAAAGATTTGGAAGTTCGTGCTTTTCTAATAAAGTTCGAATACCATCCTCAGACATCCTTGCTTCAATTGTCCTAAATGAAATGAAACTGCCTTCAACCCACAAACTGGCAAAGTCCTCACTCCTATAATCCAGTCTATATCACAGTTCTGTTTCTGGTGACGCAGGGCGGCATATTAAGGGTCGTGAGTACCCCTTCGGCTGTACTATTTTGCGAGTCCATTTCAGTTTCAAGTTGGTTTAGGACTTACAACTTCATCCCTTATGCTACTCGCTGTGGACCAGCTATATATATATATATATATATATATATATATATATATATATATATATATATATATATATATATATATGCAGGCAATAAAGGAATTCTGCGTTACGAACTAGTGAAATGTTTTTAGCTTTTAATATTCGTAAGACTGGCTACTAAGCAGTATCACGTAGTAAGTGCACTCCAGTAATCTCCAGAAAATGTATTTTTTGTTATGCATCGGTTTTAAAGAATTGCATTAAATTAACCAGTTACAAACAAGTTTTATATTAATTTCACTTTTATAAGGACATGAAATATAAGAATATCAATACAGTTTTCGAGTAGTACGAATTGTCAGTAAACTGACATTTGTTACAAATATCATTGACCTAGAGTGTATACACAGACCTGCCATGGTTTAATCCATGAGAGATTCTTTGTCAGGAAGGAAATATTTCTCAACGAACTATCATATTACTATACTTAACCGAATATTTCTTTGTGCAAGTCTCGTAGATTCAATATCGTTTTGAAAAATTATAGTTTTCAAAGATGAAAATTACAATTTTCCTTTCAAGAAGTTGTTATTTCTTACTAGCCTTTAACTTGATTTTCAAAACACTATTTAAACATTCACTTAAATTTCGTATAAAATTTGGAATATTTAAAATAGTAAAAAATATTTATTCGCTCAATTTATCAAATTTTACCTACTTTTAAGCTACACAAAGGTGCTTACTGATATTATATATACAAAACTTTTCCTTAAGGTAATACATTAATTCCCAATCCCTCAAGCATCCCTTAATCTCAAATTCCAGAAGGAATTTCCAGCTGCATTAATGGCAGCATGAGATTTCAGTCTTTGCAAAGACTTTACTAACTCCATTACTGATGTTAGGTTTGTCAGGTTCATATTGCCCAGCCTTATAAACTGCTTAGACAATGTGTTTACCAAGCTAGTAGTTGATTTCAGTGCTCGTTTCTTTATCATTTCTCCATCTCCTTCGCACTCACTGCAAACACATTCAAGACTGTTTAATTTTTGTCTTTCAAAATCCAAGTTTCACCCCACTAATTTTTTTTTTTTTTTGAAGTATGACAAAAATGTTACTTAATAACTTACGGAGCTTTGCAGAGGTGAATCGCCCCCTCCCTTTTCATCAGAGCGAACCTAAAAAACAACTTTAAAAAACGAAGGTTTTATAGTTTTGTACCTGCAGGAATAATATGTTATTCTAGTTGAACGATTACATAAGTATAAACACGCTCAATTTCTGTTCTAAAATTTTACAATATTGTATTGTCAGTCCGTATTCCAGATTTCTAAGCGAGGTTAGCTGAAGATTTACAAATATTTTTATGAAACATGAATAATGTTATATATATAGATATATATATATATATATATATATATATATATATATATATATATACACTACAATAAATCTTTACTGGAAGGACTTTTTTATTTTCTGAACAGTTTTTCAAATAATAGTTATTTTACCATTATATTGTATATACTCATATATTTAAGTTGACATTTTCTTTAATGACAGACCTAATAAATATTTCCCTTATGCGATGTCACCGTGGTTATTGTTTTAGAAGGGGGGAGCTACCGTAGGATGTGCAAAGTTTTTGGAAGAATGGTTCTAGTACTGTATTACGCTTCTAGAAAAGAGTTTTTTATATTATAGAAACAAGAGTAGTGTATGAACCCGGAACAGTGGTGGAAATGGAGATTGAACAGAAATCGATTATTAATTTGGTAACATTTTTCACGTTTTACATGATTGCCTATTTTTTGTTATGAGCTTAAACCATGACGTCATTTGTCTCGACGGTAATGATCCCTACGGCCTGTATAGGCCTTTATACGTAAAGCTTAGATTACTTACGTTTGAAATCACTTAAAACAAGAGTTGGGAGTGAAGAGAGTGAGGAAGGCAATCGATTATCAAGTTTACAAAACATGCTGAAATGTCTTGATTATTTAGCTATTGAGAAATTACGCTAATATATTAGAGATACATGATTTATACTAGTGGCATCCCTCAAGTACAGTAGACCCTCGGTATTCGCGGTTGGAAAAATTACAGGATATCCCGCTGATAGAAAAAAAAACAGTATAGTTACTGTGGAGGTTGTAGGGTGTGTTCTCTTCTTATTTATTTTGTACAGTACTGTAGTACTTATCACACACAAATTTCGTTATTCCCCAAACATCCGTTATGATTTACATTACTAGGCTTACTACTGAAAAGATAGGCATTCATTATTTATAACAAGTGGAATTATAGTTACAACGATGAGTCGATCCGGCGCCCGCATCCAACTCCATACATAGGTTTAGCGCCACTTCTGTTTACTTACTTCTAATTTAATGGTTTTCGAAATCCAAACATCGATAATCGCACCGTGTGGCCGTAACTAGCTCGGATTTTTTTCCTATCAGTTATTAAACAGGGGTCGCATTCGATTGTCGTGTGTGCTAGTTTTGGAAACCTCGCGTTTACTTGTGAAAGGCTTTTAGTTATGATTAAAGGAAAACATTAATAAACAATAAAAATATGCATGTAACTATTTAGTACGTAAATATACTGTATTATACGTAAGTGTACAGTATAGCTACTGTATAGTAATTACTTGTTAACATTTTTGGAGTGGAACGTAACGCTCCCTTTTCCATATACAGTTGGTATCAGTATTCTCGGTTTCACTATTCGCGGTAAATTCGGGGAACGTAACCCTCCTCTTTCCACACACAATCGGTTTCACTATTCGCGGTAAGATCGGGGAACGTAACCCTCCTCTTTCCACACACAGTCGGTTTCACTATTCGCGGTAAATTCGGGGAACGTAACCCTCCTCTTTCCACACACAGTCGGTTTCACTATTCGCGGTAAGTTCGGGGAACGTAACCCTCCTCTTTCCACACACAGTCGGTTTCACTATTCGCGGTAAGTTCGGGGAACGTAACCCTCCTCTTTCCACACACATTTGGTTTCACTATTCGCGGTAAGTTCGGGGAACGTAACCCTCCTCTTTCCACACACAGTTGGTTTCACTATTCGTGGTATATTTTGAGGAACGTAACCCCCGCGAATGATGAGGAATCACTGTAATGACAAAAAGTGATTATCAGTAAAAAAAAATGAGAAGTAAAATATCTCAATTTTAGACCACTATAAGTGTCGTAAGACAATCGGTGTCGGACTGAAAATATGAGACATAAAGATAGAACTAAAGAAGTGTCCCGTGTATCGGGTATCTACTCTGTAATTGGAACCCGTTGTTCTCTGTACTCTGTAACTCTACCTTGACTAAGAGCAGGCATCTTTCAGGTAACTGACCTTACTCATTCGAAGACATAATTTCTACATTTTTCTAGTTCCAGGATAATTATGTCTCTTCTAAGGAGCATAATTGTATCCTACCTAATTTAGTTTATCCTTCCTTATTCTCCGATGCCTCCTATGCAGAAGCTATCTACCTCAGGCACGCGACCTACCTACACTCGTGATCCACTCTATATCCTCTTACAGGGAGTTTCATCTCTCTACCTTAAACTTATATATATCTACTATCCTTGCCTATCCTAGACGATAATAGACACCTTAAAGCTACAATAAAAAGAAAACAAAAGACATTGCGGCCAGCACTACGCGTTAACCGCCTAACACTTTATGTTGGCCCTATTTCACAGCGGAGTTGTCCCAGAGGAAAAAGCGACTGCATATTTTTACCACCTAGGTATAGGAACTTGAAAATTTAAAGTAATCACGATTTCTCTAAAACACTTACACGATTGTTTTATAATGGGTTTGTTATTTATATTACGAGCACATACAAACACGTTGTTGCAAATAATTTATTTCACAATACATGTCAATAATTCGATATATAATGCAATGGTAAATAATAATAATTTAAGTAGTAGTGTTATTTTTGTTTGCAGAGAGTAGAGACTCTAGGGGATGACCGCTAGAATAAGAGTGGGTGACTTATAGGTATATTAGATGTAGGGGATGGGTTGAGTATTCCCCTACAAGATGACGGTGGATGATTTGACAGGGGCGCGGTTGCAATACTAAAGTAGACTCAACTCACTTTCTAATCTGGATTTGTTTTGAAGAGATAGGGATATTGAAGTGTAGCTTATTTGTATTTAAGGAGAAATTAGAATAAAACTCATTCCTTAAATCAGTATCTTCGAACGCGTGAAAAAGGTCTGCTGCTAATGAAGTATCTAATTTCCATCACTTGTTTTCACCGAAACTACAAATTAAACTTTGTATTTTCAGTTGCTTTACCAAAGAACTTACAATCAAAGATCTGGAAAAACAAGACGAGTAGGAACATGAAAAATTTCCATCATAAACAATATTTTCAGAGATTCAATTACGGTGATATCTTAGAGGCTCAGCGTTGCTGGAGCGAGTTATTTGCTCTGCTTTTAATTAAAAATTTCCCTCTCGAACGGTGTTTTAATACAACTTTCAATTACCTTGGTAAATATTAACAGTGACAACATTTTTGTTTTAGAGCGCAATTATGTTTGCACACGACTGTCACAGATCCCCCAGCGACTTCTCGACTCAATCAATCCTTCCAAGCTACGGTCATCGTTCCCAAAGCGACAACTCGAATCAGTCTCTTGAATAGAAACATGCTTCTTTACAACTGGAATAGGACTTCTAGCGACCTCTCGAATCAATCCCTACATCGATCTCTTGAATAGAAACGTGCTTACATACAATTACCACAAGTCTCTTAGCGACCTCTCTAATTATTACTTGATCCACGCAACTGTACCAGGCCCCCCAGCGACTTCAAGTAATCATCCAAGGTATCATACAGTTATATTAGGCGTTTTATCGACCTATGGTATTGATCCTTGTTTTCACATAACGATCAAAAGGTTTCCAGTGATCTCTCGAATAAATTCTTGTTCTTATACTACTGTCGCAAGTGTTTCAGTGACATCCCAGGTCCATCTCTGGTAGTCCACAGCAGACATTATGATATCAGGGACGTTATTATTCCATCCACATGGCCGATAAAAAAGAACGCTGCAGACTGCACTAAATTACTCTGCGTCGATACAAGGCTGCCCTTAGCGGCAGTCCCTACTTCTTTAGTCAGAGGGAGCTGTGGGTTTTCCTGATTTATAGACAAATTAAACTCAGTGGCAATAAATTATATAATTATTCAGCTAAAGGCAAAAAAGTGTTGCAGTTGTTTCGAAAAAACATTTGATAAGATTTATTTGAGCTCCGTTGAAACTCTCACGGGCGTCTATTTATGGTCTTGCTACAAGCTGTTGTAACTAAACTTAACTATTTCTATCGAAACAATTTCTTCCTAAAGAATCCGTGAAGATCCTACCAGTTTAGTTTCTTCAGGAGAACAGACTTGTAGAATCGGTTTATATAATGTAAGAATTTGACTGATTTGTTAAAGAAATAATAATTTCAAATTTATAAAATGAGTTAATTTTAAGATTTTAAATTTCGTTTAGACAAAATTGCTACAGCAGCCTCTCTACATGAAATATATTAGGTAATTTGTTTCTAGCTTCCACAAGCTGAAGAGTGCATGACATGTAACGATAGATACGCTGGAGTAGTGCTCAGGCAATGCGGATATTTAGAAACAGATTCAGATTTAAAACCACTTTAGACATATATGTTATCTTTTAATTCCTTCTGACCAAAATTTATTCCTTTCCTCATTTGCAAGACTTTTGGTTTCATCTACCTTCAATCTAACCGATCACAAATCCACCTGCTTACCATAAACAGATTTCTCCAGTACAGTCTTTTGAAACATACTTTTCCCAAACAAAACTTAGCTTGGATATCTACCTCTTACTCTTCATGTATTTTCATAGTTCCTTATAAGTTATTCCCTCAAAATGTATTTAACATTATTTCAAAAAGTAACAGCTCCCTTGCCTACAAAGCAAACCTTCGGACGGATCAGTACGTAACCAGTTCCTAGAAACATTCAAATATTGTTTAACGATATAATTAAGAAGCACAAATTCTTGTTCGTTCTCTCAGAATGTTTTCCCTTTAAATCCCTACGCAATTTGAAACAAGTCCTTTTAATTCCCCCGTCATTTCACTCCTATCCTTAAGTTCAAGAAAATACATCACACACACAAACAAACCAAAAATTAAAAAAAACAGATACAAAGAGCTCCTCAATGCATACATCAAATCTAACATTTACATCTAATAAAAAAAAAAATACAAAAATGCTTCAAAATGACAATCTGGGAACACTTGAATATTTATAAACATAAAAATATTATCATACACCAACAAATATAAATAAAATGAAAAACGATAAATTATTCAACCTATTACACAAAAGTAACCCCAAAGACAAACAAAAAAGGTTCCCACCATGCAGTGAAACCGAAAATAGAACAGTGCCGGTATACCACGTGACAACGGAAATTCCATACACCTGGTCATCTACTACAACAACCAATTTCAGTTGATGCTCGACAATAAAGATACCATCCATCTTCGAAAGTAACTCGATAAATATAAAGTAAAATTCTTGTTTAAGTACATATAGTGAAAGTAATAATGAATAGAAGAAAACAGTGTTCCAAAGTTAAAAAGAAATATATGTGTACAAACAAACACACACACACACACACACACACACAGACACACACACACACACACACACACACACACACACACACACACACACCACACATACACACACACACACACACACACACACACACACACACACACACACACACACACACCACACATACACACACACACACACACACACACACACACACACACACACACACACACACAGACACACACACCACACACACCACACACACACACACACACACACACACACACACACACACACACACACACACGCACGCACACACACACACACACACACACACACACACATCAACGTATTAAACAAACTACCTAGTTTACGTGTATTTTTGGGGTGGGTGGCGGTTAGACTCCTTTCTTTGACACTGATAAAGAACAGGTTTACTTCAGGGAAACGACCCTACCTACAGATACCATAATTTTTACTATAAATCTTGGTTCTACTTTAGAAAGTTGGAGAAGTAAACCATCTTGGTTACATACCTTAGACCAGATTGCCTAACTCAACTTACCCTAATCCCATCTGAACCTATCCTAATTCTATATGTGGTAACAATGCCTTCATATCTTACACACACACACACACACACACACACACACACACACACACACACACACACACACACACACACACACACACACACACACACACACACACACACACACACACACACACACACACACACACACACACACACACACACACACACACACACACACACACACACACACACACACATATATATATATATATATATATATATATATATATGTCTAACATATTCTTCAAGTACATTTTATTCCTAAAATATCGCAAAACAAATTTCTTTCCTTCCAGTATTTTTCTCATCCAACCATTAAGCCTATCTCCAACACTTTCCTTTCTTCAGACCTAAACGACTTTCGTTTCATAATATCCAGATTCCCCTAATAGAACTTTATGAAATACTTAAATTCCCTATGGTATTGGGGATAATCATGTCCCTTCTCATGCTTCTATTCCTCGATTCACCAAGACTTGAGCAGTCACATTTACAATTAGTAATAGTATTAGCGAGAGAAAAGAATCAATTATGAACTTAGACTGGGTCAAAAGGTTCTTATTTATTATCTACATGTTAGTCAAAAATACATTCTAAATAAGAAAAATGGTATTATAAATATTCCACACAAAAATTCGTTGTTAAAATTTGAAAAAAATATCACTTGGTACATGTATAGATTGTTTAGTGATGGGGATCCTTTCACTGTGTGTTTTGTTATAGGTTAGATAAGGATAATAAAAAATTAGTTCTTAATTTGAATGCCCTTCATATTTACGTTATTTTTATTAATGAAGTTAGATATATAGGCCTACTCATCTACTGTATCGGAAGTAATTATTATTCGGTGCAATTAAATGAGAGCGTTTCAAACCTAACGTCTTTGCACATTCTGTTAGTACATTAGGGACAATATCGTGACTTCATTACACATAGGCGGGGATTCCCTCAATGACATTCGATCTAATTTTAATAAAACACTTTATTCCAGAAAGAAATATGTATATTCTTTAAAGGATATAAAGGAGATTTATTATAAATATGCAAAAGGTGTTTACCTCTGATTCACTTGTTTGCTGATCCTAATTTGGCAGATTATTCAGGAGTTTCGTCATTGTTCTAATTATTTTTTTTGGGATTTTTCATTTTCACTTTTAATAGAATCACTATTTTGATCACATTTTCTTTCTAATATATTGACCTTCTGGTCACTAAAATTAGAAGAATGTGTGATATGTTCATAGCATTATTTATATCAACAATTACTTCTTCTCCCTCAAACTCATAAATCAAGCCTAAATACACAGTCAGTATTACAGGCCGTACTGACAATACCGACGACCTAACTATAAACCAAATACAGTCGATTTAAAAATGAAATACAATAGCCAACTATATATAACAAAACTAGCAAAACCTCACAAAAACAAACACAAATTAAAAATAACTTATAGAGAAGTTTCTTGAAATGTGATTGAAAGTGGAGGTGGTGGAAAATTAAAATTAACCCTGATCACTTTTCTTGAGGACAACTAAAGGTGTGGTGTATTGGTATAACGATTGAAAAGAAAGATGCCATAAGGGGCTCGCCCATTAGGGACTCGTGAAAAAACACAATAAAGAGATGAATAAAGCGAGTAACTGCGCCTACGAGTAACCAAGTAATACAAACATAACCTCTCATTTTTAAACCGCACAGTAAACATTAAAACTAAAGATTTCTTTATAAAACTCAGCCCTATGTTATACTACATTAAAATATATACATATTACAAACAGCTACAAATTACAATATTAGATGAGGGTTTAGTAAAACAAATAATAATTACCTTACGTAAACTAACCGGTGGCTGTGATGAATAAGTAGCCTCTATTATCTTCGCCTTACCGCAACGAGCATGTTGTGAAAACGACGATGACTAGCTTCCTTTAAGAACTAATTTTATTAATTTTGTTCTAACTCTATCGCCTACTTTTAGGTATGTGATAAGAGCAGATTGCGCGTGTAGTAAAGTAATATAACGTAGCGCCTCTGTTTTATAGAGAAATATTCTGAATTTATAAACTTTCGCCTGAGTTGTAAAGTGACTTGAAAAACATTTTCTTAATTGCAACTTGAAACTTTTTTTTTTATTTTTCACATGTGTTACTCAAACATACATTTTAAGCAAGAAACTTAAGAGCCAACTATTACATGAATAATTCGTAAAAATTTTAAAATGAGAAACTTACCCTCATTGTAGCAATATACAAAAAACAGTGTTAAGACATGATACTTTTCTTACTTAGTAAATGTGCTGTTACTTCATAAACAGGTACATTACAAAATACCTACAATGTATCCGGTTTTGGATATTTTTGGTCGTCAGAGTAATATAACTCGACTAATGGTTAAGCTAACATCGGAAAATAATTCAATACGCACAAAATTATATGCGTTTACGCATAACTGCACTCAGAACAATGCCATCTTGAGTATGGCGTTATATAAACCATATATACATTCATAGACATCCACCATAAAACCCCTGTTTCACTTGTAAATTCTACATTTTACGTTCAGGAACCAAATTATATCCTAACCAGATAAAAATTGTTTGTACTTATACTTTGTTACTGGCGTATATATATCACTCACACTTAAAGTATTTAAACAAAAATCTGACGATATATTTGCGAGTCGGTTTTCGAAAGCTTATTAATTACAGGGTCATATTCTAGCTTTCTAGAAGACTACTCGAAAATGAGACCTTTAGAAAGCTCGAAAATGAAATCACTGTTATTAATAAGCTCTCGAAAGTCGACTCGCAAATATACAAAGTACGACTCTTGTTTAAGTACATTAAAGTGTAAGTGATAAGTGAATGCATCAAAATAGTGTGACAGAAAAAAAAAAAAAAAAAAAAATATATATATATATATATATATATATATATATATATATATATATATATATATGTGTGTGTGTGTGTGTGTGTGTGGGTGTGGGAGTGCGTTCGGATGCGTGCGTGTCTGTCTATAGACACAACACACACACACACACACACACACACACACATACACACACACACACACACACACACACACACATATATATATATATATATATATATATATATATATATATATATATATATATATATACCTTGTATATAATAACATAATTGTATGAAGTCTATTTTAAATAATTTAGGTTATAATATATATATATATATATATATATATATATATATATATATATATATATATATATATATATTTTAAACCAACACAGGTTATTCAAATACAAGAATATTTATTATTTTAAATCCATATATAATTTTAATCCATAGGATTTAAAATAATAAATATTCTTGTATTTGAATAACCTGTGTTGTTTTAAATTATTAAACAAAAAAACGTATTTTATATATATATATATATATATATATATATATATATATATATATATATATATATATATATATATATAAAACTGTAGTTTTGTTTGTTTTAACTTTCTATATTTTACAATAAACATTACTTTCCCCTAAAAACCAGTTTTTTTAAAACCTAATCTCTTAAAAAACAGGTTGTCGACTCTTAGGCTAGGAATATTAGTAACGTGTGCGTGCGTGTGTGTGTAATATATATCACGTAAATATGAAACAAATCATTGCTAGCCGAGTTTTAAAATGGATTTACGAAAAAATCAAGTTTTTAATTCTAAAAAACCAAATTCTTGACGGTTTATGTTCTTTAAGAGCTTCTTGTAACTTTTGTTCCCCAGCTGATAATTAAAGTCGGTTGGAGGAATATTGTTTTCATTTTTTATAATTAATTTCCTTTATGGCAAACTACAATTAATTTAAATTTCGGTAAAGATGAATATAAATATAAACTATACACTAAACAAAAAAATTATTCAATTTGGTGACGTTACTTCTGTTTTGGGAATATATTGTAACATTTATGAAACGTTTATGTAATGTGTGGATTGTTATACACTTAATGTTTTTGTGAGTATTGTTATTGAAGAGATACAAAGTGAAGTAAAGCCGGTAGAGGTGTCACGTCGTAAGATGGCGGTACTGTAGCTCGTGGAGCGCGCCATCAAACTCTCAGTTCTCGTTTTGACGCCGTCGGGAGTGTTACGTGTGTGTAAACTTGCATCTTTCTACTTCGATCAACTCATCTAATCTCAAGGTAAACAAGCAAGTGATGTTACACATAGTATTACTGCATAATATAGATTCACTAAGCTATCCTTACGATAAAACAATTTATTTGATATTGTCAAGACTTTTACGCTTTTTACAATTTTTTTCTGTTTCACTAATTAAATTTTATCTTTTCTTTAAGACAAAAATAAAAATACAGCTATTGTTTAACTAATCTGCGATTCAACGAGAGATTTTAAGTATTTATTGTTATAACGAGTGTTGATAAAATGTCATGATTTGATAAAGATTATTAATTAAACTTTTGTGTTGAGTTTTTTAAATTAATTTTCATAGAGTGAATTTAGTTAACCTCTACCATCTACCTCTTCTTACTTTAGCACTTGGGAAGAGAAACAGTTACAATATATTCTAACTTTCTTTTTTTTAATACACGGAATAAAGAGTGACGCGGTTACATTAACCCACATCGTATGCGAAGAAAACTTTGACAAAAACATTAAAAAATAGTTATTTTCTTTGGAAATTTTTTTAAAAAACTGTAACATGAACGTTGTTCTCCCGTTTCATGGAAAGAAACTAAACATTTCATTAAAGCAATTTTAATTTGTAGAATTAATGAATTTATATCTACCTTTCTCAAATACAGCACCTCTTATGTTGTACCTCAATGTTTAAGATTACAAAAAACTTTAAAATTTGTATAAGTTTTGCACTTAATAAAGACAAAAAACCAGAGTTATTTTCCAGATCTGACAGAATCCTGTATAATCAGATTTAAGCTGTCTATATTCCTGTTTTCCTAAATATACCTGGAAATAAATGAACAATTTTAGGATCGCCAAGAACCTGTATCTAACGGTCTATAAAAGAAATTCTTAATACTTTATAATCATTTTTACATCTGTTATGAATAATTGTATTTATTGAAGTAGACTACTATTGTTTGCCTTTCCTAACTTTACAATTATTTCTTCTGTTGACGCGTTTCTTAATGACTCCATTTTCAAAACTTAAATCGTACTCTTAACGGAAAATAGAGTCATTGTGAAGCGCATCAACAGAGGAAAGTATTGTAAAGTTAAGGCAGAAAAGTGTACTCAAATATATACTACGTGAATGATATTAAAACAAAAAATACAAAAAAGTAATAATTAAATTTTTTTTCTAATGGGGAAAGTTTTTTTTCTAATTATAATTTTAGCTTTACATAATTTAGTGAATAGAATATAAAAAGTATTTTGACGCTCATGTGTAGAGTTGTAAAACTGGAGTGAACCTATTTCCGGCCGGTCACAGAGGGGTAGCCTATCTATCTGTTACACCCTCGCCCAATATAGAATTAATTATAAGCGAAATATAAGCAGAATTTAAGATCAGTGCAATGACCAGTGCTACCGATAGTGGGGCAGCATTGTGGCTTGTGTGAGAAGGATGTCTTTCTTATAAAAAAGATCTATAACATAGCTCTTATAAAGTATGTTTACTCTGTAATCGATATTCTTGTTAGGAATGTAACAAGCAAATATATTTGTTTTAGGAATTATTTCTTAGATTCTAATAACAACCATAACTCAAAAACCCAATACAATAGAAGTCGACTTGCTGCTACCAATTATTTTATAATATATAGTCCACTTCTCGACCACTTCAAATAACGCCTCAAATTACTGTTCTTTACAAGATGAATATCTACAAAATACAATAACCAACAAACTAAAACATGCAAATAAAATCTAACTACAAGAGTAACGTCATATAATAATTGTAATAGCAAAAATATATGAATATTCACTAAACAAAAGTAAGAGAATTACCAATATTTGTCAACCAAATCTTTAAATTTAGCAAACCAATATTTATCAGATATTTGTTTTTACAAAACGATAATTACATGATAGATCTCAATATGGCATATTTTCACACACACACACACACACACACACACACACACACACACACACACACACACACACAACGTCCCCCCATTTTCTCTCCTTTTCTTTTACTTTTTCTTTATCGTAACGTTAATGGTGTTATGGCGTTGTTACTTTTTATTATTTTTATTTGCGCCTGCTTATCTCCGTTCTGCTCTCGTGCTCATGTAGCCTCGAGCGTTCTTAAAATTTTCTTGTGTTCACCCGTTATTTGCCACGCCTAAACGCAAGCCACTACCCGCTTATTTCTACCTTAAAGTTTGTATAACCCCCCAAAATGGTTAACATGGTTTGTCGGGTCTATAAATAGTCATACTTGTCAGTAAAGTAGTCAGCTGGAAAGAAACACTATTAACATGAACACTCAAAATTTCCAAAGAATCTTACCAACTTAGAAGATCTGCAGGCACAGCAAGGGAACGTGCAAAATATGATCATGTTTAAGTTACCTTCTTTAAAAGCTCCTGTGTTCTTTAAACATGATCTGCCAGTAGATTTCGTCTCTGGACTTCATTACAAAAAACCAACTAATTTTCAGAATAGCTCATTTATTTTACTATAAATTTGTCCTCAGGAGAGAATTCGTTTGAAGAAACATTATACTCTGAATATTATATATTTATTAATTAATGAAATTTAATTAAAATTATGATTTGATTTAACAATAATTATTTATTAGTTGGAGAAAACTAAAAGTTTTATTTCATGTTCAACACAGGATAAATTTAAATACCAAAAGTTTTTATAATACATTTAATTACTTGTTTTTAAAATAAAAATAAATATATTTTCAACTAAAATACATTTGACTCTCTTTTTACTATTTCTTAGTCTTCCTTATAATCACAAATAATTGCTTAGATCTTTCTTATATTTTATATATTTAATTTCTACAATTTATATATTGTCCATTAAACGAAAAGCTTTGAATTGTACATTCCATAAGTTATTTTTGTATTTGTCTTATTTCTTTATATATATATATATATATATATATATATATATATATATATATATATATATATATATATATATATATATATATAATTGTGCATCAAAGTAAGCTTTTTCAAAATTATTATTTATGAGTAATTATTGAATAAAACTATTTACAAACAATTTAGAAGGTCTACAAATGGCTCGAAATTTAAAATACACAATAATACAAATATAATATATTTATTTATGAAGTGACTAACCTGACCTACATTTCTAGTAGAAAAAAATACAAAATTTATATACCTTTAAAGGCCTATACTGAAATGAATACTAGGCAAAGCAAACACATATACCATCTTAGAATAAACAATGTTTCTAAAATCAACTCTCGAAAGAGCTTTGTCTGAGGAAATCAATACAAGGTGTTATTCCTTACAAACGTTAGCTTCTTTTCTAAATTTGTTCAGCAATCTTCACGTTATTAATAATATTATTCTTTAACTGGTAGAAACTCATGTCAGAGAACAAACAGAAAGAGTTAAGTATTGCTGCAACTGGAAACAAGAAAAACTGGATTTAATGTCATGTTAGGGCTTAAATTGGAACTTATCTTAGATACTAAAACACTTGAATATATACTGGCATGTCATACGTGTCCATAGTAGCACTTACTTTTTTTGTTTAATGCGATCAGACGTTTCGGGAGAAGCTTTACCTCTTCATTCAGACGTCGCGTCCTTAGTTGGCAATGGGATACATCTCTCGAAACCACCATTCTCATTAAATAAAAATAAATAAGTACTGCTATAGACAAATGTGACATATCAATATATAATATTTTAAATAACAAACCCAATAACCACTATATAACTTTATTTAATCACTTGATGTACATTTCGGTTACCAGGTAACCATCTTCAGAAGTACTGAACAAAATTAATTTAATTTACAACGTAACATATATAGCAAAAACATATATTATATATAATATAACATATGTATATTTCTTGCTATATATGTTACGTTGTAAATTAAATTAATTTTGTTCAGTACTTCTGAAGATGGTTACCTGGTAACCGAAATGTACATCAAGTGAGTAAATAAAGTTATATTGTGGTTATTGGGTTTGTTACTTAAAATATTATAACATTAGGCCACAGTTGCTCAAGAAATCATTAAATATCAATATATGTTCAAGACTTTTAGGGTAAAACTAGTAACTCAAGTTGAAGATGGAATAAAATAATATGGTATATTCCTAGACAATATAAGTTACATAATATGAAATAGTACATTATTACGAAACTCTGGTATATTAATAGTAAATGTTTCATTTCTGTATAAACTTTTAAAGAAAATATAAAGCATATTAAATACCGTACATAATAACACAGACATTAATTCCCATTTCACTATAACAGGCGACTGTGTTGGTTTGACGTTAAATGTCGGTCGTTTGATTTGCATTTCCATCGCTTAATGTCAGGAGCGAATGTCAGAGACAACGCGTTAACAAATCTTTATAAAATGTCTTTCAGTGCCTTCACAAGTGGAAGAGTGTTGAAGGGAATCAATTTAACTCAATCACTCAAAAACATAGGTCGTGAATGTAGATACGATTATGAAAGGACATGAAATATTTGCTGAGGGCCCGAAAGAAGGACGGGAACTGTTTGCAGAGTCGTATAGAGTTACTCTCTATCGGAGACATAGTGATCTCTAGTTACACATTGTCTAAAGAAAGTTCGTATACATATATTGATAAGGATAAAATATCATAATCGCCTGATATTTATCTGTGTAGGGGGTGGGATTTAATGTCTCCGCCTACTTATTACGATTTCCAAACTTGGCTTAGTGATAGCTTTGTAACGAAAACTATTTATTAGGAATATACTGTGGTTGAATTTAATAATAAATACACAAAAACCTCTTAACCACAAACCTTCTTTATTTTGCCCTTATGTACATTTCAGTTACCAAGTAACCATCCTCAGAGGGATATCATACAAAGACTGACAAAACATACTAGTCTTTGTATGTTATCCCTCTGAGGATGGTTACTTAGTAACTGAAATGTACATACGGGTAAAATAAATAAAGTTTGTGGTTAAGAGGTTTTTGTGTATTTATTGTTGTAAGGAAAAGCTTAACTTTTCTATTTGTAACGAAAATAATTTAAATAAGATCTCTGACTGTATTAATGAGTCAATATTTTTAAAGGTGATTTTATATAGTTTTATAACCAGGCTCTTATCAACTACGAAAGGCAGGAACGGACTGGCAGGGATATGAGTATTAAAGTAGGGATATAAAATCCCCGTTACCGGATGTAGGGTAGATATAGCAGTACTTGTAAAGGCATGCACACCCTAAGTAGACATTCTGAAGATAAATTCTCCTGATGATGAATATAGGGAAGATATATCATTATGTGAGAAAACTCCCGTACTTGAATTTGACATACTCTCTTTTGGGGTCATAGGAGGTCTACCCGTTAAAGTTTGATATTAAGCGTGATTTTTTAAAGCTACAACTATAATTAATTTTACAAAATTTTATTAATTATAATTTTATGTATAATGTATTAAGTTTTTCATGAGAAAAGTATTTATTAAAAATATTTTGTATTTAATCTCGATATAAAATAAAACACAGTCCGATGTCTCTATTATATTGTTTACCAGCTGCTGACAAGCGCGATGAATATTAAGCTTACTTGAAGCTTTGTCTGAGCCAGGTGAATCAGTTATATAAACTTATAAAGCTACGCAAACATATTATGTAGGATAGAAGCTAGTTATTATATCAAATAATAAAACAAAAATAAAACAATTATACAACAAAACAACACACAGTGGAGGTTGGTTTTACTATTTCCCAATTTGCAAAATTACGTAATACAATTGTAGCACAAAACTCTCGGGGCGGTGACGTGTAAAATCAGCAGGTGGTCACAGTACATGCACAAAGTTTAATGCTTATAGTCCTGGAATAAGCTCTGTGGACGCACATTTGTACCTTGGAAATTATCGTTAAACCTGTTTTTTCTCTCACAAAAGCTTAGTGAAATATTCTTAAAACTGGGATTAAGTGTCGGAAAAAGTTTGATTACTGGTTTTCGAGTTATTTGCCCATCTTCAGACGTTGCTCTGTTAAAGAATCGACATAAAATCCGCTCGTGAGTAGAGGTCGTTAGAACTCTCAGAGGTCAAAACCCCCGGGCATAAACTTGCCCAGCTTCACAACATACAGTTCCTTACAAAACTATAAAATAGGCAAGCGGTGGCATTCCGAATGTTGATGTTGTTTAATATACTGAAGTATTTAATTATTTTTTTTTTTAAATTTGTTTCCCAGTTATATTGTACGCGTACAATACAATTTATATTATCGGTTATAAAAAAACGAAAACAAATCTAATCGGTTTATGACCGATTCATTTCACAGCCAATTTGGAATGCAATATTCCCAGTTTGTAATGCTACAATAACCGGCTAGTTACACTCTCTTTCTGTACATTATTATTATAGGATCTTGGAGAGATATACCACCTACATCTTTGAAGTGATCAAGTACCCCCTGCTGAATTCCTAATATTCTCAGGAGTTAAACCCATTCAGATTATCGTTGCCTACGATCAGTTTCTCTATGGTTATGAGTTGTATCTTCCTTAAGGAGAGTGGTGCGTTACCTCATCTGCATTCCGAGTATCCCAAACGGTACTTGGTCTTGTTACAGTACAAGGACCCATTCCAATATTTTAGACCTATCAGTGAACCAAAGTTTACCACTTTGACTCTAATTTCCACCCACGCCTCTCTTTTATTATTTCCAGAGACAGTATTTTAATCTGAGGTTCTCTTCGGAGCTCCTTCAATGCATCTCCAAATAGCAGTTCATCTCTACTGCTACTTGTCTTCAGCACCCGAGGCATTTCATTCGTTGTCCCGTTATAATTGTCTCCGATCGAGAAAAAGAATAATGTCGGCATATCCATGGCGAAATAGATCCATCTTATAACCTACAGTTAAGGAACCCAGTCCTCACCTCATGCTTATTTCTCCTCTGGATTTCATCTCCTCTAAATATCTGCGCTAAAGAAATCTCCTGTTCAAAAGATCTACCAGATATTAAGTAAGTTCGGCGTACATATCTCTGAAGTACCAAATCATCCTCTTCAGAGATTAAATTTAGACTAGCAAAGATGAATGTCGCATATTTAATTCCTTATGTGCATACTGCCTTTCCTGCACAACCCATCAGCTACCTTGAGTGATTATTAAAGCAGATACTTAGACACACATTAAACTCCCCCAGTCCATGTGTATAGCAGACGGAAGCGTGTTGGATTGACGCCATCAACAAGTTCGGAATGCTACAATTTATTAGTTGGATAGAAACACTCCTCTTTACAAACAGATTGGAATATAATATTCCCCAACAAGTTCGGAATGCTACAATTTATTAGTCAGATAGAAACACTCCCCTTTACAAACAGATTGGAATATAATATTCCCCAACAAGTTCGGAATGCTACAATTTATTAGTCAGATAGAAACACTCCCCTTTACAAACAGATTGGAATATAATATTCCCCAACAAGTTCGGAATGCTACAATTTATTAGTCAGATAGAAACACTCCTCTTTACAAACAGATTGGAATATATTTCCCAACAAGTTCGGAATGCTACAATTTATTAGTCGGATAGAAACAGTCCCCTTTACAAACAGAAAGAAATATAATATTCCCCAACAAGTTTGGAAAGCTGCAATTTATTAATCGGTTAGAAACACATCTCTTTACAAACAGAAAGAAATATAATATTTCCTAACAAGTTCGGAATGCTACATTTCATTAGTCGGATAGAAACACTCCCCTTTACAAACAGATTGGAATATAATATTCCCCAACAAGTTCGGAATGCTACAATTTATTAGTCGAATAGAAACACTTCCCTTTACAGACAGATTGGAATGTAATATTCCTTAAATGTTTCGTAATACTTAAATTATTAGTGGGTTAGAAACACTCCCATTTATAGATAGATTGGAATATAATATTCTCCGATTAGCTCGTACCTTATAAAATGTATTTGGTTAATAAAATTACTCTTCACAGTCAGGTTATAACGTAACGTTCCCAGGCCAGATCGTAAAGGTTGGTTAGTTACAATAACTGATCGCTTTGTGAGCCAACAACAACATTTAACAATAGGTTTGTAACGCAAGTATCCAGTCGTATACTAATGCTTACTTTAAAATCTAGTTTGAAACACAAAAAATTGCTAAACATACAATTTATCAAGTTAATGCAAATATGAAAAGCCTGTTTGTAACACAATATTCAACAACCGGATTTTAATGCAACTTTCAAAAATCTGTCTTTGACGTAACAATCGGTTTGTAGCTCAAGTTGAACAATCGATGTTTGAGGAAACATTCAGCAACCGTTTTGCAGCGCAACATTTCGCAGTTGGATACTATCGCTACTTTGTTATGCAGCATTCACTGGTCGATTAGAGCACTACTTTCTTCAGCCAAGTGTAGTAAGTTCTTCAGCAAACAAGCACAATTTTAACTATTATTCATGTACATACTTTGTTGAAGTGTTAAACACGAACAGTCAACTAACCTTTGTATGGTTAAAACGGCGTAAGAAACATTTCATTACACATTATTTCAATATTATTTAAACTTTTACAGCTATTTTAGATATGTGGAAGGAGAAGGTTAGATAACATAAAGTCACAGACATGCATGGTGTATCTCTGATATATACTTGAGTATCAGGCTTACTTGTACATTGTCCCAGGTATATACTATCTTTGTGAAAGACAGCTTTCTGCTTGACATATTATTCGGGAGTTCAGAAACAATAAAAGAGAGGGGAAAGGAGAGGGAGAAGAAAAAGAGCACTAAGAGACAAGGCCTAATAAGCAGAATTAATAAGACCATAGCTGACTATAAGGAGAAAAGTAGAATCATGGTTCATGACTTTAAGGTATCTGTTTTGAAGTAGATTCGCTTCCTAGCTGGTTAGTACAGATGTGTGTTCTCGTTTATGCAGTCGGCTTCTCTAAATACTATTAGGCTTTACAAAAGCAATAGTAGATCTATCAAAACAAGAGGTTTTATACGAGGGTTGCTATTTATGTTTCTGACCTTGGTATCACTGATTGTTGCTAGCACCAGCTCACGATTCCAGTACAAAGTTCACATTGTTAAACATAACCTTAATCAAAACATTTTGTTATATCATTGTTGTTAGTGTTATTGACACCAAGTTGAAAATTTGATCTTAGGTGAAAATGGAACTAAATCATGCACATTTTCGTGCAATAATTTTTTATAACTATCGACATGGCCTGACACGACAAGAGTGCACAGATTAACCTAATTCCTTATTTGGTATTGAAGCGCCTTCCTACAACACTGTAAAAAACTTGTGTAACGAATTCAATCGTGGGCGACGATCACTCCAGGACAAACCACTTGAAGGTCGCCCAACATCCGTTGAGAAAACATCGATACATGAGCTGATAATCGTCATGTGACATATCGTGAGATTAAGGCATCTTTAGGAATTAATATGAGAAGCATCAATAAGATTTTGCATGACCATTTGTAAGTGAAAAAGGTTTGTTAGCTTGGGATACCACATAACCTGACAAACGCTTAAAAGGAGGCTCGTGTTGATTAGTGAAAGAAAATGTAGAAAAAATTCGCTCAAGGTGCGTCACAAGCAGTTTATATTATCTGTACAGGTGACGAATCATGGATATTCTTATATGATCCTGAAACAAAACAGCAATCCACCGTATGAGTCTTTCAAGACGAACCAAATCCTACCACAGTTGTTCGTGGAAGAAGCACATCAATGCGAACAGTTTCCTGTTTCTTCGGCATTACCGGTCATGTGACGACTGTGTCATTAGAGCAATAGAGCAACGTAGGACGGTTAGTTCGGAATGGCACACCACTATTTGTTTGCCAGAAGTCTTCGAGAAACGTCAGGAAAAGTCAAAGAAAAGACACATCATTCTTCATCATGAGAATGCGAGCTGTCACAGTCGGCTGAAACAATGGAATTTTTGTCAGGGCAAAACATTGAATTTATGGGTCATATGAGGTACAGCCCTGACTTGACAACTAATGACTTTTTTTGTTCCCGAACATCAAGAAAAAACTACGTGGGTAACGGTTTCCTAGACCTGAAGAAGCAGTTGTTGCATTCAAAACTCATGCTTTAGAAGTACCTGAATCGGACTGGAAAAGGTGCTTTGAAAATTGGTTCCAACTTATGTACAAGTTTATAAACCTTCATGGAGAATATTTTGTAAAACAATAAAACCTATTTTGTCCATAAATTCCTGTATTTTCATGCTTATGCCAGAAACATAAATAGAAGGCTATCTTATCTGTGTTTTATTACAGCATCTGAAATGATATTCGTAAAAACATTGTAAAACATTTGTATAATGTGTATACCAAATGTTTACAAAGAAAGTACACTTGAAATTCGTTAAAAATGTAAAAAAGTTGCTGTTTAATTAATGTTATAATAAAATCAGTAAAAGTTGGCTGTTGAAACAAAAAGTAGATGGAAGATCTGAAAATGTTGTAGCTTATAAATCTTAGAGAAATATACGATTAGGAGATTTTATACTATTAGTTAGAAATTTTCAATTTACATTTTTAAATAAACTTTTCCTGGTAAAAAATCTTTTAGTTTAAGAGAAAAGGTTGGGGCAGGTTTTTTAGATAACGTCAATTATGAAAATGTTTTGTTATTTTAAAATTATACCTTCGTCATATGTTTCGATTTTATCAGAAACTACTCACGATTTTCCCACTAATTTAATACATTTTTTAAAAAATATATGGTACAGTACTTCTAAAATTAAATTTAAAAAAAATTAATGAACTGTCGAAAAAAATTAGAAACAATTGTGGTTCTCTCTTCTAATTTAATAAATTTAAAAAGTAAATATACAGTAGATTACTCACAAAATCGACAGGAATGTAGAAAAATTATTTTTTTCCTGTTGAACAATACAAGTTGTTTTTGAAATATTTTTAAAATTCGTTTTTTTAAATAAATATTTTATTTTTTACAAAAAATACTAGCAGAGAAATTGTGTTTTCAAATTTGTTATGTAATGCCTTTATGAATAATTTCCACAAGTGTTATTAAAATCCGTGAAGTTGTTGAGAATTGCCCGGTTAATGTCTAATTTGACTCATCTGTGAATGTATTGTACAGGCGCTTCAAGATAATTTCCGGTTCCTGTCTACAACTTACCAAACAACGAACGATAGCTTTAATACTGTAGGTATTCTTACAGTGAATAAATAAAGACCTGCCATATTATACAGGGATAAAGTATGCTGTTACTAGCTGCCCGTCAATTCAATTAAAATTAAATCTTTCAAAATTACATTTGCACAATAATCAATGCATAACACATTTATTGTGTGTATATCAATATATAACACATTTTGTTATTATACAAAACCAACTTGTAAAACAGAACTTACAATTGAGGAATTGACTTCATATAAGTACAATCATTTACAATTATTAATTTGAGTAAAAGTATAGATAGTTTTACAATGTAAGGGGTTAACGACTGACTATAAACACAACCTCAAGTTGTTAATTTTGTTTCCTTTATTGAACTGAGTATCTCTTATCGCAGGTCTGACCATGTTTTCCACAGAGAAAAAGTTTCGGCTTGCCGTCACACGAGATGTTCTAACACATCGATTTTCAAACAGCATTCAATGTAAATTGATAACATGATTTCACATAACTGCTGATTTTATGTTTTAGGTTATGTTGTAGAACAGCTGTTTTCAGACGTAGGATATGTTAGGCCTACTTCATTTTTTGTTCATTATTAAGTTAAAATACTATTTCAATAATTTATGAATTAGTAATTATATTAGTTTAATTATATTCCCATAAATCTTACTATACTTAATTCAATATAAAAAGATAATGATTTATATTTTACTCCAATGTTTTAAATTAAAACTTTCTTAAATGCATCTGACTATTTACAAATCCAATTTCCATTAAAATCATTGAATAAAATTTTTATTCATTTAATTATTTAACAGCTAATAAAGTTTTCATATTAACCATATTCTTTTGATATTAAATAAATTCTATTAAAATTGCAATTAATCACATTCCTCAAATGAAGTAATCACTTCTGCAGGCAAGTCCCACTGATTAATGTTGATTTATTCGTTATAGTGTTCTGTCCATGACATTTAACGAAACTTTTGTTGACATTAATTGTACGACTTGCGTGAACATTACTGTATTTATAATACATTTTACAAATCTTACTGAACTAATCGTTTCCAACTGCACCTAGCAAAATTATTTACTTATGGTGATTGCCTAGTTTTTTTTTTAACTTCATTTTTAACACAGTTTGACATTTTTAATAGCATTCATCGCCTTATTGGGAGATGTTGACGACGGATACCAATCTCTCCTAGTATTAAAATGGGGAAGTCATATCTCACTTGGATAAGGACGTTTCCATCCATTACTCTACTAAGGTAGACCACTGTGATCGTATGACGTCGATGCTCTTTCAAACAAGATTCTTATGTAGACTGAGTTTAAGCAAATTGTAGTAAATGTTTTCTTTGCAAATTTTATTCAATATTAGAATGATACTGCCACAAAGAGTTTTACAAGTATTGAAGTCTTTGAAAACATTACTGGCGCCGGAGAAAGAAATGACTGAAACTGATAAATTTTTAAACAAATACTAAAATAAACGAGTGAGAGTAGTTAACTTGTTAAGAGTTCATAGATAAAGTAAATTGTCCTATAAAGTCCTTACTTACTCCAACGGTCACGACTGCGTGCTTCTTGGATCGGATCTAAGACTACACAAGGACAACAGTAGTTGCACGTTACTAGTGATCACGCATGCAGTGCCTCATTCCCGATATCACGTGTTTAGCGGTGCACGGAAAGTACACAAAAAACAGATGTTTGTTTTCTGTGGACAGATATTTTATTTTGTGCTTAAGTGTGATATTTTTTGTTATTTAGAACAACAAATTATCGCTGTTGGCTGCACTGTTTCTACATAAAGGATACCCATCTGGCTACATGAAATCGCATCTGCTTAAACAATCATCATGAGAGTTCATACCTTTATCCATCGCGTTTAGCTAACCAAAATGTTAATTTTAAAATAAATATTTTTTCCATTTTGCGTTATTTTTGCTAACAAATTTATCGCAGTTGGCAGCAGTGTTTCCACCTAACGAATAGGGGGTTAGTCCCAACCAGTCTGCATTCCCCCCGATTTACTCTCGATAAAAACTGCCATTTATCGCTGCCATTTACATCCCTCACTCGCGTCAGGCATTCGTGACATTTGAGTGGTAATGTACGAGCCTGATTTTTGTCATTCATTCAACTTTCTACAAACTGCCCTTTTCCCTCGGCGACATCATCTCCTTCTTTCATCTGGATTTCTCGCTTTCCTGTGCCACATTTTTCCCATATTTTTATTTTACAAAGCTCATAATAGTCAATTTATCACCAGATATGCTTTGAAACTTTTTTTTTACAAAACACTATAACGTTAGCCTTTACATATTAATACAACAAGGAACTGAATTACATATCTACACTGCCATGACAGTGGAAGATCTACAATTTATTTTCCAAACATTCCTATTTGATAATGTATCTCTGGCTACTAAATACGCAGACATTCAATACGTCACACCTTCCTTATTTTTTCGCATTTACTAACTACCGATAACTTCAAATATAATTCGGTTCTAACAGAAGTATTTCAACAGTTTCTACAAGTTTATTCACATTCAGCTTTCACGCTTACTCGTATTTTAAGACTACTTAGTAGAGGAAAATGTAGAAATTATATGAAAGTAACGCTATCTAACGACAACGACTAAAGGGCCCTAAAACCCTCATAAATAAGGATTACAGAGTAAAAAAGAATATCAAAGTCATGTCACAGTTTTATTAACGAAAGTATAGTGCGGACAACATAACTGTACACTGGGTCCTGCGAGATCGTACGAGATGTCTCGTGTACTATCACTTCTTAAAACATGTTATATTATCAGGATTTTCTATACATCAACAGCTTCTGGATCCAATATGTCTACACATATTACAAAATTGTTTACTATTTCATACCTAAGCTAACTTATCATTAAAATTATCTAATATCGACCGACTCATGCAAGTCAGTGTTTTGTCAGTCCTTATCATGTTTGTAGGAAAGTATTTATACTGACCTCTACCTCCCCTCTTGCCTACTGCAATATCTCAAGGCCACGTGCACGCTTAGTTACGACTACTATAGGCAAAATTTAAAAAATGTACTTTTGTAATTAATTTTTTAAACATATTTCGACATTTGATATTCTTACAATGAATTTTTGATAGTTTGATTTTACAATTCACTTAAATTAATCTCAGGTTATTGATTTCGAAAATTGTATGTAATTTTTGTGTGTGTAAAGAGAATTTATGTATTGAAATTCTATTGAAATTTAATAATTACACATTTAAAGTCTTGCAACGTATTCCGGATTGGGATCGAAAGTCAAACGTTGTTTAAAAAATTCTAATTAAAGGTATTTAATTGTTTTTTTTATTCTGTATGAGATATATTCAACAAAATATCCAAAATAAATTGTATTTGAATTACCTTTATAAAACGGTTTGCTTTGAAGAAATAGATGTTTTAATTTTAAATCAATTTAAAACGTTTGAAGGGTTTATAGGTTTTGAAAACATTTTTACAAAACATTAAAAAAAATTGATGTTAGATTTTTCTTTCCTTTATTCTGTAAAACGTGTAGGAAATAATACCTAATTTTAGCCATTTGATATCAGAATTCAATAAACCCCTGTGCTTTTTGCTGAAACATAAATATTGATAGAGGATGTGTCTGGATACGACATTAAATATTCAGTATTTTTACAAAAACCAACAAAAAAGTATAAGGAGCATAATAAACTAGTACCGCATGGTGGAACAAGCGCCGGGTGTTGCAAGTGCAAGGTTGAAATTAATATAAGTATTTCGACTCAATATTCTGCTTCAGCAAATATAATGTAAATATGTTCTCAAAACGAAGATTGAATGCTCAAATATACTGTGAAAGTGTTCAGCGAGATTCGTGTATTGGAGAAAGGCATATTTGTTTATAAAAAATAATTTAAAAGGACGCCATTACGGTTAATTTTAATGTTTTTTGTTTTAGGAAGAATTGAAAACTTGCCATTATGATTGAATATTTAGTATACTTCAAATTGTATTTGAAATGAAACTTGTTAGGTCTCGTTTTCCCTTCGTCAACAACTTGACGGTTATTTGTAATGTAGCGGAATTATTATTCAGCTATTTGTTGATTTTACAAAGAATCATTTTAAATGAATTTTAACAAACTTATAATTAGAGAAAATGTTTAAAGAAAAGTTACTGAAGCACAGATATTTAATTGGACTTGAGCAATCATCTTCATGATACACTGATGGTAATTCCCTAGTGCAATCAGAAACGTTTTGTCAAATAGAGAGTTTTTTAAACAGTCTTTCAATTGTAAGTTACTTTACGTTTTCATGCGAAGTTTCATGCTGGAAGTATTAATGTATATTTTCAAATAAAACAAAAAACAACATAATGAGCTAGCGAGAATCTAGGCAAATTTTAAATATCAGTCGTCATAGTTTTATAATAACGACGCCAAGAATTACTGATTTGTTCTTTTTGTGTGTAAGTAATTTCAAACAATACACCGGTTGTATCTGTTGATTTCACAAAGTTAAAAGTCGAGAAAAAGAGACAAAAATCCAGGACAGATACCTGGAAAAACGTTGTTCTAAAAATTAAAAAAGTATTCCAGACTTCTAAAAGGAAAGTTTTTATTACCTACATAACTGACATAACGTTGATACAGAGTGCATAAAGCTGCTACTTAACCACTCCTGAGCTGTATACCCCTCTCTTGCATCTAGGCACACTGTGTATTATAAAAAGGGATTGTGGCGGACTGATAGCAACAAGAATCCACCGAGCGTGAGTTGGCGGCCACCCTACTTTAAATCTCGCCATTACGCAATTCTGGTCAAATCTCTTCCTATATCTCGCTATTTATGTTAATGCTACACCATATGAGAATTAAAATTAGAAAGGTATTTTACCAGGCAAGTTCAAAAAAAGTTTGAAGGTAGTAATATTTTAGGCAAATTTGGGACGGATAATCATAGCAACTGGGATAGAACTCCTTAATGATCCTGAAACTTCTCCGTGATTTCCTTTTAGTTGTTTCCTTTGTTCTCCTACTATGTGAGATGTGATCAGTTAACTACGAACGAAATAGCAACGCCTCATTTAAGTGTTTTCAACCTTACTTAGCACGTGTTTCTAAAACGTATGTATCAATCGAGCAAATTTGTTTCCAAACATCCATTTGTAAAAAACGTTCTTGAATAATGTATCACTTGGATCATACCAAATTATACCTACTAGTAGGCCTACGTTACCAATATTTAGTAGAGTCTAAATACAATTTGAAATCTGTAAACAAATAAAGAAGACAGCCATCCGAATTGGAAACAGAGTTTTTATTTTTATATGTTTTTACGTTTTAACTATAAACCTTTTACAAATAGTCTGGAAATAAGAGTTTTATTTAAAATATTCTTCACCTTTAACTAATTTTTAACAAATTGTAAGACATTTATATAATAAATAACATTGAAATTTTACCACCAAATCTTTTATTAACCTTAAGTAAATATCGATTTCAAAACAACCCTTCTCCGAGCAAAGAAAAACAATATCGAAATTTTTTATAGATAAGTGCAACGGAAACGTATATAAGGTTAATAAAACGTTATTGGCTAGAGGGTGTTTGTGTGTTAGCCTATTTATAATTATTTAGTTACACACTGGTATCTTCTGTAGGTATTTTGATAGCAGATTCCGAACAAGTCCTGAAGAAAAGACGATTATTTTGACCTTTCATTTTGTTTTTCAAATAGCAACGTTTATAAAAATGTAAATCGAAATGTTTGGCAGAGCTGTATCAACGTAGAATATATGTGATAGGCCTTATAAACACTTCAAATCCAAAGCTTTGATATTGATTTTTGTCACTCAATCAATTTCTAATTATTTTTTGTTTTTGTACGTTTTCTATTTCGAATTCATCTGACCGCACTAGTCCGATCCAATTACCCCTCGGAGATGTAAGGCCTAGAGTCTGGAGATTGATGAATTGTACTGTAAACTCACAAATCAATATCGAATAGGACTTCGCCTGCGGTCGTCCCTTGTCCACGTCCATATATTACCAGGCCGATGTTATTGATGCCATTCTTTGTCCGCAAAATAGGGAAAGTGAATATCTCGCCTTCATCACGGGAACGCATTCTTTTTTGCATTTTCCTTCCGAGTTTAAATCCTACGTCGACTGTCCTCTGCGATTGTGAAATATAATACTTTAATAAATATATTTCCTACATACTGGTAGGTTATTCCCCATACTGAATTCATTTATGATTATTTAAATTATTATTTATGGTGTTGATAAGACCATGAACGCATCGAATCTCACATAGAGCTCTACAGATTATGTTAAAATTTATTAGAGGCAACTAGTTACTAATCTCTCTAAAACCAACAATTAAGAGGTGTGTTTAACTGTCCCCACGTATTAATATTATAGTCTGACTAAATATCAAGTTACGTTATACAGGGTGGCGCACATAAATGTAGCCCCGTAATTTAATCGAGTTTGTATAATGTATACAAGTCAAGGGAAATTCCTCCTGTTTTTCCCTTCCCGTGTACAGCTTGCAAATGTGTAGGACATAACAATACGACATACTTTAAAATTTCCAACTTAACACAGCTCAAGTTGTCGACTATTTGTTAACAGAGCTTTGTTGAAAAGTCATATTTATTTAAAAGATAAAAAATCACATTAATTTAGGGGACGAAAGTTTTACAAAGTAAACAACCCTGCTTCAAACTTATTTTAGCTGTTAAAGTTTTACGCGTATAATATTTCTTTTAAACGCTTTAGTTTTTATCAACTTTCACGGCAGCACAAACTTAATATTAACCCCTGAAATCACAACGAAAAAGGGCAGTTGGCTGATATTAAGTTTTTTAATAGGTAGAAGTAAGTGTTGTTCGCGCAAAGCGGAGTGGTCCTAGACGTGAATTACAAGGCTTTTTTACAGCAGACGTCTTTACCAAAACATGACATAAAAGATAAGACGTAAAACTAATTCTTAGTCATGAACATAAAAGCAGGAGACAATAAAGAGTTCGACCGAACAGTTAATAGTAACATTTTGTGAAATATTCTAGAATATCTGAACTATACATGAACCGATAATAAGGAATTTTCATAACAGATTCTACGGGGAGGATTCTCTGAGGAATCAGATGACACTAAACGTAGAAATCAAATGTATATGTGCTTTGGCTTTTGGCATCGTTTTTTTAAAAACAGGTTAGCTATACTACGTATGCAAACATATAATAACAGCAATAAAATTAGAAAGGTATTTGGTGATGGGGGAAGTAAGATAATGTCTCTTAAATCGTTGCCAAATATTAAACCACTATCAATATCCCAGTTTACATGTTTACGAAAGCTACACAACTCGCAGGTGACAAACGAGTCATTGAATCTGAGCATTAAAAGAGAACCGCGACTGCTTAAGTCTTGGTCATAGGCTGGAGATGAAACGAATGCGGGGGCGAGGCTCCGACTCTTCAACGATCTTGGCTGCAATATCTCTCTAATTTTAATTATCCTATAAATGACATTGAAATGTTGAATATTTTCACATATCTGCCTTAATTTAATGCAAATTTAATAAATCCAACTACAAAAATTCAAAAAAGAATAACTTTTAGAAAAAGAATATTTGTTTTAGAAAATATGTATGTAAGAAATTGAATTTGTTGATCAAGTAGATAAAAATTACAGTTTAACTCAATGCTGCTTATGAACTAACTAGAAGATATTAATATATCCCGTAACTAAACAAGCGTAGTCTTTAATAACAGGATATCATAACAAATCCCTGTAGCTTTCAAAACATATGTCAATTACAATTAACTAATAATGGTTTCAAAAAGGTGTTTCAAATATGCATCCTTTCACTGGCTCTATGTCGAGTGCTTCTGGCAGACGTATCCCTTACAACATTTCTATAAATATTTTTTTTCCTACAACAATTTCTGATGTCATTTCACTGAATCTCTTAACTGCTTTTGGCAGAGGTTTCCTCACGGCAATCCGATGAATATTCTTTTCTTTAAAAAACAATTGATCATGTCTTTTCGCTGAAGCTATGTCGAGTGCTTCTGGCGACGTTTTCCTTACAACATTCTTTTTTTTCCTACAGCAGTATATGATGTCATTGCACTGAATTTATCTAAGTCCTCCTGGCAGAGGTATTCCTTACGGCAATCCTATTAATATTCTTTTCTTCCAAAAGCAGTTGACTGAAGGCATCTCGTGTCTTTCTGTCAAACGTTTTCCTTACGGCATTCATATAAAGATATTTTTCTTCCTACAACAATTTCTCATTCTACCTCATTGAATTTATCTTAGGACTTTCAGACAATCGTTTTTTTTCCTGATAGATACAGCGCCAACTTCATTTACGCGACTTTGAAACCTAGATACCATATTTACCTCTATACAAATTACCAAGAAATCATTTCCTTAACCCTACTAAATTCCATTTTTATTTTCTTGCCCTTATTTTACAAGGGATGTGGCTAATAGATATCCTTACGACCCTTATAGAGAGCAGATACACGAACCTACACAGATGTTGTCCTGATCTGCCCCCTTATCAATATCTAAGGGATTAAAGTCTTTATTTTAATCCTACCTATAGTAAGAAACCTTTCGTATCATTCGTAGGCGATAGTAGTCATACGTGCTGATCGCTTTAAAACTGCAAATAATCGTGCATTAAATGTTCTGTACTTCTACGGTACAATGTGCCAAGTATCTGTTCTAAGCATTATTGACGTGTGTTCAACAAGCTGATGCTATGGGTTTATTGCAGCAAACGATGCAACGGTGGAAATAAAACCGCTGACTTCAATATTAAACATTCCTCAGTCGTGCATTCTGAGAAATCAAACTGCGCCAAGCAGGAAGTATTATATTCCGCCTTTAGACAGGCATCAGGACAACGCTGTGTCAAAATAACCCATTTACCCCCTCCCTATCGCATTAAATTAATATCGCTCTTCTCACAATTTACAATGCAAAGAGAACAATTCTGCTTAAAGACGTCATTTAGGAAGCGCCATTACTCGTGCCGCTTTTCTTGTTGTACAGCCACGAGTTGTCCGTTACAAGTTGGAAACAAAGGAAATGAATAATTTCCCCAACTTATTGGTTAAACCATCAACTTCTCGTTAGCGATAAGTTTCCGTTTCCAAGAGCAACAAGGGGAAATTGGGTGTGCAATGATCTGAATATCTCTCGCTGGTTAGGCCATTCAGGCACGTAGCACGGGAGATTAGCTGATCGTCTTTGTGGTTACTCTGTGACCACACGCAAAACAAAATTAAGGAAGGATCTTTTGATAAAAAAAACTTTGAGAACAATACAGCCATGACCACTATTCAATTTCTTTCTAAAGTAATATTTTTCCTCCAAAGAGTAGCTTTCAGTTATTTATGCATTACAGAAGACGCATTGAATTTTCAAAACTTAAGATTAAAATTGTTAATGTAGCCTATGTGCAAATTTTACTAGCCTGTAAATTAGAATATCTTTTGGTTTTTCTGGCGCACAGGGACTGACGTACAGGATGGGTGATTATTTTTAGAGAAATGACGGGGCACTACATCGTTAGTCATAATTACATTTTTAATAACTCACAGATTCTCATATGACAATATTACAGATTGTTCTTACTTTTCAGTTATATTAAAGTCCGAATATGTATAATATTAAAACCATTTCTCCTCGGCTTTATGCAAAAAACTATTGTTTTCAGAAAAATAATTAGTTATTATTTTGATAACGTAAAATTGAGTTTTCATCAATTAACGTATTATTAGCACAGAGCATAGAATACTAACACCTATTACCAGTTTAAAGGTATTAAAATGCAATAGTTTCCATGCTAGTGCAATCAGTATATCTTATGATCGCTACTGTGGCATCATCACCGAAATCAGTAAATGTTGACAAGTCAGTCAATAGCAGAGGTTTTGGTGACCCCAGGGTTTTTGCAGCAACTCTCATGTGACAAAGACTGCGGGAAGGATTATGGGAAACAAGGCTTGGTATTTGAGTGAGATTCAGGAGGGACATTTCCAAGTGGAAGGGTTTTTATTTGGGGCGATGGATAAAGTTTATTTAATTTAATGGAGATATGGCTGACGGGCTTAGATATCTAAATAATAAAAACTTACAGCTAAGGTGACTATAGTCAACTAGAGTACCTGTGAACTTAAAGCTAACCAATTTATCTAAAAACTATGGACTTGTCTATCTAGTTTGTGCAACAACCTAACTTAGTTTATGAAGGCAGGTGCAAGAAAGATACGACATGACTTAGATTACAAGTGTTATGGAGGCTCCAGGAGTATTTTGGCCTTGGCCTAGGAGTAGGAGGAAGTTGATTCGAATTACCGGATATGTGAATAGACTGATGCCCATTCGAATTACTGGGAACCCGGGTATGTGGATAGACTGATCTTTTGATAGAAAGATTTTGGTCGAGAGAGAATTAATAAATCCCTCAGGGGACGGAGCTTTAAACAAATTTCGAATTGTTGGAGAGAAACCAGGGAGATTGAGATATGGTTTCAGAGATTTCGATTGGCAGGATCGATGCATTTCTTGGACGTCATGGGCAAATTGGCCACCAGACCGGATCAGCATAAGCGACAACAGGACATATTATCATCAAGTAGAGAAGGTGTTTTGTTTTTAAAGGAATGCGAATCTCTTATGGGGGAAGGGGGGGAGTCTTATCGAAATTAACTCCTCTAATTCAAGAGGGAAGAAAATTGGTGAGAGAAGGAGAACCGCTTGTCGAGGATGGCGTCAAGATATTTGACAGAGGACCTCCACGCGATGACCTTCCATCGATTGATAGATTCAGTCAGCGGTTTGCGCTTCGTTGTGGATCAGATGCCCTCTGATATATCTGCATTGACCTCAGTACTCCATTTCTAGATCCACGGTGATAGGATGTCCAGCTGACCCAGAATGACCTTCGTAGGCTTCAATTTCACTCCATGAGCTGGAATGAAACATGGGATCTTCCGCATACAGGGATAGTGGGATTTACCCTTCGGAACAGCTTCAGATATGGGTCAAAAGGTTGAGAGAAATTTGTGAACAGAAACAAAGAAATATTTGACTGGATAAGTGGGATCTGAGAAGAAAGACGGTGTTTAGGAAGGAGACTGGTGTTTTATGAAGAAGGCTAGGATGCAGAAAAGATCGAAGGCCTTGCCGAAATCGAAGTTCACAGTAGTGGTCGACTGGAGTTTATTGAATGCATCCACCACGGAGTTGAATGTTGACAAGTTGAGCTACTGGCTGCTCGCTTCGTTACCACATGTAGAACGGTTGACGGAGAGTTCAGTTAGAGGTTCTAATTAGCAAAATCTAGAGATTTGGGTGATGCCTCAACAGTAGCAGCCCTATGATTTGGTGATTGAACTAGTGCCAACACAGTTACTTTTAATACGATTATTCTAGCACTCTGCTTTACATGTCTATTACTTGTGAAGGTACCATTCGCGGAGAAACACTCCGGACATATTTAAAATCATGTGATGTCCTAAATAGTTGTAATGTTAATGCTCTCTCTCTCTCTCTCTCTCTCTCTCTCTCTCTCTCTCTCACTTCATTAACCCTGTAAATGTTCTAATATTTAAGTTTTCCCATTATTCGCAAAGAGTACGTTCTATTATTTTAATTTTTTCATATTTAAATATTAAAGATAAAATCGTAGACTTGTTGAGTGATTTACATATTACTAATCGAACCTGTCGAACCGATGTTTTGAGGGAATAATTCATGTAGTTTGTGTTCAAAAGTTTAAGCATATCGACACAAAGAAAAAAATCTACAAAGACATACAAATTTATTTCGCTCCCAAAACTTGTTTAAGGTTTGAAGGTGAAGAGTAGAATGAAATATTTAACTAGATCCAATTAGCAATAGAGGATTTATGAACTTGGCATTGAATCTTAGAGTGCATTAGTTAGTCAACTAGTTTATACTACTTTATATGGGGTCTATTGTATTGTTGAAATATGAAATGTATTTTGGTACACAATCAATAGTTAAAGCAACCGCACTCCAGAAAGAACTACGAATGGATTTCTAAGTGATCGACCTAATTCATTTCCCAAATGACCGTTATAAATAAATTACAAACGAACTGGGAAAAATATTAACAGCATGTAATGACTACTGAACACGTAAATACGTCATGGGAAGTCATGGATCAAAGCATAAATGCAACAGAATCCGGGATAACGACACGCGAAATATAACACTAAACCATAAAGAAAACTTAATCAATACAAACGTTCCACGAAGGATAAAACCACATAAGGACAAACTAATAAGTTAAATATAAGATCAGCACATAAAGACTTCGTAAACACGCCACACGAAGTCCGACGCCCGTATTTAAAAAGATAAGAATACGTACAAACGTCACGCAAATTATACCAACAGGACAAAAAGACTAAAAAGATCCTAACAAAATACTGGAAAAGTATTGGGTAAGCATATTAAGAGACACAAAGACAAAAGAATCTGAAAATAGACTCATGAAGTATTCGGTGAACATATAAGGAGAACAGAATTCTTACAAACGTCACCATAAGTAAAGACCAGCCCATTAAGACAAAAGAATACGTAAAAAAACGTGAAGTATTGGATCAAGATATAAAGAGAACAGAATCCGTACAAACGTCACTATAAGTAAAGACCAGCCCATTAAGATAAAAGAATCCGTAAAGAAACTCGTGAAGTATTGGATCAGAGTGTAAAGACAAACGAATTCGTACAAACTTCACGATAAGTAAAGACCAGCCTATCAAGATAAGAGAATCCGTAAAAAAGTTCGTGAAGTGTTGGATCAAGATATACAGAGAACAGAATCCGTACAAATGTCACGATAAGTAAATATTAGCCCACTAAGACAAAAGAATCCGTAAAAAAACTCGTAAAGTATTGGATCAGCATATAAAGGGGACAGAATCTATACAAACGTCACGATAAATAAATACCAGTGTTAGGACAATAGAATCCGTAGAAAAGACTTGTGAAGTATTGGATTAGTATGGAAACTCCAGAGAATCCGTACAAACAACACGTGAAGTATAAAGCCAGCACATGATGACAAAAGAAGTCTTCAAAGATACTAGTGAAGTATTGGATCAGGATGAAACGAAAAGCTAATCCGTACAAACTTCACGATAAGTAAAGACCGCCCCATTAAGATAAAAAAATCCGTAAAGAAACTCGTGAAGTATTGGATCAGCATATAAAGACAAACGAGTTATACAAACGAGATGAGAAAAAACGAGACAGGCAACTAAAAACAACAGAATCGTTTCCATTGACAAGTGAAGTACATAAATACAAGAGAATCCATACAAACGTCGATTAAGTATGAGACAAGCGCATGAAAAATGTATTCCGTACAAACGTTATGCTACCCTATCCGACTTGCCATGATATTTGTACAGAATCTATTGTCCAGATTGCCATTCTACTCAATTATAGCCTGTAAAGTTATTTGTCTAAAGTTAACTTTTGGTTTTCTATACGAACGAGATTTACCTCCAAACAATACTTGCCGCAGTGACAAAATCACTTTACACTATCCACAACAGTTGGATATTAGTTATATGTGTGTATATCAGTATTAGTGAATTATTTTTTATATTTACAGTATTACTTTGTATTTACATCTGGGTTGTACTGCAAATAATCAGTTACATTCCTGATTCCTGTGTTTCACAATAAACGGTCGCAAAGTATTGAACACAATTAAGTCAACACAAGATTTTCTCTTGTAATATAGCTTAACTGTGTATCCTAGAAAACTTCCCCCTGTTCAAGTACGATCTACATAATACAAAAAAAATGTATTTATTATAACGGAACTAAATTTTTATCTAAACTTGAAAATCTTTTACCTAAATTAAAAAAGAAAACTGGGAGCTTGTTTGCAGGCTTCATTTCGCAAGATTTCATCTAGATTTAAAAAAATTTGAATAAGCAAACCAAGATAAAGCTGGATTTACATAACACAAACCTGATGAAATAAGGCGTAAGCACACTCGCCGGGAAAAACAAATTTACACGGCGGAATCAGCATCCAAGCTAGCGTAAACATCAAATGTTGCCATGACGACCGACTGATTTGCCAGCTGGGCAAATCAGCTGAGCATAACTAATGAATTATACTCTTATACGAACAGGTTTCTCAGTAACCCGTTGTGTTTATGAAATGTCTACTGATATTTCTTTAAAACCTCATCCTCGATAGACATCGAATTAATTAGCAAAACCGACAAGGATTGAATAGTGAGATAATACATCAGCTACATCATGGTAAGCGAAGCTATTATGAATCCATCCTGTAGTTTTCATCCATTTCTCCTTATTGTCATATCAACAAAGAAAAGTTGTATTTTAATTACTTTATTAAATAATTACAACTAATAAAATTGACATACCCTATGAATTAAAACAGCAGTTTCACCACGTAGGCCTACCTATAACCTATGACTTCAACTGTTTCATGAAGTCACATGTTATCACTCATTTTAACCCAAATGTGACAAAATATGTATTTAGCATACTTTGCCCATTTTGTGAAAAGTTTTTCTGCCATATAATACTAAAATTAATTTATTAACTTTTATTAATATAATAATATTTGATAAAACTGTATTAACATCAAAAATGTATTTTAACTTGACTGGATGAATAAAAACTATTTTATTAAGAATTGAAAATTTGAACAATATATATTGTTACTCCTGTATATATATATATATATATGACTTCTTTTATATATAAGGAGACTATAAACTAATAGAAGGGAAAAGCGTTTTAAAACTGATTGGTTTGCGAGTCACATATTACAATAAAAATGAAAAAACGCCAAGAAATTCCTCTGTCATATTTTGGCAGCGAAGCAGATGCGCGTGAGCAGGGTTGTCAATTACTTTCTATTTATTCTACGTAGGACCTGCTATAAAACAAGATTTTATATCAAAAAATTGCTGCATGAATTTCCAGGACAAATTTACGAAATCTAAATAATTCTCGCAGCGTCACACTTTGCACGAAGCAGATGGGTGTTGCCAAATTTGCCACAAATCATTCCATACGCAAGCATTTATCCGAACATTCATTAAAAAAACAATTCGATTTTACAATTAGAAAAATTTATTGCAACATTAAACTTTTCAGTCTATTATCTATTCTAATTGTTTATCAAGGAAACTACGCCTAGCATAACATTATGTCGAAGGCCATTTACAGGAAAACCCGTGTATAGCCTAGAATGCAAATTATAAATATTCGTCACCGTACAGCATTGTGACTCACTGATTGCTTGTTGCACAACTCAGTGCTGCATCAGATAGACCTATGCTGAAACAAGCATCCTCAATCAGGGCATAACTGTGCAAAATTGGCCAACATTCGTAGGCGCACGAGAATGTTCCAAGATTGATTGTACGGTACTGGTTAACAATGATTGGACACGCTTCGAAACATTCAAAACAAGAATATCGAGATTTCTAATGACACAAACTATAAATAGTTATTATTTGAAAAGTATAAATTGCGAGATTTAGCAAGGGACTTGAGATGAACGGAGGGGATTGTATTGACTGGTGAAGATGGAAGACCATACAGTTGTTTGCCCTTCTTTTGTATGCCTAGATAAACATAGTGGTGTATAAGACAGTGTGTGTGGCGGAACGTTGGACATAGAAACGAGGTTTAACAAAAACATTTCTTAGCGAACTTCACACCACTCTAAGAATGTCTAGAAGACCACTGCGCATCAGCAAGGCAAATCTCTTGCAATATCTAGCTATTTATGCTGACAGAGCATCCATTAATCAACCCAAGCTAAAACCAAGAAACTATATTAACTGAATGTTTCTTTAGAAAACAGCACTGCTATATAATTATTATTATACACATATTCTACAATCAAGCAACAAAGTACCGGGTTATGGTTAGGGTATGTTTCACTTGATAAATTATCTGATAAAAAAGTGTATGTCAGAAACAAGGTTTTGTTTGGATGGGAATGCTGAATAACATTAATGTAAAATCGAAACTGAGACATCATTGTTAATAATTACTGAACTATGTAAATAAATATTTATCTTCAGATATATTTCCACCTCTTTATTCTCGTATCAATTTGAACATTGAAATCGCTCTAATAATCCTAATGGGCCTAACAATTTTTCTGAACACAACCTCCACCTCCATATTATGGAATCTTCAGTAGGTTAGCTTGAACTAGTCTATGTAATCCAACGGATTGTCTTATCGGTTGCTCTTCTTTAATTCCCAGCCTGCCATTCTTCTTTGAAGTTGCGGGCTACCGTCCTCTTCACTATGTGTACACTAATAGTAGCTGAAGTGTATTATACTTCAACCAAACAAGTCCTTACAGTATTATAACCTCTCCTTCTAATCAGTCAAACATCAAGATTCCCATATTTGGCACCCTGCCTGGAGCCACTAATAAAGAAGACAAACGCTGCAAAAACCACAACAATCAGTAAAGCCCCTCCTTCTCTGACTTACTTTATAAGACATTCACTCTTGAAAGTGTGGTTTCTGCTGTTGGAAGATCTTCACATTTGGACGGCAGATATTAGGGACAATAACGTTTTGTCTAAAAATACACAAACCTGTGTGACAAGGTACTTTCAAGTGAGTGGAGTATATGAATTGATTTAAGATATTTATACTAGGAAAATATAAAAAATGTCGTGTTGTAATATTAACTGATCAAATAAATATACAGTGCCAAACATGAGAAGTAGTATAATGTAGTTTTAACTGTTTGTTAAAGTATATCAGTTATAATATACTTTCAACAGGTTTAAAATCAAATACAGTCCGATTTTAATAGGACCTCTATATTAAATAAAAATACTAATGTAAATTAATGCTGCGGCACTACTGTGTATAATTATTATATGTGTTAAGTAGAAAATTATTCATGGCTTATATATACCTAATATGTAGGCCTAATACCAGGTATTACTCAGACAGTGGAAAGCGTATTAAGTGTTTTTTCTGTAATTTCATATTTCAGTATGGTTTTATCAGCAACGACATTTTAATTGAGATGTTTCCACGGTTACTGCACAAGTTTAGAATTCCCACTCTGTGCTGGATGTAATTGGAAACAGGTAATATCGATAGAAGATCTTGCCATTTATTGTTACTTCTACAATATTTAATACCTATTTCTACCTATTTAATAATATACTGTTTTTCTCAACAGAACAAGACGAGTTATGTTCACGCTTACCAGTAAAATAAAAAAACAGAATTTAAAATAGTATTCACGACAAAGCTAATTCAAATTATGTATACACACATAATTACTGCATATTTCGAACCCGATATACAGTAGTTATTTGTTTTCAACTGATTGTTTTGGTTTATTTTTCTCACGTTGTGAAATCCACTAACCTAACCTGTCCAACTTATTTTTTATAGTAATATTTAGTTAAGAAATAGTTGTGAAATCTCTTTACATAAGGGAGACCTCTTTACAAACGTTTGCAATAGTTGAACAAAATACATTTCAAATATGATTATTTTCCACATAATTCTATACTACTCATGCAAATGCTACATTATAAACAAGAAACCAGTTATTTTACTACGAATAGTAGCAAAAACATGAACTAATTACAGTGTTGGAAACATAAGTGTACACGTTTTACCACCTTAAACCATTATGAAATAATTGTTCAGGAATAACCTCACTGCTCTGCTATATATATATATATATATATATATATATATATATATATATATATATATATAAGAACCTCTGAAACTCGACACAATGTGGACTTAAAGGTTGTCGAGTCTTAGGGAACTTGAATAAAAATAACTAGGAGTTAAATAAAAACGCTTATTTAGAGTATTAAAATTGTACATTTATTGATTTATTATATATAATTATATATTTATATCAACATTTATAACTTATAATAAAAAAATAAAATAAAAATTTGAGACAAAAGGCCTAGTAGAATCTGAAAATACAGTGTTCATTACAATTATTACTGAAGTTGTTTATGCTGCTTAGAAAAAGTCCATCACAGTTAGTTATGGGAAGTTTTCTGAACACTAGAAGAAAAGTGTGAAAAGTAAACTTACTAAAGTCGTTTGAAAAACCCTGTGATTGAAGACTACTTTTCTGTCTCCACACGGCGTCCTGCAGCTTGATCACGGAGTCGCCTGAAGAACAGAATCTCCATTCCAATCGCATTTTGCTGCTCTAGGTACAGTAATGTCCTTTCTATAAATTTCACAGCCTCACTGTGGCTAACTTTTCTTTCTTGTCGATGGTCCTCTTGATCTTCTTTTTCTGAATCGTCCCCTTCTACGTCACGCCCTCTGACAGCTGCGATGATTTCATGTTCTCCTAATGGTTCTGATCATTAGGCTCCGTCGAGATCCATCCATTCATTGACATCATTGCTTGAAGACTCTTCACACCCTGAGATTTTTTTCATGAGTTCAATCAAGTCGCTATTTTCAGAATTGATTCCATCGTCACGCAACGAATCAGATATCTTATTCTTCCAACCGAGTACTGTAGACCTACCGATGTTCAAATCCAACGATATTTTATTTACGCTTTCACCACGCTCAAGTCTTTTTAAGACACTAAACTTTGCTTCCGTTGACACTGACACTTGTTTCCTCCTCTTCTCCGCCATACTGTCGCTCTATATTCCAGCATAAAACTCGTTTAGACAATTGTCAACCACTCTGGAACAAAATCAACTAACCACAACTGTGTCTCAACAAACACTAAACTGAACGTCCAGTGACGACAATGTAGCGAGGGTAGTTTATGACCTGCCCGGGAATCCCAGGTCAACGCGCGGCCTCGCGATAAGGAAAGTGGCCACAGAAATCCTCGAACGTGTGCAAACAATAGCCCGCCCCAACTGGGCAGGTAAAGGGTGCGTTGAACGACCTTGGAAAACCCAGTAACCTAGTCTGAGTCTCTAGCGCTCTCGGGCAACCTAAGTACTGATGGAAAGCTTTACGTTATGGGAGGTGTAAAAAATTATTAATTCACCAGCCCTGTCGAGTTTTACGGAATGTCGAGTTTTCGGGAATCGAGATTGAGTGGTTCTACTGTATATATATATATATATATATATATATATATATATATATATATATATATATATATATATGCCTACAATGTAAAGATATATTTTAATTTAAAAATTACTATAATGTATATTTTCTGAAGTAGCAAACGTTTCTAGAAAGATTAATACTTAAAGTCCACTACTGGACGTAGCCTATATGAATAAACATCAAGTTTATAAAATGTCATACTGTCAAGATAGCAACAACGACAGTTTGAACAATGAATGGTGTATGTTATTGTTACATCCCTCTAGACGTATTGAACCATTTATCGATTTCAATGTTATCTTTAGCAAGTTATTTTTTTATTCTAATTTATCTAACAGGTTACTTTCTAGCTATATTGTAATGTTCATGTTTAATAGTGTAGTAAAATAAGAGAAACATTTAATTTAAGCTATTCTCGTGTATTTATAAGACTCGTGACATTTAAAATATCTGTTTCCCCTTTGTAATGAGTATTTGAGTAAACTGAAAAAAATGGAATTAAAATAGTATTTGGTCTTGTATTATCTAAGATTTTAAAGTACATTTTGGCTAATATTTCCTAGATATAAAAAATAAAAGCGAAAAAATGTTTTAGCGAAAATCAAATAAACGTATTCTCTCAAAAAAGCAAAACAAAATTTAATTTTAATACAAATATTAATCGACATGTTCTGCCGGACATAGTGTTATATTTTGTTTTGTTGAATATAGTTTACTTGTTAGATTATTTTAAAACCTGTTAACGAACCTCGATTTAATGGTATTAAACAAGTTTAATTCGATAAGATTTGGCGACAAGGGACAAATGGTAAAAGTTGTGGATAAATAGAGGATTTGAGAAGTCAGGACTCCCTCGGGAACAAATGTCAGGGATTATGTAAGCCTTCAGTGCTATGCTTGTTATCTCGTCCGGTGATTACGTATGGTTAGGCAAAGAATTGCCTACTTCTGTTGATGTCGCTGTAACCTTATTACACTACGTGAACTGTAATTTATAATAAAGTTTTAGACAACACGTGTAAACTAATGCCATTCCTTAAGTACAGGGGACTCGGGGAAAAGTCTTACAAAACTTTTTTAATTAAAAAGATCAAATATATTTCAATATGAAATATTGATCATAGGAATCATACAAGCATTGGGGAACCAGGTCTATTAAATTAGATAAAAATACAGGGTCGAAATCTTTTAAGTCGATAGTTTTTCGGTGAATCTTTGATGAGTTGTTCAATGAATCTTGTTTTAAACTGAGTTAAAAGCACTTCAGCGCTTACTCAAAGACGCTCGAGGTAAAATGTTTGGAAAACTAACATCTAGTATGGTTTATACTGACCCCCAGATGCTGGTTTCGTCAACCAACGATGGCATCGTTAAATATTGAATATTAACACTTGATATTAAAACTACCATTTTTAATCTCATGTTTGGCTTAAATACGAAATTACGATTTATTGTTTAATAATGACCCATACTTAAAGAATTGCGAAACGTATTAGCAGAATCTCTGTTGGGAACGGTCGGTGAGTGTTGTGCAAAGACACGTTGTGAACATACGAGTTAGCAATTATAATTTTAAAAGGAGCGGAAAATAATATTATTTTAAAAAGATTTATTTAAGGTAATCACTTTTACATTGGTTCATTACTGGTTCATGTAAATTTGTAAAAACTTACTGAGACAGATCGTCTCCTTAGCATATTCATCAGTGTCTTCTACTTGGAGTTGTTAGGCTAAGCGGTAAGGGTATGTGTGATTTGTATTGTGTTTGTTCGTTTAATATGTTTGTACTTTGTGTTTTTGTGTATTAGTGAATTTCATATTTTCTAGTGTGTTGAGATATGGTCTTTTTTGTTGATGTATAAGATTTCCAGGTTATGCTAAATGTCTGTGTATTGTGTCGTGATTCTTTTATGTGATTCTAAATGTGCTGAGTTGGTGTTCTGTTTGTGTTCCTCGACTCTTTGTTTGAATCTGCTACCTGTTTCCCCAAAGTAGAATTGTTTGCACTAGTTTCAGTTTAATTTGTATACGCCTGGTGCTTGTACTTTATCTTTATTGTTTTTATATTATCGAAAACCTGCCTTTAAAACAATAAAAGGCCACATCTCAACACACTAGAGCAATATGAAAATTACAGACACATAAAACACAAAGTACAAACATATTAAAAAAACAAACACAATAAAAAATACACATACACTTTGATACTATTGAAAACCTGCCTTTAAAACCGTCACCGCTAAATCTAACAACTCTAAGCAGAAGATATAGATGAAGATCTATTGAAAACGTCCTGACTCAGTACATTTTTACAAATTTACAAAATTTAAAGTTCGGATAATCATAAGCTAATGTTAAAGTGAATAACTACGTTTCACCGAACGTAATGGACTAAAATATTCAGGAATTAATTTAAGGCTATGAACTTGAAAGACAAATAATATCCGTTGCAAAGTGTTGTACAAAATAAACCTGAGTGTACTTTGAACAATATTCTACATAAACATTTTAGTGGGAAGTTCTCATTACTACAGCAACTTCGCTTTACTAACTAGGTCGACTTCTTACTGTCCTCGACGGCAAGGAGAAATGTTTACACTAGAAGTAATCCATGACCGTATTAAAATTAAAAGAGATGGAGAGAGCGGCCATGGTCTAATATACTGCGCACATCTTGCCGCCCTTGTAAGGATGTACGCATAGCGCAAGAATGCTGCGGGGAATGTAGTTCCAGCTCTAACTGGTTCTGGTGATATCAAACGTAAGTAAAAAGTGAAAGAAAAGTGTCAGACTTTAGATCCTTAAGTTTCAAACCACAAACACTGTGTCAGAAGCCAATAAATAATGTTAACTTGAATGAGCCATGCAATGTGTCAGTGTTATGTAAGGGTCTGCAAAAAATCAACATTTTTCTTTTGTAATTTTTAAACGATCAGACATTTTGACTGTTATCGCTTACGAAGTATAAGAATGGAATGTGGACTATTATTTAGAAAATGGATATAGCCTCCGAAATCTTCGAGTATTAAATTAAGGATAATGGTATCATAAATGCAAAATCACTTGCCCAAATTAAACCTATGTTGTACTTGGGTCGTAGATTAGTGTATTTAAAAAAAAACAAACTGTATATATTATTTAAAAATGCAACATTAGTTATATCAGAAGTGTAATTTTAAATAACTTCTATTAATTAGGCTGTAGTAAGTTACCCTAATAAAAATAAGATAAGTCATTAACAAATCGGTACCTTAGGTAACTGCATTTACTATTGGTGTATATTGAAATAAAATAATTCAACATAGAGCTAAAGCGTAATACAGAATGTAACGTACGAATAAAATAAACAGCTGTTTCTATCACACGTTGATGACACGTAATCATATAAGTTAATTTAACCTAATATACAATATTTCTCTATATGAAATTGATAAAGAGTTAAACATAACATCCAAATAAGCTCCAAGTAAAGAATTTAGCGTAAACCAATTCAGAAATCTTCGTGTCTTTAACTAGGGGGGGGGGGAGATGTTCAAGCTATAGATATGGAAAGAGAGGGAAATGGTCAAGCATTGCATTAGATTTTCTAATGACGCCATTTTCTACCATTTCATTCTCATGTAAACATTTTTTTTAACCCTGCGTCATAAAAAATTATACTTTAATAACATTCAGAAAAGTGTTACAGAAAAAAGTATATAAATAGAATATAACTTAGATACAAAGAAAATGATTATTTACTTTGCAAAATCTTCACGTAATTCATATTCTAATAAAATCATAAAATTCATCCGGGTTTACCAAAGAAGTATTTTACGGACATTGGGTTATATTTGTTTTGTTATTATTTGTAACGAAACAATAATTATATAAAAGAAAATTACTATGCGTCAAAACAAAGATACTGAACGAAAAATATAAGTATCTTAAAACAATTTCACATAAATCAAATGTATATTCACGGTTAATATCCATTTGCTTTTCAATAACTTAATGTTTCTTCTAATTTAGTTTATGTTTCTTATTGTATAAGTAAAGCAATACAGAAACTTCTAACCACAATATTAAAATAGTTCACCCAAAATCTCACTACACACTTGTTTATTGAAACATACAGACTAACATTTGTCGCCTTAGGTGATTGCCTACTACTGTTGTGAATTGTTCTAACTAACTGACCTTTAACTAACTTAATATTATGACGCACTTTTAAGACTTAAAACAAACTACACAATACAAAATTCCCAAATAGGCTACTTACGTTTTTTCAATTCCTTCTATTATTTCTCCTAATGTGTAGGCCCTATCTTGATCAAATTTTCAATCGGTAATAAAATACACTCAAGTTAAAATACATATGTTTAAGATTGTACTCTATGACATTTAATGTTACAGTTTTTTCAAACATTTAGTATTTAAATTAATTTTAGTTTTATATGCCAGAAAAAAGTTTTACAAAAGGAGCAAAGTATGCAATATAGTTATTTCGTCCCATTTTCTTAAAATAAGTGATAACATATGATCTTATGTTATAGGCTATGTGATAGAACAGCTGCTTCAACGCATAGCTTAAATTACTTTATTTATATTAGTTGTATTTATTTAATAAAAGTAACTCAAATAAAATTTTTCATTGTTGACCTGAGTAGGAACTAACTTTAAAAAGTTTTGTTTATATTACTTTTTTAAATTACAAATAATAATCCATCAGGTAATAGCAGTTATGACCAAATTAGAGGGATTCTAACAAGTTTAGTTACAAGTATAATTCCCAGTTATAGTAAATTTGTTAAATTACCATATTTTTTCTTCCCAATAGTGTAAAGTAATTTGTCTTTGAAATCATTGTTAATAAGTTCTTGAGAAACTGTCAAAATGTCACTCAACATTTTTCATAAATATCTAAAGACATAAATAAAAATAAGTTATGTTTATCTTATCAAATTTAAAAATATTCTAATTATTCCTTTTTAAAGATTTCTCTTGTCGAAACCTTCGGCAAACGCTCTCTTAGTAGGGGAAACCTACTGGAATTCCACTAGCTTCTAGTACACTAAATATTCCGGAGGTTTTTATCAAGGTTGTAGCTTAACATAAATAAAAAAAAATGTAAGCTTAATAAATTCCACCGTCTGGGTAGAGTTTGGGCCTATTTTATGTAATAAAACGTCCTGGTGAGAGTAAAATAAGAAAGTTATTACATTTCACCTTGCTTCCATCTTGAACATAAACTTTGAATTAAGTACATTTACATTTTAAGAATGCACTTTACTAAAGGAGGCACTTGAAACTCAGAACGTAACGCCAAGCTTTGAGTTTACCACTCGTAGATTTTGTCGTTCAGAACGTTCAATTCAAGTTTTGTGTTTAAACTTAATAAAATTACGACTTTCTGAATTTTAGGCCTTTATAAAAAATGTACTGGGATAAAAAGGTATACGAGTGCCCTGATGGTTCCCTGTCCAGGGAACAAAAACGTCTGCAAAGAAATCGAAAATGGCATACAAATGAATACTGTAGTACAATAATTAGTACGTTAATTTCAAATATTATCTCCCCAAAAAACTCCAAAAATAAAGGCGCAATTTGGAAGTATATATTTAAAATGAAGAACGAAATATAATAGAACATACAGTACACGCACCAAACTCTAAATATATACATAACAAAACTGTACAGTTTGTAACTAATTCTAATTTAGAAAAACTATAGCTTTCAACAACGATTTATATAAGACACACTAATAAAAAACAGAACTGATTAACCTTTGCTAGCCGCAAATCAGAAACAGGACGCGTATATTAACCATAATCTAGTAATTAATGCAAATCAACAAAGGCTCACATTCAATACACTTCAGAAATATGAATTTTACAAATAATAGAAGACGAATTAAAGCATAAAATAACTAACCCTAAACTAACAATTAGCTACAAAACCATTCTTAATCTCATGATGCACAGCTTCCTTTAAAACGCCTAGGCCAATCTCAGCTAATCTGGATACTGATGTAGATCTGTTAGTGAGATCGAAAACTTCAAGTTTTCTATTAAGTTCACTTTAATAAAACTTTTCAAGCCGTAGACTACTAAGATTACAGTTTTACTTATTGACTTGAAAGTAGAACACACCGCTCTAAACATTCGAGCACACAAGAACAAAACAAGAGCTAATTTTACAAGAATGTAGAATTTTTAACATAAAAATTTAAAAAAATATTAGAACTTTAAATTAAAATTGTTACATTTTTAGTCGATAAAAGGCTAAATTATAATACTGTAGGAGAATGAACACAGTGTCTCTCCTTTTTTGAACTTACAAATGTAGGCCGTCGACTGAAAAGAACTCAAATGTAGACATACTGGTGACCATTAGGCAAACAGGGATATCACATTCACAATAAATTATTTTTAACAGCTACATATACCAAGTATGAAAAGGATGTTATTTACTTTATAAAGTTACTTTGTAATTTTCACATTAGACATTTCCCGTATTTAAAGGGTCTCAATATGATCTTCCATTAATCTTACCGAATTCCATCTACCACTCCTTACATTAATTGTTTACAAGACTGTAACCGGTAAAACCACCTTACAACTCCAACAGAGAGTAAGTTCACTTCGGGTAATTACATCAACAGGTGATGCCATATACCACTTGTATCCATTAGTAACAGGTAAGTTTTACTATGTCTATACCTTAACTTTTCTCATAATTTAAACTCTGTCTTTCCTTTGTTGGCGATAGTATACAAAATGGTTTAATAGTCTTTAAAAATAAGAAATACAAACAAAATGTTTGGAAAGTCAATTCCTACTTGGGTAAAAAAATGTATTTTAGTTACTTTTTATTAAATACCTACAATTAATAAAGTAACATAACCTATCCGATAAAAGAGCTGTTCTAATACCGTAACCTATAACATAAAATCAGCTGTTTTATGAAATCATATATTATCAGTTATTTTAAACCAAATGGGACTAAATAACTATATTCCTTAATTTATCTAATGAATTAGTATTTGAAAAAAAATGTATAACATCAATTGTCATCCACTATAAGTTTAAAAATATGTATTTGGATATGAGTGGATGAGTAAAAAGTATTTTATTAACGACTGAAAATAATTTGACCAAGAGTATATATATATATATATATATATATATATATATATATATATATATATGATCACTTTCACTTATGTACTTAAACAAGAATCTTACTTGGTATTTATGCGAGTTAACTTTCAATGACTGTCCTTGCTATTATCTTCGGGCATACTGAACAGGGTTGTTGTAGACTGCGAGCTGAGTGGATTTCCCTTTGACCTTGGTGTACCGTTATGTTCTATTTTTAGATTCACTGCACTGTGCGAGTTTTTAAAGTGTGTTTTGGGGTTAATATTGTCTATTAGATTGAATAATTTATCGTTTTTTTATTTTATTTGTATTTGTTCGTTAATGATATTATTTTTATTTGTTCGTTAAGTAAATTATTCAATTTAATAGGCAATATTAACCCCAAAATAAACTTTAAAAACTCGCACAGTGCAGTGGATCTAAAAGTAGAACATAACAATACACCAAAGTCAACGAGAATTCCACTCAGCTCGAGGTCTACAACAACCCTGTTCAGTATGCCCGGAGATAATGGCAAGGCCAGTCATTGAAAGTTAACTCGCATATATACCAAGTAAGATTCTTGTTTAAGTACATAAGTGAAAGTGATAAGTGTATCCAAGAAAACAGTGTTGCATAACTACAAATATATATATATATATATATATATATATATATATATATAATATATAATATATATATATATTATATATATATATATATTTATATATATATATATATATATATATAAATATCGCAATATGTATTCTTGTGTATTAATAAAGGACTAAGTCAAAATACAAATACAAGAATTACAATTGAATTTACAATTCAAAGCTTTTCGTTGCCTAACAGTACCAACATCATCGCTTTAAATTGTAAATTCAATTATAATTCTTGTATTTGTATTTTGACTTAGTTCTTTATATATATATATATATATATATATATATATATATATATATATATATATATATATATAAATAATTAATAAATTTAAAATATTTCAAAAACAAGAATACTTTTAAAGAATATATTTATTCTATTATATGAATATATGAATTATATGAATATATTTTATTAAGAATAAATATATTCATTAAAAGTATTCTTGTTTTTGAAATATTTTAAATTTATTAACTATATTACAAGAAAACATATCACCATATTTAATATATATATACATATATATATATATATATATATATATATATATATATATTAGAGAATGTGATCTAATAAAGAAAATTAATAAAATTGTAAAATAATTATACTAATAAAATTAATGAGGAGGAACGTTTTTCTGATTACATTCTGTTTATGCTTCCAATAGTGATAAGTTTCCACACAATTAAGTTTCCTAATAAGTAATTAATAAGCTGGCTTGTGAGTTAAGGTTATACATAAAGAAATAACTGCACACGAATTCGCGTATGACAAAAAAGTATGTCTTGCAAGATCAATGAAAATAGAGAACAAAGCTAGATTACTGTTGGAAATTGGCCCTCATTTTTATAACTAAACTTTTCCTTATGTAATATTTATTCTATGTACGAGGAAATACATTAGAAAATATAGAAATATAAAATCTAAGTACTAGTAACAATTTATTAATATTAATATATTACAAATATGTTATAAAATAACAAATTTTACACGCAAGTAAATATTAACTGTTTTCCGTGATTTTTATTTAATTTAAAATCTTATAAAAGGAGTTTTCTAATTTATGTTCAGACTTCCCCGCGGTCTTTGCTGACCTTTGCTACGTTTAGGTTAATTCATTTTTTTTGAGAGACATGGAAACGCCAAGGATAATTAGCGGCCACAAAGCTAGGGAAATGAGACAATTTCTGAAGTTACAAAATCAAAAGCATGTTTAAGGAACTAAATTATATTTAAAAACCAGGCTTACCATCTTGTAGAGGCTTGTTTCGCTAATGAAGAGGGTTTAGACGGGTGGTAAGCTTGGAAATAAACGAGAAAACTGTTTCATTTCTTTCACATTAGAGTGATACAAAGGAAAATGTCCTTTTGTTGGCCACTTCTACGATTTCAACATGATGTTAAGCGCAAAAACTAATATTCAAAGAAGCTTACAGTCTACGTATCATTTACGCGATCATTTAAACGACAACAGGATTACGGCTCTTTGAAAATTCAAGATATTTACCGTGAGAAATCGATCCTTTTGGAGTTAGTAAGCTCTCTGGAGTGTTGTAAGCCATTAATCGTTCTTGCAAAAAAACGTTTTAACGTCTTAAGTAAAAGGTACACAATTTTCAAATTACGTAATTCGAATGAAAGTATCCTACGTAAAATACTTGCTATAATTTTTAAATAATATTTTCAGTTAACTTTTACTATTTAATTCTGTTTTAAGTGTAATCTGTTTTATGTTCTAGGTACGGAAGCATTTGTCATACATTTCACTGGGGTAAATAAAGCACAGACTGTCAACGATTGACTTATTAAGGTTATATTTCATTGCCAATTCTCCAAACGGTATGTATTCAAGCTCAACACAATACAAAATACTATCCAATACAATAATTTAGTACTCCTGAGATTAAAATAAAAACACCTTTGTTTACGCCTTTGGTTACACTGTAATTACCAACCTTTCTGCGCTAATATAAACGGATGACATGAGAACAGGGGAAACCTGGGTAAGAGGGACGGTTTTATAAATAGGGAAGCTTGAACTTAGGGGAAATTATCAAATTAAATGGTTTTTGAAAAATATAGGCAACTATTGATCTGAGTGTTATTAATAAAAATAATACGGATTCTCTTTAAACCCAAGGATTAGGCTTCATGGATAGTGCCTCATGTCTCAATAACGGAATGCCGTTTTCCTGACTAAGGATAGCTTCTGCTAAGAGGGCGTGATACCTCATTTCTGTATCCCAATTGAGAGCGTTTCTACTTTGCCCCCATTCATATTTTCTCCTATTCCCAATACCAGGGAACAATTACCTCAATTCCTTAGACTTACCTACTTCCAACAATCTTTCTTTATCCTTCTTTTAGGCGATAAACACTTTTTAATAGCCATGATAGAGGATATTGTCACGTACACGGGTGGACTACTCATGATATCGTCCCCTATCAGGAGGTATATATACCTACCCTAATCCCACCTACTTCCAACAGTCTTTCTTTATCCTCCTTTTAGGCAAGTAACGGATAAACTTATCTTTATGACCCTGATAGAGGATATCGTCTCGTACACGGGTGGACTACTCATGATATCATCCCCTATCAAGAGGTTTATTTACCTAAACTAATCCCACCTACTTCCAACAGTCTTTCTTTATCCTCCTTTTAGGCGAGTAACGGATAGACACAACTTTATGACCCTGATAGAGGATACGTCTCGTACACGGGTATGCTACTCATGATATCATCCCCTATCAGGAGGTTTATTTACATACCATAACCCCACCTACTACCAACAGTCTTTCTTTATCCTCCTTTTAGGCGAGTAACGGATAAACACATCTTTATGACCCTGATAAAGGATATCGTCTCGTACACGGGTAGGCTACTCATGATATCATCCCCTATCAGGAGGTTTATTTACCTACCCTAACCCCACCTACTCCCAACAATCTTTCTTTATCCTCCTTCTGGGCGAGTAACGGATAGACACATCTTTATGACCGTGATAGAGGATATCGTCTCGTACACGGGTAGGCTACTCATGATATCATCGCCTATCAGGAGGTTTATTTACCTACCCTAATCCCACCTACTTCCAACAGCCTTTCTTTATCCTCCTTTTAGGCGAGTAACGGATAGACACATCTTTATGACCCTGATAGAGGTTATCGTCTCGTACACGGGTGGACTACTCATGATATCATCCCCTATCAAGAGGTTTATTTACCTACCCTAATCCCACCTACTTCCAACAGTCTTTCATTATCCCTCTTTTAGGCGAGTAACGGATAGACACATCTTTATGACCCTGATAGAGGATATCGTCTCGTACACGGGTGGGCTACTCATGATATCATCCCCTATCAAGAGGTTTATTTACCTTCCCTAATCCCACCTACTTCCAACAGTCTTTCTTTATCCTCCTTTTAGGCGAGTAACGGATAGACACAACTTTATGACCCTGATAGAGGATACGTCTCGTACACGGGTATGCTACTCATGATATCATCCCCTATCAGGAGGTTTATTTACATACCCTAACCCCACCTACTACCAACAGTCTTTCTTTATCCTCCTTTTAGGCGAGTAACGGATAAACACATCTTTATGACCCTGATAAAAGATATCGTCTCGTACACGGGTGGACTATTCATGATATCATCCCCTATCAGGAGGTTTATTTACCTACCCTAACCCCACCTACTACCAACAATCTTTCTTTATCCTCCTTCTGGGCGAGTAACGGATAGACACATCTTTATGACCGTGATAGAGGATATCGTCTCGTACACGGGTAGGCTACTCATGATATCATCCCCTATCAGGAGGTTTATTTACCTACCCTAATCCCACCTATTTCCAACAGCCTTTCTTTATCCTCCTTTTAGGCGAGTAACGGATAGAAACATCTTTATGACCCTGATAGAGGATATCGTCTCGTACACGGGTGGACTACTCATGATATCATCCCCTATCAAGAGGTTTATTTACCTACCCTAATTCCACCTACTTCCAACAGTCTTTCTTTATCCTCCTTTTAGGCGAGTAACGTATAGACACAACTTTATGACCCTGATAGAGGATACGTCTCGTACACGGGTATGCTACTCATGATATCATCCCCTATCAGGAGGTTTATTTACATACCCTAACCCCACCTACTACCAACAGTCTTTCTTTATCCTCCTTTTAGGCGAGTAACGGATAAACACATCTTTATGACCCTGATAAAGGATATCGTCTCGTACACGGGTAGGCTACTCATGATATCATCCCCTATCAGGAGGTTTATTTACCTACCCTAACCCCACCTACTCCCAACAATCTTTCTTTATCCTCCTTCTGGGCGAGTAACGGATAGACACATCTTTATGACCGTGATAGAGGATATCGTCTCGTACACGGGTAGGCTACTCATGATATCATCCCCTATCAGGAGGTTTATTTACCTACCCTAATCCCACCTACTTCCAACAGCCTTTCTTTATCCTCCTTTTAGGCGAGTAACGGATAGACACATCTTTATGACCCTGATAGAGGTTATCGTCTCGTACACGGGTGGACTACTCATGATATCATCCCCTATCAAGAGGTTTATTTACCTACCCTAATCCCACCTACTTCCAACAGTCTTTCATTATCCCTCTTTTAGGCGAGTAACGGATAGACACATCTTTATGACCCTGATAGAGGATATCGTCTCGTACACGGGTGGGCTACTCATGATATCATCCCCTATCAAGAGGTTTATTTACCTACCCTAATTCCACCTACTTCCAACAGTCTTTCTTTATCCTCCTTTTTTGGCGAGTAACGGATAGACACAACTTTATGACCCTGATAGAGGATACGTCTCGTACACGGGTATGCTACTCATGATATCATCCCCTATCAGGAGGTTTATTTACATACCCTAACCCCACCTACTTACCAACAGTCTTTCTTTATCCTCCTTTTAGGCGAGTAACGGATAAACACATCTTTATGACCCTGATAAAGGATATCGTCTCGTACACGGGTGGACTATTCATGATATCATCCCCTATCAGGAGGTTTATTTACCTACCCTAACCCCACCTACTACCAACAATCTTTCTTTATCCTCCTTCTGGGCGAGTAACGGATAGACACATCTTTATGACCGTGATAGAGGATATCGTCTCGTACACGGGTAGGCTACTCATGATATCATCCCCTATCAGGAGGTTTATTTACCTACCCTAATCCCACCTACTTCCAACAGCCTTTCTTTATCCTCCTTTTAGGCGAGTAACGGATAGACACATCTTTATGACCCTGATAGAGGATATCGTCTCGTACACGGGTAGGCTACTCATGATATCATCCCCTATCAAGAGATTTATTTACCTACCCTAATCCCACCTACTTCCAACAGTCTTTATTTATCCTCCTTTTATGCGAGTAACGGATAGACACATCTTTATGACCCTGATAGAGGATATCGTCTCCTACACGGGTAGGCTACTCATGATATCATCCCCTATCAAGAGGTTTATTTACCTACCCTAACCCTACCTATTTCCAACAGTCTTTCTTTATCCTCCTTTTAGGCGAGTAACGGATAGACACATCTTTATGACCCTGATAGAGGATATCGTCTCGTACACGGGTGGACTACTCATGATATCATCCCCTATCAAGAGGTTTATTTACCTACCCTAACCCCACCTATTTCCATCAGTCTTTCTTTATCCTCATTCTAGGTGAGTAACGGATAGACACATCTTTATGACCCTGATAGAGGATATCGTCTCGTACACGGGTGGACTACTCATGATATCATCCCCTATCAAGAGGTTTATTTACCTACCCTAACCCCACCTACTTCCAACAGTCTTTCTTTATCCTCCTTTTACGCGAGTAACGGAGAGACACATCTTTATGACCCTGATAGAGGATATCGTCTCGTACACGGGTAGGCTACTCATGATATCATCCCCTATCAAGAGGTTTATTTACCTAACCTAACCCCACCTACTTCCAACAGTCTTTCTTTATCCTCCTTTTACGCGAGTAACGGAGAGACACATCTTTATGACCCTGATAGAGGATATCGTCCCCTACACGGGTAGGCTACTCATGATATCATCCCCTATCAGGAGGTTTATTTACCTACCCCTACCCCACTTACTTCCAACAGTCTTTCTTTATCCTTCTTTTAGGCGAGTAACGGATAGACACATCTTTATGACCTTGATAAAGGATATCGTCTCGTACACGTGTGGACTACTTATGATATCATCCCCTATTAAGAGGTTTATTTACATACCCTAACCCCACTTACTTCCAACAGTCTTTCTTTATCCTTCTTTTAGGCGAGTAACGGATAGACACATCTTTATGACCCTGATAAAGGATATCGTCTCGTACACGGGTGGGCTACTCATGATATCATCCCCTATCAAGAGGGTTATTTACATACCCTAACCCCACTTACTTCCAACAGTCTTTCTTTATCCTTCTTTTAGGCGAGTAACTGATAGACACATCTTTATGACCCTGATAGAGGATATCGTCTCGTACACGGATGGGCTACTCATGATATCATCCCCTACCAGGAAGTTTATTTACCTACCCTAATCCCACCTACTTCCAACAGTCTTTTTTTATCCTCCTTTTAGGCGAGTAACGGATAAACACATATTTATGATCCTGATAGAGGATATCGTCACGTACATGGCTAAACTACTCGTGATATCATCCCCTATATCCTCTACAGGGAGGTTTATTTACCTACCATTATCCGACCTATAATCACAATCCTTTCCTTTGCTTTGTATTCGATAATACTCCTTCTGATCTCCTTCAAATGAAAAACAAATTCTTTATATTCTTTGTTTCATCCCCTCCTTATACTGAAGAAACAATCCTGATGTGATATCTTTTTCTGTTTTTGTGATTTTCGTTTTTCAGTATCATTTTATTTGCCTTATAACAAAGATTCTCAAAACCAGCCCTTTTTTATGCATTTAAATGCTCGCATAATATCTTGCAACAATTCATAACGATAAGGTGGTATGAACAATTTTACCCTTTAGTGGTAGAAAGGTAAAGTCTTCACACTTACATAGTTTTCGTTGGGTTACACCACAATTCCGTTGTGACTGAAGCTTCAATTTTGTCTTCCTCTGATTTTTAGAGGTTTCTTAACCTTCTTTTCTCAATACACCTTTACCTCCATTACTTTTTCACTTGCTTTTGTGTCCAGTGTCACACTCCGCGCAAAGCACAGTCTGTGCGATTTTTTTTATAGCCTCTCAAACTCTGTAATTTAAAAAGGCTTAGAATGCGTTTGAACAAAACGTTTCTACGTTGTATTTAAAACACAAACAAACCGTCCAGAGCTACAGGTGTGATTGTTCTGCAACTCTCAAGCGTACACATTTTGGAAAATAAACAAAGCCTGTAGCTTTAACAACTTTGCTTTGTTTATTGTTTACATTTGTTAATTTTCATTGTTTTCAGTTTTACAGATATCTGTCCATGCAACACTCCTAAAAGTGAATTAAAATCAACTAAAATATTCCAAAATTAAATAACAGACCATTCTGCCCCATAAAAAATTATTTAGATAATTGTACATAGTATGATCAGCAGAGGATACATTCTGTTATTAAGATAGTTTAGAGATTTACACAACGTTTTGTGTATATCCGTATTTAAAAGCAAATACATTTATTTACAGTATTAGAGATCTCATGCCATAGTCTGTAGCATGTAACCTGTCTTCTGACTGCTAATTTGGTTGATACGGACGTGCCATATCGGATATTTAAAACTTGCGTAAAAATACAAGAAGAAAGTTACCAAACACGACAAAATTTATTTTTAATACTGTTATAAAGAACGTGATTGTTACAACAAATAACACTCAACGCTTATATTATTAGTTAATATTTACCAAATGTTTGGTATCGTCCTTTTAGCATTTTTACGTACTTTTCAACTTTTCGATATATATTTAAATATTATATAAGAAAGTTAAGTTACTGAGTGGGGATGCTAGTACATGACTCTTAGAGAAACAGACTACGAAGGATAAGGCACGTTCCGGGCTTACCCAGTTAACTGAGCGGTCAGAAAACAGGTTACATCATACAGATTATAGAATAGATTAAACTGTAGTGTAAAAGTCAGAGTAGAAATTATTTCACGTTGGTTTGAATAAAACAATTATAACAGTGGGACCACGCTACTCCAAGCCCAGCTATTTTCAAAACACAATTAAATCACATACAGATAATTCACACCAGATGAAAATTAATTAAATTGTGTATAACAGGAAATTTGAGGCTAAAATGGACTTTCAGTATATATTAAAAGAATTATTGTACTGTAAACATGATACAATAAGTAGTTATTTACGAAAACTAAGGTTCTAACAATTAACAAAGTTTGTACGAAAAATTAAAAAACGTTACTTACTTCATTCTTTATTACACAAAAAGCATTAAAAAACAGTCTAATAACCTTACTCGGAGGGTTTAATTAAGCGCTTCTATTTAACTCATTTATCTTGCTGTGGACAATTGATTGATTAAGTTCATGACCCGTTTCCCGATTAACTGCGGTACAGTTTGTAACTTATAATACACATGTATTCCAGATAACTACATAACTCTGCGAATAAATTTACTTTACAACTCAATATTAATCATTTACAACAGAACCAAGTGATTTTGCAAATTATAGTATGAATTATATATTAACTTCTGCAGTAAACATGTAAAAATTTACAACTGGATCAGAATTAAGTGCCGAAGGAACCTTATTTAGGCAGTATCATCCTGTTTCCCCTGTACCCATCTTTAAGGCGTCTGTCTTGCGTGGAAGATGGAGAACCGTGGCCTCTCGCAATATCATAGAGTTGTTTCCTCGATGAGGACTTATATAGAGGGATCAATGGATTGTAGGTAGGCTTCTTTGTTATGCAACTGAGGAACAATCATGAAGTAGGCTTTGAAGTAACTCGCTAATGAGAAACGTGTTAAAACTAAATATCGAAATCTTGTTGCTGTTCATGAAGAGCTGGTTGTAAATTACTTATTACACTATTGCTATTATTTGTGACCAGACTTTTTGTTACTATGAGTTGTTAAATTGTTGTGATCGTGATGTGTAACACACATATCACAGATACTCTTCGATCACATCACTTCTAACTTTTAAAAAATGGTACAGAAGAAGCACAACTGCAGCATTCCTAGCGGCAAAAATACGAGGCTGAAGAAGTCGTAAGACGAAAACGTTTCCTTCAAGTGCAAGTTAACAATTTAACAATCTTTAATTAACAGAAATCTGGTCGCAAGTAATAGCAAAAGTGTAAAAACTAAATTGTGATTGTTGACTTCTTAGAAGCACTAAAATTCACATGATTAAACCAATTTTTTATAAAATGATATCCTAGAGAATTGCCTCTTCAGTTTACTAATATTATTAGGAGGAAATAAAGTAATATGTGTTAGTGTTGATTTTATTGTGATAAATATTCAACTAGTAACTCCTAACCAAAGTACGTAGCACCATATGAGGAGGTAGGGAGGAGACGGAGGAGGGAGAGAGATAGAGCGAAAGAGAAAGAGGATGACTATCACAAAATAACGTAAAAATTGAGAATGAATAGAAAAGTTAAACACGGGGAGAGAAGTAAAGAACATTCAGAATTTGAAAAGAGGAAGAACAGGTGAAAGAGATTTGTAACCTAAAAAATTTGCCAGTTTTCCCACGGTCCATCCATTCTACCCATTTCTTTCCTTGTCACCCATGTACTTCATTTCCCCCAGCCTATGCGATCTTAATGGCTAGGCCTGTGTTAAGATTTTAGGTATACGGGGTGAAATATCGATCTTTGCATCGTATGCACACCTGAAAACAACCAACTGAAAATACCTACCATACATAGATTCAAATTATGACCAGCTTAACGACGAAACAATCAAGTAGATCAGGATCAAAATATGACCCTACCCTACATTAAGTGTTTAACTACAGACGGCTGTGAATTGTCGAGCAGGATCTGCTCTTGGAATATATCTAGACTCATTTTTTTTAAAAAAAAAACAACTCTTACTATTTATTAGGAATATACTGTGGTTGAATTTTTCTAATAAATACACAAAAACCTCTTAACCACAAACTTTCTTTATTTTACCCTTATGTACATTTCAGTTACAAAGTAACCATCCTCAGAGGGATAACATACAAAGACTCTTACAAAGTCTTTGTATGTTATCCCTCTGAGGATGGTTACTTTGTAACTGAAATGTACATAAGGGTAAAATAAAGAAAGTTTGTGGTTAAGAGGTTTTTGTGTATTTATTATTAACCAACTCTTTCAATATGCTAGCTCAAATTTTTATTAATGCCCAAGGGAGACCGCAGAGCACAGAAATTTGGCTTACTAAAATAGTTGAAACATTTACCTAATTTAAATTACATTTTAATAACCAAAAATTAAACTAACCTAACCATTAGATGGCAGACGTGTTGACGTATTTATGGAAAGTGTTTCATAAACAACCTCTATTTTTACCTCTGATAATATTACAGAAAGCGTTGTATTTAAAAGTGAGTCTAAAGGGTTCCTAAAGGTATCAAGACCATGGCATCCTTTGATATCTAGTGATAAAGTTTCCGAGATAAAGGTTTTCTCTAGTTAGGTTGGTCTACCAATTATAAGTTATCTGAGTAAAGGTTTGAGTAATCCACTTACGCATTATAAAGTTTTGTTATAGCATTATGTCAAGACTTCACGTTGCAAGCCTTACCGGTTTTAGGGACAAATTATTATGCGGGAATAAAGACAAGTAACATTCACTAAGTAGGTCTATATTTCGTTGTCTATAAGTGACATAAATGTCTGTTTTCACTTTTACAGTTCGCGAAATCCGTCACCACTGTGAGATACGTTATTCTGTTAGCAGACAGGACAATTTGTTACTCTCCACTCAGTATAAATCTTTTATTGTCAACAAAAGAAACATTCTTGAAAGACTAAAAGAAACTAACGACATATGCCAGATAAAACGTCTTTCTTATCCGGTAGGCTGGATACGCTTTCTTATTTAGCAAATAAAGATTATAAATAATAGTTCAAAATGAGAAGTGTAATATGTGTTAAATCGGAAAGGTGAAAGAAACTTTTTTTTTGCATTCTGATTGTTTAGTGATGAAAATAATCTGAAAACGATAGCGTGCCACACATAAAACTAATACTCTAACTAACCTATCGATCTTTAGGAATCATACATGAAAACCAACGGACTATTATATTAACAGTTGGACAGTTCTTATAACCCACTCTTATAAACGTCTTATAAACATTTTGGGTCCACGCCAGTTCCTCTTGATATGAAATCCCCCACGCTCCCTACTTTTTACACTATAAATAAATGGTATTGGCATATGAAGAAGAACCAAATATTATGTATGTATAAACAATTTATTTATTTATACATACTTTTTTTTATAAGATACATGATATAACATTTCAAGTTTTAATTACCAAGATAAATGGTAACTGACAAGAGAAAAATCTGTTAGTGAGATGCTTGAGCTCGTATTTTTCACACTATCATGCCTAGTTGAGGTCGTATTTTACTAAGGGTATAATCCGTCATAAAGTTTGTTCCTATAATATTAAATATATTTAATATATCTTATTTTCCAACTGGTTTCGCGCCACCCTGATTTGTAATCACGCCCCCCCAAACGAGCCCCCCCCCCCAGTTTAGGAATCCATGTGATAGCCAAATTTTTAAAAAATCTCACCAATGGTTATCGTTTATCTACTCGTCATAGAATCTACTCATATCAAGCGTATGTAAGGAGTTTGCTGGAACAGAGAAAAATTGGAAGCCAGAGAATAGTTTGGTTTCATGAGTCTGGATCACGTTGACTCGTGTTGTAGACACTTTTGCCTGGATCGATAAAGCACAGAGCAAATAAAATTATTTTTCATCAAAACACCTGGTTTTATAATTGACGCATCTAGAGAATAATGTTATAAAAATACTAAAATCTAACAAACCGCAGTAATCGCTACTTAACCTATATTTCTGCAGTGCAGTACAATACTGACAGTTGTATGGATGCCCACGTTCCAATAAACACATCTATAGCGGTTACGACAAGCCGACCTAGAGTCAAGGTCGTACTGTATTGAGCAACAGACAGCCCTTCGTATGCACTATGTATCTTCTGACGACAGACAGAGCAATATTGTACAATTGTATTCATAAACACGTGAGTTTAAATACATTCCAACATCAGAAATATTAAATTGTACGAATATGTTTAACTAAACAGGATCTTTAAAAACTTGATAACAGCATCTCTAAAGACAGCATCAACATAAAAATATAGGGATGCGTTATAGGACATGGAGACAATACACACGCTCGATCGACCGCTCACATACTCGCAGAGAGGAAGAGAGAGGGAGAGTGAGAGAGAGAGAGGGAGAGAGAAAGAGAGAGAGAGAGAAGGAAAGACTGGGAGATAGCATTATAACTCTGTTATTAAAAACATTGGTAGGCTACACCAGCATCTCATTACAAGAGATTGAAACATTAAAATGAAAATATTTAACCACCAAACAACTGTTACAGTTGCGTTAAGTTGAAAAAAATAATAAAAAAGTTGTTTTTCTTTGGATATTTAAGAACATGTATGCAAATAGAAACACAAATCCAAACTTTTTGCTGCAAAAAAACGAGTCCTATCTAGCAGCTTGCTTTCTGAGGGCGGTTGAATAAATTCAGCCTTGTTCCAGTAAACGACGTCGACTTAATGTCCTAGTACTTCCGATGGTATTCAGTTAATATTGCTTTAGAACTAATGCGCATAAGGCTGCGCACTGGCATCCTAAGCGTCAGCAGCAGAACTGTAGGGTTCTTACGTTACTGGAGCCGCACGAAGTGATTAGCTGCTGCAGCAACGGCCTCCTCTCCCCACCTCTTCATATTGAAGTATCTATGTATGGCAAAGTTTCGGTTGTACCATGGAGCCCTTACTATGGCTCTCAGCACTTTATTTTGCAAGTGTTCGAGAACTTGGAGATTTCCTCTTTTGGTGCATCCCATTAGTGGCAACTCAAATTTCCATACGGGTTTGATCAATTGCAAACCAGAAAATTATTGTAATGGTTGAGCTCAAAATACCGTCCATAACCCACACTAGTCTTTTGTATATGTTCTCTAGTTAATTTATTTTCTTCACTTAGGATTTCTAGTTTAGTTTACCGTCCAACGTAAGACCTCTTTGATATAAGGTACGAGGTGTCCATTTACTATGAGGTCAGTTTTGCTTTCTGCCTTATTGGTAAATATAACATGAGCTGACTTGCAATCATTAGGCTATAAGCGCCACTATACGATCCAGTCACTGACGCTGTCAAGGGTATGCTGCAATTTAGCTCCCGTTGTGCGCCGGATTAGATAGCAAAGAAATTAAGTATACTTTAAAAGAATCCCCAAAGGAAGTCGACATGAGACTATTTCTAATACAAAGAACAGATCCTGCCATGCTACATGTTTTATTGACTATTTATCCGTCTATTTACCAAATACACTGACTCTTGTTCCTCGAGAGAGTAACAGGTCGTTATTGCTTCCAATATGTCAACACAAACCTAGAATTGTCCATCTAAACAAGAAGCCTATCCGTTTGTTTAACTTGCTTCAACGTTAGCTGCATCGAACGCAATGGGAATATAGGCAAAACAGAGGGGCGTTGAATAACAACCCTGTGCTAATTGACTCTCCCGTAAACACATTACCACGACTCTGTCATTTTACATCAAGCAATTATAACTAATCCAAATTAATGGAATAAATTAAACATGTGCAAGCCAACAGGCCATTATCCTTTAATTCCAATATATATTTAAAACCAATATTTATATTGATTTTATTTGGCAAACTGAACATAAAAAAACACGACTTTTCTATTTACTCTTTCTTTAGTAAATGTAAATAATCTACAATAGATTGAATTTTGAAGACCTTATTAGTAAAGTAACTGATACTAATGAGAGAGTAAGCACCCAAAGCCTAAAGTGCAGAGAAAACGTCCGCATGCCTCAACAAGACGTTATGGTTTATAACGTACGATAATTAATCGAGACCGTACACTGACGCATGTTGACGCATGAGAGGGCAAAGGGAACAGTGAAGAGCAAATGAACGTTCAAAACTATGGAATTGTAGTGCTATGAAAAAATCCGACAAGATAAAATTGTGTTTGAAGTGAGGACTGACAACTATCCAATATAGAATATAAAAGAAAAGTTGAAAAATAACAAGAAAGAAGGCAATGACTATGATGGTGAATATACTTAAGAGGCAAGAGATAAACAAATAAATAAAAGCATACGTCGATTTAAGACAAATCAACGAAAACATAATGTCGTAATATCAACGGAAACCAAAGGATAACAATTAGAAAATTATAAAGTCATGCTCTTGTCTTATCACTTGCTATATAAACTCTGACCCTCACTTCCGAATCGTAGTCATTAGTTTGGTTTTTTAGGGTTGTTTGATTCAGATTAGTTCTTGAAGTGAGATATATTTTTATTTTCAAATACATTACTATCACTATAATCACCTACAAAAGAAATCATTGACTGTAGCGTCGATTAAGGTAGAAATATAAAACCCTCTGGTAGAGGTTATAAGGTGAGCAATGGTATTACATGTGTAGAGTGGAGTAGCTGAAGTAGAGATCCTCTCTATCAGGTGCTTTTTCTATCCACCTCTTGTATCCCCTTGTAAGTTGAAGCATGAAAAAGGTAGGACTAAGGTAGAAATATAAAACACCCTGGTAGAGGTTATAAGGTGGGTCATGGTGGTTTTTACATGTGTAGAGTGGTGTAGCTGAAGTAGAGAGCATCTCTATCGAGTTCTAGTTATATTTAACAGCTGTATCCCCTTGTGAGTTGAATCATGGAAAAAGTAGGATTAAGGTAGAAATACAAAACCCCCTGGTAGAGGTTATAAGGTGGGTCATGGTGGTTTTTACATGTATAGAGTGGCGTAGCTGAAGTAGAGAGCATCCTATCGAGTTCTAGTTATATTTAACAGCTGTATCCCCTTGTGAGTTGAATCATGAAAAAGGTAGGATTAAGGTAGAAATATAAAACCCCCTGGTAGAGAATATAAGGCGTGTCACAGTATTACATGTGTAGGGAAGAGTAGCTGAAGTAGAGATCCTCTCTATCGAGTTCTAGTTATATTTACCCATTGTATCCCCTTGTGAGTTGAATCATGGAAAATGTAGGATTAAGGTTGAAATATAAACCCCCTGGTAGAGAATATAAGGCGTGTCACAGTATTACATGTGTAGGGAAGAGTAGCTGAAGTAGAGATCCTCTCTATCGAGTTTTAGTTATATTTACCCATTGTATCCCCTTGTGAGTTGAATCATGGAAAAGGTAGGATTAAGGTAGAAATATAAAACCCCATGGTAGAAGTTATAAGGTATGTCATGGTATTACATATTGGGTGGCGTACCTGAAGTAGAGATCCTCTCTATCGAGTTCTAGTTATATTTACCCATTGTATCCCCTTGTGAGTTGAATCATGGAAAAGGTAGGATTAAGGTAGAAATATAAAACCCCATGGTAGAAGTTATAAGGTGGGTCATGGTATTACATGTGAAGGGAGGAGTAGCTGAAGTAGAGATCCTCTCTATCGAGTTCTAGTTATATTTGCCCGTTGTATTCCCTTGTGAGTTGAATCATGGAAAATGTAGGATTAAGGTTGAAATATAAACCCCCTGGTAGAGAATTAAGGCGTGTCACAGTATTACATGTGTAGGGAAGAGTAGCTGAAGTAGAGATCCTCTCTATCGAGTTCTAGTTATATTTACCCATTGTATCCCCTTGTGAGTTGAATCATGGAAAAGATAGGATTAAGGTAGAAATATAAAACCCCATGGTAGAAGTTATAAGGTGTGTCATGGTATTACATATTGGGTGGCGTACCTGAAGTAGAGATCCTCTCTATCGAGTTCTAGTTATATTTACCCGTTGTATCCCCTTGTGAGTTGAATCATGGAAAAGGTAGGATTAAGGTAGAAATATAAAACCCCATGGTAGAAGTTATAAGGTGGGTCATGGTATTACATGTGTAGGGAAGAGTAGCTGAAGTAGAGATCCCCTCCATCGAGTTCTAGTTATATTTACCCATTGTATCCCCTTGTGAGTTGAAGCATGGAAAATGTAGGATTAAGGATGAAATATAAACCCCCTGGTAGAGAATATAAGGCGTGTCACAGTATTACATGTGTAGGGAAGAGTAGCTGAAGTAGAGATCCTCTCTATCGAGTTCTAGTTATATTTACCCATTGTATCCCCTTATGAGTTGAATCATGGAAAATGTAGGATTAAGGTTGAAATATAAACCCCCTGGTAGAGAATATAAGGCGTGTCACAGTATTACATGTGTAGGGAAGAGTAGCTGAAGTAGAGATCCTCTCTATCGAGTTTTAGTTATATTTACCCATTGTATCCCCTTGTGAGTTGAATCATGGAAAAGGTAGGATTAAGGTAGAAATATAAAACCCCATGGTAGAAGTTATAAGGTGGGTTATGGTATTACATGTGAAGGGAGGAGTAGTTGAAGTAGAGATCCTCTCTATCGAGTTCTATTTATATTTACCCATTGTATCCCCTTGTGAGTTGAATCATGGAAAATGTAGGATTAAGGTTGAAATATAAACCCCCTGGTAGAGAATATAAGGCGTGTCACAGTATTACATGTGTAGGGAAGAGTAGCTGAAGTAGAGATCCTTTCTATCAAGTTCTAGTTATATTTACCCATTGTATCCCCTTGTGAGTTGAAGCATGGAAAATGTAGGATTAAGGTTGAAATATAAAGTCCCTGGTAGAGAATATAAGGTGTGTCATGGTATTACATATTGGGTGGCGTACCTGAAGTAGAGATCCTCTCTATCGAGTTCTAGTTATATTTACCCGTTGTATCCCCTTGTGAGTTGAAGCATTGAAAATGTAGGATTAAGGTTGAAATCTAAACCCCCTGGTAGAGAATATAAGGGGTGTCATGGTAAAGGTAGGATTAATTAAGAAGTGTAAAACCCCCTGGTAAAAGTTATAAGATGGGTGGCGTACCTGGGTTACCTATACTAAACGTCAAGTACATGTTATCATGTTATCTTCTCTATCGAGAGCTATTTATGTCTACGTTATATCCCCTTGTGAGATGAAGCACAGAAGGGGAACCTTATGGCCGCTTACCTGAAGTAGACCTGCTCTTAACTAGGATGAAGTTTGTCCCGTAAATATGTGGAACAGCGTGCCCACCTGTAGAATGTAGGTCACAAGCTTCGTGAACTTTGTAAAATCTTTATTCACTGAAGAAATAGGAATTTAGTTCACAAACGTACTGTTAGGAGCACATGGTTTACAATATAACACTCTCCTCACTTACCTTACTGCAAGTATATTGCAACTCTTTCGAACTGTTTATAAGTCAGATATAAAACTTAACAATATCCTACGTCCAGTAAATCTGCGAGTAAAATACAAAGGACGGATGGTTAAGATCTAAGATATTAAATGGTAGAAGAAGCAGATTACTATTACTCGGTCGGAAAGTCTTGTGGGTTGGGGTGGTAAGCGGTGAGCATTGTGATTCAACAAGCGTTACCTGTAAGCAAATAGAAATATAACAAATAGCTATATTGGTATATATAGGTAAATGGAATATTTCAATCGCTTTATCCAGTTGCGTTTATCCAGCGTAAAACCAATTATTCTAATAATTATTTCGTCCATTATTAATAAACCTATTAATGGTTCATCCATTACTAATAAGCATGTTAATGGTGTACGTTGGGAAACTCAAATGTAGGTTCTGCCTGAATATAACTTCGATTAATGCAGGGCCAGCGACTGTATGTTAACTATTGTTAATATAATACGTTTTGAAAGAGTATATTGCCAACACATGACCGTTGCGGCTTACATGGTGGTTTTATATTTTTTTGGCAACTTCCCAATATGACTACTATCGCATGTGAATCTAGGATGTGGCTAAAGAATTGTAAATGTAGCTAGAATTAAAGAAGGGCATAAAACTCTTTGGTAGAAATGTTAGGAGGATCACTGTAAATTCCGTGAAGGATCACGTTTTTTTACTCCATTTTCATATGATACTGTAACTGACATCTTCGTTGCATTAGTATTACGTGAGAGATGTTTATTACAAGATTTTAAGAGACTTTTTTGGGTAATCATTTCAAGAATATGGATGTGAACTGTAGACCTTAATACATTTGGGTTAAGTATGTGAATGTGTGTATGGGTGTGTGTGAGTGTGTGTGTGTGTGTGTGTGTGTGTGTGTGTGTGTGTGTGTGTGTTTGTGTGTGTGCATGCGCTCGTGTGAATGTTTTTTTTTTAAGCAATAAATCCGTGTGACTATTACCGCCTTCGAAAGTCAGAAAAGGATCGTTAATATATGTAGGATATAAGGTAGGGACTTAAAACTCCTTGGTAAATACTTTAAGGGGATCAAAGGATCGCATTTCGAAACTGAATCAAATTGTAATTGACACTTTTTTTTTTAAAGAACAGGGTGGGGTAGATAACTATATTTGGAAGTTTTTAGAGAATTTTGAAGGGTAATGATTCCTAAAAGCAGGTGTTGGTTGTAATATAATTTATTCTTATATAATGTGCTGTGTGGAATTGTTTTTCTAGCCTTATGGCCAGTATGAATATACCCCTCCTTATGAAGTATGAGAAAGGATTGTGAATACATGTGGGAATAAGGTGGAGCCATTAAACCCCTATAAAGCAGGGAGTATTGTGGCATTACTTGTAGGCCTACTCTCTTTTGGCGTTATGAAGATGTTTCTGATTATCATCACAAAAAAGTGAATCTTAGTTTTTATATTTCATGATGTGTATGTAGTTTCAAGTAGGTGCAATTTATTCGGTGTGTATAAATAGAAAACCCTGGACATGCTTTTACCACTGTCTATTATACTAAACAAATACATTTACAAATTGAATTTCTATTCAACTGAAAATTTACAAGAAAATTTTGTTTTCTAGAAGTTCTGAGAACTAATACAAAATAATGCTTTAATTTACTGCAAATAAATCACGATTAAACCATGGTTTAGAAGTGAACATTTCCTAACGCGTAACAGTTTGTTAGGTTGGATACGAACTCTTGGTTTTATGTCATCCTTTGATTGGTGACATTTAACTATGCAGGGTTGCATTGTGGAGGCCTCTTTAAAATTAAGAGCCAACTAGCTAAGCTATCTTTGTAGATAATTCTTTTACAGTTGTCTTTAAAATAGTTTTCTAGTAAAATTTAATTTAATTAAGGATACAAGACATTTACTGTAGTACTCGACATCTCACAATACAGTTAATAAATCAAAACATGCTTTCGGCATCCATGTTTCTGTTTTGAACAATCTAAACATATGAAATCCTTAATTATTTAGAGATATTTGTTTGAAAAACAAATGATTTGTTAAATACTTAAAAAAATAAATGTTAAAACAAGTGATTTCATTTTAATTTATGTCCAAGGAAAATTATATTATTTCAAAAAACGTTAATGGTAAATATAGATACAGCTATATAATATGCAGACTGGCCCGTTACTTCAGGGATATCTATTAATGAACCTAATTTATTAGGGACTATTTATTTAAATTTAAAATGCACAAAATATAAAGTGATAAATTGTATGAATCAAAAAACACAAAGTTATATTAATAAGTAAACAAGGATATCTGTATTTTATAAATTACATGTATGCCTTTTTAGGAATACATTAAAATATAAATTACATATCTAAAGGAAAATGAACTATTTAAGGCATTTTTCTAAGTTTATATTTTTAAAAACGTTTTTTAATTGTTCACTTGATTTAGTATTTGGGGAGTATTTGAATTTATTATTATTTTGGATATTTTGTGGGATAATTTTATTTTTTATTCGTAAATTAAAGTTTATGATAGGATTACTTATAACTTTTGCTCTTGTTTAGTCACTTTATTCGGCTAGTTATTTATGTCGAATTCAAACGTTACCAATATTGGAAAAATAAATATACCGGTCATGTGCAATGACATCAGGAACACTGAAAAATAATTAAACTGGTCTCTGAAACCCTTATATTAAAACACTTTGGAAGAAAGACACATATTTTACAATACAAATCATAGGATTGTATTATATAGAAAAAATAGGCAGCCTTGGGACTGACCAACAGAAATTACTTTACTAATTTCTCTTAATGTGGTTAGATACGGTTTGTCTCAATAATTATACAAAATTTAATTATAAATAGTCTATGTTTTGCTAGTCAAAATTACTGTTAACATAAAAGTTTCGTTAACGTCACACACCAAACCATACTGAATAAAAACATTAGCCAGTTGCACTGGTCTACAGAAACGATTATTTCATTTAAAAGATGTTTATAATAGAGATTTTAATAGAATATATTTAATGTAGTTATAAAAATATATTAATTAAAACCCCTTTATTAGGTGTTAAAAAATGTGCAGAACAAATATTTCATTTAACGAATTTAATTGGAATCAGTTCTTTAAAAGGGCCAGTAGCGCCTAAGAAAGTGCTTATTTTAAACATTGGATTAAATATACAAAACCTCAGACAAACATACTTAAAAACACCTCATATTGTCGGTTCATCTTTCATTATACATTATACACACTAAATAGATTCAAGAACTTGAATATTTTAGGAAGAAACCTTGCATTATGAGTCAATAAATTATTCTTTTGACCTGATAATACTCGCCTACAATCACCAAATTGAAATATCTCACTCAATCACAACATTTTAAAGTAGTAATAATAAATATCAAATAAACAAATCTACTTTATGGAGAGATTTATTCAAATATTCCAATCAAATGATATTTAAATTCTCTTTTATTTTACTAAAAGCAGTATTTATTTTTGTCTCTGTTCATATTGAAGTGTCTCTGGTTTTATAAACCCGTTAATCTAGATAAAACGTTGGAAAGTCTGTCCTATTGGTTTTCAAGTTAAAAGCTTTTTTAAATCTGTACGATGCAATGTGCGTGCATGCCGAGACGCGTCACCTGTTACTCGGATGGATTATGCAACTGCCGGGAATACTTTTCCTGCGTGAGTTCAAGCGTGCTTGTGTATTTCAAACTTTAAAGAAGTCTGTAATAATATGAGAGTAAAATTTTTAAAAAAAGCTATATTTTGTTTTCAACGTGGTTTTAATTTATGAGATCCCATAATGGGGTTTAGATTTACCTTTGTTGAGGATAGATTTCATTAAAGCAATCTTGTCCAAGAGGTACTCCACCTATCCTTCTCATTACAATAGACTGTATCGAGTAGACACGTTTCTATGTCCATAATAGAGAGTAGATTTTCTCCCCGTTCGCAACACCACATTCATATTGTCCCTTAACTCTTTACCAGGGGTTTTTATACCCCTACTTTAACCCTTCATTTACTCACAGCTCTTTCCTATCCTCCTAAGGCGAAAATAATCATACTGCTTGATCATTTTAAAACTGCAAAACAAGTCACTTATTACTTAATCCTTATTTGGCGAAGCAGTGTTCTTAGTTCCACTCTAACATGTTTGCTGTCATTGTTGACACAAAGCTGCCGCCTACATCCTAACAAAGCTGCCGTCTACATCCTAACAAAGCTGCCGTCTACATCCTAACAAAGCTGCCGTCTACATCCTAACAAAGCTGCCGTCTATATCCTAACAGAGCTGCCGTCTACATCCTAACAAAGCTGCCGTCTACATCCTAACAAAACTGCCGTCTACATCCTAACAAAGCTGCCGTCTACATCCTAACAAAGCTGCCGTCTATAAACTAATAACATCCATCTGCAAAAGCCGCACTTCAAGCGAAATGTTACTTCGGAAAATGTAGACTTTTACCAAGTATTTATTTAACAGGGCATAACCCAAAGAATGAGTTAAACCTATACGGATTATAACTGCATACCATTTGAACTATTTGTAATTGCATTTCATGGTGTTTTCTTCTGCATAATTTGGTTTGAACCCATTTTTATATGTGATATAATAATTGTGTTTATACGTTCTAATAAAATCCCAAAAGTCAATAAACTCAACCTGTCCAACCGGTGCAAAGTGAAAGGTTAAAAACTGACCTTTTGGGGATAAAAGGGAAAAATGTAGAACACACACACTCGCGCGCGCGCAAAATACTGTTTGCTAAACAATAACTTTTGAAGGCAATAACATATTTTTTTAAATGTAATTTTATGTTAAGTTTATACATTGTAATTTGGTTTTTAAAAGCGATTGTTAAAGTCAATTTTTATTATTGACATCGTCACTCAATTTTGGGAATGATATCCGAAATAAAAAAATGTATAGAGTAGCTTCTTACAAATATGAATTGAAAATAGACCTTGAGATCAAATTAATATTCGGTTAACATTCAGTATTTGATTGTTAATATAAAATGTATAAAACTAAATTATACGGCATAAAAAGGAAATGAACCCATAGATCACAAAGAGTATTGTAATTGTTACCATTATTGAATGTTAAAGTTTAGTTTGGTTACGAAAGAAATAAAACTCAATTTTGGAGAGCCTACATAGCCTATATAGCCCATAGGCTTTGCCTGGAGTATGTATCCAAGGAGTCTATGCATCCTTTTATCAAAATATAAATACTAATAAGCACTCAAATAAATTTTAAACTAAATAGAGAAGGGTAGGTTATTGAACTGTTCATGTCTTTTCAGTTGCTCAGACGTGATGAAGTAAAGTACAATAAGAAAACTCCGATTGATTGTTGTCAGAAGTGATTGGAAAACTTTCTCTACTAGTGCTGTTTGATAAAAGTTTTGTGACTCAGGTTCATGGGTCACACAAAATAATATTTGACTGCTATTTTTGAAACTCCGTTCAGATACCTGACTGTACAATAAAGACATTGAATTAAATGTTAATTTTAAACTCGTTAGGAGCGAACGGTTGGTTATAAGTGCGTTAAATATAACCATTGTATCAGTGCGGCAAGTAGTTATAACCATTCTATGATTATTTTAAGAGACCGAATCTCAGACGATTTTAGTAGGAGGTCTGCCAGGAAGTAGATAAGTCAGATACAGAGTATATCTATGTGGTCCTCTTTGTAAAGTAGCTTAAGCCCTTTGTTAACAATGATTGGAAAGTCAACCTACTACTTGACGGACACTAACAACTCTACAAACTTAAAAGCTTTAGAACTAGGTAGATTTTCAGGAGTGATCATGATTCAGCTTCCGGGTTACACGACCTATCGACTCCTGTCTTTAACTTCCAGCCCGGTCATTTTTCAAACCGTGTAACGGGTACTATGCTCGGGCGATTGTTAAGTAGTTGAGGCACAATCCTAGATTAAGAGTTCCTCAGCTCCTGCTATCACCATTAATGACCAAAAACTGCAACCGTTGCGAATTCTGCTAAAAAAATGCAAATGCAGTGGTATAGGCCAAAGGATTTCACCATTTTTAGAAATGTGAATTTTTTTGGCAGAAACCTTACTTCGTCTTCTTTTGAATAAAGTCCGAAAAGTTCTGTTGTCGATTTCTTTGGGTATATTAAACATTTTTTGTAATATAGTTAGAACCACCTATTTATGTAGTTTGGTATAAAACATTTTAAGTACATTCCACATGTTTTCTGGGATGGATACATGGTCTACGTTTACGTTATTTAAGGCGGGATTTGGGGCGGTTGCATAGCGTATGGCGTTCTTTACAGGCCCAGTTTGGTATAGTCTGAGCAGGTAGATCCTGACTGTATTTGTTGATTATATAGCTTCATAGTAAGATTTGATATAAATAAACAGGGTTTTAAGGAAAAAAGTGACTTTGTTTTAATGTATGCCTACGCAAAATGATATCATTTATTTATACATTAAAGTCTATAACTAAAACGTTAACGTGAAGTGTTATTTAGTAGAGTGTACTAACTGAAGTACTATTGTCCATTAGGTCAGATGAGTTAGTTTTTTTAGTGATTCCTATACAAATTAAAAGGCGTTCGCCAGTTAAGTCGAATGAATTATTTTCTTATCCTGTGCTAGTTGAAGGGTAGTTGTCTGTTAAGTCAAGTGAATTATTTTCTTAGTATATACGAATTAAAAGGCGATCACCTGTGAAGTCAAGTGAATTATTTTCTTGGCCTGTGCTAGTTGAAGTCTGATTGCCTGTTAAGTCAAGTGAATTATTTTCTTAGTATATACGGATTAAAAGGCGATCACCTGTTCAGTCAAGTGAATTATTTTCTTGGCCTGTGCTAGTTATAGTCTGATTGCTTGTTAAGTCAAGTGAATTATTTTCTTGGCCTGTGCTAGTTGAAGTCTGATTGCCTGTGAAGTCAAGTGAATTATTTTCTTGGCCTGTGCTAGATGAAGTGTAGTTGTCTGTTAAGTCAAATGAATTATTTTCTTAGTATATACGAATTAAAAGGCGATCACCTGTTCAGTCAAGTGAATTATTTTCTTTTCCTGTGCTAGTTGAAGTCTGATTGCCTGTTAAGTCAAGTGAATTATTTTCTTGGCCTGTGCTAGTTGAAGTCTGATTACCTGTTAAGTCAAGTGAATTATTTTCTTGGCCTGTGCTAGTTGAAGTCTGATTGCCTGTTAAGTTAAGTAAATTATTTTCTTAGTATATACGAATCAAAAGGCGATCCCCTATTAAGTCAAGTAAGTTAGTTTCTTGGTGTGTAAAGGTTAAACTGCCATTCCCTGTTAGATCAAGTGAATTAGTTTCTTGCTGTGTACGAGTGAAGTGAGATCCCCTGCTAAGTCAAGGGCGAAATAAAAGGTAGTTCTTGTGTGTACTATAATATGTACTATATCATTTTTTTCACCTATAATGCCACTTAGTATATTTTTACTATTGATGCATAAGCTTATATTCTTCAGTTTACTACGCTTACAGGAAATGCACTGAAACATTATCATTGACAGTATTCATACCAAAAAAAAGATCCGTAAACATTTTAATGACGTCTGAGCCCAAAGTAAGAACTATAGAGCCCTTAATAACTGCAAGTTTCGATAATCAAGATTTCTGCTAATCAAGTTTCAAAAAAAGGTTTTGTGTGAATAGTGAAATTCATTTTCACAACGAAATTGTGAAGTCAGGATAAAACTCACTCATTTCAACAGCCACCGTATTTCGTTAAATTAGCACACTGCGTTGCGGCTAATGGATTAGTTTATTGGAATGAAATCAACCATCCAAACCGATGACAGAATTATTTCATATTTAAATAAAATAGTCACCTTAGGGGTTCCATCAGCCCCCGTACGACAAGGAGTTGTCATTTATTATAGCAGTCACGTACAACTTTCTGTTATGAATTATTTTAACATCAAAAGTTAATAATTTTCTCAATTTTTAATTTAGGAACTTGAAAAAAAATTGTTTTTGTAAAATTTTTCCCACATGGTGCAGATTTATACTAGATACAATTACGTTATTTCAAAGTAAGTGGATATTTAAAACTTGTGAAATAGTTGGTGACTGTTTATAGATATTATTTTCCCTTGAACCTTATAACATTCCATTACATTACATCAATGTTGTGTAAACCAACCGGCTTGCCACTGCTTTTGTACAGGAATCGAATCGCACAGGTTTGTTTACATAACTGCTGTATGCCTTCCTTACGGTTTGGATTCCTATCTACTAGTGAATTTGGTTGCTTTTATTGTGGAATAGATTATAATTGAGTGTTTAGAAGAAGAGCATAACATTCAGACCACGATTTTTTTTGCACGGGCAAACAACTCTGACATACACTTAATTTTCTAAATTTAAGAAACGACAAAACCCATCTGTTCCGGGAGTTTGAGGAGGCAGGGTTACATCTCTCAGTAGCGTAACGATAGGAGTGGAGGCAATTTGGTGAAATATGGGTTGGAATAATGAAAAGATAAAACGTTTTCAGGTACTGAACCTGGGGAGGCACAGTGACTCTAATTTAGGATTCGGTGCAATACCGCACAGATAGCAGGTTCCAAACGAATCTTTTCTAATAAGCAGTCCCTCGGTAGCAGCTAAACAAAAAATGGAGTTGTTATGAAGAAGAAAGTAATTGCGAAGCAATTGTAAAGAATTTAAATAGAGTCTCACGTGGGCTGATATAATACGCCACTAGGGCGCTGGTTTATGATTAATTCAGTAATACTTTGGTTTGAGTAGGGCTCTTCGCTTGGATACCGTAAGTTCAGTGATACTTATTGTATCACCACCAGTTTTGTATCAAAACTTCGTTGACTTTAATCTAGCAACAAATTGTATAAATACTTAAGAATCCTTATTGCAAATGACTGAACATTACACAAGGAAATTAAAAGAAAGATATATTCCGGATTTAAAATCCAATTTCCCAAAGCCATGCATACGGTTTTACAAAAAATAAAACTACGTTTTCTAAAGTAAGCTACATTTTAATATCACGTACGTTGTTGCAAAACCAAGCAAAACGTAAACCAGCCCTTCACTTTAGCAACCAATTAGTTCACAATAGGATACTTTTTTTCTAATCAACTCATCCTCCACGAATACTTTGTAGTACAACTAAAAATACTATTGGAGGTTATTTAATAGTTCGAAACATTATCATTAGTTACTTAACTTTGTTACAAACAACAATAAGTTATATTGGTTAAAAACAGAACCAAATTTGACTACTGAAGAAGAGTAGCCGAAAAATTGAGATCGTAAGATAATGAAGATTTCTCGTACTAGCATTTTGTAGAAGGAAAACGTGCAACGGTTGAATTGGTCAGCCCAAGTAAAGAGATCGCCAGACAGTTGAATGACAAAACAAGTGCATATATGACGACCAAATGGGCGGAAAATTAAAATAAAAGCATTCGAAGAAGATATTTGGAGGGACAGAGAGAGGGAGAGAATAGGTATCGGAACACGTCGAAGTACGTTCTTGCATAACAAAATGCAGGATTTTTCAAAATGGATATCTTATTGTATTTATTTCAGTAAAGCACTTTCTAAAATTTATCATCGTTTTCCTTGGTTTGTTCTTAAAATATTTTTCAGTTATATATATATATATATATATATATATATATATATATATATATATATATATATATATTACTATAAATAAAAAATTTGGTAAGTAGGGAAAACTTTCTGCAAAAAAAAGTTATCTTGTATTTATAAATACAAATTCTTTGCCATACATTGTATAACCACATTTATATAGCTTCTTTACGAAGCAGATCGGGTAAATCTGGCAAATGTTTGCAGATTCTAGCGATACCAAGTAGCCAAAGATCGAACTAGTTTCTTTTGAAATGTTACATCTTTAATTCAGTTAAAACACAAAACAGTTAGTGTCGTTATTTAATTACGAGTGATATACTTTGTGAAGAACGAAGTTTTGCTACGTAATCACAGAGCAAGTAAATAACACTTCAAAGAATACTTTAATGAGTCTTCCCTTTTCCGTCTCGAAACAGTTTAAGGTTTAATTTCGGTTGGATCGATCATTTGACTTAAAGACTTTCTCGTTTATATGTAGGAATATTTATGGCCTTGAGTCCTTTATAGCTATTTAAATCTATGTGTTGGGGTATAAAAAGTACAGAGGGGCATGAAGGAAAGTCTTAGCGTTTATGTTTTATTGATTAAACAAAAAATACTTTAAATTAGCCAGTTTTATAATATATTTCATACGCTATAACATAATTTTTAACTGTCGTAAGAAAATGCAAATATACCTTTAATGTAGTTTTCATACGCAACGACTTGAGAATAAAATTAATGATTTTAATTTATAACTATGTTTAAAAAATATGGTGCGATATCACCAAAACACGAAGAAAAGCTAGGAACATCTCCCCTCCTAAAGGGACTCCAATCCTGAAATAATAGACAGTTGTTGCTCTCTCATTTTGCAGTCTTTTTGGCTACATGACTATAATGGTAAATGATTCTGCATATAGCGCAGTTTCACAAGTATAAAAGTACAAAAGAGGCAACTTGTGTACAGTTGGTGTAGCTGGTCATTCTCCTTTAAATGCTTCATTTTCCACATGAACTGAAATAAATCTTGTCAATGAGGGATTTTGTTCCAGGTCCTCACAATCTCATATAAGCCATAATTAAACATCTCCAATTTTCAGGAAAACCAATTCTTCATTAGATTGTTTTGGGAACAAAATAAATACAATTGGCACATTACATATAGCTTGACAACTTTAAAATGTTATTAGAATATCCACTCCTCTATGTTTAAGAACTCGACTTACGGCTCTGACTCGCACGCCAGGCCGGTCGTTGAAAAAACTATGACTTACCTTGTAGTAGACACTGTCACAACTTCCTTGCATAAATTTTAGATTAGAAATTGATAATTTTAAACACCACATTATATTGAAAATAAGTCCAAAGGATTAACATTTTAGGACAAATAAATTTGATCCAATATAACTAAATACAAGAATATAATGTTTCAAAATCCTGTTTATTTATTTATTTATGAAGCATTTTATTAGGTTTGGATTCATTCGTTTTAAAATTGTATGTCTAATTGGACAAAATATATATGTTGCAAAGGTGTGAACAGTGCCGTAGGGAAGCCATAGCTTGTCACCGACCGGAATAGCCAACGTCTCAGGAGGATGAATCAAGTTCCAAAGAACTTCTTCCGATAATCCTCTGGATATCCCACTTAGGAGCGGAAGTAAAATAATGAATATGCTTTCACAATTTTTGTAAGAGATTCCAATGCGTGTAAAAGACGATAGGCGAAGCCCGAATATTTAAGAAATTAATTTCCGAAAAGCCCCTACTTTGACTATTATAACTAACATCCATGAGAAAATCCAGCCTCTAGTTTCATAAATAAATATCACCCTGAAAAATATTTAAAATTAATGATAATTTAGTATATTTTAAAAGTAAAGTGTATTTACTTTAAGGAAACATTCTATTATCCTATTTGGTTACAAGACATTTCATTTTCAAAATTTGGCATTGAGCCCGGTATCCCCGGAATGTCAAGGTAATTCTCCCTAGTAAGCATTCTGTTTTACTGGAGGAGTATAGTACGGTTTTCCTAACCGTGCACTTGCTCACTCCTGTTTTCTCGTGTACTACCATTTATGAAAACATGTTACATTTTCAGAACGTTCTATACATCCAATAGAGCTTCTATAAAAGAGCTTCTACATTTCAGAGCTTCTGCGTCCAATATGTTTCACATATTTCAAAATTGTTTGCTTTTTGTCATACTGAAGCTAATTTGTTATCGAAAAATATATAATTTTCATGCTCATGCATGTCAGTGTTTTACCAGTCCATATCATGTTTGTAGGAAAGTATTTATACTGACTCAACCCAGCCAACGCCACCTAGACAGAAAAGTCCTGGGCTCTGCCATAACATACGTCACAGGCCGCATCCCTACGGTAGAATTTCTAAAATAACTGTATGTGTAGGAAGAAGTCCTTGTGCTACCAGGCTTTGGTTAGTTCCGTTCTTATGTTCATAGTGTTCTAATTGTGCTTTTCCTGGTTAGTTCTATACATTCTGAATAGTGTATCTTACTACTTTTCCAAATTAAATAGCTTTTTTTTCAAAGCTCATGATGGTATACAAATGTTGTGTGACAAACTGCCTTGGTAACTACACAAGTGATTGCCCAAAAGTACGGTGTTTATCATTTCCAAAAGATGAAGAGAATCGTAGGACATTTGTGAATGCAATTCAATGAAAGAACGTCAGCCCTACTACTTATACTTAAGTCTGCTTACTGAATTTCACTGAAGGCGATTTCAATACATATTATGAAGCCGTCGCGGCGATGAGAAAACGGGTAACGTTATAAGAGTAAAACTTTCCAAATCAACATTAATAAGCACTGCAATCTCAACAGTTTTTACACTAAGTAAAGATCCAAATATTTAATTACACTTAGGCAAATATTTGAAATAGAGTTCAAAATAAGGATGCAAAATTTGATTAGCCTAACCTTAGAATCAAGTGGTTTTGGAAAGGTAAACGTTAATTTCGATCAAAACATTGACACATCTACATTTAATTACACTGACACAAATCGTGAAGATTTATTTCCAATTATTGACTGTATCTGTGACTTTAGTAAAGGTGATTACAGTGAAATTGAAAATGTGCTACCTATTTTAACTTATATATCTTTCTATAGCGCAAATAGTACCACATCAAAAATAAACTGCACTGATTGCAGATCATAACTAGTCGTGGATAAGGATCTGCAAGTCACAAGATGTGAGCAATTCTGTTTCATTAGGAAAATGGATAGATTCAAGGGTAGGCTTAAAATATCCATCTTCTGATATTGTCAATGTTGTTATATGCACTTACAATGTAGTGCAAAAGTTATTTATTTATAAAAATAAATTTCTGCATTTCTCAGAACAAATTAATGATGTTTTAAATTTGACGTAAGGATTTGAAAAAGAAAGATGTTTTTTTCTTAAATAATTTGATTAATTGTAATCATAACCATAAGGATCACCATTTGAAAAATATTATATCAACAAGTACAAATATTTTGTTAAATAATTATGTCAACATGAAAAATGAGTCTATTGAAACGAATAGATCTAAAAAAATAGGAAGATTACAACAGTTACAAATCACAACAATTAGCGTCAAAACAATTCTTAGGTTTCTTTGTACTCCATAATACTAATAAAAGCAAAAGAAATCCTCGACTATGCAGCAATAGAATCTTTCAGAACATAAATCATCTCAAAATATTTGAATACCATGTTTATTTACCTAAATACCGTAATAAACTTTTGTAAATAATGTAAATATTTGTTATGGGTTTCTCCGTATCACAGAATTATGTGATATATATCGTTGGAGCCTCTTTTCCAAAAGGAGTTACCTCCAGACTTGGTGGAGGGGTTGGCGTTTCCTCAGACACTCATTAACGTCCACCGATCACAAAAATATTCGATATACATGGTAGCAATTTTAATTTACCTGTCAATTACGCGTACGAACGACAAAAGATTTTTTGTTAGGAAACTGTAAACTATATGAGTCAGTAAGCAGCTGTAAAATCTGTAGTAGTAGTATGTACATCCAGTGTCCAGGCCTTCTGTCTAGGTGGTGTTGTCTCAGCTATTTACTTTCCGTCCCGCCTATTGCGATCTCTCAAGTCAAGTGCGCGGTTAAGTGGTCCCGACCGTACAGTAGTCCTGAAGTATTGGAGTATCTCACTCCACATGGGATTAGTAATTATTTACATCGGTAAGTGAATATAAGAACAATCATTAAAATTTTTCCATTCTCATAATTTTCTATCTCGAAAAACCTAATCACCACACTCAGACAAAAGCACCGTTGGTCTTGAAAATTAAGCGGAAGTAATGAGACAGATTGCCAGCATGCAAACTAAACATTAGACCTGTGGCCCCCGCCTAACACGATCTGGACGCTTCTCGCCTTGCTATGCCGTCCATTCCCATAAACCTTTCCACAAACCCATAAGAAGTATTAATGGTCTTAATTCGTAGCCATAGAGACCCTCAATCACCTTGAAACATTATTTGTTGTATTATTGGAATTATTTCACACTAAAACTGGAGTTTTATCATATTTCCCTGAATTAAAGAGAAAACGTGCTTGGGAACTTTTTCCTTTTCACAGTAGTTATTTTTTTCTTTTCGGAACAACAAAAGGTTTGAAAAATATATCTGAAAATTTTTATAAAAATATTTCTAAACTTTCTTTTGATCACTGTCTAGTCCCTAAATAATTATTGGCTTTAATTTTTTAAAATAAAAATAGCCAAATAAAAATACTTTATTAAATATTTGTTTTTTTACTGAAACAATAATAAAGCTGTTAAACATAAACAACATTAATATAATTGTGTTTCTGCTTTACTTAGTTTATTTATTAATTAAACAGTGATAAAACATAAAAGTAATAATTGAGCTGGCTTCAGAGTTAAGGTTATAAATAAATAAATAACTGCACATGAACTCAAAATACAGTATACTTTAATCGTCAAACTTTATTAGATTGATTTATATATAACGATAAATGATTTATTTATAACAGTTGAGATGATTTATATGACATTTATTTATTACTTAAATTAGAATAAAACAATTGAGTTCTGTCTAAATATTTATTTATCTCTTATCTTACAATGAAAAATTTGATTGTCGTTATTAAATTTTTAGTTTCTAATAAAACTACAGTAAAATAGTTGAGTTCGTTTATGTGTGTTTATTCTGTAGGTAAACTAAAGTAAAACCATTGAGTTGGGTTACTAAATATTTATTGCTAACTTTACTACTATAAAATAGTTGAGTAATTTTATTAAATATTTATTGCAAACTTTTACTACAGTAAAATAATTGAGTTGTGGTATTAAATATTCATTGTTAACCTTTACTAAAATAAACTAGTTGAGTAGCGTTACTAAATATTCATTGCTATCGTTTACTAGAATAATCTCGTTAAGTTTCGTTATGAAATTGTAACGTTCACGTGTATATTTAGTTTTAAGTTTAGAATTAGTTTTAAGTTTTAGCTTACAGTTCAGGCGTAATAATAACCGTCTGTCTGTAACGCTCTTCAAAACTTGAAGGTAGAACTACGTTACATTAAAATACTTTAAAATACAAAGTTAAATCATTTAAACTAGCAGAATCTCATTAAATTAATTTTTAAGGCTTATTAACTTGAAATGCATGGAATTGTGTGCTGGTTAAATAATTACTCTTTTAAATTCAATTAAAGCAAATTACACTCATTTTATTTAACAAAAAAAATAACAAATTATAATCATGATACAAATTTCTAGACATTGCTTCAGTTATGGATTATTGAACATTTAATATTTGACTTATGAATTTTTACGTATAGCAATCTATCAATAAATCAATCAATGGCTGAAAATGGATCTGTACTCGAGTTTACTTGCTTTTTTTTATAATAAAATCTTACAATTCAAGGCAAACACAAGTGCACCAAATGATGCATAAATTACATTTGTACACTTGTTGAAAAGTTCTAGGTTCATTAATTTGAGTTAAACTGTCTAACATTTTAAATTTTGCAATAAATCTCTAAAGTTTGAAATCGTCCACTTAGCTGTATTCACATGTTGTAGCCTCGCATCCTTCTAGTGGAAAAGTCTCACGAAATACCTTCAGTACCTTCAGCGTCCCATCTTTGTACTTGGTTACGTACGCTGTCTTCTACACCATGATTATAACGTGTTTAAGAAAAAGAATATTACATTAAATTTTGAAAACAAAATAAAATTTCCTCGCTCTCGGACACGTCCGTTGCCTTTTACATCTTGGCTAAAAAAAGAGTTAAAACTAACGTTGGAAGCAACCTTCCCCGCTACCGCGCATCCAGGTGGGCGCATCCCTACTTCATTACTTGTTTTCAAACTCTTCCGACAGATGTCATTATCAACCAGAGATCTCATTAAAAATATTTCTAATACATCACAATTTTTTTATATAGTTTTATATTGTTACAATTTTTGAATACATTCTCGTTTGTTTTCTGAAATTTCCAATTTAATATGTAACACCATCTAAAGTGTGTTACAAAATATTTAATGCTAGAATATAATAGTTGAGTTGCGTTATCAAATAATTATTTGTTACTTAAACTACAATAAAATAGTAGAGTTCCGTTACTAAATATTCATTGCTAACTTTTACTACAATAATCTAGTTGAGTTTCGTTACCAAATATTTATTTATTAGTTAAACTATTACATAATAGTTGATTTGCAATATCAAATATTTATTTAATAATTAAACTACAATAAAATAGAGTTCCGTTACTAAATATTCATTGCTAACTTTTACTACAATAATCTAGTGGAGTGTCGTTACCAAATATTTATTGCTATAATATAATAGTTGAGTTACGTTATCAAATATTTATTTATTAGTTAAACTGCAATAAAATAGTTGAGTTGCTTTATTAGTTATTTATTTCTTACTTAAATTATAAGGAATGTTTCAGTTTTAGTACTAAACTTATTTTATACATAAGCTAATTTTTATACACTTTTTATTTAGTAGTTCATTATTTAACAAGGGTTTTATTTTTGTAAGCTGCAGTTAGTATTATAGGCGTATTGTAGCATATGACAGGATCAATGTTCCATTGCATCCCCGTCATTGTTTGTTTATAGTTGAATTAATCAAACACTTAAATATTGAGAAAACTACTTTTGTTACCTAAGACCGCGGTTGGAGGAGCATTCTTTGTTACATTTAGAAGTCGTTCAGTGAATACACTTTTATTCCTGAAACCAAATTCTCCTATTTTACTAATGTCCTTTTATTAGGCTATATCATAATTGCAGACTTTTCATTGCATGTTTCAAGTACCACAAAGAAATAAAAAAATTCTCGTACAGGATATTACGTACGAGAGAGACACTTGCATTAGGCTGCGGTTAGAAGAGCATTTTTTTAGATCATATACAGGTCGTTAAGAAGGCACACTTGCGTCAGGCTGTGGTAATAGAAAAGTTCTGTGGTGCACTTCGAAATCGTTTAGGAAACATTCTTGCGTTAGACAGTGGCAAGGAGCACTCTTTGGTGTATTTAAAACTCGTTCAGTGGGATACAATTACTCCAGGCTGCAATTGAGGAGCTTCCTGTTATGAATTTTGAAGTAATTCAGGAGACACACTTGCGTCACACTAAAGTTAGAGATGCGATATTTAGTTCATATGTAGCTCGTTTAGGGGACACACTTGCGTCAGGCTACGCTTACAGAAGCAATATTTGGTGCATAACGAAGTCGTTCAGGAGAAACACTTGCGTCAGGCTACGCTTACAGAAGCAATATTTGGTGCATAACGAAGTCGTTCAGGAGACACACTTGCGTCAGGCTACGGTTACAGAAGCAATATTTGGTGCATAACGAAGTCGTTCAGGAGACACACTTGCGTCAGGCTACGCTTACAGAAGCAATATTTGGTGCATAACGAAGTCGTTCAGGAGACACACTTGCGTCAGGCTACGCTTACAGAAGCAATATTTGGTGCATAACGAAGTCGTTCATGAGACACACTTGCGTCAGGCTACGGTTACAGAAGCAATATTTGGTGCATAACGAAGTCGTTCAGGAGACACACTTGCGTCAGGCTACAGTTACAGAAGCAATATTTGGTGCATAACGAAGCCGTCCAGGAAAAACACTTGCGTCAGGCTACGGTTACAGAAGCAATATTTGGTACATAACGAAGCCGTCCAGGAAACACACTTGCGTAAGGCTACGGTTACAGAAGCAATATTTGGTGCATAACGAAGTCGTTCAGGAGACACACTTGCGTCAGGCTACGGTTACAGAAGCAATATTTGGTACATAACGAAGCCGTCCAGGAAACACACTTGCGTCAGGCTACGGTTACAGAAGCAATATTTGGTTCATAACGAAGTCGTTCAGGAGACACACTTGCGTCAGGCTACGGTTACAGAAGCAATATTTGGTACATAACGAAGCCGTCCAGGAAACACACTTGCGTCAGGCTACGGTTACAGAAGCAATATTTGGTGCATAACGAAGTCGTTCAGGAGACACACTTGCGTCAGGCTATGGTTATAGAAGCAATATTTGGTGCATAACGAAGTCGTTCAGGAGACACACTTGCGTCAGGCTACGGTTACAGAAGCAATATTTGGTCCATAACGAAGTCGTCCAGGAAACACACTTGCGTCAGGCTACGGTTACAGAAGCAATATTTGGTGCACAACGAAGTCGTTCAGGAGACACACTTGCGTCAGGCTACGGTTACAGAAGCAATATTTGGTACATAACGAAGTCGTTCAGGAGACACACTTGCGTCAGGCTACAGTTACAGAAGCAATATTTGGTGCATAACGAAGCCGTCCAGGAAACACACTTGCGTCTGGCTACAGTTACAGAAGTAATATTCGGTGCATAACGAAGCCGTCCAGGAAACACACTTGCGTAAGGCTACGGTTACAGAAGCAATATTTGGTGCATAACGAAGTCGTTCAGGAGACACACTTGCGTCAGGCTACAGTTACAGAAGCAATATTTGGTACATAACGAAGCCGTCCAGGAAACACACTTGCGTAAGGCTACGGTTACAGAAGTAATATTCGGTGCATAACGAAGCCGTCCAGGAAGCACACTTGCGTAAGGCTACGGTTACAGAAGCAATATTTGGTGCATAACGAAGTCGTTCAGGAGACACACTTGCGTCAGGCTAAGGTTACAGAAGTAATATTCGGTGCATAACGAAGCCGTCCAGGAAACACACTTGCGTCAGGCTACGGTTACAGAAGCAATATTTGGTAGATAACGAAGCCGTCCAGGAAACACACTTGCGTCAGGCTACGGTTACAGAAGCAATATTTGGTACATAACGAAGCCGTCCAGGAAACACACTTGCATCAGGCTACGCTTACAGAAGCAATATTTGGTGCATAACGAAGTCGTTCAGGAGACACACTTGCGTCAGGCTACGGTTACAGAAGCAATATTTGGTACATAACGAAGCCGTCCAGGAAACACACTTGCGTCAGGCTACGGTTATAGAAGTAATATTCGGTGGATGACGAAGTCGTTCAGGAAACACACACTTGCATCAGGCTACGGTTACAGAAGCAATATTTGGTGCATAACGAAGTCATTCAGGAGACACACTTGCGTCAGGCTACGGTTACAGAAGCAATATTTGGTGCATAACGAAGTCGTTCAGGAGACACACTTACGTCAGGCTACAGTTACAGAAGCAATATTTGGTGCATAACGAAGTCGTTCAGGAGACACACTTGCGTCAGGCTACGGTTACAGAAGCAATATTTGGTGCATAACGAAGTCGTTCAGGAGACACACTTGCGTCAGGCTACGGTTACAGAAGCAATATTTGGTGCATACCGAAGCCGTTCAGGAGACACACTTGCGTCAGGCTACAGTTACAGAAGCAATATTTGGTGCATAACGAAGTGGTTCAGGAGACACACTTGCGTCAGGCTACGGTTACAGAAACAATATTTGGTGCATAACGAAGTCGTTCAGGAGACACACTTGCGTCAGGCTACGCTTACAGAAGCAATATTTTTTGCATAACGAAGTCGTTCAGGAGACACACTTACGTCAGGCTACGGTTACAGAAGCAATATTTGGTGCATAACGAAGTCGTTCAGGAGACACACTTGCGTCAGGCTACAGTTACAGAAGCAATATTTAGTGTATAACGAAGTCGTTCAGGAGACACATTTGCGGCAGGCTACGGTTACAGAAGCAATATTTGGTGCATAACGAAGTCGTTCAGGAGACACACTTGCGTCAGGCTACAGTTACAGAAGCAATATTTGGTGCATAACGAAGTCGTTCAGGAGACACACTTGCGTCAGGCTACAGTTACAGAAGCAATATTTGGTGCATAACGAAGCCGTCCAGGAAACACACTTGCGTCAGGCTACGGTTACAGAAGCAATATTTGGTGCATAACGAAGTCATTCAGGAGACACACTTGTGTCAGGCTACGGTTACAGAAGCAATATTTGGTGCATGCCGAAGCCGTTCAGGAGACACACTTGCGTCATGCTACGGTTTCAGAAGCAATATTTGGTGCATAACGAAGTCGTTCAGGAGACACACTTGCGTCAGGCTACGGTTACAGAAGCAATATCTGGTGCATAACGAAGTCGTTCAGGAGACACACTTGCGTCAGGCTACGGTTACAGAAGCAATATTTGGTGCATACCGAAGCCGTTCAGGAGACACACTTGCGTCAGGCTACAGTTACAGAAGCAATATTTGGTGCATAACGAAGTGGTTCAGGAGACACACTTGCGTCAGGCTACGGTTACAGAAGCAATATTTGGTGCATAACGAAGTCGTTCAGGAGACACACGTGCGTCAGGCTACGGTTACAGAAGCAATATTTGGTGCATAACGAAGTCGTTCAGGAGACACACTTGCGTCAGGCTACGGTTATAGAAGCAATATTTGGTGCATAACGAAGTCGTTCAGGAGACACACTTGCGTCAGGCTACGGTTACAGAAGCAATATTTGGTCCATAACGAAGTCGTTCAGGAGACACACTTGCGTCAGGCTACGATTACAGAAGCAATATTTGGTGTATACCGAAGATGTTCAGGAGACACACTTGCGTCAGGCTACGGTTACAGAAGCAATATTTGGTGCATAACGAAGTCGTTCAGGAGACACACTTGCGTCAGGCTACGCTTACAGGAGCAATATTTGGTGCATAACGAAGTCGTTCAGGAGACACACGTGCGTCAGGCTACGGTTACAGAAGCAATATTTGGTGCATAACGAAGTCGTTCAAGAGACACACTTGCGTCAGGCTACGGTTACAGAAGCAATATTTGGTGCATAACGAAGTCGTTCAGGAGACACACTTGCGTCAGGCTACGGTTACAGAAGCAATATTTGGTGCATACCGAAGCCGTTCAGGAGACACACTTGCGTCAGGCTACAGTTACAGAAGCAATATTTGGTGCATAACGAAGTGGTTCAGGAGACACACTTGCGTCAGGCTACGGTTACAGAAGCAATATTTGGTGCATAACGAAGTCGTTCAGGAGACACACGTGCGTCAGGCTACGGTTACAGAAGCAATATTTGGTGCATAACGAAGTCGTTCAGGAGACACACTTGCGTCAGGCTACGGTTATAGAAGCAATATTTGGTGCATAACGAAGTCGTTCAGGAGACACACTTGCGTCAGGCTACGGTTACAGAAGCAATATTTGGTCCATAACGAAGTCGTTCAGGAGACACACTTGCGTCAGGCTACGATTACAGAAGCAATATTTGGTGTATACCGAAGATGTTCAGGAGACACACTTGCGTCAGGCTACGGTTACAGAAGCAATATTTGGTGCATAACGAAGTCGTTCAGGAGACACACTTGCGTCAGGCTACGCTTACAGGAGCAATATTTGGTGCATAACGAAGTCGTTCAGGAGACACACTTGCGTCAGGCTACGGTTACAGAAGCAATATTTGGTGCATAACGAAGTCGTTCAGGAGACACACTTGCGTCAGGCTACAGTTACAGAAGCAATATTTGGTGCATAACGAAGTCGTTCAGGAGACACACTTGCGTCAGGCTACAGTTACAGAAGCAATATTTGGTGCATAACAAAGTCGTTCAGGAGACACACTTGCGTCAGTTTACGGTTACAGAAGCAATATTTGGTGCATAACGAAGTCGTTCAGGAGACACACTTGCGTCAGGCTACAGTTACAGAAGCAATATTTGGTGCATAACGAAGTCGTTCAGGAGACACACTTGCGTCAGGCTACAGTTACAGAAGCAATATTTGGTGCATAACGAAGTCGTTCAGGAGACACACTTGCGTCAGGCTACAGTTACAGAAGCAATATTTGGTGCATAACGAAGTCGTTCAGGAGACACACTTGCGTCAGGCTACGGTTACAGAAGCAATATTTGGTACATAACGATGTCGTTCAGGAGACACACTTGCGTCAGGCTACAGTTACAGAAGCAATATTTGGTGCATAACGAAGTCGTTCAGGAGACACACTTGCGTCAGGCTACAGTTACAGAAGCAATATTTGGTGCATAACGAAGTCGTTCAGGAGACACACTTGCGTCAGGCTACGGTTACAGAAGCAATATTTGGTGCATAACGAAGTCGTTCAGGAGACACACTTGCGTCAGGCTACAGTTACAGAAGCAATATTTGGTGTATAACGAAGTCGTTCAGGAGACACACTTGCGTCAGGCTACAGTTACATGAAGCAATATTTGGTGCATAACGAAGTCGTTCAGGAGACACACTTGCGTCAGGCTACAGTTACAGAAGCAATATTTGGTGCATAACGAAGTCGTTCAGGAGACACACTTGCGTCAGGCTACAGTTACAGAAGCAATATTTGGTGCATAACGAAGTCGTTCAGGAGACACACTTGCGTCAGGCTACAGTTACAGAAGCAATATTTGGTGCATAACGAAGTGGTTCAGGAGACACACTTGCGTCAGGCTACGGTTACAGAAGCAATATTTGGTGCATAACGAAGTCGTTCAGGAGACACACTTGCGTCAGGCTACGGTTACAGAAGCAATATTTGGTGCATAACGAAGTCGTTCAGGAGACACACTTGCGTCAGGCTACGGTTACAGAAGCAATATTTGGTGCATAACGAAGTCGTTCAGGAGACACACTTGCGTCAGACTACGGTTAGAGGAACGTTTTTATAGTTCATATTGAGATCGGTCAGGTGACAAAATTGCGTCAGGCTGCGGTTAGAGGAGCGATTTTTTTGTTTATATCGAAGTCGTTCAGAGGATAAACTTTCGTTAAGCTGCGCTTATAGGAAGTTTCTGCAGTGCATTTCGAAATCGTTTAAAAGACTTTCTTGCGTCAACCTGTGGCGAGAAGCACTCTTTGGTGTATTTAAAACTCATTCAGTGGGATACCACTATTCCAGGCTGCAATTAAGGAGATTTCTCTCCTGAATTTTGAAGTCGTTCAGGAGACACTCTTGGGTCAGGCTGCGATTACAGAAGCATTATTTGGTGCACAATGAAGTCGCTCGGGTGACAATTGCATCATGCTGTGGTTAAAGGAAAGTTCTGCAATGCATTTCGATATCGGTAGGGAGAGACATGCGCGTCAGGCTGCGGTTGAAGAACGTTTTTTGTTCATTTTGAAGGCGTTTAGGAGATACACTAGAGTCATTGTATAGGCTACGTAGTAGAGTTTTCACTGAACATTTTTGGATGATAAAGTGAAGTGATAAAGCCAGCTTACAAAGAAAATCTACTTCTATAACGAACCTAGTCTCACCTCCAGAAAATACTTCACTCTTCAAAGTCCTTTTTCTCTGGGCTAAGGAGTAAACCTTCTCAATTTCCTGTCGCCGGGTATCCAACTATTGGAACAGGTATGAGGTAAGTAAAACTTCAAGAGTTTTACCATATGAAATGTCCCTTATTTTCTTCCTCTTTTCTTCCAATCTTCTTTACTTGTTTAAGCCATGTTAAATTTTCTTCTAGCACACACACAATTTACCTTAACTATGCATCCAGTTCCCCCTTAACACATCACAATGTACTGGCCATGACTGACAGGAAAATGTTTTCGTTTAATTTTATCGACAGTAAATTTATTATCTAACTTTCTGTCAGATCTTTGTTATAAATGCAAGAATTATCCTATAATTTCACATATCATTGATAATTAAAACAACAAAGAACAATGATCCATAATAAAAACATTAAATTTAACGGTTGCAATCAAAACGAACAATTACCATTTCGCCCCGCTATAAAAACATGTTGTAACTGCTGCGACTTATTTGGATTCAAGACGATTGGAAGATTAACTCTAAGTCACACAAATAATCAAGGTGAGTAAATCCACTGATTTTAGTGAAATTATTTATTATTTCTTAAACATATGCATTTTAAGCAAATGTATAATTAGTTGGCCAATAAAACAATCTATATTTATCTCTGAGATTTTTCTCAATTTTTAAATATCTCATTGTTTCAACTTCCTTCCTTCCGCTTTGACTAACCAATAGCTTTTAATTGAGTCTAGACAATGCAAATCTCGAGCTTCTTTCCCGATTCAATATACTTTATAGAAAACAATATTCCACATTGAAATTTAGAGATAATAATTAATTGGAGACATTCTATTACCGTGATCATGCTCAGTTCACTACCAGTTTTTTAATAGCCTACTACATCAAATTTAAAACCTAGGTAATATTTAATTACATTGATATCACAACCAATATGTTTACATTGTGTTAACAATGATTTAATTCTCGATTACTATAATATTAATAAACATTCATAGATAAGAGAGCAGAATTGAAAGCTACTCACATGTTACACCGTTTAACATTAAATTAATTTTTTTTTTTTAAATTGGATCAAAATAACATAAAAGTATTTTTTTTTAATGCAATAACCATTGCTTTTCGCAAACAGTTTTTTAAAGCTTAAATTTCTAAAGTTTTATTTTCCAAAACTGTGTCATATTATGACACAAACTGTATCTTTATGAATAAATTTAGAAATATTTATTGAGCCATGTTACTTAAAATTCAGCCAACATGATTTTTCAGCTGATCCTATTATTTCCGTTTCATACTGTCGTTTTATCATGTGAAAAAGTCTTAATTCTGGGTCTAACTTTATTCTTAAACTCAATGACAGTGTTCTCGTAATAATGATATCTAAACCTCTATCAGGCAACTTTTATGTCATTAACAGATTTTATAAGAAATTTAAACATTGAATACTCACACGAGAAAAGGGAAACATTTTTTCAGAGGGGTACGCCACCGCCTAGAAGCTAATTGTTCAACAGAAGCACGGATGCTCCCATTACCTACCAGAAAAATAAAAATATCTTTTTAAAGCACTTTAAAGCTACTCAGTAGCTGATCACTGACCACTTAGGATGGGCTGGACAAATAGGCGTTTGGCAAGATTCCCCTATGGCTAATCTGGTACTTCTCTTTCTTACAAAATGTCAGCTTTCTGTACAACTACCTAATATTCACCTACGTTAATTTACCTAATGTCTTTAACAGCATAAACGCTTTTTTTTAAAGTGGTCATTTTAAAATGCTCTAATATTCTTTTCCTTAACTACCCACTCTCTCTAGTACTAGTGCATTTCTATTTACAGCTAATCACTTCATACGCTACATTATATATATATATATATATATATATATATATATATATATATATATATATATGTGTGTGTGTGTGTGTCTGTGTGTGTGTGTGTGTGTGTGTGTGTGTGTGTGTGTGTGTGTGTGTGTGTGTGTGTGTGTGTGTGTGTGTGTGTGTACACATACAAAACTACTTTATGATTTCGTTTTTGCCCGTTTATCCACTAGCAGAACGCCATTGTGTCTTCTTTTGCCACGGATCATCTTCTTCTTTATCTCTTCTGTTCATAGCTTTTACTATCCCAATATACCATGATTTCATCGTTTTTCCTCCCTTCTTCGTATTTTTGGGATCAATTTTCAACTTGTTAATGTTAATCTACCATCTGCTATTCTTTTCTTATGACCGTACCAGGAAAGCTGCTCTCTTTATAAGGTGTCTGTAAGTGGCATACTTCTCACAATTTTCCTTTATTGCTTTTACCAAATAAAAATTTACGAGACATTTAAAAAAATTTCACTTAATCGGTAAAACACATCTAATCTCCTTTCAACACCTTACTAAGACCTACAATGTTGTTCTGTTTCTTGTATTTATGATTCTAAAGACGTCTTTACAATCTGATATCGTTTTCTTTTATATAGTGCCAAATTATTGTTTTACGACTATAATTATTTTACTTTCAGATGATCAAAAACAACTTTAGCTCGAAATTAATCTTCGCCGTGGTCGTGTGCCTGATCCCACTCTTTTGTAAATCTGAAAAAGTTCCCGAAAACAAAGACAGCGCCTTGCAAGAGAGGGGCTTCCTGAACACAATGGGTGACTTCTTTAAGCGAGTTGGAACAGTATTAGGTACCAGAGCTTTACCGTACGATAAAGCGTCCAAAGATGATCGCCGACGGCAAAGATCCGTAGATGTAGACGAACCTAGCGCATTCAGTCGTCCAGTGGAGTCTGAGAAATGAGGATTTTATTTTAGTCGTCCTGCTCTAGGAGAAACATCAAGATCTCTGTTTTATAAATTATTTATGTGTCGAAATGATCTGAAAAATAAGAGTTGTGTGAAATATTGTTTTTGAAATATTTGGTGTTTCTTAGAAAACCTCTCCTCTGCCCATTAATCCGGATCACTCACACGTTTTGGAGCAGTTGTTAAATTCCTTCTATTAGTCACACTTTTCCTATATATATTTTAAAACAACATAAGTTATTCAAATACAAGAATATTTATTAATTTATATCCAAAGCTTTTCATTGGTAAACAGTACCAACATCATCAGGAATGAAAATTACAATAATGTAAGCTATATTCCTAAAACCTATTGTATTTGACAACCTATGTTGTTTAAAATTATTAAACAAGAAAACGTATTATATATATATATATATATATATATATATATATATATATATATAACACGTTTTCTTGTTTAATAATCTAAAACATATGTTATTCAAATTCAAGAATATTTATTAATTTATATTCAAAACGTTTCGTTGGTAATCAGTACACATCATCGGGAATGAATAATACAATTAAATATTTATAGTAATTATAAATTGTATTATTCATTTCTGATGGTGTTGCTACTGTTTACCAACGAAAAGCTTTCAATATAAATTGATAAATATTCTCGTATTTGAATAACCTATGTCTTGCTATGGGCTTGCCATTATCAAATATATTATCTTAAATATTTTTACAACAATTAGATAATAAAATAAATGAAATTATAAAAATATATGATAAAAATGAATTTTTGGTTCGATATGTAGATGATGGAATGTATATATCAAACAATAATAGTATAAATTTAACAAATATTTTGGATAAATTAAATAAAATTAATAATAAAATCAAATTTACTTATGAAACTGAAACAAAGAACAAAATACATTTTCTAGATTTAACAATAATAAGAAAAGATTTTGAATATATGATATACCGTAAACCAACTTTAACAAACCAAATTATACGAAATAATTCTAATCATCCATATAATCAAAAAATGGCTGCTTTTTATAACTTATTATATAGAATGCATAGAATCCCCACGAATGAAGAAAAAAATAGGAGAAAAAACATAATTTATCAAATTGCATTAGAAAACGGTTATAAAAAGAAAACTGTTGACAAACTTAATTATAATATTTTTAATAAATAACGGAATAATTTAATTTACAAAAATAATAATAATAAAATATGGACTTCATTTTTATTTATAGGCCATGAAATGAACAATATCACCAAATTATTTAAAAACACAAATGTATAAATTGAATACAAAATTAATAACAAAATAATAAACATAATAAATAGCAATAATAAAACAAATAATATTCTCGAAAAAGGTGGTGTTTATAAAATAGAAATGCGAAAACTGTAATAAAACTTATATAGGACAAACCAAGAAAAAATTAAAAGAAAGATATAAAGAATATTTGAATGCTTATGTAAATCCAGAAATATATAAATCAAATTTCGCAAATCATTGTATTAATAATAAGAACCGATTTCCAAATACTGAAAATATGAAACTTATAAAAGAAATTAATAAAGGATTAAGAATGAATATATATGAATCATTCGAAATATATAAATACAGTAATAATAACAAATTAATAAAAGAACAAATACATTCTAAATTTGATACTATATTCAATGTCTATAATGTTACAGCAACAAAATAAACTTGGCAATTTGTATAAATTTAGCAACAATTCTATTTCTAATTTAACATATGTTTTAGGCCTATATCTTGCATTATTGTATTTTTCATTCCTGATGATGTTGGTACTGTTTACCAACGAAAATCTTTGAATATAAACTAATAAATATTCTTGTATTTGAATAACTTATGTTGTTTCAGATTATTAAACAAGACAACGTTATATATATATATATATATATATATATATATATATATATATATATATATATATATATTGTAAAAATTTGTATCGTTAATAAAATACAATGTATTCATCCAATCAAGTTCAAATACATTTTTAAATTATAAAAAAATAGGGGGTTTAGGTCGGATTCAAACTGAGTATCTTTGTATTCGAAGTCTAGCACTCTTTGGCACTGCGCCAGCTTTCCCATAGCTAGAAATGTACTTCTTAAAGATGTATATGAATTTTTCTTTTCCGCCTATCTGGTTGTCGTCGACACCTCCATTTCATTAATGAAAAGAATAAAATAAACAAACAAACTGTATTAACGGTATTGAACCTTGTTTCGCAAACGGACAATGCGAAAGGAAAGCGAAAAGAAACTACAACAGAATGCAATTGACGAAGGAAAAGAAGGCGTATAAATAGTAACAAACAAAAATAATAATCCAAAAAAACAAATAGAAAGGAAAACGGGAAATATTTTAAGGAAATTGGCTTCCTAATGTGCCACTTAGTATTTTTATTCTGACATACTTATATTGTTTGTAATTATAAAATAAAAAGAAACTAAAATAAAAGTTTTCACTGTTGATTTAAGTAGGAATTGACTTGATTTTTGTTTTGTATTATCTCTTCTATTTTTGTAAAAACAACCCTACAGGTAGGTTATTAAATGCTGCTGCTTATAAAACAGTTTTGGTTTACGAAACACCTAATTGGCTGATTTTAATAGCTTGACCAGCCCTTAGTGCAGATTATTTACTGACCCTATTCATATACTCTGTTATAACGAAATATCTTATTTTATTTATAGAAGTTTTAAGGCTATCAACCATAATACTAACATAGCTACGCATGACTGATCGTTAGAGTACGAAGACTTGGAGAGAATTGTGAATAGTGCTAGGATTAGTTTAGCCCATTTAATGGGATATAGTGCAAGCATTACATTGGGCATACAGGATATATGGTTCCATTATATATGGAATCAAGGATGTGGGATATAATGGAAGATTATTCCATCGCTCGTGCAAGGATATGTGGCGAAGTAAACTTATTCTTCGGGTTCATAAACAGGACCAACCCGTTCATCCTCTTCCTAGAGTAAAGATAAGACAGGGTAAATGGATACAGGCAGGAAATAAAATACAGTAATAGTATCCTATTTGTATGTAACAACGTACGCCTCCTAAGTTCGTATATCGGTGAGTTCATTTCCCATTATTCTATGGTGACAAGGAAGAATCATTGCACTGAAATATTACAATATGTTTGAACTCTCATTTTAATAATTCCAAGATAAATTAAGAATTACTAATATAGCGAATAAAAATTGATCAACACTGACGACCGACTGGTTTTGAAAAATATGTTATTTGTGCTAGTATTATTGTTATTGTTTATAGAATTAATCCCCACCCCCACCCCTAATTGGCTCCTCACTTTAACAGCTTTCACTCTCAAGGTCAGGTTTTATTTGATGTACTGTATAGACTATATATTGTCTCAGCAATTTACCAAAAACGTTCGTCCTAGAGGTAATATTACGATTTTCATATCAAAATAATGTATTTTCCTCTAAATTATACATATACTAAATAAATAAATAAACATACATATATATAAATATATATATATATATATATATATATATATATATGTGTGTGTGTGTGTGAATCGCAATATGTCTTCTTGTGTATTAATAAAGAACTAAGTCAAAATATAAATACAAGAATTATAATTGAATTTACAATTCAAAGCTTTTCGTTGGTTAACAGTACCAACATCATCAGGAATATTAAACAATTAAAATTCAATTTAAAATTCAATTAAAAAACAATTTTAATTGCTTAATATTCCTGATGATGTTGGTACTGTTAGCCAACGAAAAGCTTTGAATTGTAAATTCAATTATAATTCTTGTATTTGTATTTTGACTTATGTTCTTTATATATATATATATATATATATATATATATATACAAGATATATATCTTGTACAAATTTTCAATCGTTATAAAGTTTATGTATTTTATTTATATTTAGTTTATATTCATCCAATCAAGTTCAAATTCATTTTTATAAAACTTATAGTGGAATTTCAAATTACGTTAATACAGTTTTTTTAAATATTTATTCAGTAATTCAATTAAAAAAATGTGGGGGTCTATCCGGATTTGAACAATGAATCTTCATGTTCAAAGTCTAGCGTGCTTTGGCACTTAGCCAAATTTTCAATACCGAGAAATGAGTATCTCAAAGACATTAATGAAATTTTCCCCCAATCTGGTTGTCGTCGAAACCTCCACTGTACAACTTTAAACTGTTGCCATGGTTACCACAAAATATAAATAGTGCTGTAAAGATATAAATGAATTAAACGAATAAAATAAATAAACTAGAAACAAACAATGATAACATTTTTCTTTCTTGATCTGTTGGAATTTACTTTTTTTAAACTTTTATATTACTTGTTTATTGTCAACTCCTGTGTTGCACTGTCCCCATTATTTGTATTTTTTTTACACTCAACTCCTGAGCTGTGTTGTCGTTCGACATGATAAACTCTTGATAGTGCTGACAATGATGGCTGAGAAACGCTTACATCATTGTAAGGTTAAAACGGTTTTTTCCAAACAGTAGCTGTATAAAATTCGGTAAATAGCCATGGGGAAGAACAGCTAGAGCCTTTCGATATCATAAGCTATCAACCGTTTTAAATTCGTTGAATTAATGGGGTTTAAGTAAATATCTAATGTTAGTGTAAAAATGGATACTGTTCATTTAAATACTAAAGGTCCCTTATACCTCATCCCAATTTTGAATAATGGCACCTGTATTTATTTTATGTTTATCTTCATCCATGGTATATGGGTACAGGACGAAAACATATCCTAGCTTGTTGCTTTTTGTCATGTTTTTGTGATTTGAACCAGAAAGAACGTGTAGTTTTATGCTAGGTGTGTAACTTATAGTATCAGTTAAAATCTATTACATTGGTTTAATTTTAAGTTATACATAAGTTGAAGTGAAATAACTGCTTAGTTTTGTTGCTTTTAAATAACCTTTAAAACATTCGTGTTTATTAATTTGAACATGTTGAACGGAAAAATCTGATGCGATACCAAACGCATAGTAGCAACGGAAACAATTGTACAAGATTAAACAATTCCTTTTCAGAGTTCTAAAGATTCCATTAGAAGTGAAGTAAATAATAAATTTAAAACTTGTATTTGGCTGGTGGTAGCATAATTAAGAGATAGGACAAGGGAGTGGTGATCTTGGATAGGGAAACATCAGAGAGGAAGAATTCAGAGAAGCTGGATGGATGATGTAATACAAAATCTGGAGAAGCGTGGACAATCATAACAGCTGTACAAAAGAAGGGAAGGTTTATGTGTGATGCTTAATAGAGTAAAATTATTAATGAAGGGAAGTTTATATATAATTGTTTCCATACTTGTCTCGTTGGTTACCTACAAAAATGTTTATAATTTATATTCTGTAGATATTACCTAGTAAACCAGATAGGATGGAATGGGTGATAGTTACCCAGCTTGGATGGAATGGGTTAGTAAACCAGGTGGGAAGGAATGGGTTAGTAAACCAGTTGGGAAGGAATGGGTTAGTAAACCAGGTGGGAAGGAAAGGGTTAGTAAACCAGGTGGGAAGGAATGGGTAAGTAAACCAGGTGGGAAGGAACGGGTTAGTAAACCAGGTGGGAAGGAATGGGTTAATAAACCACGTGGGAAGGAATAGGTTAGTAAACCAAGTGAGAAAGAAAGGGTTAGTAAACCAGGTGGGAAGGAATGGGTTATTAAACCAGATGGGATGGAATGGGTTATAGTTAACCAGCTTGGAAGGAATGGGTTAGTAAACCAGATGGGATGGAATGGGTTATTAAACCAGATGGGATGGAATGGGTTATAGTAACCAGTTTGGAAGGAATGGGTTAGTAAACCAGATGGGATGGAATGGGTTAGTAAACCAGGAAGGAAGGAATGGGTTAGTAAACCTGGTAGGAAGGAATAGGATACGGCTTTGAATGAAACATATCTTTGGACGTTAAAGTTGAAACATTTTTAATATACCATTCGATCTTCTTTTTCCCTCTAAACTTTAGTATGGCATCACTATCTTATATATTAAATGCGCCTCGTTATAGAGTTATTTTGGATTATGGATAGCTTGTGTTGCCTATAGCCTAGGAAGCAGCCGGATACTGATACGATAACCAGCCAGCGTTGTCTGCTCATCAAACTTCCATTTCCCGCTAAACATGATACGAAGACGTAAATCTAACTAAAATCTCTTATAGTTCCCGAAGAAACTCCAAAATTCGAAATGTACTATTTTACTCCAACTTTTACTGTTTATTTGTTGTCTGTATCTAATCTACGTAAACTTATTTTATTCCAGGCGTTTATCTTTTCATTTCAACAGCTGTTAAATAGAAGCACATAATAATCTGTGGTTGGATTTAAATTTCCATCAGCAGACAATTTATTCATCATTTTGTCCTTTCTAACGAACCTAATTCTAAATTGCACCCAGGATTTCTAGATTCTATTGAATAGCCTTCATCCTGCTAACCAAGCTATACAGTGTTTCCAGTCATTTTCTTTACTGCATCCCAAAGTTTTCTTTTTGCACTTGAAGGGATGAAGCTTTGCATACCCCCACATCCGACATTCGAGTCATGATCCTTGGTAATAGCATTCGATTTATTAACGGTATAATAGATTTTATCACAGGTACAGCCATCCTTTGGTCATTGCAGGTATTTTTTTCATGCCTATTTATCGGCTATAAAACAAAATACCTAACCTTGTTCACAGTACGATTACTTTGGATATTTAAAAAATAGAACCATAATGTAAACAATGCCCCATAATAAAGTAATCAAAATTAATAACTGTAGTCAAAATCAACAATTAATGTACCACCTTGTTATAAATTCATGTTGTAAAATTCAGTCACTTCTTTGGAATCAAGACGACTAGAAGACAACTCGTAGTTATATATTCAAACAAGGTATTTAATAGAACAAATATTTATATATTTTAAATAAATCACTAATAGCTAGAATAGAACGCATATTCTTTGTACATGTTGATTTTAACCATTAATTCTTATATTTGTGCCTGAATATCGATTTTCATTGACACCAAATTTCTTTACAAATTTTCTTCACCCGTTCATCACTCTCAATTGACATCCGTTTTGTAACACAACTTTATTTCTCTTAATAGGATTCAACTTAACAACCTACAACCTTTAACAAAACTATTTTAAAAAAGCCTCTGTTTTTTTTCCATTAGGTACAACCATGGTTTTCACTCTAAAACACCAATTTTTATTATTAAGTTACTGAGATTTTTTCAAACGTTCCCCAGTAATGTGCAACCACCTGCATTTTCTTTTTCTTCATATGATGCTTCTTACATTTTGTCACTTTAGAAATTTCTTAGTGAGTATGTGACAGTTTTTATCATTCAAACGTCATAGATATTAATTTAGATCATTTTCTCAATTTCATTCCAGATGGACTTAAAGTTATTTTTCGCCATGGCCATTAACCTGATTCTAGTTGTATGTGAATCTGCAAACGAACCCGATATCGACGACATATACGGCAACACCTTGGATGAGAGGGGACTTCTTGGTTTCTTAGGTGAAATCTTTAAAGAAACCGGTTTAGTGTTAGGGACCAGATCTTTACCGTACGATAAACTGTCGAAGGAAGATCATCGACACAAAAGATCTTCAAATGTAGACGAACCTAACGCCTTCGCTCTGGTTGAAGATTTAATCCATCCAGGGGAACATCGAGAGAAGAGATCTATAGATGTAGAGGAGCCTAGTGGCTTCAGTCGTCCAGCGGAAGGTTTGAGTCGCTCATTAGAACATCAGAGGAAGAGATCCGTAGATGTAGAAGATCCTAGCGCCTTCAGTCATCCGGTAGAAGGTTTTAGTCGTCCAGCGGCATATCACAAATAGAGATCGTTAGATGTAGATAAATCTAGCTACTTCAGTCATCCAGTGGAATCCCTTAAGTGAGAATTTTGGTTATTCTCCTTTTAATGTATCAAGATCTTTGTATTTATTTGCAAATAATTGTTTTATAATGAAGTCTGTATTGTTTGTGAAATATATAGTAACGCTATACATATACAAGTTTAACTTGATGCACTCTTCTTAGTTTGTAGAGTTTGTCCGAGTAAAACATACAATATATATGTTTTATTGTAATATATTTATTAAATTTAAAATATTTCAAAAACAAGAATAATATATGCAATAAAAGTATTCTTGTTTTTAAAATATTTTTAATTTATTAAATATATATATATATATATATATATATATATATATATATATATATATATATATATATATATATATATATATTAAATATGGTGATATGTTTTCTTGTAATATAGTTAATAAATTTAAAATATTTCAAAAACAAGAATAATATATGCATTAAAAGTATTCTTGTTTTTAAAATATTTTTTATATATACTATATACTAAATCAGACAGTATGATATGAAATGATATTTAATATATTGAAGCAACATTTTACATTTTAGTCAAACTAGAGGTTTCAATTTCAAATTGTTTCTTGCCAAGTAAAGAGCTGAATGGGTTATTTTACTTCTATATAAGTAAATGTGAATGACTGTGTGTATGTCTCTTATGCTTTCCTAAACCGTTCGTCAGAGCGACATGAAACTTTGGAAAGCTATTGAGTACTGGGGAGGTTCTGGCATATTTGTAGCACAAATGGAGGCGCATAAGTCAATAGTTTTTGAATAACAAAAGCATTAAAAATGTGACCGCCTGCTATTCTACCGTAAATTCAGTCACACTGTCGTTAAGAATCATTAATATAGACGCAACTAATAATCAATAGATGGCGGTATAATCACTGTATGGCGTACAGCTGATACTTTAAATAAGTGAAACAAGACGGCTTACAACAATTTTTATATGTGTTTGGGTTAGTTTGTATAACGGATGTTTTAGCGCATAAGTAATAAATACTAGATTAAGTTGAGCTAAAGTTAACACTACACTCTTTTTCTGTAAAGCGGTACGAGGTTTGCCGGATCAGCTAGTTGAAAAGTAACTAATTTTGCATTACTTATAGTCTAAAACGTTTCTAGTATCTGAGCAAAAAATAGGTTTATGCTAGGCTTTGAAAAGCTGTGTACGTTCATAAATATATAATATTTAATGGTGGCGAGTTGTAGCTTATTGTCAATTGTGTTTATTTTTAAAAGGCAAAATTGAAAAGGAAAGTCCAGACACGGACGGGAAGCTTACAAGGTGTTACCAGTTAAGTGACCACGTGCTACATAACCGTTCTGCTTCCGGTGATACACCTGGCTCTACGTCAACTAAGTGACACATTATTTTTACGTGCTACAGAACAATTATGTCATATCATTAGCCGTACCTTTTCACCACGTGTCATTTCCCTTCTCTACGTATAGTGCGGACCACGTAAACGTGCACTCAGCCTTGAGAAATCGCAGAAGGCAAAACAGGAGATACAGAGTTAGTATGAATACAAATATGTACTTTCCTACAAATAGGATAAGGACTGTCAAATCAGACGGTCGATATTAGATAAATTCAATGATAAATTAGTTTCGGTATGACAAAACAAATGATCTTGAAATATGTTTAAAGATATCTGATGCAGAAGCTGTTGATGTATAAAACATTCTGAATATGTAGCCTAACATGTTTTAAGAAATGGTAGTACACGAGAAATCTTGTGGCATCTCAGAGGCAAGTGTACGGTTACATGGTTCGCACTACACCTGTTATTGTAAGTGACAAACTTCTTACAGAGAGTATATCCTTCAGATATGTTACTCCGCACAATAATGTTATCTTCCATATGTGCTAGATTAGAACGTTTTACGTACCACCTTCAATCTTATATATTGTCAGACATGCTCTAGTGTCTTTCATAGCCGACAACAGGTGACATAGCTGATGTCCTTAAACACATAAACGTCCAAATAATTGCACTTAAAAATTAAATAACTATAGATGAAAATACAGTTAATGTATGAAGAAATTTTGATTGAACTATGAAAATCAGCTCACTGGGTAGACAGTTCACAAATCACAGTTGCACTCGCAAGTAGAACTTGGCACTCGTTTAAAATGTGTATTTTGTGTAAAAGAAACAAAACACAAAACACTGTGTCTCTCAGTCTCTACTATAATAAACTATTACAATATACCACAAATTTAAAAGAACAAGAGAAATATTTATGGAGACATTTTATATAATTACTGCAGTTTCCATTTTTTTAATATTTTTGTTGTAATTTACATTATATTGTGTTAGCTTCTAATAACGAAATGACACCCAAGGGGTTACAGACAAGTACAATGCTATTTAAATTCCTAAATGTACTTAAAGTGCTGCTTAACGTATATATTCTCGTACATATCAAGAAGAATACGCTTGCTTTTATTCAAAATGTATTAAATTAACATCACATTAGACCCCATAGCATAATTATATCTTTAAAGATGCAGTTAGTCTAAGAACACTGTTAAAAAAATCTGACACAGAAGAATTTGTAAACAAGACTGTTCCTAAGGTTGTCAATCGCCCGATAGATTACAGGTTGTTATTATATCTTTACAGTATTTAAGGACAATCTAATACGAAGGTCACTAGATGCCTTAGTAGAATCTAGAACTTTACAGTAAAGGTTAAAGAAGTAATCTTGCGAAATTTGCTAGACTCCTTGGTAGAAACTGTATCTATACAGTAGCACTTAGGTACATTCTAATACGATGGTCGCTAGATACCTAAGTAGAAACTAAGGCTTTACAGTGATGGCTAAAGAGGTAATATTGCCGAGTTTGCAAGATTCCCTGGTAGAAACTGCATATTTACAGAAGCATTGAAGGACATTCTAATACGAAGGTCACTAGATGCCTTAGTAGAATCTAGAACTTTACAGTAAAGGTTAAAGAAGTAATCTTGCGAAATTTGCTAGACTCCTTGGTAGAAACTGTATCTATACAGTAGCACTTAGGTACATTCTAATACGAAGGTCGCTAGATACCTAAGTAGAAACTAAGGCTTTACAGTGATGGCTAAAGAGGTAATATTGCCGAGTTTGCAAGATTCCCTGGTAGAAACTGCATATTTACAGAAGCATTGAAGGACATTCTAATACGAAGGTCACTAGATGCCTTAGTAGAATCTAGAACTTTACAGTAAAGGTTAAAGAAGTAATCTTGCGAAATTTGCTAGACTCCTTGGTAGAAACTGTATCTATACAGTAGCACTTAGGTACATTCTAATACGATGGTCGCTAGATACCTAAGTAGAAACTAAGGCTTTACAGTGATGGCTAAAGAGGTAATATTGCCGAGTTTGCAAGATTTCCTGGTTTTAACTGCATATTTACAGAAGCATTGAAGGACATTCTAATACGAAGATCGCTAGAGGCCTTAGTAGAAACTAAAGCTTTACAATGATGGCTAAAGAGGTAATACTGCCGAGTTTGCAAGATTCCCTGGTAGAAACTGCATCTTTACAGAAGCATTGAAGGACATTCTAATACGAAGATCGCTAGATGCCTTAGTAGAAACTAAAGCTTTACAATGATGGCTAAAGAGGTAATATTGCCGAGTTTGCAAGATTCCCTGGTAGAAACTGCATATTTAAAGAAGCATTGAAGGCCATTCTAATACGAAGATCGCTAGATGCATTAGTAGAAACTAAAGCTTATAAAAAAAAATGGCAAAAGAGGTAATATTGCCGAGTTTGCAAGATTCCCTGGTAGAAACTGCATCTTTACAGAAGCATTGAAGGACATTCTAATACGAAGGTCACTAGATGCCTTAGTAGAATCTAGAACTTTACAGTAAAGGTTAAAGAAGTAATCTTGCGAAATTTGCTAGACTCCTTGGTAGAAACTGTATCTATACAGTAGCACTTAGGTACATTCTAATACGATGGTCGCTAGATACCTAAGTAGAAACTAAGGCTTTACAGTGATGGCTAAAGAGGTAATATTGCCGAGTTTGCAAGATTCCCTGGTAGAAACTGCATATTTACAGAAGCATTGAAGGACATTCTAATACGAAGATCGCTAGATGCCTTAGTAGAAACTAAAGCTTTACAATGATGGCTAAAGAGGTAATATTGCCAAGTTTGCAAGATTCCCTGGTAGAAACTGCATATTTAAAGAAGCATTGAAGGACATTCTAATACGAAGATCGCTAGATGCATTAGTAGAAACTAAAGCTTTACAATGATGGCTAAAGAGGTAATATTGATGAGTTTGCAAGATTCCCTGGTAGAAACTGCATCTTTACAGAAGCATTGAAGGACATTCTAATACGAAGATCACTAGATGCCTAAGTAGAAACTAAAGCTTTACAATGATGGTTAAAGAGGTAATATTTCCGAATTCGCTATATGCCCTGGTAGAAACTGCATCTTTACAGAAGCATTGAAGGACATTCTAATACGAAGGTCGCTAGATGCCTTAGTAGAAACTAAAGCTTTACAATGATGGCTAAAGTGGTAATATTTCCGAATTCGCTATATGCCCTGGTAGAAACTGCATATTTACAGAAGCATTGAAGGACATTCTAATACGAAGATCGCTAGATGCCTTAGTAGAAACTAAAGCTTTACAATGATGGTTAAATAGGTAATATTTCCGAATTCGCTATATGCCCTGGTAGAAACTGCATCTTTACAGAAGCATTGAAGGACAATCTAAAACGATGGGCGCCAGGTGTCTTAGTAGAAACTAGAGCTCTACGGTAACGATTAAATTGGTATTATTGCGAAACTTGCTAGATGTCCTGTTAGAAACTGTATCTTTACAGAAGCAATAAGGACAATCTAATACGAAGGTCACTTTTACAGTAACGGTAAAAGAGATGTTACTGCGAAATTTGCTAGACGCCCTGGTAGAAAATGTATCTTCACAGATTAATTTAAGGGCAATCTAATACGACTTTCGCTAGTGTCTTAGTAGAACAGTAATAGTTGAAGAAGTACTATTGCGAAATTTGCTAGATGCCCTAGTAGAAACTGTTACTTTACAAAGTCATTTAAGAGTATTCTAGTACGAAAGTCACTAGATCCCTTGGTAGAAACTAAAGCTTTCCATTGATGGTTAAAGAGTATAAATAGGTACCATTACAGTAGTGTTTAAGTCCACATAGCATGAATTATATTTTTACAGGTTAAAGACCTGTTATTACGATGGTCGTTAGAAGTTGTAGCAGAGACTACATTTTTATAACAGCGTGTCAAGACATTCTATTACGGAGGTTACTAGACATCCAATTCTATCTTTACATACAGTAGTGGCCAGTTATATAATTTTATGAAGAGCGCAACTAATCATCCCAGCATTTAAAACAACTTAACAGGTTCAGTACCTGTTGCACAATATCTTTGTGCAAGGATTAACTCGACACCCTCATCTTTGATAAGATGACAAGGATGAAATCAAACCCCTTAGTCTTGATAAGGTGACAAGGATGATCTCAAAACTTTCCCTCATGGACAGGTGAGAAGGATGAATGCAAACACCCAGCTATGACAAGGTGACAAGAATGAACTAAAAGCCCTTATCCTCGGGGACAGGAATGATCTCGAAACCCTAATCCTTTTTAAGGTAACAAGGATGAACTCAAAACTTTCATCCTTGATAAGGTATCAAGGATAAACTCAAAACTCTCAACCTTAAAAGGCAACAACGATGAACACAAAACCCGCATCCTTGATAAGGAGTCAAGGATGAACTCAAAACCCTCAGCTTTATACGACGACAAGGAGAACTTAAAACTCTTTTTTGATAAGGTCCCAAGGATGAACTCAAAACCCTCAGCTTTGTACGGCGACAAGGGGAACTCAAAACCCTCATTCTTGTTAAAGTAACAAATATGAACTCAAAACTTTCATTCTTGATAAGGTGACATGGATGAAATCGAAATCTTTACTATTGATAAGGTGACAAAAATGAACTTAAAGCCCTCATCTTCAATAAGGTGCTAAGGATGAACTCAAAACCATCAGCCTTATAAAGCAACAAGGATGAACTCAAAACCATAGCCTAGTAAGGAAACAAGGATGAACTCAATCCCGCATCCTTGATAAGATGACATGGTTGAAATCAAAACCCTCAGCATTGATAATGTGACAAGAATGAACTAAAAACTCTCATCATTGTTAAACCGACAAGGATTAACCCAATTCCTTTATCTTCGATAAGGAGCCAAGGATAAACTCAAAACCCTCAGCCTTGTAAAGCGACAAGGATGAACTCAAGCCTCTCATCATTGATAAGATGAGAAGGATGAACTCAAAACTCTCATATTTAGTTCAGTTTCTAAATTTGTACAAAATATTTATAAAATATACCTCCACTACGTGTCAACTCAACCGCCTATGTATCATGCTAATGTAAATCTCTAAAAAGTATCATTCAATTCATAATTTTGCAATTTAATTAGATACAATCTTTTGTCTAAATAAAGACAAATCTTTTGGAAGAATTTTAGAAAGTAAATCATATGATGTCCCTCCCGACAGTTATCATGAATCACTATAAAGTTCGTATATAACTTTAAGCAGCAATTTAAAAATCATAATTTTTAGTAAATTTTATTTTCAAGACAAACATGTACAATGCATCATAACTTGAACATTAAATTTAATTAACGGTAATGAAAATTAATCACCTATATCTCTCAATGTGTTCACGTTTAGGACTGGCCGGAACAATATACCATTAATATTAATTGGTTGTAATTAAAATGAATTGTTCTTTCGGTCTTTATAAAGAGTGAAATCAGTGGCTGCTCTACTTTGGGTTTCCGTTCGTTGAGAAAAAAGTCAAAGGCGTCTAAGGTAAGTTACTTTTCATATACATTAGTCAGTCATCTGGTATCTTCAAGACTATTCAGTGATTAGATTTAAATAGGGTATGTCCTCTTAATATTGTCATAAACTCAGTTTTTTCCTGAACTGTCATAACATATATATATATATATATATATATATATATATATATATATATATATATATATATACATCTTTCTGTATCAAAAGCTTTTAACCTCTATTGTAATTTTCATATTGCCTTGCCGATCACTAGCATTACATACCAAATATTTTTAAAGTTATACTTATTCAGTGATCTTTATATAAATTGCATGTGCTATTTCGGAAAAAGCAGCTATCACTTTCTCTCTAGCCAAATTCTCTAGCCACTTTCTCTCTAACGCTTACATAAGAAATTGCAGATTTCCATATACCCCATTGAATATGTTAATCCAGCAATTCATATACGGTATAGATTTACTATCGGCACATTTTCTTTATTGTTGATGCATTATTTTAAAAAAATACCGTTTACGGGTTTTTCAAAAAAAAACAAATTAACCGCATATATGAAATAAATTAATCTTTTGCAATATCAAAACTTCAATCAAAAACTTTTTTATGTTATATTTATCCTGATTGGGATTAGTAAAATTGAAATGTATTGCTATTTGCCAGCCGAAGTAGTAGAAGTGACTCGCAACCGTTTTCCACCCAATCGGTTAGTTTCCATGACGACTACGCTTGTCATTCGACAAGCATGACTGCCTGTTGTGTAGCACTCGCACATACGTAAACTTTGATAACCGAATTATACTGACTATATACTTAATACGGCTAAAACAGTAATTTTATGAAAAGTGTTCTGCATCTTCTTTTTTCTTCCACCTTTCGAAGAGTGTTCTAAAGGCATATACTCTTACCATCATGTATTTTTAACTCATTATATGTACTTCTGCAGGTTTTTACTATTTTGTTATTTCTCTGGAAATATTCACATTAAGTTATAGTTAGTTTTCTATAGCGCAATGGCAGTTCACAATACCTCTAACAAAACTGCTGCACTGTTTACTTTCAGATGGCCAAATCTAAGTTAGCAGTGATAGCTGTGGTCGTGTGTATGTTGTCGTTTTGTATCGCTCAGGCGGCAAAGTCAGACAACAAAGACGATCTGTCTGTCAGGGGCTTTTTCGGCTTCCTTGGCGAAGCTTTAAAGGAACTAGGAATGCTCGTCGGTACCAGGAATCTGTCAGAAAGAAGCCTGCTAAAGAAAAAACTCGATAAAGACAACTAATTTGACGCTGCTTCCAGAACGATTGTACCAAAATCGACAACAATTCTGTATTTATTATTATTAAAATGGTTGTGTAGTTTATAAAATTATAGTTTATTGAAGTTATCTGAAAAAAGCTCCTATCCTATAGACACTGGCAGATCCGTTCTGAGTATACTCGTCACTTTGTAACGAGACGTTACAAGTTTGATTAAAAGTTATTTCTCATTTTCAAACTAGTCATTACTATTCTTGATGCTAGACTGCGTTAGAGTAGTCTGCTATATAACTGAGCTAGATTCATATCTAAAACACCAACCTCGTTAAAGGGGAGCCATCCTAACCACTCCATCCATTTATCACCAAAAGCTCCATTACTCACCACTAGGTGAGATTCATATCACTAGTTCTACCTGAATTATGCTTATCCGTTAGTCATACAGAAAAGTCATTTAAGACATAAATTTTCGACATTTTATAATACGATTTTCAGACATTCACCGTAAAAATATAACAATAAATCAAGTTGTCTTGGTATTTTTTTTGCCGGTTTAGCCCTTGGGTCAGAGCTTCTAAAACTCGCCCAATCCTCATGATAACCATCCTCTATCGAACTGGCTTCGTATCACATGAGCGTGAGGTTAGTGTCCCAACCGCGCAAGATGAATTGGAGATATATTTCTGATAAGCACTTTCCACGGATAATCAAGAAATAGTTAAATGAAACAGTACGGAGTCATTGTCTTGCTACATTCATACAATTTCATTTTTAAGAACTGCACTATAGATGGTCAAAATGAATAACATAATGGTATTCCATCTCAAAGAGAAGAAGAGAATTGCCACCACTCACAAGGAAAACTAATATTTGAAACACAATGAACCAAAGGGAAAGGAAGACATAAAGAGAGAGGAAAAAGGAAAGAATGAATAAAGCGAGGGAAATTGTAATAGTGAGACAACAAAAAACTACATAATGTAGTAAAATTTAGATTGGAAAATGTTTTGTTACAATATATAGAGGCATAGATGTTTATCAAAGCTCCAGCTAGTGAATCAGTCTTCCTCATGAAGCCACACTATTCATGATTTCATATCTTCCATGCCGTTGCCATTTCTCACAAGATAATGTTTAACAAATGAACACGCATTCTGTGACGCAACAGCGTACTTCCCGACTGAAAAGTCAATCCGCATCATCTCTCATAATACTTCATATTAATTCGTAATATATTGAATAAGTAATAAACAAAAAATAGTTTGGTTTTTACTTAATATTATTATTCCTTAATATATTTGTAAAACTTTGAAAAATAGTTGATTGTGCGTAGAAAAAGTTTAATGAAGCAACCGAGAACAAAACTGATACAAAAAATCAAATAAATCTCTTTGTAAAGACAATTCACATCCCTCAAATGTCATCCAAATTTAATATTACGTACTTACAAATGTAATAATGTAGTTTGGTTTTTATTAAATATTACTTTCATAGATAATTCGTTAGTAAGTAGTTGATTGGGAGTAAACAGAGTTTGATACAGAAACCAAAAATAACTCCTGCCCCAAACTTATACAGAGGAAATATTTTGATTTATTTTTGGCTCCTTAAGTAATGTGTTTGATTTTATATTGTTGTACTTATTATATTTATGTTTTTTTCTTGGTGAAGACATCACGACTTTTGCTTTAATCTATCATTGCCTAAACGTATGATTCTCTACCCTTTGTCCATGCATTTACAGACGATAAGTTGCCTTCTCCACGTGATTATCTTCTTCTTTCCGTCGGTAAACACGAGTTTCCTTCTCTTTCACCATACCATTAGGTTTTCTGGTTTGCAATGTCACGCATACACTTTTTTGTATAAATTTAAAGATTGTACTCTTAATGTTTATATTATCAAGCATCAATATTAATTAATATTATTGCATCATTAAATAATAATTTCAAGGATCATATCTAAATATATTTGCTGAATGAATTTTAATGCGTGAATGTATTTCAATGCTACATTTAGTTTTGTAATTGGATTGTCATGAAAAGTAGATTTAAAATTTGCATTTTTAATCGTTTGGCTACCACATGTTTAAAGTGTTTAATATTTCCTTTTTGAAAACAAATTTTCCAGTGACATTATTCCGCATTAAACTACTATAATCTCACTAAGGACTATAGTATAATAAAAATACTTTATAGATGTGTTTAAAATCATGAAATAGTGCTTTGAGTACACTAAAAATTAATTTTGTTTGTTACTTTGTTTCGTATGGTTTATCGAATGAAATGACTTGGATTTAGTTGTAGAAATAACAAAGTCTACTCTCTCTGCCGCAGTTAGAGTACTTTAGCGCGCCACATACCTTGGCGTCCAGAGGAACGATAGTCCGACCTGCTGCCCAGTACACTTCCTCTAAGATACTTCTATAGTAAACTGAATTTGTAAGTCACTGTAATTCTGATTGGCTAAAATAGAGGTACAGAATAGTGCGGACCACGTAACCGTGCACATGTCCTTGAGAAATCGCACGAGATTTCCAGTGTATCACCTTTTGTGAAAACATGTTACATGTCCTTAGTGTTCTATACATCAACAGCTTCTGCATTCCATATGTCTACACATATTTGAAGATTGTTTGTAATTTCATACTGAAGCTTATTTATCTAATATCGACTGTTTAATGCAAGTCAGTGTTTTGACAGTCCTTATCATGTTTGTAGGAAAGTATTAATACTGACCTCTACCTCCCGTCTCGCCTACTGCTATCTCTCAAGGTCAAGTACACGGTTACGTGGTCCGCACTATACTGCGAACGATCCCCGACTGTAAAGTGTCTGCTGCTGGTGGAAGGAGAATGGTGCCCATACGTCAACGAGGCCCCCAGCTATATGACAAGAACTATAATTCTTAAATAAATTTCACTCTTTATACTGGGCTGTTATGTAGAAAGCAATCATGGCATCAAGTCTCGCAAATCACTGTTGCAAAATGTCAATGGCATACGCCAAAAGGTCCGGACCCTCCCCGAAATACAAATTATTATTATTTTTTTTATTAAAGAGAATTATGTGTTTTACTCTTAAATATTATACTTGGAAGTAGGACTAATTTACTTGAAATGTACCTGTTTAGCAAGATATGATGTAACAATTACATTTTTGTAATTCTTTGGTAGAGTAATATTAAAACGTTGAATTTCTAACTATTTTGCACAACTGGGAAGACCATTTCTAAACGTGTTTCATGAAAACATTTTCCCCTTTCCAGGATTGGGTCAGAGAGCGATTTCCTTTACAATTTATGCTCTGGATCGTTCTCTCGTCTAAACAAACTTTTTTAGATAAATGGTCAGAACAACACATGCAATTTTAAAACATAAAACCTAACTTGACTGACTCAAGCTTAAATTGAAACTTTAATGGCATTATCGTTTTAAGTTTCAAGAAAACAAAATACGGTATTTGAAATAAATCGATAAATTTGTACCCTCATAAAACTCTATTAATATTAATGATCGATTAAAGTGACAATAGATATCAGTTTAAAAATTACAAATTTGATTTATAGTTTTAAATGATAGATGGCACTTAATGTAATGGCATACAATGTTATTTCCATCTGTTGAATTATGTCAAAGCCCCACTCCCAAAAATATTTTCTGGCTACGGTACTGCACAACGTCTACGATTCAATTACATCTCAGGACTAGAAAGTTTGTCTAATATAGAACCTAAGAAATCTGAATCACTTGAGATCAAACCCTCCTCGGATTCTAAGAAATCATATTATCCAGGAACGTCGGTAAAATACATCCATAACACCTATTAATGTACTATATTCAATTAATATGATATTTAAAAGGGTAATCCACACTGCGAAAGAAAATATGAGTCGGTGGTAGTGACCTTGAGTGTCTAATTTAAAATTAGTCAACCATGATTATTCATTTTCATGCTTTTGTACTCCACAAGTTTGTTTCTATTCCGCTTTAATAGCGTTTATCCCGTGGAATATTGAGCCTTCATAGGCGTGACAACAGTGGCTGCCGAGGGTGTCACGGTACCCAAATTGATTTTTGAAGGGACGAAAAATTTAGGATCAATAACTTTTAAAATAAAACTAATCTTCAAATTTAGTAAAATTTAAATTAAAAAGAAATATTTTCACGTGAAGACATTTTTAACTTTATGAACTAAAGGAATAATACAAACATTGTTCAACTTCCTCGCATAATAGGCTGACAACCCCAAAACGTCTTTTGGCTCTTATCACAATGACGAGTAAAAGTGTCATCAATGATAACGTGGGTTTGTAAATATTTTGAGTATGGAACTAAAGTCTAAATATATTCTGTTTCTGAACTACAATATTTATACTGTAAATAGCATCCCCGTAAACGGAAAATGCCTAGGATCCGATAAACGGCGTGTGTCGAAAATGTACATATATTTTTATTTATGATAAAGAGGGTCTTCTCTTTTAGTCATCTAGTTGTCAATTTTGTTATCTAAATTGTAAAAAGTAATTCAAATATGTTAGAAAACCATCTAAATACTCCAAATTATTATTTCAAATAAATATTAACTGATATTTGTATTTAATGTCTGTTAATAACTAATAATTTTTTATATAGCCTAATGACAGATCACTGACAATTAATTTATGCTTTTTTAACACTCAACGTATCAAGTGTTAAACATTTTTTTACCGAAATTCCTTTTCAAGAGCTCATTTTTATTAAACTAATGTACAAAATAGTTTACAATTTATAAAATTTATTACATTACATTAAATGTAATAAAAACCAACAATACAAAACCCTTAATAAATATTCTCATTTACAAGTCAAATTTGTATCACCATAAAACAGACAAATCACAGATACATACCCTAACTCAAACAAAAATGTTAAATTTCACTTATATTTTCATTATTAAAGATTCATATGCAGATGGAAAATCATTTAATACTGTAGTTTTATTCAAAGCAATTCTTCCTTGTTTTTTTGTGTTTTACGGAAAATTGGTAAATAAAAAAGAAAGGAAGAAATGCTTTGAATAAAATGATAGAGTTAAATCATTTTCCATCAACATATGAATCTTTAGTAATGAAAACAAAAGTAAAATTTTACATTTTTTTATCACTTATTTTATTGTATATATTATAATGATTGTGTTTTTTTTTAATTTAAAGTGTTGGCTCTGTTATTAATATTATGATGAATTTTACAAATTGTAAACTATGTAGTATATTAGTTTAATATAAAGGAGCTCATGAAAAGGAATTTCGGTAAGATATCCGAAACGTTGAGCGTTAAAAAAGCATGAATTAGTGGTCTGTGATCTGTCATTAGCCTATATAAAAAATAAATATTATATAGGCCCTAATGTTTTAATTATAATAATTTATAAACTATTTAAAATATATACGTATTTATAAAGATTTCTTTAAAAACTAAAAAAGGTACGGTACCCGATTTTCGGCATTGTCGTCGAAAATCATAACCAAGCCTATATAGTGTCCATCTATCAAGTTCATTTTTCTGTTTATCTGTATATTATTCTAAGACAAATGCTTTGTTAACTGTAATTTTTTCTTTAGTTTTGATTATTTGTTGTGTTTTTACCTTTTTTAAAAAGAAAGAATTAATTTAGTAATGTGTTTAAAAATATGTTTGTATATTTGAAACTCGATAAGTGTTTAAAGGGTTGAAAATTTCGAGGACGGGACACAAAAAAGACAAAAGAAGAAAGCTGAAAATATTTTATTCTATAAATATAGAAACATATATTATAATGGAGTAAACGTAGAAGTTTAAACATCTAAAAAACGTCAAGAAAAAAAATTTTGTTTCTCCTTTAATTCTTTAAATAGTCCAGATACAGATCAGTCCACATCTGGCACCGGTTGTTGTTTACTCCTGGATTCATTGAGAGCTTTTTCTAAGGCTTTATCGGATAAGGCTCTAGGGCCAAGGACACTTCTGACGATGCCGCTTATGAAGCTGGCTATGCCACCGTCTTGGCAATCGCAGCACAGTGGCAACAGGACCAAGACTAAGATCAGCATTACCTTTAGGCTAAACGATGTACTCATCTGTAAGTAGACCAAATAAAGTCTTAAAAGAAAAAAACAATTTTAAAAGTTACAGGAGAGTAGAGAGTTTGGGAGATCTTTAAATGTTTTTAGGAAATCTTATCCACTAAAACTTCATTCTACGATCGAGTATGGAATTATGTGTATCTGCAAACGCTCACATTTTGCGGAAAATACCCTTCCCGTTTCTAGTACTAGCGAATTGAGTTGGCATTATTTTGTTTTAAGAGCATGAAGTATAAAAAGGACATAAGAACGACCCCCAAAATATACATCAAATAGTTAATAGAGAGTATTAAAAATCAGACTCAAGAATAGATGAAGAACGTGTAAATACCGAGTGGAACCTTGAGCTTAAGATGTTCTCGTGCAGAGTATTTTTGAAAAAAAAACACTTATTCTAAAGAGAGATGATAAACTAGAATAAATAAAATCAAATGCAAGCAAAATATATAAAAATAAATATTAAAGCTAGTACATTACCGTAAATCATTTTGAAAATGGGCAGCATTAGAGTTTAATATTGCATATAGAATTGCACAGATGTCATACTGCCATTCCAGCTACACGCGAAACCCCTCCGAAGATCTACATGAAAGCTATTGAAGATGCCCTAACCGTTCAACTATGAAAAATCATATATAGATCTCTGTTGATCACAATACAGTCTAGCTAATCAACGTCTTACACAAATGCAGTGTGAATATTGCCGGTGGATCATGTTGAGAGTATTTTGTAAGAACAAGTCATAACCTATAACAAGAAAACATAACTGACAACACGTACATCGGACAAGGGCCGAAACGAGGCACGCTCATGAAAAGAAAACAATTCACTGTAGGATCAATATGATTAAAGATAATCGCGCTGTTCTCGTACCGCGCTTACCCCTCAGTTTGCCGATGTTATGCATCTCTTGTCACAAGAAAATCTGCAGCCAGACCACGTTGGAAAAATATCAAAAGGAGAAAATTGAGAACTTTCTTTGAGATCTTTGAGATTCTTTGGCGTTGCAAGAATGAACAAGAAATAGGCTCCTTAAAGATAACTCAATAATGAATTTAAATTAGAACTGGACGATTGAAAAGAGATAAAAATTCTCTAAATGGATAGTAGAGAAAAGCACTTTGTTAGACACCACAGGAAATGTAGTAAAAACGTCTCCACAAAAATGAATCCGTCAAAAATGCCTTTAGAATGATTGAAAAACCAATCTTTACAATTTTTTTTAAAAACAAATCTTAATAACCATTTACAATACAATATACGGGAAAACCTGTTCCTAGAATAGAACTGAATACTGAAAATCCTTTATGAGTAAATTAAATTTATGAAAAATGAAGTGTGTGTTGTAACATTTAGTAATTGCATGGAAGCAACCATTTTTGTTGCACTTATTACTAGCACAGCAACTCAGATTTCACTTATGAGGGAAAATACAAATGATTTAAACTCGGAAAAGAAAATACTTGGGAACATTGGCATACGAACAGGGTGGAATGGGCAGTCGAATTGAACGCAGATGAGCCCTAAAGAAAACCAATACCAATGCATCTGAAATCACAGACAGACAAGTCGTACTCCAGATTCCACGATGTAAACTAATTCAATGGTTGATAAACCAGAGACAGAAAAGAGTAACCCCGGAATCTAGAGAGAAAGCGTGTTCGACGTTTAACTCAAATAGCTTACAAAAACAATTTAATTTGAATTTTATTTGAACTTCAGAAACAAATATCATTTTTCACCTAGCCCGCAAGGACAATATTATTAGTATTTTAGGAAGGACAATAGTATTTTAGGACAGTTAGTTGTATAAATGTGGATTAAAACATTGTAGAGCAGGTGGTTTTTGTTTTCATAGTTTCACTCTGAATATAAAACTAAAATTAAAAAACACATATTTACTCACCTTGCAAGACTTGGAACTTACAGATAATCCCTTAACAAATGATGAGACACCACACAGAACATCTTTCTATTTATACTAGTCATTTAAAAATTATTTCACTTCTACTACCAATAACAGTTTAATATGCCTAATGAGGTTCATTGTTTTGGATTAATTTGACAAGACAATTAATTGTCATAAAACTGTAACCTGTGTGTAATTAAATAAAATTTTTATTACGATGCATTGTTCAGATTGACCGAGACCCCATATTGTTGAGATAACAGTAATGCATATCAATAAGGTTTTATCTTTTAATAAAACGTTCAAGAAAAACATTCCCCTACGCGACATCGTTAAATTACAGTTAGACACTATAAGAGATAATATTTGAATAGTAACACGGCCGACTAAATATTTCAAACCTATTTATATAAAAGAAATAAGTGGTTAAATCGCTTGCCAGAATTTCTCCTTTTACTACGACCACATGATTGAATCGACTTCTATATTCTTGGTCTTTTTAACATTCTCAAACTTGTCACTTATCTTTTTCAGCCATCTTTGTTCGTTTTTGTTGGTCGGTTACAGGATTTGTGGCCTGATGTATTTTCCTTTTTTTGCTTTAGTGTTTTATTCAGTCCCCGGTTGTTTATGGTAAGGGCCACAAGATAAAAATTTTGTCAATAAGAAAAATTATAAGGCCATTTCTTGTACATAAAAAAATTAAATTAATTTAAGTTGGCGTTTTTATGCTGTACAACTTGAGGTTTTTCTATAATTACACTTTTGTTATTAACTTGGTAAAATAAACAACTATTTACTGAAATTTGTTACCAGACGCTTTCCAAAGCGTCTGTTCAATTGTTGTAATTGTTCAATGCGCTGACCTAGTGCGAAACGCGACTGCAAAAAATATCAGTATGTAGTGGTTATTTGCCAAGTTAATACAAAAAAATGTAAGTTACATAAGTGATAACATATGACTTTATATAACAGCTGATTTTATGTTATAGGTTATGTTGTAGAATAACAGTTTCAACAAGTAGGTTTTTTTACATTTTTAATTGTACATTATTAGGTCAAAATATTACTATTAAATATTTGTATTTATTAGTTAATAAATACATTAATTTATATTTTAATAAGTCTTATTACAATTAATTCAGTATAATTATAATAACGAGTTATTCATTTGTATTCCAAGTTTTAAAATGAAAACTTTCTTGGACTCGGCTGGCACTTTTCAAGAACTGATTCCAAATAAATAGTAAAAGTTTTACTCAATAAATTTGTTAACAAATAATAAACGGTTTTCTAATTACTACAGTCTTGTGTTATTGTTTACATTAAATAGTTTCTATTAAAACCTTCTGCAAACTACACACACTGTTTAATTATTCTTTATTCTGAAAATATTGTTGTCCATGACATTTGACAAATTTTTAATGTGACAGTAATTTTACATGAACTTATACTGTATTTTTATTACATAACAAACGTTAATTAGTTTAAATAATTAAGTTTAAACTGCGTCAGTTTTAACTCGCCCTTTTGTGCTGTGTGGAGTAGTAAAGTTTTACTGGAAAAAAATAACACCCAGTTCCTTCTTTAGTGTGTTTAAATAAAATGAGACCTCCAGAATTAATCCCCTTATCTGTCCTTAAATGTCTTTCAGAAGATCCTTGAATCTGGCCCCAACCACATTATCGTCCTTACCGATTGGAAATGACCCCTCCTTAATTCTAGTCTCCTTGTCCCCATATAAATAATCCTCACCCGTAGCCAGTATCACGTTTCTGGCGCAGCATATTCACGGGGGATCAACTCTGACTCACTTCGTCAGCAGAAATAAAGTGTTAACAAAAGCATTAACAATTCTTTTAAAACATTGTAACATTTTTCTTCGCAATGGTCAGATCCAGACATACTCCCGTTAATTATTGCCGTAGTAACTTTCATTCTTAATGAGGTAGAGTATTTTAGTGTGATAGGATCTAGTAAATTTTGTAAAGTCACCAAATCCGGTATTGTTTGAGTAATATTTTGTTAGGACTAATGTGTATGAAAGAGTGACACTTCGAAATACTTTGAGGATGTGGTACTCTTCCATTGAGCTACTTTGTACTTTGTCGCGAGAGTGACACTTGGAAATACTTTCGAGGATATGGTCCTCTCCCATTGAGCTACTTTGTACTTTGTCGCAAGAGTGACAATTGGAAATACTTTGAGGATATGGTACTCTCCCATTGAGCTACTTTGTACTTTGTCGCAAGAGTGACACTTCGAAATACTTTCGAGGATATAGTCCTCTCCCATTGAGCTACTTTGTACTTTGACACTAGAGTGACACTTCGAAATACTTTCGAGAATATGGTCCTCTCCCATTGAGCTACTTTGTACTTTGTCGCAAGAGTGACACTTGGAAATACTTTGAGGATATGATCCTCTCCCACTGAGCTACTTTGTACCTTGTCGCAAGAGTGACACTTGTAAATACTTTGAGGATATGATCCTCTCCCACTGAGATACTTTGTACTTTGTCGCAAGAGTGACACTTCGAAATACTTTCGAGGATATGATCCTCTCCCACTGAGCTACTTTGTACTTTGTCGCAAGAGTGACACTTCGAAATACTTTCGAGGATATAGTCCTCTACCATTGAGCTACTTTGTACTTTGTCGCAAGAGTGACACTTGGAAATACTTTCGAGGATATAGTCCTCTCCCATTGAGCTACTTTGTACTTTGTCGCAAGAGTGAAACTTCGAAATACTTTCGAGAATATGGTCCTCTCCCACTGAGCTACTTTGTACTTTGTCGCAAGAGTGACACTTGGAAATACTTTCGAGGATATAGTCCTCTCCCATTGAGCTACTTTGTACTTTGTCGCAAGAGTGAAACTTCGAAATACTTTCGAGGATATAGTCCTCTCCCATTCAGCTACTTTGTACTTTGACGCTTGAGTGACACTTCGAAATACTTTCGAGAATATGGTCCTCTCCCATTGAGCTACTTTGTACTTTGTCGCAAGAGTGACACTTGGAAATACTTTGAGGATATGATCCTCTCCCACTGAGCTACTTTGTACTTTGATGCAAGAGTGACACTTGGAAATACTTTGAGGATATGGTCCTCTCCCACTGAGCTACTTTGTACTTTGTCGCAAGAGTGAAACTTCGAAATACTTTCTAGGATATAGTCGTCTCCCATTGAGCTATTTTGTACTTTGAAGCTTGATTGACACTTCGAAATACTTTCGAGAATATGGTCCTCTCCCATTGAGCTACTTTGTACTTTGTCGCAAGAGTGAAACTTCGAAATACTTTCGAGAATATGGTCCTCTCCCACTGAGCTACTTTGTACTTTGTCGCAAGAGTGACACTTGGAAATACTTTCGAGGATATAGTCCTCTCCCATTGAGCTACTTTGTACTTTGTCGCAAGAGTGAAACTTCGAAATACTTTCGAGGATATAGTCCTCTCCCATTCAGCTACTTTGTACTTTGACGCTTGAGTGACACTTCGAAATACTTTCGAGAATATGGTCCTCTCCCATTGAGCTACTTTGTACTTTGTCGCAAGAGTGACACTTGGAAATACTTTGAGGATATGATCCTCTCCCACTGAGCTACTTTGTACTTTGATGCAAGAGTGACACTTGGAAATACTTTGAGGATATGGTCCTCTCCAACTGAGCTACTTTGTACTTTGTCGCAAGAGTGAAACTTCGAAATACTTTCTAGGATATAGTCGTCTCCCATTGAGCTACTTTGTACTTTGAAGCTTGATTGACACTTCGAAATACTTTCGAGAATATGGTCCTCTCCCATTGAGCTACTTTGTACTTTGTCGCTGCGGTTGCGTTAAATTATTCGTAATACTTGGCCTGGCCTACTACTCACTACATCTGTATAGTACGTAAGTTAGAAATATACAGTGTATTGCCACTTAATACAGTTTTTCAGGAGAATTTTCATAAATAGTTTTAAAATTTCGAAAACCTATCTTATGTTAAGAAAATAATAGTTCGAAATTATAGATGAAAAAATCAACTTTCCCAACCCCTCTTGGTCAAAGGCTTCTTTTCATTAGTGGTATTTCATTGAATCGTGACAAGATTGGTAGATGTAAACTCACCGAAACTCCAACATAGCTATAATCCAAGATACGACTTATTTGCTGCATTGTACCGAAACCCCAATGTAGCTGTAATTTAACCCACTACCTTTTTGCTACATTTCACCGAATCCCCAATATAGTTGTTTTCTCAACCAAGACATATTTTCTGCGTTACACCGATTCCTCAATGTAGCTGTAATCTAAGCCACGACTTATTTGCTACAATATAAGTTACTGAACCCTTAACGTAATAGTTGCAATCTAAGCCACAATATATTTGCTGCATTATACCGAATCCCGAATGTAGCTGTGATACTAACCATATTTGCTGCGTTACACCGAATCCTCAATGTAGCTGTAATCTAAGCCACAACTTATTTGCTACAATATAAGTTACTGAACTCTTAACGTAATAGTTGCAATCTAAGCCACAAAATATTTGCTGCATTATACCGAATCCCTAATGTAGCTGTGATACTAACCAAGACATATTTGCTGCGTTACACCGATTCCTCAATGTAGCTGTAATCTAAGCCACGACTTATTTGCTACAATATACTGAACCCTTAACGTAATAGTTGCAATCTAAGCCACAATATATTTGCTGCATTATACCGAATCCCGAATGTAGCTGTGATACTAACCAAGACATATTTGCTGCGTTACACCGAATCCTCAATGTAGCTGTAATCTAAGCCACGACTTATTTGCTACAATATACTGAACCCTTAACGTAATAGTTGCAATCTAAGCCACAATATATTTGCTGCATTATACCGAATCCCGAATGTAGCTGTGATACTAACCAAGACATATTTGCTGCGTTACACCGAATCCTCAATGTAGCTGTAATCTAACCCACGACTTATTTGCTACAATATACTGAACCCTTAACGTAATAGTTGCAATCTAAGCCACAATATATTTGCTGCATTATACCGAATCCCGAATGTAGCTGTGATACTAACCAAGATATATTTGCTGCGTTACACCGAATCCTCAATGTAGCTGTAATCTAAGCCACAATATATTTGCTGCATTATACCGAATCCCTAATGTAGCTGTGATACTAACCAAGATATATTTGCTGCGTTACACTGAAGCCTCAATGTAGCTGTAATCTAAGCCACGACTTATTTACTACAATATACTGAACCCTTAACGTAATAGTGGCAATCTAAGCCACAATATATTTGCTGCATTATACCGAATCCCCAATGTAGCTGTGATACTAACCAAAACATATTTGCTGCGTTACACCGAATCCCCAATGTAGCTGTAATCTTAACCACGACATATCTGGTACTTCAATGTAGCTATAACCTAAGCGAGTAGGTATAGAAGTATACTATATTCTAAATCTTGCTTCAGTTTTTCCACTTAATCTTACTGTTTAAAGATTATATCTGCTAGTTTTGTAAGTACAACTAGAGCGTAGAAACAAGTAAACGTGCCGGAATATTGGAGCCGGCTAAAGCCAATTTATCACACAGTAAGAAATAGCTTTCCTGTAAAAACAATCTAATTTTATCTTTCTTCGGTAACTCCGTATGACAAATCGAGGTTGCTTTTGTTTTATTTTAAAAATAACGTTTCTTTTACTTTAGCGCAATAAGTTCCAATTCACGACCTGTCATCTGAACATAAATAACACATTTCTATTTCTTTGTGTAGAATATTAAAAAGGATTCTAAGGTAACCTAGAAAGTTATATTTCATTACAGTTCACGAATATAGAAACTTTAATTATTTACCTCTTCTAAGGACAACCTCTCAAAATGTCTCCTATAGAGCTGCCACTCCATAACCCTTAGTACTTATCAGCATTGTTTTATTTCTGCTGTCCATCAGGTGTCTACAGGTGCCCCTCAAATATTTATCGTGCTCTCATTCCACACACCCTATGTAATCCTCCTTATTTCGCCATTCCTAGCCTTCTTATGTTGCAAGCGACACTCAAATTCCTGAGGACAGAAGATGTCCAAGTACCTAGCAAGCTCTCCTTTCAAAATCCATTAGTTTTCATTTTTAATTCTCCATTTCAGATGCTCGATTCTTAACATCTAATATTAGATTATGTTCAAATAAAACTCTAGTGGTCGATTCCGTAGTCTCCATTGCTCTGATTCTGCTGCTGTCCAACCATTACAGGTGACGTTCTAAGGTTACGTTGTAATGTCTGAGGTTGGGTAACTTTCAATTTGCTAGAATCTAGGTAATGGTTAAATGGCCCTTCAAGTTTTTTTTTTGGGGTCCTCAGTGCTTCCTATCAATTTTCTATCAAATTGCATTTGACAGGTGCCTCTGCCAAGCACGCTCAAATGCTTACCGAACTGTTCTTCCACAATTTCATAGGATTCCTTCTTCAGTTATCTACTTTTGCAGCCTTTTCATCCTGAACGACGATGAAATAACAAAGGCCATCTATTGGTCTGTCCTTCTATTGTTCTGTTGAACTCGCTTAGCGTTTCATGAATGCCTTTATCATCCACTGACATTTTCAACCGCGTATCCTAATAAAGGATGAAAGCCATTTATCCATACGAGTATTTAATTCCTTTTCATCTTATGGAGTTGTGTTAATTTTTTTAAAAGTGGTCTTAAACGTCCTCAAAACCAACGAAACTTGTCAAAAGATTTTGTTCTCACCGTTACTCGATAAATCGCTTCTAATCAGGGTTTTATATTCACTTGGACAGTTCAAGGCGGCCAACGACACTCCCTTTCTTCGTCCATTTTCTCCCATCCTTCACTTCCTTGCAATAGAACTCATACATGTATAACAACACATATCAAGATATTGTTAAAAATAAATAAATATCTCTTTCAAAAACTGATAAAATATAGGTAATATATGTATGTTAGAGGAGACATTTTTAAAAATAAATTTTTAGAGAATTTCGAATATTATTTATGCTGCAGTTTTTATTGATAAATCTCTTTAATTGATAAATAAACTTTGAAGGTACAAGTTTAGAAATGCTGTCCCAAATCTTCAAGTAGTCCAACTACGGTACTTGCTGTAAAAAGGTAAAGTATAATTAACTCTGAACATCTGAAGAGCTACTTACATCTTTCAGCTGAAACATCTTTAGCTGTTTTAATGTTTCTGCTCGCAAGCTTTAATAAGATTGATTACATATATAAGATTGAAATCCTGCCCAAAATAGTAATTGTTCCTCTGGAGTGAGAACTGGGAGTAATGATTTCACCAGCCAGCCAATAATCAGTAACTCTCGCCATAGTAACTCTCGTCATTGTTACTATGTAAGTAGGGTAATAATTCTCTTACTCACTAGTTTGACCATCTCCCCGTCTGTTCTAGCGGTAGACAGTGCTTAGAACGATATAAAGTAAATGATCTTTTAAAATTTACAAATGAAGACTAATTGGAAGGGGTGCACTAAAAAAGTAATAATAAAGTTAAGATAAATCTTGTATGAAATTCGAAGGCTTGAATTGGATCCAGTTGATGCCACTCGCCTTGAAGTGTTAGTAAACGAGTATTGATTTAAACATTTTTTGAAACTTGCAGTTTCATTCACTATAAAAAACATTACAAATTGAATACTACAATAATTAATTGCAGTCATTTGTTTCAGAATCTCCATTTACAATCTTCACATAATAGAGAGTTGTTTTGTAGGATTATAAAATGATTTGTATTAGTCTAATCATAGTTATAATTGTTTCAGGTAAATTGCAGAAGTCTTCTATAACACAGCCTACAGTTTATCCGTTTGAAACCCCGTAGGAAGCCTGGGTCTGTTACGTAAGTGTCATATATAGCAGGCAGTGAGTTTTAAGCCTGTAATATATATTCATGATTACCTTTTAAGCAAAGTAGTGTCTAGATAAACTCAAAAGCAATAGGTTACTGTTACAATAATATAATTCTTACACAAATCGAACGATTAATTTAGATGTTACAACACTTTCCCTAATCTTGTCTTGCTTATCTCGCCTTACACTTGAAAGGAAATTGGCAGGACGTCTGTAACTAGCTGCCTCTGCCAGCTCATACCAGGGTCCAATGACACTTCCGCTAGTATCTTGCAAACTTTGCAACCGGCGTAACTTTTGCTTTCGATTTTATTACCTCTAAAGAATAAAACGCTATACGTTAGTGATAATCTCCCTCTATAAATTATAAAAAAATTCTTGTTATTTTATTATGCGCTTTCGAACGTTATGCGTTTAAGAACATATATTACATCTTTTAAAATCACTACATAACATTGAGATGTAATCATATAACACGATGAAAACAAATAAAATAAACGCTTTTTGCACGCCCATCCAAATAACCAATTCTGTTACTATGTTTGTATATAATTTACAAAAGTTCAAAGTAATTTGAAATATCTAACTCCAATTTTGATTTTCCCTTCTCATAAAAATTTAATATAAATAGTAGTTAATTTCCAATTAAACAAAGATAAAATACACGGTGCGTTTTGAATACCTTTGGCGCAATGTTTGTTCTTCCATTTGCGTGTCCGTGCCTCCTAACTCCCCCCCCCCCCCGGTCGCCATTAGCCTAACGACGTTCGAGCTAATCAAAAGGATTTCTGCAACGTAAAACAACAATCGCACATCCACGGTTCAACGACCCGTCTTCAACCCTTGGTCTCATTCATGATTTCAAAATGGCGTTCGTACAATAGCTTCCAAGATCAAAGCGACGTGCAGCATAAAGGCCATGCAAGAAACTACTTGCGTTGCCGAGGCCAGCACTCTTCAATTACCCTGCTAAACAATTATGTTGGCGGGGTGTATTGTTGTACCGTACTAGACTGGCATAATGTACGCTCCGACAAAGCGCCCTGGTAGATGAGAGCTGCGGCTGCTGCAACTGGGTAGTGCAATTAGGGCTTTGTCTTTCAAACTCTTCTCTTTCACCTATTTAGTGAACTATAAATACACACACACACACACACACACACACACACACACACACACACACACACACACACACACACACACACACACACACACACACACACATATATATATATATATATATATATATATATTTATATTTATATTACACGAATTGTAAATTTACCAATAATTTTACTTGATATTTGGGTATCCTGCTTTCACAGATACGGTCAGTGTATTGTCCAGCGTTGTACTGGATAATACTTGGAAAAGCAAGGTATAAGAGAAGATTGTTGTCACGTGTTCTTACTATAAGTATTCTATTCTTAATCTTTTTTATAATTAGGGTTAAATTTGTCTACTAAGTTGTATAAATGTATTTTTTCATTTGATTTGTTCCTTTTCGTTGATTATTGTAATTTCACACGATAGTAAACATACAACTTAATATAAAAAAATAAGAAAATAACTATGAAATGTCAGTCCGGAAACATTTACAAACTTATGACTATAGACATAAATTAATCAGGTTTATTTAATTTTTTTATGAAATAGGTTGGATAGAAATAAGGTAGCACCAAGTTAGAAGAATTAAAGTGACAATGGTTGGCCGAAAAATGATATAAATAGGTAATAAGGCCTCAAGTATATAATAAAGAGCGATAATTACTACGAACGTTGACATTCTGCGCCAGTAATGTCGGGTACAATTAAATTTGAGGGAAAGTGAAACATTTAATTTATTATAATTCTAATTTAAAATACAAGGTGAATCACGAATATATGCAGAAACTTTACGAGCTCATTCTACGTGTAAAAAAAAAATGAAAAAAAAGCTTATATGGACCTGGGTTCGGAAATGCTTTAGTAGCGAGTTACGGCTAGCGAAAGATTTCGCCCAGATTTCAGATCACCATGTAAAACGAGGTCTTCCTGAAATTCTGGTGAGGTTGATTAAGGGGGCGAATTCAATTATTTCTTAAGGTTCTTGGCCTGATAAATTAAACAAAACAGGTCCCAGAACTGTAAGTTAGATAGTTTTTAAGTAAACCTGTATCAAATGAAAAACAGATATAAAACATTTTTTTATCTTTGGGCAACAACAACTTTGTTATTTCACCAAGAAACAGATCAACTTTTTTAATAAAACTTGTAGAAAAAAATTTTGTTCTGAACAAAACTGTATAAGTAAAGAGCACAGAAAGAGAATAGATGTTTGATTAAATTCATTTTTATTCACAACAGCACAACATGCATTTTGCATTTGACTGACAATAAATTTGTTACTTACCCATTAAACAAATTACATTTCTACTAACAAATTGTAAATTTCAATTCTTCAATGAAAAATTATTTCATAGAGTAGATTGTTTTCAGCATTTAGTGCATTCAGGTGCTGCTGACATACTGTACGGCTTGATTTATTTTTATTTTAAAACACACAATAATAAATTAACTTATGGTGAGGAATTATTCATGATCAGCTGATTGAACCACTTATTTTTCAAGAGCTTCTAACAGGTCAGACATACTTACAGTTTCCTCAAGAAGAATTACATTGCTTGAAGATGTTCCTCTAGCAACGCGGCGCCAGCTGTACTTCCAACGTGATGGCGCATTTTCAAATATTTTTTCCACCTACTTGAATCAACCGTTTCCAAATAAACGGATTGTTAGTGGAGGTCCTATATACTGGCCTCCCATATCACCAGTTCATACACCGTTGGATTTTTGCATATGGGGTCCATATACAGTGTATATAGGATGAATTAGGGCGTTCCTTAGACATATTAATGAGGCTTTTACGCAGTTAAATGAAAGACTTGTTGAACTACGGAAAGCAAGAGAGCCATCCTTAAACTAGCAGAAAAATGGATTGAAGTCGGTAGAGACAAGTTTAAAAAATTACTGTTGAAAAGGTTTAGATTAATGTTTTCCGGTTAATTCTACTTTGTGCTGTTGTGAATAAACTTTCACTTAATCTAACATCTATTCGCTTTCTGTATTCTTTATTTACACAGTTTTGTTCAGAATAAAATTTTCTAATCACCAATTTTAATCTCTTTCTTGGTGAAATAACAAAGTTACTGTTGCTCAAAGATGAGAAAATGTGTTTTTTTCACTCCATTTTTGGTATTTGACACTGGTTTTCTCAAAAACTACATAACTTATAGTTCTGGAACCTATTTTATTTAATTTATCAGGTCAAAAACCATAAGAAACAATTGAATTCGTCCATTAATCTACCTTACCAGAATTCCTGGAAGACCTCGTTTTACGACCCATTTTTAAATAAACTTTTTTCGTTATTTTTACATGTAGAATAAGCTCCTAAAGTTTCTGCATATGTTCATGAATCAGCCTATATAATAAAAACAAAACGCCGTCAACTGGAGCACTGAAAGTGGAGGAGAAATTAACTAATAAACCGATTTAACTCAGCCACTCCCTTCCTCCGCCTACGGCTGCTTCACTTACAACAAAACTATACGCTTTTGTCATATAATGAAGGGCTGATCAGTTGGCGAGTTCTGTGCAAATCTTGCTATTAGGTACTATCCATCCTAAACACATTTTTCGAAAAATAATAAAGCTTCGAATTACGTTTTCATTCCTTTGAACTAATTGACAATTGCTATACAACTGCCTGTTGTAAACCTGTAACTATGCATACTTTCCATTTTAGTTTCAGATAAACAGTTTTGATCTGTTGGCGACCGCTATGCAGAAATTTCTATTGCGTACTATCCATCCTAAACACATTTTTGGAAAATAAATAAAGCTTCTAACTACATTTTCATTCCTTTGAACTAATTAACAATTGCTATACAACTGCCTGTTGTAAACCTGTAGATGTGCATACTTTCCATTTTAGTTTCAGATAAACAGTTTTGATCTGTTGGCGACCGCTATGCAGAAATTTTTATTGCGTACTATCCATCATAAACACATTTTTGGAAAATAAATAAAGCTTCTAACTACATTTGCATTCCTTTGAACTAATTAACAATTGCTATACAACTGCCTGTTGTAAACCTGTAGCTGTGCATACTTTCCATTTTAGTTTCAGATATACAGTTTTTTTTTAAATCTTCAATCCAATGACAACGTATATACTTACTAAAATTGTGGTAAAAATGAGATGATTCTCATTATAAATAGTCAAGAAAGAAATAAACAGAATAGAAACATAATTTTTATGCACTGAATAGAATTGCAGTTACAATTATCTCTACAGAGCTATAAGATCTAATTTTACTCTATTTTGTTTTATTTTTTTTATTTCCCGACTTAACTAAGAGCTTCCATAAAACATAATTGTTAGTTTTGGAAGATTCACAAACACAGGTTTAAAATCAATACTTTTATTTCAATTCCTACTATTAGCTCACACTCTCGTTAAATATAAACTCTCTTGTACAAATTTTCAATCGGTAATCAAATACGTTTTTATTTAAAAAGCTGATGTCTTTGTCAGATTTAAACCGAATGACTACATGTTTGAAATTCAGCAATTTGGCACTGAGTCAACTTTTCAATTGCTAGAAATTTATTACTTAAAATGTATATGACATTATAAGAGAAAGGTTCTTTGCAATAATGAAGCATTACAAGAGATGGATAGAATGAGATCTATATCACTAACAGCTTCATAAATTAGAAACGAAAACAAATGAAAGCGAATAAATAGTTACAAATAAAAATAATAGTCCACAATAAACTCCATAGAGAGAGAAATGAAAAATAGCAAAGAAATTCGCTTTGTATTTTGGCATTTAGGCTAGTATTGTGATTCTGTCATATGTACATGTAGCTTACATAATTATGTTAATTGTAATTATAAAATCTTTAAAAAACTGAAGTATATTTTTTCTTTGTTGACCTAAGTAGGAATTGACTTTACAAAAATGATTTTTATATTATTTGTTAACTTTTTATTTTAACTTTGGAAACAGTATATTCGTGTCGGTAATAGATGTAACGTTGGCTTTATAACTTGATTGCTCCGGTAAATTCAGATTGAAATAAGAACCAGCGCATTTTTGAGTGCGGGTACAATTGTTAAAACTATAGTGGGATACATTTCTTTTAGTGGCATAATTTATATAACTTTTAAAAAGCATATGTTTGCAGTAAATTTTCTCTAGCTACTAATTCAACACCGTTTATCTGTTCATTATTAACGTTTTTAAATGATTACTGTGTTCGTTGGTCATTATGCGTGAGAAGTTGGTTTGTTGAAGATTTTGCAGTTTTACCCTCTAATATGGCAAATCCAAACAGTAATCAAAGTCGAGAATATGTTAATTAGAAAAATTATAGTTATTCATCCATCCTTATTATCATTGAAATATTATTTATTATAATTTTTTTTTTGCTAGCTATTTGGTAGTTTTGCGACAAATTTTCATTACCTTGCTGTCCAATATGATTAGTGTATGTTCGGTGTATATAGACAGGTGGTTGAGGGAGTAATAGGAGAAGCTTATCTAGCACCGGGTGGATAAGAGGAAATGAGGTTTCATTTTTCAGCACAACTCCTGTATTTTACACAAAGGAATTTAGGTCGACGCCATATTCCGGGCGCTGGACTATGTTGGATTACCGCTGCATCGCTCCCGTCATGATCCCGCGCATATTAGTCTGCAGTCCGACATCGACATTGTAAAGCCATTAATGTCGCTGCCTTTATGATCCCAGATAAGAGTGACGAGATTTCTTTTCAAGTTCTAACTCTATCGTGTTGGATCATCCACCGACGGCGCAGCTAAACTACGATCAAATAAATAAATTTTTCGCAGCTAAAAACTGTAATTACTAGAACCATGTGGAAAGATAAACTTTAACAGATGATCGAATTAGAATTTAATGCATAGACGTAGTAAATAATAAATAGAACTCCAGGTATATGTTTTTTTAAATTCATAAGCTATGGCGTGCGTGAAATTATTTATGTCTAATTAACCTACCAAAAATTAAACCATCTCTAAAAAACTTTTAAAACATCCTCTACGTTTCGATTGTAGAATAATGGAAATGTTATTTTTTAACCACTGCCAAATTAAAAACAGACATAAAAAATTAAAATATTCTAAATAATCCTGCTATATTTTATCTTCAGCCGGTAGCCCAAATCCTCCTTTATTTTCTAAAATTTAATTAAGTCTAAAAATATCAAAAAAGGATTACGTTTCGGGAAGCTGAGGTGACATAATATATTTTAATTAACAATAACTAGAAGCCGCATCCCTGACAAGGGCTTAGCACAATCCCCGCAAATAGGATTAAGCGGGTTTTGTTTGTTTTATTAATATCCAGTGAGAAGATTTCTTGGGAATCCCTGACCATCCCTTTATACACGGTTTGCATCCTGTCCCTAATTAGCATTGTAATTTAAATCCCAGTCCAATTCAAATACCACCCGTCTAAACCGCACTACATTTCGGAGGAACACTTAAAATATCGCGTTATAAAAGTAAATAAAGAATCGTATAGGCTGAAATACCAAAGCTGTTAATTGAGTAGGGAGAACTGTGAGTGAGTGTGAGTGCAAGAGCGCGCGAGTGTGTGTTTCGAGCAGATTAAGAAGGAGCATAAAACCTCTTTTTACACATACTAAAGAATCATGGTTTACTTATGAAGGACCGTGTCCCTACTATTTACTGATTCCATATTTATGTGCCTCTCAACTACGCCTTTATGTATGTTGAAAGAAAAAAGGGATGAATAGAACGGAGTCAAGATTGAGAAGGGGACATCCCGCCCTAATCTGTGAGTGGGCTTATCTACGAAAAGTGGACCTGCTCTTACCGCGCCTTTTAGAGAAGTAGACAAGAGGAGTAGACGAAAGTGGGATAAATTTGAGCGTATACTGGGAAGGAAATCGGGAAAACCACAGGAAGACATAATGCAAAAGATTGGAATAATACGTAGTTTCGACACGTGAATGGAGTTTTCAGAACCTGTTGTGATATTTCGCTAAAAGATTGTATAGCATTTAAGAAAGAAATTAGAACCATTTTATAATATAGTAAACAATAGATAAATTATCATATTATTGAAACAAATTAAATATTAGAAAATGAATAACGTGAACAAGAAAATGAATAAAGGAAATAATAAGGCAATATTGGCGTACGTAGGACATGAAATTTATAGAACTAACAATATTTAGTCTTCTAATAATTGAGACTTCAAGGATTATAACACATTAAAAAATTAATTTAGTAACAATTTAGAAGAAAAAACTAAATTTAAATGAAGTTTATAAAATTATTTGAGAATGTGAAGGAACATATATATAGTTAAACAAGCCGAAACCTAGAAAACATATTAAAAGAACCTATTCGGTCACATAAAAATAATAAATTAAACACCTAATAAAAGAAATCATATTCCAACAGAAATAACACCATCTATTGAATTGAAACACAACTGTCTCAAGTGGAAAGGTAAATGATTTTTAAATCTTAAAAAAAATAATTAAAATAATGAGAGAATACATAACCTAAGCACGTATTCTGCTTAAATCTTTAACGGTGCTTTAATTATAAAGATATCTATGTATGTTACTGAACATCAAAATAAGCTCGAATAAAATAAGATAGTGAAGTTGAATTTTTTGTTGAATTTTTCAAGATAGAATAAATTAGCCACTGACAAAGGAACTATAAGGAACGATTCATCTTGATGAATTAGTGTTAGACAACGCTTAAAGTACGAAGCTCCTTGTGGTTTAATAAACAAAATTTACCACGGTAGAAATAAAAGTACTAGTGGCATATAATAATACAAAAACAAAACCTGTAGTTCCGTTGCTGAGATTACGAAAACAACATAAATAACGTCAATTTAATATTTACAATTCTGTTTTACTAAGCATTGTAAAATGATATAACAAAATAGAAACATAATTAAGTGGTAAAACTATTACCAAAGTACGTCTGAATTTTGTTTTCTTTGATGAAAAAACACATGCTTTTATTGTAATAGATTTTATTTTCCTTTTTATGGTGATTATTTTTTGGAAAAATATTTTTATAACGTTTTTAAAAAGTATTTATTATCTCTAATCCTAAACGTATAATTTTAAATTTTATTAAAACATCCAAGTTTTTAAAGTAAAACATAATTTTAATCAATAATTAAATAGTACTTAACTAAGTGAATACGTAATGGCTTACTTGCTGACGCGTTTCAAAACATTCGATTCTTTTACGAAGCTAAGGAACGAATGTTTTGAAACGCGTCATCAAGTAAGCCATTACATATTCACTTAGTTAAGTATTTTTTATTTATAGTTTAGTCAGTGAATTCAAGATGATTAGATCAACCATCTTTTATATTTTCTTAATGCTTTTTCTAAAGATGTAAAAAAATAGGCAGGATACCTTTGTAATATTAATAAGTGTAAATATTCTACTTGGGTAAACATTCAATGCATTAACTATTAATGAAATTTAATTATAATAAACTAACAACAAAGGTAAGAAAATATATTTTCAGTAGGATCTCAAGTACTACAAACGTGTAACCGACAATTTTTTAAACGTGTAAATAATACCCTCGAACAGGCGTCATAATCAGACAATTTGCTTTTCCATTACACCAGTGAAGATAAAACAAAAAGAACTTTTTATTAATATTGCATGTAAGCTTGGTGCACGATGAGCTTGGATTTAGCAAGTCCACTGCCTCCGGCAAGTATCATTCTGAAACATACTTTGCTTAACAAAGAGCATGTTATAGCGAGAAACCCCTTGGAAAATAATGACGTCATCACAGTGGATCCTGCAAAAGGCCTGTGTTATATTTTTCAAACCATGCATTAATTTAACATTTAGGTCAATACTAGTAATACAAAGTATTTTTTTTTTTTAATTGCCTACTTGTACCCTTTTAAATTGTAATACAAAGTAATTAAGTGTGGCTCCATTATCCCTTTTAGCCTTCACTTTCTAACAGCTACGGAATGGGGAAATATTACCTTCCCTCTCCAATCTGAACTTGGTAATATTCCAACACGAACAGCTTATTTAATTATATTATCAAAAGTGTATTTGAAATGAAAACAACAATAAATGGCAGTAAACTAAACAGATTACACTTGTGAGAAATTCTCTAAAAATAGACTTTCACGTAAGCACTTTAGTGACTTAGTTTTACACAGAGGCATAGGCCAAGACTGCTTAATAAAAAAACATTTCCTAACCCCAGAGATTAATTGGAAAATGGTGCGGAGGGTTTGAGAGCTGCAGTTTGAAAACCAAGGGAAGTAGGTTTAGTTTTGTTGTGTGCAGTTTTAAGAAGGCCAATCAATATAAATGTTATTGCTTAAAAAGCATAAGACAGGTTTGTGTAAATAGTAAGATTTAAGTAGAGACATAAACCCCCACTGCACACTCCTATTGGTGCTGACTATAGGGTGTATCATGTTTGCAGAGGTACTACCTGAAGTTACCTATTCTCTATCGGGGTCATAAAGTTATGCCTACTAGTTAAATCCTCTAATAAATTAAGAAAGGGGTAAAATTACTTACTCCTAAGAAAAGGACATAGTTATCCCCTGTTCTTAGAGCTTGATCATGCCAGAGCTTTGGCAGAGACGCCTAATGAAGTAGCTCTGCTCTCAAGAGCAGGTGAAAAGAGAGGGCTACCCAGTACCCTACGGTTTATTTATAAAGGGTCAAGTTTGGTAATTAGCCTAGAAAGTTATTGAAGGAAGCAAGTTGAAGTAACGATATGAAATGTAGACCGAGCGAAGAGATATTAATGTGAATGATTCAGACAATTCCGGATAAGGAATAAAATAACTGCAAGTTCCCCGATAGATAAATGATAATCTGTACACAATATATGGTGAACAAGATAAAAGATAAGTATAGAATGGGTGAACTTGGTTATAGAATCAGGAATGACATTTTTTGTTGTTTTTAAGACGATTAAGAAGTTTTTAAGACGTGTAGGGTCGAGAATATAGATAAAATTATGTTAGGACTAAAACGCCGCGTTAGAGAATAAGGGTAGTACCGTGGCATTTCATGTTCAGGGAAAATGTACACTTATACATGACCGCAAAAACTACGTGATTCTTTCATATAATAACGATTTTAAAGTAACTCAATATATCTGTATTTCCCATTACTATGTGACCTAAAAGAAAGGAAAGTGACCCGTTGCGATGTAGGATGATAATGGGCAGATGGAATTTGGCAGGAGTAAGGAAACTTCATATGATTTCCCACCATTGTGAATAGGTAAAACATTATGACATCGCTTAAATAGAATATTATGGTGTATGACCAATGCGGTGTATTACCGGTATGACCGATGCGGACTTGCTCTCAACCGGAATAAAGAGGGTAGCTGCTACTCAAAGGTAAATTTAGAAAACGTCATGATAAAGATTTAGACGAGTGACCATTAGGCTTCATTTAATGATAACTCAGCCGGTTGAAGGAACCAGTCATATACTAGGCCGATCGTGGAAATATTTGACCTGAATGACAGGACAAAATAAAATTGTATTCCCGTACAATTAATTAAAATTTGCCTAAAATATAAGATGATAAAAAACCCCTTATACAGAATTAAATCCAGAAAATCCAAAGTCGTGGATCCTTTTTGGGAATAATATTCAGCATAATGTAGGTGCAAGAATTAGATCTACTGTCAGCAGCAGCCGTGAAGAAGTGTAGATTTTAAAACAATCGAATTTTTATTTAAACCTCATCACCTGTATATATATATATATATATATATATATATATATATATATATATATATATATATTAATAAGAATTTTTTAACAACTATCTGTACGACAACCAGCTTCAGGGGAGTGGGGAGATTATTTTCTTAAAATAGGTGAAAGGGGCATGTCTCTATTATTTTGCGATTATTAGATTAAAGCGAGTAAAGGGTTGGCTAAAATAAACATGACTTATTAGATAAAACTCAAGAGTTCCGGTTGGTAAGCCAAGCCAAACGGGGCTGGGAATAGTTTAACACACTTTACAACCATGGTTACAATTCTCGTCTTCCAGCAGTTGCTCGCTTTGTATCAGTAAAACGTGTGCGCGCGCGCGTTCATACGCATCTACAAATGAGATTATAAATATTTTCAGTTTATTTTGATGTTTTTATTTCAAATTGAGATTAAAAGTACGGAGCAATTCGATTTTATATTCAATAAATATTATTATTAAACTGAATTTTTCATATTTAACCAAGATGCTTTGGGAGACTCTGTTCTAGTTTTCAGAGTTGTTATACGGATGGTTTTGTCAATGGTGTATTTCTTAATATACCGTTGAATTTCGAAAAAAATTGTTTTAATACAATTTGATGCTACTTTTTAAAAATATATTTACCTCATTTTAAAACAAACAAAAATTATATGAATAAAGAAATTAATACATTTTATAAAATAAATAATAATAATAAATAAAAATTTATTAAATATTTTAAAACTTATGAAGTAGTTCACCAAATAAGTATTAAATTAGTTTAAATATAGGTAATGTGAAGGTTTTGGCGTTACGTAAGGGGGCTAGTGTATTTCGACAGTTACACAACCAACAGTTCCAGTTGAAAGATTCACCATAGCATTATTCAATATAAATATTACTTACAAATGTGGTATTTCTCTAATTACCTGTTTAATATATGAGTTTTTTTATTTTAAAAAAAATTAGGAATATAGAGCCCGTGCCCATCCTTCAGATTTATTGTATCAAAATTATTGATTCTTTTTAGAATAATTAGGAATCAATTAATAATTATAATTATGCTCTAAAAATCCAATTTTCTTAATGCACCCAATCTAAAAGCTCGTCCAGATTCGAAAACCCAATAGTGGATCAAGCGACTCTCGTAACTCCACTCGAACACGCAGTACACACCCTGGCCTACCTATCTGCCTCCGGTCAAGTCCTACTGGTACTTGGTTTTCAAAGCTAAAATTATTTAAACTTTTACAATACATCATTTTTGTATTCTGCACATTCTTCCTTAGAAATTGATACACATGACGAAATTGTGTCGATATTTAAAGTAATGTATTAAATACAGGAAATCGGCATTTAATGACTGTTAATTTTTCTATTTCCTAGTAATGGCATATAAACTTCATATTTGTTCTTTATTTCCAAGGAACAATATGTAGAATCCATAAATGTCAGTAAAATTTACCTAATAATCACGGTTTAAAGTAATTTTAAAAAAATTAGTTTTTTCGACGAAATAGTATTTTTTTCTGTTCCTATTATTTTGTTATTTTGTGCGACATCCATAGAGAATATTGTCTATTTATATAATACACAGAATTATAGTCTGTACAAATTAATCTGTCTTGTGGACCTGTGCTGGACGTGCCTTATCACTCGTAGTCACCTGCAGCTGTTTCCTTGAGTGACGACCCTAGCATCCCAACAAAGTAAATCATCTTTTTTCTTACCCTGATTGTAATTTCCAATTTGTTATCGAATATTTAACAAATTATGTCTAATAGAAATTTAGAAATTATAATTAGAATTACAAAATTAATTTATTTAGTAGGAATGCTAGCAAGTGATTCATTAAGGAAACATGTGAGAGAAATAAGGCACCTCTGGGTCAGCCCTGGTCTACAAGACAGTTCAGAGTACAAGCCCTGATCATCGTACAGAGTATAACGTCATTTACATTTATAACAGGAACAGTTCAATTCCAAACAACTAACTGTAATATAATTATCGAGTCACCGTAACTGTAAAATGTTCTATTTAACCATGTAGTCTACGAGCTGTTTATTATTTAAACACTTGACATTTTTTATGCTAGTATTTTATCACTTTAACAAATGTTATTTAGCGAATGGTTTGTTCATCGTCGCTCGCTCAACACAAAACTTAACTTTTGCGTTTATTTGTAACGTTATATAAACTTCTCTTATAATTGGTTTAGTAATATTTTTGTCACTTATTTTAGCACTCCATATTTATTTTAAAAATAATTCAAGTTGTTTTTTAATTATTTATAATTATCTACAATTTTGTTTTAACCGAGTAGAAGAAATAACATATTTTAATGTGATACAAATAATATCAATACAACTATCAGTACAAGCAGCTTTATCGTTTTTTAAATTCTCGTTTAGAAAAACTATTTTTTGTTTTGGTACATTTTAATAACGAAACAATCAGTTACGTAGGAAATAGTTGTGGTAAATCAATAATTGCAGAAATATTGGTAAAACCGCACTTTTTTAAAGCAATTTTTCTATTAAAGTGTAAAGAGTATGAAATCTACTACTATACAACATCAGGCAGGTTGGGCAGCTCTATGCAATGCATTTTAATTAACAATAACTATAGTTGAATAACAGGCAAGGGCTTAACGCGATCCAACATAATTATTCTCGAATTGCATTGCGGTATTGCCAATAGAGGTAAGCCGCAGAAATATTAGTTTGTCGTTAGTTAACGATTACCTTGTCGCTAGGTAACAGTGTGCTGTATAGCAGTCCTAACTAGGAACAATTCGCCAGATGGCAATGAGTTTAGCCAGAAACAAAGAAAACTGAGCTTCCCAGAGATACAGGTTACAATTACAACTTCTATTTTTATCAAACTAGAGATTGTGCAGTTGAACACTTTCCCGCTGTTTTTACCATTGCATCTGCATCAGATATTAATACTACTTGGGTTAGTTGTCACAAAGCGTATCCCTGAAAACATAAGAAGAAGAGAGAAGGAGAGAGAGCGAGAGAGAGAGATTGATAAACAATACAAACATAAAAACCTCTAACCCATGTGGTAGAAAGTAGTTTGGTTCATTATAAATAAGGCAGTTATGTAGTTAGTCTCATTCTCTGAAGATGGTTACTTGGTAACCGAAATGTACATAAGACTACAATAAAAATATTTGTGATTAGGGTTTTTTGTTTGTATTATTTATTAATAACATAGCACAGTAAATTAGTCCATGTAATTAGTGATGAGAGAGATTGAGTAACAACACAGTAACAGTCTGCTAGAAAGAGCTAGCGAGAAAGAGAGAGAGAGAGAAGGAATAATTCTGTATTAAAATTATATGCAATAAATTATATATATATATATATATATATATATATATATATACACTACTTGTTTCAGCATCTGTGATGGTAGCTAAGGTAACGACATATTTTCTTGATGCTTGTCATTTTTAGTTTCTGCTTTAACACGAAAAATTTATCTCTACGTATCTGAAGTAATTGCTTGATTGAATTCCCCCTCTGATAAAGAAATTAAGACAATCATTACTTGAGTGGGATACGATAGTTTCAATGTCTATTATGAAGGCTGTATCGATTCAGACAATAAACGCGACACGTATAAAATTTGTAATTTGGGGAAAATTATTGCGTTTTTTCTTCAAGGAGAGATAAATGACATGCGACTAAATATAAAATATATAATAGACGTTAATTCCGTAAATGTTTTCTAGCGTTTCACATTTCATTTACTAAATCTAATAACTTTATGCTTATATGAATCAACGGTAGTGGTCCGAATTGCCTCGGCGATCTCATTGCCATTCACCGTTTAACACTTCCGTTTGTCACTCTGTTACAAATCATTCATGTGAAAGATAATTCTGAGATTTGAATACGATATTACATATCACAATATTTGTATGCATTAAATACCGCCTATTACGCTCAAGCAATCAAACAACACCGCACATCAAGGTACTGGCAGCAGTGAGTGTGAACTTTGAACGCATCCGAAGTGCGCACAATTGATGTGTTTTGGAAAAGGTACACTGAGGACGAGCGTTGTGGTGTATTAATAGTAAATACAATACGTTGATAGAAGGAATGGACACGTGTACCAAGACTAATTTAAAAGGAGTGCGATGTAATAATGCTTTTAACACTTTATGATGCAAGTACTACATAAGAGATGTATTCATATAAATCGCTTATGCTTATTTAGGTCATAAATTATCACGCTGTTACTCACTGCGAATGTGTCTTGGATTTGCGCTGAACCAAACTCTCACGATAGGTTCAGAGTTTGGCCGTGATGTCTACCAAAATTCAAGCGAGGAAATAGTCACAGACGAACACACGAGAACAGGAAATGAGGCGATTAATATTTAAATTTCGACGCTCTTGATGATTAAGCGTAAATAGAGTCCTAAAATACTCATTTATTTGACCCTAACAGTTGAACGCAGATAAGAGGACATTATTTGAGAAACTGAACCCAGAGCCAGCGTGATACTCGTTAACGATAGCAATGACCCAGTAGACAAGGCTAACCGCTATACACTACAGGTTGTTATCAAAGTCTTATCATACAATTTGCATTTTAGAATCATTAACCTTATCTAAGCTAATTGGAAGACTGAGTAAACTTTCTTTACAAATTGCAGCAGCCATATACTTAATTGTGTTACACATTCAGATGATACACTTTCTAGTTCTTTCAAGCGGCGACGATTTTCGTCTTTTCAAAAAAAAAGGAGGTTCTGTACTCGATCCGTATGTTTTTTTTAATGTTTGCTCCACGATAATTTTGGAATTATTTACCTGAACAATGTGATTTTGCTTGCAAATGAAAGGGGACACCTTCCCGGTGGTCCCATTATATAACTATATCCGTGCATCCTAATCCGTTTGATTTGGATACAATAATACGTTATTTAAAATTTGTTTTAAAACATTTTTGGAGTGAAAATTGGTTCCTTTTTTTAAATAAGGATTAGGAACTATAAGATAGTTAATACGCAAAATAAACAACTACAGCACTTATTTTATGTAGTGTTCTACCACTTATAAAAAAACATAGAAAATAATATGAAACTAAAAGATTTTTTAATTTATTGCTTCATAAAGCTGCTTAGAGCGAGCATCAACGGATACTAATGAATGAATTTTCCTCAAGAAAGATTTTTTTCGATGGTCTACCCTTATTGATATATAACTTGGTATAACTCGAATGAGATAAGCAAAAATAAATACACCGAAAATACGATTTAGTTCATTTACCATGAGCAAGATATTTAATAATCTTCATGTGAAGACTTAACTAAATTACTTCACTAAATATCAAGAGATAAATTCGTTAAATATTTAATTTTAATATCAATTTTCATTTTATTTTTTCATTATTATTGTATGTGTAAACATTTTATTTCCTAATAATTAATAAAGATAGCAATATTGTATATTTGCCTGAGATTTTGTGTTACATGATTATTAACACGTTTATAAATGGAAATGAAAAAAATAATTGCAAGATAAGAATTAATATGTAGGGTGTTAGGAAAATTCATCGAGGGAATTTCAAACATAAATTACTCAATGTATTCGTCTAACAAACTGATATGTTTATGGTATTCTTTAAAGGGTTGTCAGTTATTTGAAAAATGATCAGGCAATATGATTAGAAGGATATACACGCAGAAATTTGTATGGATGAATATTGGTAAATTTATCAACATAATCAACGGCATGAAACGAAATTCGATTTAATGTACATACAATTTAGAGATCATATTTAAAAATGAAGAAATAACATTTTTTTAAAAAAGCGAACCAACTACAAAAAAAAACAACGAAAATATATAATTTTTATTTACTAAAAAGTAAAAAATCCTGCTACTTGCTAATCCATCAAATCTATCTCAAACATTTTCGAAACAACTTTTTGATTGCTTTATTTCCCATGAATAATTATAGTGAACTACAGAGTCTTCTCACGAAACAAAAATTTCTTGTGTTCGACATTCTAAAAGTATGCGGCACGATAATTGATCTTTGTTCTCGTCAAAGACCATACAATTTCAGATTTTGTCCGATAAAAATATTTGTGTATGCAATTTTTCGTTCGGATACAGATAATTCAACCTTCTTTCATTGATTTACACGGAATGTGATTACTGTAGATGTTTATAAATATAAGAGATTATATCTGCTTAAATATTTTTTATCATAAATTAAACACATTTCTTATATCTATAAAATAATTGTATGGAAAAAATGATTGAATAGTCTGTGTTTATGTCATAATTTAATTGTTAATTTATAAGCCAAGGTGCTCCAACATTTTGTAAAATCCCTTTATTTGTCACGTTCAGTATGTTAAATATGAGTCAAAGTATGGAATTCGGAGCCGACGTCGACATGTTGTGGGTAATAAATTATGTTTTCATTATTGGAAAAATATTTTTTGCATTTTAGTAAGTAAATTATATATTCTAATTGTTTTTTTAAAGTAGGATCTGTTTTTTTTTTTTTTTTAATTTTATTTCTAGCGCTGGTATACATATTAAAGCAGCTCTAAACGAATTTCTGTTTCCACTTCTATTATTCACTTACTCCTTTCTCGTTAAGACGATTTCTAATTCCATTTCTAGCGTTACATATAAGAGCAGACCCTTAGTAAATGTATTTCCCATTCAGATAATCCACTAATTCCTTTACTCGTTGAGACGGTTTGCCCTCCAATTTCAAGCGTAAAGCAGACACCGATATAAATATGTTACACAACCAGATAATACAATTAGCCGTTCCCGTTGAGACGTTTTGCCTGCACATTATTTTATCTTCAAATTATTCAACTATATCCCTAGTAGAGAATGCGCTTGTTGAGATGGGACACTTGAGTCGTGGGGGAAAACCCAGCCTTCAGGCGGTCTTACGTCATTAACCCTTTTATCCCTTTCCCGTAACCCTTTCAAGACTGGTGCCGTCGATTCTGAAAAAAATCGTTTTACCTGAGCCGTATTCGAACCCCGTATGTTTGTGTTTAGAACCATCAACGCTAACCTCTCGGCTAACTTGTCCAAACAATAGAGACGCTATTGACCAGTATTGTGCTATATTTATTGCTTTATTTGTGCTATATGACCAGTATTGTCGTTAGTCTTCTTGCAGGATGTCATTGATCCTTTCTCAAGGGTTGAAAGGGTTAAAAGGGTTGAAAGGGTTAAAAGGGTTGAAAGGGTTAAAAGGATTGAAAGGGTTAAAAGGGTTGAAAGGGTTAAAAGGGTTAAAAGGGTTAAAAGGGTTGAAAGGGTTAAAAGGGTTAAAACGGTTAAAACGGTTAAAAGGGTTAAAACGGTTAAAACGGTTAAAAGGGTTAAAAGGGTTAAAAGGGTTAAAAAGGGTTAAAAAGGGTTAAAAGGGTTAAATAGGGTTAAAAGGGTTAAAAGGGTTAAAAGGGCTGAAAGGATTAAAAGGGTTAAAAGGGTTGAAAGGGGGTAAAAGGGTTAAAAGGGGTTAAAAGGGTTGAAATGGTTAAAAGGGTTAAAAGGGTTGAAAGGGTTAAAAGGGCTGAAAGGGTTAAAAGGGTTGAAAGGGTTAAAAGGGTTGAACGGGTTAAACGAAAGGGTTGAAAGCGTTGGGTTGAAAGGGTTTGAAGTCCAAATTGACCTGATGTCAAAAATCGTCGTATTCGTACCTTCTGCGCCCCGTCTTGAGGAAATAATGTCTTTAGGCGTAATCAACATGCTAGTACTGTATGAACTTGTTTACTTCCAAGCTTAATTGTTTTCTTTATTATTTATAATTCTTATAAATCAAACGAATATAAATAGAATATTGGAGTTTTTTAATTATTTTTCTAAAACAAGACGTTTGGCTCGTTATATGAAATATATTCTTGTTTAAAAGACAGTAAGTTATACACTGTGTATAAACACTGATATTTCAACACGAAAATATAAATGACATTATTTGCAAGTAAAACACATAGTACAGGAGTATGTTACATCTAAGTATAAATTAAATCATTAAGTTTTAATCATTCAATTAGCATATATAGTATTATTTTTTTAATTAAAGAAATTAAACTTTATAAATAGAATATAAGAAAAGTCAATTACAATATACGTGATTCTTTGTTGATAAAGTATGTGGCAATTCCTAATCCAGAGGTATCCGACAGAGGGTGGTGGAGTGGTGCCTTAGCCTATATTAATTTACCCGATGACGCCGTATTCGAAACCCTTTAAAAAATCTGGTACCTCCCAAACGCCTCAGATCTTGCCACTGCCTCCCAAACGCCTCAGGTCTTGTTATTACTGTATTCAAGAGATACTGATTCTGTACCTCCCTTATCCAAACGCCTCTTGTCCGATACCTCTCTGGTCTTTGACTCAACCCGATACGGACTTGCTACTCATTTCTTACCCTTAACCGTGGATGGTAAAGATCTTATTTACGTAGTCCTGTCCTTAGGTACTAATGAGCACTGTATATCAAGCTCGAGAGACTACTATAGCCATGCAATATGTGGAAAGAGTACAGAGGTATCCTATAAGTAGAAAACAGTTACATTAAATTCATACTTGTGAGTCATCAATGTCAGTATTACTTAAAAATACACATTTTACTATTACTTTCCTCAAAATACATTTGAAGCAATACATCGACGAGTATTCATTCTGGTGTAAATTCGAAGCAGTGGGAGAGAGTATATAACAAGCTGCGATATCTTATAAAAATTCACAACTTACCTACCTTCCTAGCTGGATTACAATGGAATTACTGCAAAAAGAATATGCTCTGGATCGTTCAGGCAGCATCCTACATACGTTTGTGAGCCATCAGTACAAATGAGTCAATTTCCACATCACCCTGGAGGTATGACCATTGATGCGTTGTCCATTGTTTTGCCTGGCGGACATCCCCAGTAGGCCTACATACCAGGTTTTATTGTATAACAGGAAATACAGAATTGATGGCATAACCTTTAAGTACACTCAATTGAATACTTTCATAAGAGACGTTCAGGATATCATATATGTTACCCATTTTAGAGAAAAATATAATGCACAAAGAAGATAAAAAGACCAGCCGTTGTAATTTCAGTATTGAACGTGACATGTGAAACATATTGATGTTTTATTATCAGAAAACCTTACATGAATATAAAAATTCACATTTTGTAGTGCCTATTTTAGTCTTCACTAAAGCTATCGTTGGAACTACGGTGCTTACAGATTATAATAACAGGACATACAGAATTGATGACATAACCATTAAGTTAACTCAATTGAATACTTTCATAAGAGACATTCAGAATATCACATATGTTGCCCATTTAAAAATATAATGCATAAAGAAGACAGCGGACGTCCCCAGTAGGTCTACATATCAGGCTTTATTGTGTTTATTAATTTTGTGAAAGTTAGTATAAATTTTACTTTCAATAGTATTAAACGTGAGATGTTTAACTTATTGGTGTGTTAACATGTTTTATTATCAGATTACCTTACATAATGTAAATATAAACACTCACATTTTGTAGTGCTATCGAATTTTACTATCAAGATAATACGTGAGTACAAGAATTTTTTTGCCTTTGTTTACGAAAAAATTAATTTCACGCCAGTGACAGTTTTTTATGTTATTCTCATGATAGTAGAATTGTTCAGAGTAATCTATACTAGAACATGTGTTTATTAATTTTGTGAAAGTTAGTATAAATTTTACTTTCAATAGTATTAAACGTGAGATGTTCAACTTATTGGTGTGTTAACATGTTTTATTATCAGATTACCTTACATAATGTAAATATAAAAATCCACATATTGTAGTGCTATCGATTTTACTATCAAGATAATACATGAGCACAAGAATTTTTTTTGCTTTTGTTTAGGGAAAAATTAATTTCACGCCAGTGACAGTTTTTTTTTCATGTTATTCTCGTGATAGTAGAATCGTGCAGAGCAATCTATACTAGAACATGTGTTTATTAATTTTGTGAAAGTTAGTATAAATTTTACTTTCAATAGTATTAAACGTGAGATGTTCAACTTATTGGTGTGTTAACATGTTTTATTATCAGATTACCTTACATAATGTAAATATAAAAATCTACATATTGTAGTGCCATACATTTTACTATCAAGATAATACACAAGATTATCTTAATGTTTTGCTTTTGTTAACGGAAAAATTAATTTTACGTCAGTGACAGTTTCTTGTAACCTGTTATTCTAATGATAGTAGAATCGTGTAGAGTAATCTATACTAGAACATGTGTAAATGACAAAAAATATTAAGTAGCTTTACGTGCTTTTTTAATGTAGCCATAAGGCAGTGAGTCATACTCACCCTCTCTTTTCCTTTTGAATCCTGTTATTTTAAAGTATTTTAATTCCTCGACAGTAACCACCTCACGATCTTTTGTTCTACGAATACGTGAGGCGGGTACCTTCAAGGATTCGTCTTTGGCTGTAACCATTGATTTTAAAGATTGAAAATTCACCAAACCAGACGTGCAGAGGTTTAAGGTCAGTCCTTTTACTTTGCAAACAGTCTCTATTGTGTTTGTAGAAGTCGCTAGTACTCTGTAACCGTAAGTCTTTGGACCTCCGGATACAAACTCTGTAATGTAAGATCCTTGACCGTAAGCCGAAAGTTCGTTTGTCATCTGTCCTAAGTAGTCTCCTGTGTGCACCATGTGCATTCCAGGTCTATGGTAATATATCACACTGTCCGTGTCGTAGTACAAAACCTGTCTTTCTAATTTATCTAGATGTTCGTACAGTTTAAGTCTGGCCTGGGCAGTAGTATAAGAGGCAATTACTACATTAGCGCTAGACACTACGTCACAATCATTTTCGACAAACTCCCAGTTCACTAATATCACGTCTTCGTTGATCTCTTGTATGGTGTTTACTTGTATCGAAGGCGATGTCAACATTTTGAACAGTTCCGAGGGTTGACGAACAATCGCGGTTTTTGTTTGATTTTCCCTCTGTCCGAATTTTCCCCAAAATGAGTTCAACATAAGCTTTGCCAGGGATCTGAGTCCTTCATTCTTTTCAATTGAATTCAGTCTAATGTTTTCGTGTTCGAAATAATCGTCTACGTATTTTTTCCTCTCCTCTTCGCTGATGCACCAGTCAGGATATCCTGAAGCTTCCTGTTTTATTTTCAGGAACTGATTGATATATTCGACAAAGAGGCCGTTACCTTTCTCGAAACTGGCTATCTCGTACTCCCACATTTCGTACATTTCTATGATGGTATAGCCTTTTTCAACGGCTTTCCTTATTTCGTCCATTGTCCAAGTTCCTACCAACACTCGTTCGTCGATAGTATGTTCACAGTCTTCTGATAATGTCTGTGCACAAGATCTGCAAAGTACAAACATAAGTTTGTCGTGAAGTTTTATCGGAAGCACAGGATGATAAAGATCACGGGGTGGAAGGATTTTGCACTTTAAAAGTCCTTCAGCGTTCATTCCTCGTTGTCTGCACTCTCTGTCGCCTACGTGAATTGACGGATGACCAACGGGAAACTTTCCGTACTTACATACCGAGGGATAGAGTGAACATATATCAACATACTGTATTGTCTCTCCATCCTTACATGCGTAATATGATTTCGTGTTACCCGTTCGGCCTCCAAAAAATGCATCACGTGGATTGAGGGGTGTTTTGTTCAGAACCGGGTGAGTGTCCAAGTAAGTCATAGCCGTATTTCCTTTCTTCATCTGTTTAAATTCGCACTCCCACATCTCCACAACATTGGGGAGCTTAGCCGATTTAGCTTTCGTCCTTTCTAGACGTAAGTTGAGGGTGTCGGAAGGATCGTCTTCCAGCGGGTCGTTGCGTCCATTAGAGAAGCACTTAGGACATCCGTGCCAGTAACATCCGTGAAACTCGAATATTTCTCCTTCAAAATACCCGTCCACTCTCATCCCTTGCACTTTTACCTCACGTCCTCGACCAGCGTGTTCGATATGGATTCCTCTTTGGTCTTCTATCCAAGTCAACCATTGCAGTGCTATTTTGGACTGTGTGTCCACAAGCCTGTATCCTTTTTTAGGGAGAATTCCGATAGTATTTCGTCTTAAAAAGTTTCTTCTAAAAGCGAGGTTACAGGCACTGGCAATAGTCACCGCTTCGAGGAAGGGATCTACATTACATTGGCTCAAAAATATCGATCGAAATTTGATGCACGCCTGCGCTAGAATATCGACATCGGAACAACAGTATTCAACTATTTCCTTCTGGAAATCAAACACATATCCGCTACTTGTCAGTTCATTGTGCCAATTAATGAAAGTATCGTAACTCTTTTTGTCCATCATAGAATCTGGACAATAGAATTCCTTAGGAGGGATAGGGCCTATATACGATTGGTTTGCCATCGTATTGAAGAGGTGGGGGAAATAGCCTTTTTTCTTTTCTGGTGGAAGACCGAAAGACTTGGGTAGTTTAGATAAGGCCATGGGCATGTAGTTTAAGGAATCGATAAACTTTGTGTTATCAATTTCCATCAGAATCACCTTTGTGCCACGCGTAATCAGAGTAGGAGTAAATTGCGTCTTTTCCAGCACGTACTTCAGTATGAACTGAAAATCAAAACCTTGACCGTTATGCGCAATAACAGCTAATTTCTTGTACTGTTTCCTCACGTCCATTACATATGTCATAAACTCATCGACAGGATCTTCCTTAAAGACTCTGTTGCTGCAACATCCACATGAATTCCCTTCTATACATCGGAAACAGTACTGTTGAGAAACGCACAAGGTAACTCGATGAACCTTTGAATCCTGTAGATTTTCGTCTTGTCTGGTTTCAAGATCAAAGAATACAAACAAGAAATCTTTCTTCATAGGACTACGGGAATCGATTTTCATGTAACATGAGTGTGGTGAAGACATGAATGATTTACAAGTTTTGCAATATACCTCTCCACATTCGTGAGGTGAAGTGTGGTTAGGCTGATATATTACTTTCATACACGACGGACACGTTTTTAAGGAGTTACAAACACCACCGAGATGATTCGCAAAACAGTCACTGTTTTTAAATTGTCTATTGCATTTGTCACAATGTACTACATTGTCAACCAGAATGCATGGAGGAGACCGTTTGCAGGAGTAACAGGTTACCGAGCATCTGTGATTCACACGATGGTCAAAAGGAGTATGGCAGGTTTCGCAATAGTAACTACAAGCAAACGCAGCCGTCAGGCTTGTAATCACATTGAAATGTCCATTGTGAAATATAAGATTGATTTTTTTCTCCGCGTCTTGTCCTTCAAAAAAAATGTTGCGTCCCTTACTACCGTACTCGTACACAGTAATTTTATAACTACTGAGAAATGTTTGGAACTTTTGTAACTCCTCTACACCAGCCCCGGTGTCAGAAATTTGAACTCCAGCGTCAGTCATTAACTGTTGCGCTTTGAATGTTTGTATATTATCGTAGTTTTTTCTTATTGCAGAGTATTCATTGTCTCGGTCGACATTCGCTTTTCCTACAACAATGGATCGGGGTAAACAGAGAGCATCGGAATTTTTAATTACTACGATACCTCTTCTTTCGTGACACTCCTCTTCGTAGTTATTATAGAAACCTGGCCTGACACGTCCCATTCTACTTGATGCCTTAGGACATGTATGAAAATTAACGTTAAACGGAGAGTGGCAAGTTTCACAATAATACCCACATTGAAACGCCGATGTCAAACTTGTAATGACGTTAAAATGGCCATCATGAAACAGCAGATTGATTTTCCTTCCTGCATTTTCGCCTTCGAAAAAAATGTCACGTCCTTTGCTTCCATACTTATACACGGTAATTTTATATTCAGAGAGAAAATCTTGAAATTTTTGTAAATCAGATGTATGAACGTCAGCATCGATCCTCAACTGTCGAGCTTTAATCGTCTGTTTATTTTTAAAGTTGAGTCTTAAGGCTCGATATTCGGGATCTTTGTCGACGTACGCTATTGCAACAACAAGCGAACGAGGGAGTGAGTCATCATTTTTAATACCCACGATTCCCTTTCTCCTACGACACTCTTCTTCGTAGTTATTAAAGGATCCTATACGCCCTCGCCCCAGCGGAACCCATACCTTCGTACATGTAATCTTGAAAGTGTCACTCGAACCAAAACCCTCTGAATTACTCTGGATGATTTTACCAAATATTTCAAACAGGATGTCCGAAGTGATTTGAGGAGCCGGACGGAATGCAACATAGCCGGGTTCTCGATTTTTGAAATTCAAACTAGTCAGTGTGAAGCCTAAATGATATTCTTCAGTCGTATCTTCTTTCATCATGTCAACAATATCGGCAAACCCTTTCTTAACCCAGTCAATTTCCTCTACATCGTCCGGTGGTGAATTAAATTTAAACAAAAATCTATTTCCGTACAAACGGAACTTTTTTACATATGATTTATTATTAGAAATAAGTCTTGCAGCCATAGCTCTTACTTCGAATCCAGTAAAGAACAACGTATAACTAATAAGCTCTTACTTTGAGTTCACTAAAGAAAGAAGTGTATCAAATTCTAAAGATTCACTCTCATTTATACGAAACCTGTTTACTACTAGAGTCAAAAGTTCTCCTGTTTACGAACAGATAATGTATAATAGGTTTACGAGAATAATGACCATTCGATGCTAATCTTATCTGTTTTATAACGTAATTTCCTATTAGTATCTGCCGAAGATCCTCAAAGTGGAACACGTTTCCTGAATTAAGTCTCTTGTAAATCTTCAGTGTAACACAAAAAGACTTGTAATGTTGGCAAAGACAGTTTCAACCCTGTAAACACAAAGGATAAGTCTAACACCAATAACTTATTAATAAATTTGTACAGGATAAGCAAAACCTACTACAGTCGAAGGTAAATTCATTCTATCAATTTAATTACTGAAGATGAGAAGCATGCATTACTGAAAATTCCACAATGTCAAAGATGGTTTGCTTCAAAAATAAAATTCAATTTGAAAAAATAAACATTATGTCCTTTTGAAATAGGTATGAGCATTACTGTTTGGGTGTGTCCAAGTCAAAAGAGGGTTTGCTCAAAAGTATGTAATAAGTATGTTAGTAGACACATTTTGAAAATTCAATTTGAAAAAATAAAGTATGCTCTATATGAGAGTACGTTAAGTAGATGCTTAGCTAAAAATAATCATAATTACATTTTAAAAATATTTAAAACACTATGGTGTGTGTGGACAGACACTTTTTAAAACTGAATTTGAAAATTACTAGAAATTCCACAATGTCAAAGATGGTTTGCTTCAAAAATAAAATTCAATTTGAAAAAATAAACACTATAACCTTTTGAAATAGGTATGAGCATTACTGTTTGGGTGTGTCCAAGTCAAAAGAGGGTTTGCTCAAAAGTATGTAATGAGTATGTTAGTAGACACATTTTGAAAATTCAATTTGAAAAAATAAAGTATGTTCTATATGAGAGTACGTTAAATAGATGCTTAGCTAAAAATAATCATAATTACATTTTTAAAATATTTAAAACACTATGGTGTGTAGACAGACACTTTTTAAAACTGAATTTGAAAATTACTAGAAATTCCACAATGTCAAAGATGGTTTGCTTCAAAAATAAAATTCAATTTGAAAAAATAAACACTATAACCTTTTGAAATAGGTATGAGCATTACTGTTTGGGTGTGTCCAAGTCAAAAGAGGGTTTGCTCAAAAGTATGTAATAAGTATGTTAGTAGACACATTTTGAAAAAATAAAGTATGCTCTATATGAGAGTACGTTAAGTAGATGCTTAGCTAAAAATAATCATAATTACATTTTTAAAATATTTAAAACACTATGGAATGTGTGTGGACAGACAGTTTTTTAAAACTGAATTTGAAAATTACTGGAAATTCCACAATGTCGAAGATGGTTTGCTTCAAAAATAAACACTATGTCCTTTTGAAATAGGTATGAGTATTACTGTTTGGGCGTGTCCAAGTCAAAAGAGGGCTTGCTCAAAGGTATGTAATGAGTATGTTAGTAGACACATTTTGAAAATTCAATTTGAAAAAATAAAGTCTATGTTCTATATGAGTATGCGTTAAATAGATGCTTAGCTAAAAATAATCATAATTACATTTTTAAAATATTTAAAACACTATGGTGTGTGTGTAGACAGACAGTTTTTTAAAACTGAATTTAAAAATTACTGGAAATTCCACAATGTCGAAGATGGTTTGCTTCAAAAATAAACACTATGTCCTTTTGAAATAGGTATGAGCATTACTGTTTGGGCGTGTCCAAGTTAAAAGAGGGTTTGCTCAAAAGTATGTAATGAGTATGTTAGTAGACACATTTTGAAAATTCAATTTGAAAAAATAAAGTCTATGTTCTATATGAGGATGCGTTAAATAGATGCTTAGCTAAAAATAATCATAAATACATTTTTAAAATATTTAAAACACTATGGTGTATGTGTGGACAGACACTTTTTTAAAACTGAATTTGAAAATTACTGGAAATTCCACAATGTCGAAGATGGTTTGCTTCAAAAATAAACACTATATCCTTTTGAAATAGGTATGAGCATTACTGTTTGGGCGTGTCCAAGTTAAAAGAGGGTTTGCTCAAAACTATGTAATGAGTATGTTAGTAGACACATTTTGAAAAAATAAAGTCTATGTTCTATATGAGGATGCGTTAAATAGATGCTTAGCTAAAAATAATCATAATTACATTTTTAAAATATTTAAAACACTATGGTATGTGTGTGGACAGGCACTTTTTTAAAACTGAATTTGAAAATTACTGGAAATTCCACAATGTCAAAGATGGTTTGCTTCAAAAATAAACACTATATCCTTTTGAAATAGGTATGAGCATTACTGTTTGGGCGTGTCCAAATTAAAAGAGGGCTTGCTCAAAAGTATGTAATGAGTATGTTAGTAGACACATTTTGAAAATTCAATTTGAAAAAATAAAGTCTATGTTCTATATGAGGATTCGTTAAATAGATGCTTAGCTAAAAATAATCATAAATACATTTTTAAAATATTTAAAACACTATGGTGTGTGTGTGTGTGTGTGTGTGTGTGTGTGGACAGACACTTTTTTTTTAAACTGAATTTGAAAATTACTGGAAATTCCACAATGTCAAAGATGGTTTGCTTCAAAAATAAAATTCAATTTGAAAAAATAAACACTATCCTATTGAAATAGGTATGACCATTACTGTTTGGGCGTGTCCAAATTAAAAGAGGGCTTGCTCAAAAGTATGTAATGAGTATGTTAGTAGACACATTTTGAAAATTCAATTTGAAAAAATAAAGTATGTTCTGTATGAGAGTACGTTAAATAGATGCTTAGCTAAAAATAATCATAAATACATTTTTAAAATATTTAAAACACTATGGTGTGTGTAGGCAGACACTTTTTAAAAACTCAATTTGAAAAAAAAACAAGTCTACGTTCTTTGAAAAATTAATAGGTCTGAGCTTATAATGTATTTTGTATGGAGGTGTGTCCATTTAAGTCAATAGATGGCTTGCTCAAGAGTAATGGGTACGTATACGGACACAATTTGAAAACTCCATTTAAAAAAAAAAAAAAAAAAACAAAGTCCGTGTTTTGTATGAAGGTATGTCAAATAGATGGTTTACTTAAAAGTAATGGGTATGTAGAAGGACACATAAAGTCTATGTTCTATATGGGGGTGTATCAAAACGATGCCTTGCTTAAAATGATCGTGAATATATTTAAAAAATATTTGAAACACTATTGTATGGTTTATGTGTGTGTGTGTGTAGCTGACTTGGTCCTATTTTTTAAAGTACATTTTATATGCAATTAGTTATTAGTATGTAACAAATTTAATTCATTTGGGGAGTTAAATCACTCCTGACATGGTTTCAGAGTTCTCTACACCTACACCAAAAACTGTCATAAGAGCAGATACAGGTGTCTATTTTTAAAACTGACTAAATTGCAAACCCTCACTATTTTAACAGTGGTGAATTAAATTTAAACATAAACTATTTTCGTACAAACGGAACTTTTATACATATGATTCATTACTAGAAATAAGTCTTACTGCCATAGCTCTTACCTAGAATCCAGTAAAGAACAACGTAACACTAATAATCTCTTAGTTCGAGTTCACTAAAGAAAGAAGTGTACCAAATTCTAAAGATTCACTCTCATTTATACGAAACTCTTAATTACTTGTTTACTACTAGAGTCAAAAGTTTGCCTGTTTACGAACAGGTAATGTGAGGATATTGTTAAGCCTTAATGATCTGTTTACAAGAACAAATATTCTTACAATGATGTTATTCTATCTTAATTACCTGTTTATAACGTAATTTCCTATAAGTAAGTGACAAACATCCTCTAACTGAAAAAAAAAGTTAATCCCTGACACAGAGTTACGTCTTTTGTAAATCTTTAGTGTAACAACTAAAATATTATCTTGAAGATCCTTGACACAGAGTTGAGTCTCTTGAAAATCTAAAATGTAATAACAAAAACGTTACTTTAAATATCCCTGGAGCAGAGTTACGTCTCTTGTAAATCTTCAGTGTAACACAAAAAGACTTGTAATGTTGGCAAAGACAGTTTCAACCCTGTAAACACAAAGGATAAGTCTAACACCAATAACTTATTAATAAATTTGTACAGGATAAGCAAAACTTACTACAGTCGAAGGTAAATTCATTTTACCAATTTAATTACTGAAGATGAGAAGCATGCATTACTGAAAATTCCACAATGTCAAAGATGGTTTGCTTCAAAAATAAAATTCAATTTGAAAAAATAAACACTATATCCTTTTGAAATAGGTATGACCATTACTGTTTGGGCGTGTCAAGAGAACTTGCTCAAAAGTATGTAATGGTATTAATTAGTAGTAGTAGCAATAATATTTGATAATAGTTTAATTATCTGGGTTCTCTATACTTATGTCCAAAAGTAGTATAAGAGCAGGTACAAGTATCTATTTTAAAAACATACCATTTCCAGTAAGTTTATAATAACACTGATGATGATTTTGTCATTTAAACATCAGTTAATTTGTGAGTTTTGAAACGCGCCTGAGTTAACTTGTGTACGTCTTTCACAAAGTAATTGCCATAAGTTTAGTAACAAAATTTTAAAAACAACTTAATTCAAAGTGAATAACATATAGTTTCTTGACTATTGGGTTCAATTTGTAAACATCCTAGGGTCATATATTGTTAATAAAATTAAAAAACACTAGCGTTACCCGAAATCATAACTGTATACATTATTAATAAGAAATTCAAGCATTTAAATAATTTATTTTATTTATTACATTAGGATAAACAATGTTTCATTTCATTAGGTAACTAACCTACAAATTTTATACCATCATATAAGAAAAGCAAGAAGGTTTGTGACTGATTGTCCTTGTGCTTTGTTTATGGATATTACAAACCGTTCCAATTATATTAACATCGATTTATGTGTCATTAGAAACATAGATTTTTGAATGCCTCTGTATCTACACCAAACCTCACACAAACCAAACTAACCTTTTATATTTAACTTCTGTTTAGACGTTTAGGTATCCATAAGATACATATCTTTTTGAACGCCACTAGATCTATACCAAAAATCTTAAGGAACATCCTGGGTTAAATAAACCCTTTAAATTTAACTTTTGTTCAGCCGTTTAGACGTTCATATGATACAATTTTTAATGGCCCTGGATCTACACCAAACGTCACAAGAAACATCCTGGAGGGTTAAATAAACTCTTTAAATTTAACTTCTGTTCAACCGTTAAGGAGTCCATAAAATGCATAAGATTTTGAACGTCTGTGGAGTCCTGGTGGTGTTCTCAATTTACTTTTGAATATTTGAATTTAGTAAAATATCAACTTGCCTAAATTTTAAGCATTAATTGACAAAAATTGCACTAAGTAACGTTCAGCAGTTTCTAGATTCATCTCTGAAAAGCACTGTACATCTAGGTGGAAGTAATTTTAAATGCAAGAGTTCTAAATAAGCACAAAGTTAACATAAACTGCTAAGAGGACTAGCTCTAAATAAAATTATATTTGGTTATAGAAAATTCAATACTGTCATATTGTGTGACAACCTAAATTGAAGAGAAAGGTCATTTAAACTTTCAAACACTGTCTGAAATAATGTATGCAAAATATGGAATACAAATGGATTCTCATTTTAAAAAATATTTTCATGATTCCATCTTCACTTTAGCTACTAGTTTTTAAAACTCTTAAAAAATATCTTAATTAACATTAATATGACTGTTATAGACTAAACTTAAAAACTTTACTAAATTAGAACTTACCTGTAAGACAGTTTTACCACTAATAAAACAATTCTAGCAAAACAATGTTTGCTCAAACCTTATTAACTTTCCATAGCGACTGTGTAAACATATTTACTAAATGTAGATTATACCTTCAAGGCAATAGTTAAATACTTGAAACTTTTCCTCGAAAGGTATCCCTTAAGGCACTTTCCATACCCTCAATTTGTAAACAGCGTTCTATTGTTAGCATTGGGATACTTAAACAGAACTCTATCTCTAGCCTACTAAACATAGTGGTTGATCAATGATGATAACGTTATCCGAAACTAGCATGTTCTGGTAATTGAGCTTACTTAGAGGGCGACAAAGTTTTAATAAGTTCAAACTCTGACCCTAGTTTACTAAACGGAGTTGTTGATCAATGATGATAACGTTTTCCGAAACTAGCATGTTATGTTTATTGAGCTTACTTAGAGGGTGACAAAGTTATAATAAGTTCAAACTCTGACCCCAGTTTACTAAACGGAGTTGCTGATCAATGATGATAACGTTTTCCGAAACTAGCATGTTATGTTTATTGAGCTTACTTAGAGGGTGACAAAGTTATAATAAGTTCAAACTCTGACCCCAGTTTACTAAACGGAGTTGTTGATCAATGATGATAACGTTTTCCGAAACTAGCATGTTATGTTTATTGAGCTTACTTAGAGGGTGACAAAGTTATAATAAGTTCAAACTCTGACCCCAGTTTACTAAACGGAGTTGCTGATCAATGATGAAGACAATAAACGAAACTAGCATGCTCATGTTTGTGTTTTGAGTATCTTTCAACAAAAATGGTGAAAAAGATTTGTTACAGGGTATATATTCTAGTTGTATGTTCATAATAACACTGATGATAACTTTGTCATTTAAAAGTGATTTAATTTATGAGTTTTTAAACGAGTTAACTTGCGTACGTTTTTCTTTGTCATAACAAAGTAATAACCATGATTTAAAAATGAATAACATATAGTTTCTCGACTAATGAATTCAATTTGTAAACATCCTAAGGACATATATTGTTAATAAAACTGAAAAACAACGTTACTGACCAGCGTTACCCGAAATCATAGTTGTATTTTAATAAGAAAATCAAACACTTAAATAATTCATTTCATTTACTGCAATAGGATAGACAATGTTTCATTTCATTAAGTGGTTAACATACAAAGTTTATATCAACGTATAGTTATTCGTGTGACTATCAAGTATGTTTGTCAATGATTGGTGCATTGTTTATGGTTAATGTAAACCGTCCAAATTAACATCGGCTTAGGCATTCATAAGATACATCGGTTTATGAACGCCCTTAGACCTATACCAAACCTCACAAGAACCATCCTAGGTTAAAAAACTCTTTAAATTTAACTTCTGTTCAGCCGTTTAGGCATCCATAAGATCTGTTACAGGATGATATGTACGACTTATTTAATGTTATTTTAAAATGTCAAATTATATATTTCGGAACAGAATCGTATCTATATGCATAAGAAGAATAGAACATGACTATAATTAAGGTATGGACCATTTGTTAGAGAATAATCTATACGATTAAAATACGAGTAAAATATCAACTTGCCAAAACTGTTACTTAGACAAAACATGCATTAAGCATGTCTAGATTCATCTCTGAAAAGCACTGTACATATAGGTTGCAGTGATTTAAAATATAGGTGATCTAAACTAAACACAAAGTGAACATAAGCGGCATAAAATCTTTCTAAAAGAATAATTCTAAAAAATATTTATATTTGATTATAGAAAATATAATACTGTCGTCTTGTGTGACACTCTAAATTGAAGAGAAAGACCATTTAAACTTCCAAGGTCATCGTTATAAACTAAACTTAAAATATTTTGTAAACACATGTCTTGTGGTATATAACAAAATAAAATTGGTTTTACTTAGCTTTAAATATTATGCCATAGTTTAGACAAACATTTTTTTCAAATGAAATACTAAATTAGAACTTACCTGTGAGACAGTCGTAGCACTAATGAAAGCTATTAGCAAAACAGTAGTATGTGACAAACATGTTTACTAAATGTAGACTATACCTTCAAGGCAATAGTTAAGTATTTAAAACTTTCCCTCAGCCTTCAACGCCTGTACTTCCAAATTGTAGACAGTTTTCTATTGTTAGCAAAGGTTATGATTTAACTTTAGAATTTAAACTGACAAAATTAATGTAAATGAAATGAAAATACAAAGTATTATTTTATTAATAGTTTATAATTATTGCTTGATAAATTGCTACTAGCAAAGAAATACTCTTAAATTGTCAAAACCTTTTTTTTATCACATAATTGAAAAAACATTATTTCATGCAAATTGTTCGAAAAGGCCATAAGAATTATTTAATACTAATTTTCTTTATAAACAACAATCAATATAAAATATTTCTTTTATACACTAAGAATATGAACATGTAACACATAATATATTTTTCAGTTGGTAATAATTTCGTAAATTTTCGTTTATACCCTGTAATAACTACAAATTCGATTCATCAGTAAATCTTCTGGATCTGACTGTACCATCATTTAATAGTTTGAACTCTCTTTAAGTTTTTATATGCTTTACATTATTTTCTTTCAATTCCTTATAACACTTCATCAACTGTGTTGATATCACAGAAATTACTTTTAAATAGGTTAAGATTTTACATCATGTTTGGAGTATATATTATTTTAACTTTAATATAAGATTAATGTTTAACAGGAATGTCATGAGAGTCGGAATGTTGTGAATATTTTAGATTTGTATTTTAGAAAAATGTTTCACAAAATGGGGAAGGTATTTAATATAGTTTTTTCTTTTCAGTTGACCTAAAACAAGTGATAACATATAATTTCATAAAACAGCTGATTTAAATTGTAGACCATGTTGTAGAACAGGTGTTTTAACATATTGGTTATGTTACTTTATTAATATTAATTGTAATTATTCAATAAAAAATTAATTAACATACAATATTTCTTTGTTGATCAAAGTGGAAATTTGTTTTTAAGCATGTTTGTTTATATTACTTGTAATATTGTGTATTTGACTCTTTATTTAACATGAAAGCCAATTTAACAATTTATAATACACTAATAAACTGAGAACAAAAATTAAATTATTAAATATACAATATTTATAAAAATGTAACCGTAAAATATGAAAACAAATAAGTAGAATTATTAAAAGCGCATAATAAATTCATTGAAAACAAATAAGTAGAATTATTAAAAGCACCATAATAAATTCATTTATTCAACATTTTTTAAACTTGTAGTAGATAGCACTTCATGTTAATACAGTTTCTCAAATATTTTAGATTTATATTTTAGAAAAATGTTTCACAAAAAGGGCAAGGTATTTAATATAGTTTTTTCTTTCCACTTGACCTAAAACAAGTGATAACATATAACTTCATAAAACAGCTGATTTAAATTGTAGGCCATGTTGTAAAACAGATGTTTTAACACACTGGCTATGTTACTTTATTAATATTAATTGTAATTATTCAATAAAAAATTAATAAACATAAAATATTTCTTTGTTGACCTAAGTGGGAATTGGTTTTAAACATGTTTGTTTATATTACTTGTAATAATGTGTATTTAACTTATTAAGTATTTTATTAACGATTGAAAATTTAAACAAGTTATATGTAACGATGGTATGAACTAATAGAAGGATTTGAAAGAGTTCAATAGGTATTCGAAAACTTTAACACTTAACTCAAAAGGCATTTGAGTGTTTGTATGGGAATAATGTTAAAGGGTAGACGCGGTAGTAATTAACATATTAAAATTAATTGTAGTAGAAATTAATGTGTAAATACATAGTTAAGAATTACGACAAAGGTATTCTTTACATGTTTTTAAACTTACTTTGTATAGTATTTTGCATAAGTAGAATAACACAAACATGTCTAGAATTAAGGTCGATATCCTCTGTTATTGGATTTATAATTTAAGATATTATAACATAGGCTACAGTTGCTCAAGAAGTGAATAAAGTTATTTTTGTGGTTATTGGGTAAAATATTAAAACATAGGCTACAGTAGCTCAAGAAGTGAATAAAGTTATTTTGTGGTTATTGGGTAAAATATTAAAACAGACATATTGTTGAACTTAAATTATAAATACAAAGATAATAACAAAACCTTGACTTACCTCTAAGAAAGTCTAGCAAACAACTGAAGCAACAATCAACTGCTATTGTGTTAAAGTAGGAAATTCCTAATTATATAGTAAAACTAGAATAAACAGTTAGAGCTATTTCAGTTTCGTTTTCTCTACTAAAACTAGAATAGTTTGAGCTATTTCAGTTCGTTTTCTCTGCCAAAGGCAAAAGTAACAATCAGGACAAAGTAATTTACGAAACAAGTAACCATCTACGCATTTATTGACAAAAATAATCTAGAAACGAAGCGACAGTAAATCTGATAAACAACTTTCATTTTGTAAATGCTGTTATATAGACTAATGACAGATCACAGACAATTAACTAAAATGTCTTGTAAATAAGATTATTTATTAAAAGTTCGGTATTGTTGATTTTTTATTATGTTTTTTTTTTTTGTAATGTTATGAATTTTAAAATTGTAAATTCACGTTGTATATTGGTAATAAAAACGAGCTCTTGGAAAAGAAAGAAATGTAAAACGTTTAGAACATGAATTAATTGTCTGTGATCTGTCAAACTTAATGATTTAATTTATACTTAGATGTAACATACTCCTGTACTATGTGTTTTACTTGCAAATAATGTCATTTATATTTTCGTGTTGAAATATCAGTGTTTATACACAGTGTATAACTTACTGTCTTTTAAACAAGAATATATTTCATATAACGAGCCAAACGTCTTGTTTTAGAAAAATAATTAAAAAACTCCAATATTCTATTTATATTCGTTTGATTTATAAGAATTATAAATAATAAAGAAAACAATTAAGCTTGGAAGTAAACAAGTTCATACAGTACTAGCATATTGATTACGCCTAAAGACATTATTTCCTCAAGACGGGGCGCAGAAGGTACGAATACGACGATTTTTGACATCAGGTCAATTTGGACTTCAAACCCTTTCAACCCAACCCTTTCAACCCTTTCGTTTAACCCGTTCAACCCTTTTAACCCTTTCAACCCTTTTAACCCTTTCAGCCCTTTTAACCCTTTCAACCCTTTTAACCCTTTTAACCATTTCAACCCTTTTAACCCCTTTTAACCCTTTTACCCCCTTTCAACCCTTTTAACCCTTTTAATCCTTTCAGCCCTTTTAACCCTTTTAACCCTTTTAACCCTTTTAACCCTATTTAACCCTTTTAACCCTTTTTAACCCTTTTTAACCCTTTTAACCCTTTTAACCGTTTTAACCGTTTTAACCCTTTTAACCGTTTTAACCGTTTTAACCCTTTTAACCCTTTCAACCCTTTTAACCCTTTTAACCCTTTTAACCCTTTCAACCCTTTTAACCCTTTCAATCCTTTTAACCCTTTCAACCCTTTTAACCCTTTCAACCCTTTTAACCCTTTCAACCCTTGAGAAAGGATCAATGACATCCTGCAAGAAGACTAACGACAATACTGGTCATATAGCACAAATAAAGCAATAAATATAGCACAATACTGGTCAATAGCGTCTCTATTGTTTGGACAAGTTAGCCGAGAGGTTAGCGTTGATGGTTCTAAACACAAACATACGGGGTTCGAATACGGCTCAGGTAAAACGATTTTTTTCAGAATCGACGGCACCAGTCTTGAAAGGGTTACGGGAAAGGGATAAAAGGGTTAATGACGTAAGACCGCCTGAAGGCTGGGTTTTCCCCCACGACTCAAGTGTCCCATCTCAACAAGCGCATTCTCTACTATCCCTAACGTGGTATCAGTTGTTTCAGAGTAGAACAAACACTTTCCACCTTAGATAAGTATTGTAAAACGACATATGAGGACTTGTCTTTCATAATCCAGGTTTCAATTTTTGGTTTTATTATGTCTTCAACTCTTCGTGTTTATTTAAGACACTTAGTGCATTTTAATTATATCTTTCTTTCGGGTGAATAAATTATCCCCGTTCCACAATCCGTAGCATTTTCGTTCTTAAAGATAAATAACATGGTTCCTTATATAACTTTTCTGTAACGGATAACTCTGGGTAGTGCCTCATCTGTGATTTCGAATTTTATTGGATTTTAATCCGCTTCCTGTTATTTCTTATATCTGTTGCTTTATAAGTAAACAAGTTGCGTATAATTTATGACTTCCTAATTTAGTTAATATTCTCATATAGAAATCTATATTTCCATATTAAAACTATTTTTAAGAGACTTTATTTCTTATTTTTTTATAGGTTTGAAAAAATAAAATCAGCAATTATTAAAAGTGTTATTAAAACCTGTGTAAAACATTTTCTGGTATTAATGTTTTACGGCATGGCCTGATTACGGCTACCTCCTAACTTGATGTTAGTGACCTGTTTTATCTAACGATACGAGGTGATAAATAACACCACGATGTAGTAAATGACTCCTTTGTGCAGCTAAAATAAAAAACAATGGTAAATATTAAACAGTTCACTCGAAATCACACTACACACTAATTTATTAATATATATAGACTAGTTTGGACGACGACGTTAGTGTTAGCCAATCACTGATCGTCGTCGAAACTAGTCGGTATGTATTATTATACTATTATGTATTTAGATTTGGAGTAAACTCTTTTAATATTTCCCATTGTGAATTGTTCTCACCAGCTAAGCTCTAATTAATTTAATGCAAAACAAATTTGTCAAATAAAAGCGGTTGACTAGCGAGTCAGGTACAACTATTTATTTACACAGGTAACGTTTCATAACAGGAAAGTTATAGTCTTCAGGCCTACAATACATAAGTATACAATTAACAATAATAACAAAAATAACATTTCCCAAATAACCACACCACAATGAAATTACTATTATTAGGCCTATACAACAATTTTGACCTGTGTTATTATTTTTTTTAATGTTAACTGTGTACTTATATATTGTAGGCCTAAAGGCGAAAACCTACTCGTTATTGAAACGTCGCCTGTGTATACAAATAATTGTACCTGACTAGCTAGTCAACCGCATTTATTTAACAATAATCTCTGCGAGTGTAAACATGATTCGTAAAAAAATTCCTATTGAAAGGCTATGTAATTTTGTTGGTTTCCTAATCAATTACGTGTTTCATGTATAAATATGAGTTACATGTTCCATGTTGAGAGATTAAAAATCTCTCAATTTAGTAGGTTTTTAATTATATTATTTAAAAAAAAAACAAATACATATATGGTGCACAATATACTATTGTAATCCCACGTCATGTTAATCCCACTGGTACACCCTCAATACAGTCTTCGGTGTATTCATGAAGCGGTGTATTCTTGATGAGGTGTATTCATGATAAGGTTCATTCTTGATGAGGTGTATTCATGATGAGATGTATTCATGATGCGGTGTATTCATGATGCGGTGTATTCATGATACGGTATATTCTTGATGAGGTGTATTCTTGACGAGGTGTATTCATTAAGCGGTGTGTTCTTGATGAGGTTTATTCTTGATGAGGTGTATTCATGAAGCGGTGTATTTAAATGTCTTTTGTCTATTCAAGCATATCATGCTGAGAACCTCGAAGTGTATCTATAGTGCGGTTTCTTACTTGGTAGGTCTATTCAAGCATATCATGCTGAGAACCTCGAAGTGTATCTATAGTGCGGTTTCTTACTTGGTAGATAACTCCATCTATAACAGAATCAAGATATAATAGCTCTAGTAATAGTTGCCAAAATAAACAAACAATTCCTTAAAGATTTTATCACTATATGCCGAAACGTATATTATCATTGAAGATTAAATTATAGTCTTCAATAATTAGCCAAAGCTGTGCTAAACACACGGAAATCTGTTTAGTAATTTCTATGAGTCTTTTCGCAATGATGCAACAGCGTTCTATTGCCAAGCTAGGAATATTTTGCAAGTATAATTAAAATTGGACATTGTTACTCTTAAGGTTATATCCCCAGTCCTAGATTTGCATTTAATTAAATATATAAATCAAATATCATTTCCTTAGGGCGGCAAAATATAATTTCAAACTTTTTAAAACTGTTATTAACGTCTTAATATTTTCTAACGTTGTTGAATAACGTTCAGGTGCTTGTGCTTAAGTAGTTATCTCTGACTTTACGTCGGTCTGGGAATAAGACTATCATCGCCTGCGGAAGTTAAAGAAAGGTTCGTGAATAATGCATAGTATTAATATAGAAAAAACATCCACTCTGCCGGATTTCAAAAACCTTATGATAGAGGATATAGATGGGAATTCATGGTAGGTTATCGTACATAAAGAAGATCTAGTGTCTATCGCTGTCATATTGTTGTGTCTACCCGTTGCACTCCCTTGTAACTAGAAGTATGAGGTAAGGTAGATGGAATTTGGTAGAACTAAGGAAATAACATAATGGTCCTCTGTAAATGGGAATAGGTTCGAGCTACTGTCCCGTGAGCAGGCTCACTTTCCTAAGGTAGACTTACTCTTAACCGGGGAAAAGAGATTTGACTACATATACGATTAGCGAATAGGTGTCTGGGAATAGGTAAGTATAGTATTCAGTTATCTCCCGGGAACTTTAAAACCATGACAATAAGGTAAAATAACCTATAAACCCTTCCTGCGCAATCCTCAAGAAAGTACGGGAACTAGTAGTTGTTTTTGTGAAAATGTCAAATATCTTACATTCACTAAGGATACTTCTTTGTCTGAAAATGACGTAGTTTTTCTATTTTCATTTTTATGGCTCATGAAATCCGTCACCACTGTGTGATAGATTATTCTGTTAGCGGACAGGACAATTTGTTACTCAAGTCCTGTAAATCTGTTATTGTCAACAACAGAAACATTTCTTAAAATATTACAAGAGAGGCTGAATTTTAAACATAAAAAACAACCATTTGTGTTATTCGGTCAAAATATTAATTCCTATTTTAGATATTCCATTTTAAAATAAAATCTCTTACATCTGTAACTATTCTACACGAATTGTACAAAGTATTATTTATAACAATGCGTGTGTGTGTTCGTGCGCGCGTTCGCGCATGTGTTTGCTTGTGTCTGCGTGTGTGTGTGTGTGTATGAGAGAGAGAGGGAGAGGAAGAGATAGAGTGTTTTTGTGTGTGCGTGTGTCTGTGTGTGTGAGAGAGAGAGAAAGAGAGAGAGTGTGTGTGTCCGCGCTGCGTTAGCTATGCCTTATTATATATATATATATATATATATATATATATATGAAGTTAATATATTACTATTGTAAGTAATTTTATCCACCATTAAGTGAAATGATTTTACCATGTGTGATGAGGCGCCTTTCGGCCACTTGACCATTGTCGAATCACTGATTACTTTTTCTCAATTTTTCTGGTGTGGATGTTCGGTCCGTCGTGTTGGTAATTGTTGACGTCATACACGTTTCCTCTTGAGTCTTTTGTATAATGTTTTTGAATAGTATGTCTTCTGTATATGTTGTTTGTAGATTCATTAAATTGTTGTGTATGTTTTTATAAATGTGGTATTTTTCTAGTGAGTTTAGTTCTATTGGGTTATTATTTATTTCAAGTATGGTTAGGTTATTTTCGTAATTTGTTATTTCATGTTTATGTGATATTAGGTGTGCTGCAACATTTGATACTTTTGAATTTTTGTTTTTGAATGCTCTATAATGTTCTTCAAATCTTATTTTAAATGATCTGGTTGTTTTCCCTATGTAAAATGCGTTACAGTTGTTACATGTAATTTTGTAAATTCCTGATAGGTTATGTTTTTCTGAATTTGTTTTGTGGTTTGTGTTATTAAGGTATTTTATTATTTTGTTGTTTGGTTTGTATGTTGGAGTGTAGTATTCTTTACATAGGGAAAACAACCAGATCATTTAAAATAACAAAGTCCTTCCTTTATCATTTTCTAGGTCAAGTATCCCTTCTTCTATTGCTTCAAGGATCCCTGTTTTCTCTTGTACCAAATATCATCGTTTTCTTACAGAATATGAGTATATTCTTGGCCATAAACAATGATAAAGTTAAATAAAACCCCAATTACTGTTTCGCACAGGTTTAGTGTAAGAACAGCAAAATACCTATACGTGGCGTGTAATGATACGCTCCCGAGTTAACATTATTTGTCTAGCTAGATGTGTACATGCCTGCGCTGCTCAGAATATTATCCAGATGGTGGCATAATATGCTTTTTATTTTATTGCATTGTCTCTTTTCTCTAACATCCTTTACTTAAAACTCATGACAGGTAAAATAGGATTGGAAACGTAGGACGGGATAAAGGGTTGCAGAATACATCAATCTTTTACAATACACAAACTAGGACAACTTGCCTTCAAATAATTTTATAGTATTTAAGAATCATTTAAAAATAATAAATACAATAATTAAATGCTATCCCTTTTTATTTAAGGACATAACGATTCTAAAGAATCAACTTTACAGGAAATAAACTTTAGAATGGTTAAAGATATTACGTTGGTTATGCTAAAAACAAAGCTAAATTCCGTACGTGAGATTCCTGAAAACCATTTGAGGGAGGGAATATAGAGAGAAAAGCCAAAACAAATTACAAAATTTTAATTAAATAATTAATTTCATTGAAATATCTAATTATTACCTCTCATTTCATTCGTCTATCCAGACCACATTTTCACACCTCCTCCCCCACCCCATGTCTCTTTTACAAAACAGTTAAACTCAAAGCAGGAATATTGGTATTTTAAGAAAATATATTTAAAGTAAAAAGAAAATTATTTGTGTGTGTGAAAACAAAAACTAATTGGAGCGCAACCATGCTTAGCAACCCTCTTTAACGACGTCACAACTATGTGTTATTCCACTTGGGAAAGTTGAAAATCATCAACTAAGATCAAGATATAAAATTAGAATCAGAAAAACCTGCGAGATTAAATTAACTGTGAAAGGAAAAATCTGTTTTCTGAAAGAGTGGTGCATAGGAAACTTTCAGATGAAAGCTGTTCATTTAGAGGTTCACTAAAAGGAAACGTAAGAGAAACTGTTTGCTAAATGAAACAGTGAAGTGAGTGAATATTGTTCAGATATTTAATAGAGGGAACCGTAAAGGAAAGAGGTGTATTATAAGGAAAAGAAAAGGAAACTGTTAGATTAGAGATAGGATGAAGAAAGTAATGAACGGGAAAGAAAACTATTTGGTAAAAGGCGAGCTAAAATTAACGTGAATGGAAATGGAAACTATTTACTTGAAAATACACTACAAGAAGTTATAAAGGAAACTGTTCGCTTTTAAAAACAGTAAAAGGAACAGGGAGGTAAACTGTTCGCTGAATCAAACACTAAATGGAACGGAGAATGGAAAGAGAAACAAATATTTCAGAGGTAGAATAAAAGGAACGGTGGACGGGAAAGAAAACTCTTTTTTAAAAGATACATGACAAAATTGTGCAAGGAAAGGGAACCTCTTAGCTCACAGATATAATAAACAGAATAGTGAACGGAAAACGCAACAGTTTGATAAAAGATACACTAAAACTAACGCCGAACATAAGAGAAAACTGTTTACTTACAGATCAAATAAAAAGAACTGTAGGAAAACCCGTTTTTTGCAAAAGTTTGATAAAAGATACACTAAAAGAAACGGTGAACGTAAAGGGAAACTATACACTTACAGATAAATTAAAACGAATTATAAGGAAAACATTTTAATAAGTAAAATACTAAATGGAACTGTAAAAGAATAAAGAAACTGTTCACTTAGAGAAAAATCACATAATACCAACTTAGAACAATGTTCTAAGTTTAAAAATTTGTTCTGAGATAAATTGAATAATGTATAAGCTCAAAATAATAATATTCAAGAATCTTTCCACCTCTGGCTATTTCCAGATACGTGAGATTGGATATCGATTGTCCCATTCTGAGTCAATTTAAAGAAAAATATTTACTCTTGAAAGCGCAAACTCACACACGCACGCACACACGCACATACACACACACACACACACACACACACACACACAAAACACACACACACACACACACACATACACACACACACACACACACACACACTCACACACACACACACACACACACACACACACACCACACCCACACTCACACACACACAAACACACACACACACCACACACACACTCACTCACACACACACACACACACACACACACACACACACACACACACACACACACACACACAAACACACACACACACACAGGTTTACTAAAGCAAAGTATTACAGCCCCAAGTAGAGAGCAGTAACCATTGTTGAGACATTGCCATGGCATTCCCATCCCCGCTAAGCTTGGCTTCTCAACCGGAACTCTCTGGCTCTATTTAATATGTCATGTTTATTTTACCCAACCCTTTACTCGCTGTAATATAATAATAAAATAATACAGACATGCCTCAGAGAACTCGTACTGAGACAATCTACCTCCCCCCCCCCCCCAGCAGTAGTCAATATTTACGTACATAGACACAGCTCGCATGAAATCGTAGGATTTATTGTTTGCTGTTGGTTTGTGGTAATCTGAGTTAAATAAATGTTATTTGCTTTTGAATGGAGTCTGTTAAATCAATTACAAAAACGTTACCACTTAGGGCGGTTATTGAAACAACCCCCGACATTAGACAATGGGAGTTTTAGCACAAGACTCCCTAAAATACCATGGAAACCACGTTCATAGAAACCTTTCTATATATGTTGGTTACATTTTAAACTAATAATCAATAAATGTCGCACATTTAAGGCTAATAAAAGTGAAATACACAGTCTCATACAAAGTGGCTCATATAAGTCTTAGCCACATATGCTCCGAATTTATTTTGATTCCAATGAGGAACCTAAATGTACTATAACTCCTATCGACCGACAATCTAAATGTTAGCGAGCAAAATCTTCCCGCTGAGAATTTTATTTTCCGTGAACGATATCCCACCGACGAGACTCTATATGTTCTTTAGTGCCATCTCCGTCCACAAAACCTAGCCATACTTCTTCTCCGTCAATATTAATATCCGCAAGCGAAGTAAACCCTCTTAGTGTTTCAATGTTTGTGAGCGATATCTCTCCAATTTGTTCGCTGATGGCATCTAGCCATCGAAAAATACCCGTTACCACACTCCTTCAACAATATAAATATCCGGCGACATCTCTCCGTCGACAATATGATCGCTGGTGGCATCTAGCAGTCGAAAAATACCCGTTACCACTCTCCTTCGACAATATAAATATCCGGCGAGATCTCTCCGTCGACAATATGTTTGCTGGTGGCATCTAGCAGTCGAAAAATACCCGTTACCACTCTCCTTCGACAATATAAATATCCGGCGAGATCTCTCCGTCGACAATTTGTTCGCTGGTGGCATTTAGCCGTCGAAAAATACCTGTTACCACACTCCTTCGACAATATAAATATTCAGCGATATCTCCGTAGACAATATGTTAGCTGGTGGCATCTAGCCGTCGAAAAACACCCGTTACCACACTCCTTCGACAATATAAATATCCGGTGAGATCTCTCCGTCGACAATATGATTGCTGGTGGCATCTAGCAGTCGAAAAATACCCGTTACCACTCTCCTTCGACAATATATTCTTTTTATTTTATAACTACAATTAATATAAATATGTATATACATATGCCAGAATAACAAAATTAATTGACCAAATAGAAAGCCAATTTCTTTGCAATATTTCCATATTTCTTTCTATGTAAGGTGTTGCGACTATTTATTATTTTTCTTTGTTACTATTTTTTATACGCTTTCTTTTTTTTGTCGCTTGCATTTTGTTGCAGTTTCTTTTCGCTTTCCTTTCTCATTTTCCGTATGTGAAGCAAGGTTCGATACCGTTAATCCAGTTTGTTTGTTTGTGATAATCTTAAGTACATTTTTAATCCTAGTGCATTATATATGGTATTATGTCATAATAAAATATATTTTGGTGGGGCCAAAATAAAAATTCATATACATCTTTGAGAAGTAGATTTCTAGTTATGGGAAAGTTGGATCAGGGCCAAAAACATTAGACTTTGAACATGAAGATACACAGTTCGAATCCTATCTGAAACCCGAAAAATTTTATAATTTAGTTGTTGAATACATATTTGAAAAAACTGTATTAACGTCAATTGTCGTCCACTATAGGGTAAAAGAAATGTATTTGAACTTGATTGTATAAATAACAAAGTATTTTATTAACGATTGAAACTTTGTACAAGATATATATCAGGAGACTGTGAGGTAATAGAAGAAATTTAAAAATACCAGTTACTTGTTTTCAAACGGTATAAAAAATTCCTTTGACGTTTCAATTAAGGTTCTTTTACGGGTAATGAGGCAAATCCGTTATTCAGTTGTACAAAAGATAAAGAGAATACAAGGAGAGAACAAAGAATTCCTGGCAAATAATTTCCATTGTCTGCATTGGCTTTAATGTTATGACGATTATATTTACTTGCTCAGAAATACGTTATTTATAAAACAATGGTTCCATTCTAGAGCGCAATTAATATGGAAACTAAATTTGCAAAATCTGGAAAAGAAAAACACTAGCTATATAATGGTATATTGTTGGAATAAAAGTGATAAAAGAAGAGCAAATGCCTTAGTAATATGAGGAAAGATAAACCTACACTTAAGGCAACGGCAATGTGTATAGTGAGTATGTTCAAAGTCATTATATGATGTTTAACCATTGCCATCTAGATACGCGTTAATTACAAGCAAACATTTAGATTCATTCATGCAAAAGTACCACAGAAACGGCCATTAAAAGGCTAATAAATTTTCTTAGCTGACAGATATAATAAATAGAATAGTGAACGGAAAATGCAACAGTTTGATAAAAGATACACTAAAACTAACGCCGAACATAAGGGAAAACTGTTTACTCACAGATCAAAAAAAAGAACTGTAAGAAAACCAGTTTTTTTTGCAAACGTTTGATAAAAGATACACTAAAAGAAACGGTGAACGTAAAGGGAAACTATACACTTACAGATAAATTAAAACGAATTATAAGGAAAACATTTTAATAAGTAAAATACTAAATGGAACTGTAAAAGAATAAAGAAACTGTTCACTTAGAGAAAAATCACATAATACCAACTTAGAACAATGTTTGCTTAAAGATACACTAAAAGGTACACAAAATGAAACTACTCTTTGAGTCAAATACTAAACAGAACGGTAAACAGAAAGTGAATCCGTCAGTTCAAAGTTATAAGACACTGATCGAGAAAAAAAATGTTAATTTAGAGATCCAATTACTGGAAAGAACACAGTTTTTCGAATCATGCACTGAAAATATTAACTCTAAAAAAAAAAAATTATTTTTTTAATTTTTGCAAATAAATTTTCAAACTTTTTTGTGTTATATAAGAGAAAAACATTACTATTATTAAATATATATATATATATATATATATATATATATATATATATATATATATATACATATATACTATATATATATATATATATATATATGCAATAGTATATATATATATATATATATATATATATATATATTTCTCTCTCTCTCTCTCTCTCTATATATATATATACATATATATATATTTTATATATATATATATATATATATATATATATATATAACAATACCAAACTAGTTTACTTTAAAAAGTTGAAAACTGTATTTTACACAAAGTGCTTTTCTCTTTTTCCACTTGAAGCGCTATTGTAACCATCACATTCTCTACAAGCTGTAAATAAAAGTTGTTATTTTTATTCCAGACAACTATGTCGTAACCTCTCTTAACCTTAGAAACTTTCGGCCACTTTGACGTCGCATCCAACTTCTTGTATTTTTTAGAGAATTATTTTCAGTTGAAATATGATATACGACAAACAACTTCCCGAACGTTTTGATATTTATAGCCGAAAAGAAACTTGAATTTAGTTCGAAAGGAAACAAATATTTTGTATTGTTAACGTATTTCCGAAACAAAATAAAGCTGTACACAAGATAAATGGTTAAAAGTGCATAGCTAAGATAGATGAAAACTACATAACTGGTCATTTTTAGTAGTAGGTAATCAATACAATACATACCGTCAGAAAATTAATTATTGCCTTTAATTAATAAAAAGAGCGATATAATTATAAACAATATCCATAACGTTATGAACCGAGCGCATTTAATTAAATAAAATAAAAGTGCTGCAATTAATTCAGAAAAGAAATTTAAGTGCATAGACTGGACAAGCACGTAAAACGTTATAGATTTATGAATCGTTCACCAGGATCTATGTATGAATCTTACTGATTCGGTAGCGATGCGACGATTGTCATCTACATTTTAGGAGTTACCAAAAAATGTTTCTTAATAATATTGTCATAAAGTGTCATAATATTGTCTAAACGGCTCACAATCTAAAGAGAATTTTAAAATAATTTTTAAAAATTTGTTCTGAGATAAATTGAATAATGTATAAGCTCAAAATAATAATATTCAAGAATCTTTCCACCTCTGGCTATTTCCAGATACGTGAGATTGGATATCGATTGTCCCATTACGAGTCAATTTAAAGAAAAATATTTACTCTTGAAAGCGCAAACTCGCACACGCACGCACACACGCACATACACACACACACACACACACACAAAACACACACACACACACACACACATACACACACACACACACACTCACACACAGGTTTACTAAAGCAAAGTGGTACAGCCCCAAGTAAAGAGCAGTAACCATTGTTGAGACATTGCCATGCTATTCCCATCCCCGCTAAGCTTGGCTTCTCAACCGGAACCCTCTGGCTCTATTTAATATGTCATGTTTATTTTACCCAACCCTTTACTCGCTGTAATATAATAATAAAATAATACAGACATGCCTCAGAGAACTCGTACTGAGACAATCTACCTCCCCCCCCCAGCAGTAGTCAATATTTACGTACATAGACACAGCTCGCATGAAATCGTAGGATTTATTGTTTGCTGTTGGTTTGTGGTAATCTGAGTTAAATAAATGTAATTTGCTTTTGAATGGAGTCTGTTAAGTCAATTACAAAAACGTTACCACTTAGGAGCGACTATTGAAACAACCCCCGACATTAGACAATGGGAGTTTTAGCCACATATGCTCCGAATTTATTTTGATTCCAATGAGAAACCTAAATGTACTACAACTCATGTCGACCGACAATCTAAATGTTGGCGAGCAAAATTTCCCGCTGAGAATTTTATTTTCCGTGAACGATATCCCACCGACGAGACTTTATATGTTCTTTAGTGCCATCTAGCCGTCCACAAAACCTAGACATACTTCTTCTCCGCCAATATTAATATCCGCAAGCGAAGTACACCCGCTTAGTGTTTCAATATTTGTGAGCGATATCTCTCCAATTTGTTCGCTGATAGCATCTAGCAATCGAAAAATACCAGTTACCACACTCCTTCAACAATACAAATATCCGGCGATGTCTATCCGTCGACAATATGTTCGCTGGTGGCATCTAGCCATCGAAAAATACCAGTTACCACGCTCCTTCAACAATATAAATATCCGGCGATGTCTCTCCGTCGACAATATGTTCGCTGGTGGCATCTAGCCATCGAAAAATACCAGTTACCACACTTCTTCCACAATATAAATATCTGGCGATATCTCTTCGTCGGTAATACGTTCGCTGATGGCATCTAGCCATCGAAAAATACCCGTTACCACACTCCTTCCACAATATAAATATCTGGCGATATCTCTTCGTCGGTAATACGTTCGCTGATGGCATCTAGCCATCGAAAAATACCCGTTACCACACTCCTTCCACAATATAAATATCTGGCGATATCTCTTCGTCGGTAATACGTTTGCTGATGGCATCTAGCAATCGAAAAAACCCGTTACCACACTCCTTCCACAATATAAATATCTGGCGATATCTCTTCGTCGATAATACGTTCGCTGGAATACACAGTTCGAATCCTATCTGGAACCCGACAAATTTTATAATTTAGTTATTGAATACATATTTGAAAAAAATTGTATTAACATCAATTGTCGTCCACTATAGGGTAAAAGAAATGTATTTGAACTTGATTGTATAAATAACAAAGTATTTTATTAACGATTGAAACTTTGTACTAGATATATATCAGGAGAGTGTGAGGTAATAGAAGAATTTTAAAAATACCCGTTACCTGTTTTCAAACGGTATAAAAAGTTCCTTTGACGTTTCAATTAAGGTTCTTTTACGGGTAATGAGGCAAATCCGTTATTCAGTTGTACAAAAGATAAAGAGAATACAAGGAGAGAACAAAGAATTCCTGGCAAATAATTTCCATTGTCTGCATTGGCTTTAATGTTATGACGATTATATTTACTTGCTCAGAAATACGTTATTTATAAAACAATGGTTCCATTCTAGAGCGCAATTAATATGGAAACTAAATTTGCAAAATCTGGAAAAGAAAAACACTAGCTATATAATGGTATATTGTTGGAATAAAAGTGATAAAAGAAGAGCAAATGCCTTAGTAATATGAGGAAAGATAAACCTACACTTAAGGCAACGGCAATGTGTATAGTGAGTATGTTCAAAGTCATTATATGATGTTTAACCATTGCCATCTAGATACGCGTTAATTACAAGCAAACATTTAGATTGATTCATGCAAAAGTACCACACAAACGGCCATTAAAAGGCTAATAAATAAACTTCCCCCTAAGGTAATGTAATTACACTTTATTGACACCCCCCCTCCTTGATCAGCTGTGAACACACCTCGATCCATATTACGTCGTTAATCATGCTTTATTTTCACGTCGCAAAATACTTAGTTTTATTAATGTTTGTTTCATGAAAAATTGATCATTGCCTTTGAAACTGAAAAATAAAACGACAGTTACGTGAAATATTGATATATTATCCTATAAATAGGAAGATACAAAGGCCAGCGTCGATTCAATTTTTGTTTGTTTGTTTTGGCAATAATAATTTTATATCGATAAAACTCGTTGGTTCTCGATCACATTCCTTGTTCCCTTCACATTGTAACTCAAAAAGGAGCGGATAAAAACAAACAACAAAACACATCCTTGAAACAAAAATACAAACATAAAACACATCACTACTCTCAAAGTGATAATTTATCACATTCTTAAGAATGGTAGCGGGTAGACACAACTCATTCAAGTCATAGAGAGAGGACTTGATTTAGACAGGCCACTTTCTCCCTGTCAGCCACAATTCCCCCTTAATGACAGCACTAGGGAATCATTATCTACTTTCCTTATTTCTATCTTTATTTCACAAATCTCCCCATTTTCTTCTTTATACTTGAAGGTATTAAGGAATCAAGAACCTATTTTAGCTAGAGAGGAGCAGTTGTACTTCAGGAGAGCGACTCTGTATATGTGACGTCATGATCCTCACTACATGCTACAGGCTAAGAGGTATATGACATTGACTAAATCGTATTTAAATTCACAATCCTGCTCGTGCCCCTTTCTCCAAAGCCAAATCAGTAAACGTTTCCTGTAACATCTTGGACACGGTGTAGGAAACAGCTCATAACTTCTGTACATCTTGATAGGATGCTTGCGCCAACCTGAGTACTTACACGTTGTCATTACAGATAAATATTCTATGGATATATTATGCAGTGCACGTTAGAACATCTGTTCAAATAATATAATTTCTCTTAACATAATTTGCCTAAAATTCTGAATCCAGACAGAGTAAAACAATACAGAATATTGAGTTAATTGAGTACACAATGGTGTAAAGTTACTCACCCCCTCCCATTTTCCTGGATCAGATCAAAAACACTGCTGCTTATTTATGGCGCTCGAATCGCAAAATTATGATTAATTCCTGCACTTGGAAATTGTGAATGTGTTTCGCTGAAAATGTTTCGGTTAGAATAGAATCTTTTGGTATTTAAAAAGCGATCAAACAATATGATTATTACTGTCTTAAAAGGATACTAAGAGATTGTGAGTATAAGTAAAATTAAAATAGAGGCATAACCCTCTCCCTGTAGAAAGCATATGGATATTTATCATTACTTGTGTGTACATGAAATTAAACTATCACTATAAATCCGATAAAGAGCTAGTAAAATCCGCTACACAGTTAGTAGAATTGAGGATAGATAGAATTAACTGAAAAACATAGTAGTTTTTAGACTAAAACGAACAATGAAAAACGTCAACTGCCAAGAAAGAGCACCGTTAATTAGTTTTTAGTTACAAACGAAGTCCAGCCGCTTCGAAAAAAAGCTAATACCCTATGGACATTTCAAGACCTAATGAGTTTTGTATTCGTATCACACTTTATAGAGGTCTTGTACTAGTTAAATGATTAGTATACTAAATAGTTTTCAATCACTTTGGCGTGTTTGAAATCAGCATAAGTTTAACTACGTCCAAACTGTTTAATGTTTACATTATTTTATCATAATTTTTTGTTTTTAAAGTAGGCCTAGCCAAGTTTTTATAAATGTGAAACTGGCCTTGATGTCGCCAATTTTTCATATTTCTTCACAGTTTTCTCCATTTTTTCTTTTATTTATCTCGACGTAAGTTTTTTTTTCTTTATCCTTATCTATATTCAGTTCTATTCTCATGTACAAATTAGCAGATTCTTCCCTCTTCAATGTACGGCAACTCTGATTTTTGCTTTGGTCTTGCAACCTTTCAGTGTTCGTTCGCAGTCCGATGTTGTCCAGCATAGCATTACCAGCTACTGTATGTGTTACTTACTAAATTGCTGGGCTATATCTACCACGTTATTTCTCACCTCCAGCAGCTCCAATCCCTGAAGGTATCCAATCCCTGAATGTATCCAATCCCTGAAGGTATCCAATCCCTGAAGGTATCTAATCTCTAAAGGTATCCAATCCCTGAAGGTATCCGATCCCCGAAAGTATCCAATCCCTGAAGGTATCCAATCCCCGAAGGTATCCAATCCCTGAAGGTATCCAATCCCTGAAGGCATCCAATCCCTGAAGGCATCCAATCCCTGAAGGCATCCAATCCCTGAAGGCATCCAATCCCTGAAGGTATCCAATCCCTGAAGGCATCCAATCCCTGAAGGCATCCAATCCCTGAAGGCATCCTATCCCTGAAGGCATCCAATCCCTGAAGGTATCCAATCCCTGAAGGTATCTAATCCCTGAAGGTATCCAATCCCTGAAGGCATCCAATCCCTGAAGGTATCCAATCCCTGAAGGTATCCAATCCCTGAAGGCATCCTATCCCTGAAGGCATCCAATCCCTGAAGGTATCCAATCCCTGAAGGCATCCAAGCCCTGAAGGCATCCAATCCCTGAAGGCATCCTATCCCTGAAGGCATCCAATCCCTGAAGGTATCCAATCCCTGAAGGTATCTGATCCCTGAAGATATCCAATCCCTGAAGGCATCCAATCCCTGAAGGCATCCAATCCCTGAAGGTATCCAATCCCTGAAGGTATCCAATCCCTGAAGGTATTTCATGAAAATACGACTTCTCCTTAATGGTAGTCGTGAAGCTAAGATGTATTTCCCGCATAAAATATGAAGGGTGGGAAAGCGCACGTTAACGTTTTAATTAACAGATAAGCCGGGCAACAGGTTAGCTTTGATTTAATTCTGGAAACGCTAATCCCTCGTCGTTACGTTCCATCCCCGGGGATTACAGTATAATCGCTAGAAATGCTACGCAACAGGGTTTAATATCAGTTTGCCGGTGAAACAAACAGTACGGAACAGGAATTGAAATGTCTCAGTCAGATCTGAGTTTCAATGTCTGTGAAGAAATCAATTGCGGAAGAAAGTAATAGCATTAAGTTGAAGAGAAGACGTGACTGTACCAACAGTTTTGCTATTTTACGGCTGTGGCTTGCACTCTCGTTACTTGAAGATAAAACGATTATGACATTTTTAATTCGTTTAAAATACAATTTCTGTATAACATTTTTATGAGAAATATTACCTAATTCACATTTTTAAATTGCAGTGCTTTTATCTATTTCGAGGATGAATAAAAAAGGAAGGTTGTCGATCATACATAGCAGGAATATAAACCTTTCAGCAGACTTTATAAAATTTATTTAGTTCCTGTATTGTAAATTAAAATTTTTTGAAAAGATATTAATAAATGAAAATTCTCTTTTTAAGGTTAATAAATGTTGAGCATGAATGTAAATTAGTAGGGGCTAACACATTAGGCTAAAGTTACTGGGGTTAGACTTTTATTGTATTAAAATTTTGTTATTATTAAGTTTATTATTCTGTACTTTTACCAAAGATTGAAATTAGTTATATTAATAATAATACCCACAATATTGTGCAAATATGTTTATTTATTCACGCAAAGCATTATAGTGATTCTCGAAAATACATAGTGACTAGTAAATTCTACAGAATAATAATTCATCTCTATTTAATGTTACTACAGTGTGTGCAAATATTTTATTTGCATATTATAAGAAAAAAAGAATAATAATTACGCTGATAACGTACGTCTTAACAATAAACACGTTATTGAAAGTTAAAGGAAAATTGAAGCCATTCCTTCACTTCAGCAACCGGTTAGTTTACGCTAGAAAACTATTGCAATTTTTCTATTCAAATATATACTAACCGGATATACATAATAGATACATGTGTGTGTGTGTGTTGTATTAATTTTGCAACACTGTTTTCTTGTATTTATTTATCATTTAGACTATAATGCTCTTAAACTAGAATCTTACTTGGTGCGTGTTATATGCGTGTTAACTTTCGAAGACTATGGGTGTTTTCATTATCAAGCATCAACTGAAAATCGGAGTTAAGAAAACGTAATATATATATATATATATATATATATATATATATATATATATATATATATATATATATATATATATATATATTCATAGAGTTTTTAAAATTCCTACCGTATCTGTCCGATATTTGTAGGTGTTAACGCTGTGTTTCCACTGCGACCAAGATAATAAATATTAGCTGTAATGGCTTTGGAGATAAAATGAAAATAAAGAAATCTTTGTACGCCCGCAGCGGACGTAAACAACAGCCATTAAGCGTGAGCTCACTAAAAATGACAATAATTAATCTGCATCAAGGCATGTCATATCGAAATCATCTGGCTGCATTAAATAGGTGTTATTAATGGTACAAGTAGTCCAAATATCACTACCTTTACGGCGTTATTATATAATATAATATTTACAGATATTCTGTAATTATAAGTAGACTATTATTTATACCGTAAATGATCTGCAATTTATAAGTAGTGAATTATTTACAGTTAATTTACAATTTATAAGTAGACTGTATGTTATTTATACTGTAGATAATCGGCGATTTATAATTACACTATTATTTAAGAAATAATTTGAAATTCATATTCAGTCTATTGTAATTATAAAATGTTCTTATATTATTTATAAATAATATGCAAATTGTAAATAGTCTATTACTTAAAGATAATCTGTATATTTATTAGTAGTTCAATATTTGAATAAAATATCCCTTTTGTAAGCAGTCTGCTATTTATGGAAAAAGTAAAATTTATAATTTATTCATTAGTTACAGACTGCAATTTATTTTTGTACTTATGAGAAATATTCTTAATTCCTCGGAAGTAAAATATTTTTTTTACAATTATTTAATGGGTCGGGAAAAACTGAGAACTGAAAAGAGGGAAATTTTTGTTGAGAAAAAAAGTTGAGAAAAGTATTTCTTGTGGGCGTGGCTACAACTCCTCGAACACACAAGTGAAGCAATTTGAAATTGCGGAAGCTAAGGGAACCCGCCCTGCAGGTGGCGTGGCGGAGAGATTTATAGACTCAGCGGGGAAACACGGTACTTTACAATTTTAAAGCAATGGTTGCAAACGGAATCTCATTACATCCTCTATCGAGAAATGAAGACGTCCTTAATTTTGTCAAAGAAGGCCCAAACCCTGTGCCTTATACACTGTCCAAACCCTGTGGTTTATACGTCATAACTTATATTTACATTTACGTAATTATATTTATATTCTCCCGCTTGTTACTCGTAGGTAATTCAAAATGTTCTTAAACTGAATGGTTTGTAAAATTTGCTAGTGAAATCCAGTGAAAGGTTATTATTAAATTTTAAAACATAAAAGTTTTAAAAATGTCTATCGGTTGCTCAGGATAGGTTCTACAAAACCAGCTCAATGATTAATAATATTCAAATAAGGGGACAGATAAGTAAAGATGTAACTATAATATATAAATTGCATGGTCATTTTTAATTTTCAAAAATGTTTACTACCCCATGTATTAGTTTTAATAGAAAGTCAATATAGATAGGCAAAACTAAATAACGACCATGGGGAGATACAAGTATGTGTGCTTTTGTCCAATCAATGGCATAATATTCCGATTGACGATAACACTACTACTTGGCTGCCACCCAAAGCACCGCACTGACCCGTTTTCCAGTTCGGTCTAGACGGCATTACAGTCACTCTCAGTGCATCGCACTCTCATCCCTTGATTAAATATTGTAGGGTCCCGAACTGCTCAGTATAAGAGAACATTTGCGTGGTTTATTGCATCAGAACGAGTGTGCTAACCCCTTGTAACCATTTCAAACAAAATAAAATTCCCAGTATAGTATGTATTATATAACCTGTCTTGTAAACCCATGCTGATTTAAACGTGCCTTATCACTTGCAGCCGTCCGAAGCTGCTTCCTTGATAAATCACTTAGTAACATCCCGACTAAATAAATTAACTTTCTTACCATAACTATAATTTCCAAATTTCTATAGAATATTCGAAAAGTACGTAACATGTAAGATAAATGATACCAATCATAAATTGTTCAATTTGATTGTTACGGAACGTAAACAGACTATGTCTATATTTTGTGTGTGTTTGGTGTTAACTATTTCATCTTTGGTATCTTTCTTTCTATATTATTAAGTAATTTTTAAGTATTCGATAGAAATTTTGAAATTAAAATTAGAACAAAACAGTTAATTCAATTAGTTGGGATGCTAGTACGTGACTCAATAAGGAGTTTGCTGGTTGCTGCAAGTGATAAGGCGCGTCCGAGGCAGCTCGAATATACAAGACATGTTACATAATACGGACTATATTAGAAATGATCGAATAACTAACTGTACAGTACTTGCCTTTACGGCCAAATCAAACAGACCTCCACTCTGCAAAACGTCGGTCAGCAACTGATTCAGCTATTTGCACACCGGATATTGAATCGATAAGTACTTGCACCCGGTGTGCATGGCTGCCTCTACATTCCCATTGCATTTAACATTATTTCAAAGTTTAATAAATTTAACAGGAATACTGTCATTAACTTTAGTTGGCTGAGGTACAGATCCGTGGAACTAGATTAGTTTATGCTGAGTGCAGCGGTATTAGAGAAAAGCTTTTTATTTCTACTGTACCAATCCAAAGAACTAGAAATGCAAACGAATGAACGGTAACTACGAAATACCCTTCTTTAATAGATTTCTCAACTAATTCACACTTTTATAACACAAAATATAACTTACAACGAATCTATACGGTTCCAATGAAAATTGTTACTAACAATATGGGCTACCGCTACAGCATACATAAACGTTATAGCCTACGGCAAACATAAAATTTGTAACTTACGGTATTTTATAAACGCTAAATCCTACAGCTTACATAACCTTATAACCTACGGCATCCATAAACGTTTAAGCCTACGGCATACATGAATTTATAACCTACGGCATCCATAAACGTTAAAGCCTACGGCATCCATAAACGTTAAAGCCTATGGCATACATGAACTTATAACCTACGGCATGCATAAACGTTAAAGCCTACGGTAATAAATCAACGTTATAGCCTACGGCAAACATAAAACTTATAACTTACAGTATTTCATAAACGCTAAATCCTACAGCTTACATAACCTTATAATCTACGGCGTCCATAAACGTTATAGCCTACGATAATAAATGAACGTTATAGCCTATGGCGTACGTAAATATTATAGCCTACGGTATAAATAAACGTTATAACCTACTCCATACGTAAACGTTATTGTCTACAACATACTCAACGTTTTAACTTACGGCATACGTAAACATTATAGCCTAAGGAATAAATAAATGTTATAACCTACGGCATACGTAAACATTATAGCCTAAGTCATAGATAAACGTTATACCCTACGGAATACGTAAACATTATAGCTACAGCATACATAAATGTTACAGCCTACGCCCTACATGTACGATTTAAAATGTTTCTATGTTTTCTATGGTTAAACAATTGCTTACAACTCTCTTTTCTACGATCAAATTAAATCCAATGTAATATATTTTAAACTAGGGATGGGCCGATTCCTAAAATTTTCGATTCCGATTCCGATTCCGATTCTAACATTTTCCGTTCGATTCTCGATTCTTTAGTCGATTCTCGATTCTTTCAAGTTTTATTATCTTACATTCTAGTTCTCTAATAATTAATTTAGCTAACATCTTGGTCATATGGCAAAACCTTTTAAAAGATCTGTTTTAATGTAATAGGCTACACAAAACCTTCAACCTTGATTTATCAATAGGAATTTTTTTAAACATAAAAACATATCAGATTAAAGTAATGACTTATTTTAAAGTTAAAAATGTGAACTTTACTTATTTTATAATGTTTAAAAACATTCTTAAGCCTATTTACATTATCTCCCAAACAAAACAAAAATTAAAAACAAACGAACAACATAAAAAGTAAAAACTTAATACAAATAGTATAGTTTTTAATATTTAAAAGTCTGGCAGGTAATGTACATTTCTGTTCAAAAACACAAGCATCTAAACACGTTGTGGGTCAAGCTAGTTTCATTGCTTGTCATATATCTCCGATGGGATTAAAAACATGATGTTATTCTAAGAGCTTTTTGTCTGTAGTTACGGGCCGACACACATATTTGTTATAACGTATTGTAATGATTTTCACTACTGTTTTCAAAATTTCACAAAACCTTGTCTGAAACATTGACTAAATATTTAGTTGTAAAATAATCCTTAAAAACGGACTTTGTAAAAGTTAAGTACAAACATTGATACACTTAGATAAACTCATCCTTACTAGGAAGTAAATTATAACTTAAATTCCTTAACAAGTAAATTATTTGGTGTTAAAACTTTTACTTAATATGAATCTTGGATAGTATTTACTGGACCTGTAGCATTACTTATCAGAGAGAGAATATATTACACTTTAGTTCTATATTCAAAATATTTATAAACTCACAAATCAATCACATGTGACACGTTTACGTGTCTTAGTGATAGGCGCAAAAACACTGTTATCACCAGTCAGTTTATTATTTGGGTAGCCGGAACATGAAATTATGGTTTTGTTGTTTCTTGCTAACACAAAACACAAAAAATATCAAAACAGTGTTGCACAGATAATAAAATTTAATTAAATCAAAAACAATGTCGGGTAAATTGGTCCGACGGAGTTTATTTACGTTTCATTTACGGTAGGAAAAAACTATGTTGGGCCAGTTGGTCCGACACGTATTTTTATAAATATTATGATGAGAAACGTATATTCATACTTAGATATGATAGGGGAACAAAGTATAAGAACACGTGATTTAAAAATGAGCTTAAAATATTTTGGCAATTCTCTATGAAAACGCGATATTATGGCCGGCAGCTAAAGTATTAAGGTACAGTGACGCGTTCGCTTTGTTTGTTAAACTACACGAACTATTTCACCTGTAAGTTTATATTACTGTACATTATTTTGCTACATTTTTAGCTACTGTGCGGATCTGTTTATCATGTAATAAATAGTTTCATTTGCTATTACAATCGTGTTTATTTTCTTTTCGCTCCGAAATATATTACATTACTGTGAGAGTAATATCTGTCTATAATATAATTTATTGAGGTTAAGTTTCGGAGGAATAATACGGTGTTTCTGTTATCCGTCTATTCGCTCAACCATCATGGCCACGGTTAATCGAGTTTTTACTGTACTTTTTTGTGTTTTGTTCTGACGTCTATAAATCAGTGGCAGTAAGACACGTGGGAGAGAGAGAGAGAGAGAGAGAGAGTATCGAACCCGCTCTAGTGAGAGAGAGAGACGAGCGATGTCAAACTACCAGAAATGGTTACGATCTTGATTGCTGTTGCTTCATAAATAATAATATTTTCGTTTACTTTAATCATTTAATTAATTCAAATCAACCAATACATAAATAAGATATAGTTGGTAATTAATTATGTTTCCAATAAATTACTCCACACACATATCTTAATAGTTAACAAAATAGGAATCGGAATCGACACTTTTATGATGAAGAATCGAGTATCGACGATTCCTCGATACCACCTAGAATCGACGATTCCTGGAATCGAGAATAGGAATCGGCCCATCTCTATTTTAAACACTTTGGTTTGCCCTTTGTAGACATTTTCTTGCCCTACAATTAGTTCGATTCTCGCTCTCACGCGTTTAATTTCTCGTTAAGAGTTGAAGAGCCAGACCCGCTTCTTTAAAACTTTTTCTACAACATTTAATATTTCCAGACGCCCAGCTCTTCTGGGTGATCCTACTCGATTAATTTGCCAATTATGTAATAGAAAATAAAACTTCCAGCATCTCAATTTTCCAAAACGCGATGAACATTATTTAAAACTAGTCAGAAGTTTTATACTAAAAATTAAAATAGTTGAGAATTTTAAGAAAACACACCGTAAAAATTTAAAGAGAATAACTTTCAATCTTATAGGAGGCAAGAGAATTCCTCTATAGATTGGCAAAGCTACTAAGTCAATATGTTTAAAAATTCGTTTATTAATTCATAAAACCTTTAAAAATAGTAAAAGCAAAACGAATAATATTGTTACAATGCACTTAATTTAATCCAAAAAGCTACTTGAGAGATCACATTTATAATATAGCAATACTACTAAGCTTACCTTATAACTCGGTCTTCCAACACTGAAGAGACAATTTATGTTGCCGAAACATGTTTGATTAAAAAAATATATTATCTACGTTATCGATATGAGTCGTAAGTTTCGTGGTCTTTTATAATAACTATAAGTGTAGTAGTGTTATAGGTTATAATAGTTATAAGTGTTTTACTTATAACTAGATTATAAACTACAATGCGTTAGTTTCGGAAGAGTTGGATCCAGTTAGCAACCCACTCCTGCGACTGCCGGTTTCCTCCCTCCGGTCTCCTCTAACTATAAAACAAGGCCCATGCTATGTAGATACCCAAACGTTTATCGCTCATACATAATTATTATATTTATACTTGAATCTTTTCAATTACAAGATATCTCACCTCCCGGAGTTCCAATTTGCCCACGATTATCTGTCCAACGGTCCCGTCGCGCCTTCTAAATTACAGGCTCGCTTCGTACAAAAACAAGATAATTTTACCCCTCCTCTCTCCCGGCTCGAACAGAGTGAATAATAAGAAAGCGAAATCTATTATCGGGGAATCTGTTTTGACAGTGAAATGAGGTTGATTGCTTTAAATCTTACAACGTTGATATATCGCAGCCCTTCGGGGTTGGGGGGGGGGGTGGTTAGTGTAAAGGTACAAAGATCCAAGTCATTTCTAATAAAATTAAAGACCCATTCACGTGTTTACATATAAAAATACTTTGTTAATTAAGCCAATACATAACACAAAGACAATGGTTTTGGAAAACATATTATCGAAATTGTCGCGAAAATCGGTAACGACAAATCTGTTTAAGCTTATATGTGGAAATTGTATTTAAAAAAAGTAATATGGAAAAAAAACTACTGATGTCGACAAAGAATAGTTTTATTTTAGTTACTTTTTATTTTATAATTACAATTAACATAAATATGTATATAGGTCTTCATATGACAGAATTACAATATTAGGTGAGAGAATAGAAAGCCAATTTCCTTGCAATTTTCAATTTTCCTCTTTACATATTATATGGTGTTGGACTATTAGTGTATTTTTGTTTGTTACTATTTATTCACTTTCTTTTTTTCGTTTCTAATGTTTGAAGCTGATGGTGGTTTACAATTTCTCCATCTTATCCAACTCTTGTAATGCCACACTATTGCAAGGAAAGTCTTATTATTATTATTTCATAAGAATATTATTATTATTATTATATTGTTATTTTTTCATATTCATTTTTAAGTAATTGATTTCTAGCTACGGCTTAGTGCAAAGTGCTGAACTTCAAACATGTACCTCTGTTCGAATCCGATCGGAACATCGAATTTTTAAAATTTAAATTACTGAATAAATTTTTGAAAAAACTTTATTAACATCAATTGTGATCCATTATAAGTTAAAAAGATGTATTTGAACTTGTTTTGATGAATAAAATAGTATTTTATAAAAGTACTTATAAAAAAGTATATATATATATCAAAAAAGGGTGAGCTAATAGAAGGAATTGAATGAAAAGAAATATTATTTGTCATCTTTTGGTGAAGAATGAGATAGGAATAGTAAAGCAGACGTATTGTGACACAGGCACCTTTCTGAATATTTTACAAAGAATATACGTCTTAAAAACAAGTAGTAAAATGACTGTCAACATGATCGTTTCGTTAAACTTCTTGACAACAAACAAGAAGAATAAAACAATTATAGTGAGTGGGTCTGGCCTACATATTTGAACACTTAATCATAGAATGTAGGCCACTTATTACAGGTTTTAATATAATCTATTTATAGAAGTTTCTAAAAAACCTTTATTAAATGTTTAAAAAAATTACTAATTAATAATTTTGTTTAACTAATATAATTGAAAACTATTCGTAAAAAAAGACAGACGCGCCTAAGAAAGATTTCATTTTAAAAAATTAGATTAAAAATATACCTCATTCTTATCATTATACTGAATCAATTAAAGTAATATTTGTCGAAATATAAAAAAGATAATATATATTTACTAACTCATAAAAAGTATTTAATAAAATTTCTTCTTGATAGTGTAAGTAAAATAACATAATCTGCGTCTTAAAACAATTGTTGTAGAACATAACCTATAACCTAAAATCTGCTGTTATGAGAAATCATGTTGTCTTTGAATTTACTTTGAATATTAAATAGCACTTCTTGTTTCACGGCAAGCCGAAGATTTTTCTGCGTGTAAAACTTACATAGCCAGGCCTGCCATAAAAAATAGTCATTTCAAAAACGTTTAAGGCAAAATAAATTGACTAAGGTGAAAAGGACTTCATGGTGGAGCCAAAAACACGTATAAAAGATCAAAACTGTAAAATTATTGTCAAATTCTCGAATATAACAAAAACTCGAGGAGCATGTCAATTAAATCATTAAAAATAAAAGTTAATTTCACTGATCTCATTTTTAAATAGTCAAATCAATCAAATTCCTAAATATTTGTTGAAATGGGACAAACACTTTTAACATTTAAGAAATGTTTTTCATAACACTTTGGTAAATATGAAAATGTATGGACCGTTAGCGATTTTTTCTAAATTTAATAAGACTCCAATAACAGTTTACAAAATGAATTTTTTATGACAAGAGTTATAATTTTTTTTTAAGACTTTTTTAAGATATCAATTTTCCAGAACACTAACAGCAACGTGATTTTTAAAATGTAAAAAGGTATGAAAAACAAATCAATTTGTTTCTAAACACAATTTCTGCGATGAAGCATTCTAAAAAGTCTTTGCATTTTGTCATTTTTCAGAATATACAATTTTCAAGTTACGAAGATTTCAAATTTAAACCCACAACCTCATATTAAGGATGTGATACCTTCTGATTTTAGTCACTGACAAGGCTATGGGTGACTGTTAAGCCTACTATTGGGCTCAAGAAAGGGTCTTGGATCGAGTGGAGTCGCGAAGAAATATACAGCTCATAGTTGCTGAAACAAGGTTAAAGTTAGAAAGATGGGAGTTTGAAGGGAATTCTGTTTAAAATGAGCAGAGAGGTCTAAGGCCTGTTAATTATTATTTTATATAGATACCAAAAATAAAACCAATTCCCATGTGCTACATGAGGAGACAGGTTAAACGGGCAGCTCAAACCATCAGTCCGGGTGACGGAACTATTTAACAGTAGTTGGGAGTCATGAAACGACTGTGAGACGTGCACGTTATGACAGCGACTACTTCATCCTCAATGTTAAACGTATTTACCCTCAGTAATATGTTCCTACCCAAGGACAGATAGTTCTCAACCTTCACTCACCCACCTCGCCAAACTCTCCATCTGTCTTCCTCCATCTAGTATTATCTACAAAAATATGTATTTGTAAATTTGATATTCAGTTTTTGGATTTTGTTCCGGTTCCCGAGTAAACTATTGAGATTTTCAACTTGTAAATTTATGTCGTTATATTTTATAAATCAAAATTATTTTCACTCTTTGTAGCGATGATACCATGCTATGCTAATAAATTATGAATTTTGATACAAACCTTTTTATTGCATTTATCATTTTGGTAGAGTAAATGGTTTTTGTATAAATTGACATTCAAGAAATTAGATAATTCGGGTAATTCTCCAGTCGCGATGCGAGCATCATGCTTTACGCAGTCGGTTTTCTCCTTGTTTAACTAATTTCCGCCCCTTCAAAGCCCATGTTTGAACTCTGTGCTTAAACACGGATGGCTGTAAATGTAGTTCCTGGCGAGTTCTGTTTTGCTAGATCCTTTTTCACAAGTAATATATTCTATGCATTTGAGAATATATAAGTGTTTTATAGTTAGGGGTGGAAATACCAAACACTTTTTGGAAGGAAACCACGTAAATCTACATTCATAGATATTTTAATTGCATAAAGTAAAATAATTGTATAAATAAAAACAAAATTAATGTCGGTCATAAACTTTGAAACTGCAAATAATCCAAAATAATTCATTTAAATTATAAGACTATTGTTTTCGATGATTTCATTAAAATCAACGTTTTAGGAAATATTTTGTTATATGAGCTAAATTAAAATATCTTTTAACATAACAAGAATCACAACAAATAAAAACTAATAGAAGGTTTGACAGTTGAATATTTTTTTCAAGTGTCTTTGAAAAACTGTATTCGTGGTAATTGTAGCCGAATTTGGTTACGCCTTCTGATGTAACACCACCTCAGCCGTAACGTATTATTTTGGCAGTACATTCATATGCGATTCCCTTACGAAACACTCAAAAAGGGCAAGAGAATTGCCTTTAGCTTACAAGGATGTAACGTTAAATTGTTCCTATCTTGAATGCGGTCTTACGTTTCTTGAAATGAAAATAGAAGACTGACGGTATTTTTATTTTTTTGTTGCGTGTTAAATACTGTAGTAGTCGTCTTGGAAAATTTCAAGGATCAATTTACGAAAACCCTGCATTCAGGAACTCTCAGCAAAGGAAGTAGTATGTTTACGAATAGATTCCCGTGTGTGTGTGTGTGTGTGTGTGTGTGTTAATAGTTATAATAATAATTTTGTGCTATCTCATTAGTTTCCGGTCTTTGCGATCTAGTATTTGGACTGGTTGTACCAATCACTATTTTATCAATATCTTAATGTGTGTAATTTTAAAACCATTACAAAACCCTACATTTACAAATTTTAGTTCAAAATTAATTATATAGTAAATATTAACATTAACTGTATACTTTAAAAAAATAATTAGGTTACCGACATAGACCCATTTTCTCAACTTTCGGCTAAAATAAATTTAATAAAAGCTTCAAAACCAGTTCTAGTAAAGGTGTTAATCTTTACGGATTAGTGACATAAGTTAATTTCACTGAATATTGATGCATCAAAACTAGACTACGATTAACGATAATAGCCCTACTGGGCAACGAAGGTGGCTTCTATCAGCTGTTTACACTGTTTCCACTGTTATGTAAATCTTTGTTCCAAGGTATATTTACTTCTGTTTAAACTGGATTTAAATCAAGCTTCAATTACTAACTCTTACAATGCCATTGTTATTAGTTCGATCAGTTCCAACCATTTAACATTTCTACTTTTTAGCTGTCTAAACGATAATCATCATACGTCTATATTCTGCATTGATAACAACCTCCTTCAAACCAGCCAAAACAAACGATTGTTGGTGTTGTTTAAGGTTAACTGTGGTTCTTTCAATCTCAATCAACTACATTTTTTTGCCTTCAGTTCAAATTGTTTCTGTTCTACATTCTCTCTCTCTTTCTCGCTCGTTCTCTCTCTCTCTCTCTCTCTTCCTCTCTTTCTCTCTGTCCTCTCGGTCTTTCTTTCGAACATAACTCTATTTGAAACGTCCATTTAAGGGGCACTATAATTCTCCGAATCCCATTTCAGGCTCTTTTGCTCTTACAAATACATTTAGTATGAAATATTTCTACTATATCTAGCATTGACCAGCTATTAATTGTTAATTTATTTCGATTAGCTTCCATATATAACAAGTAATATGAAAAGCAATTTTTAAGTCAATTCCTACTTCAATCAACAAAGATAAATTTTATTATAGTTTCTTTGTTTTATAATTACATTTAATACGAGTATAAAGAGGTATGTGTGCGTGTGTGTGTGTGTGTGTGTGTGTTGCGACGGGCAGAATCGGGATTAACAAATACCGTCGCAATGATATTGAAATTTCGTAATTTAAAAATGTGAAAGCTAAGCCATTAGCAGGGATAAGGGGTTTAGTATATTTTCAAAAACAAGTGAATTACATGGAAAGGAGAGAAAACCTCAAAATACACCTACAACCACCATCGACATTCGAGGAGACGAGGTTTTTCAAAAGGAGAGAGATATGCCATGTACCAAAAATCGCGAAAACGCCAAATAAAGGATTTAAACCAAAATTAAAGAAAGAGACAAGAATTTGATCATTTTGGAGTGAGGCTGCCTTGTGTGAGAAAGGTAAATAAAAGCGACGGTTATTGTCGCCTGATGTCTTGACGTAAATTATAAAAGCATTGGTCGACAAAACGTGGTGTGATATACGTTTTGTGGGAACGCAAAAGCCAAGCGGAGGGGAAGAGCGCAGCGTGGCTCGAGACTTCGAACGGTAACCAACGTGTAAGTGCGCTCCAGGTCATAAGCCTTTGTTTTCAATTTTGTGATCTGTAAATGAAGAAGTGGTGATGACGGTCTAAGGGCGAGAGTAGGTGGCGCCGAAATGTAGCTGCAAGTGTGATGGGAACTCTTTCGGAGAAAGGGATTTCTCCAAAAGTGGTTTCCTTAGTTAACATCAACGCGGTGGCGTTCTCAGCAGTTTGTTAAGTGTTATAATGGGAACATTAGAGCATATGTAATAAATTTTAAAAGACAGTGCTTCTAAATTTAAATTAAAACTTGTTGTTAATGAACAGTGAAAAAATGAGCAGTGAAAATAAAATTAAATAAAAGTGGACTTGAAAATTTTAAATTTAAACTATAAAATAGAACCCTAAAAAAGAAAAAATTATAATTAAATTTTAAACAGGACGATGCAAATAAATAAATGGAAAGTGGAAAGTCAAATTTTTCCGAGTTTCGAAGTGGGGACATAACACTCAACCATTTCAACTCATAAGGAACATCCTGGGCGTTGGAGACAAAGACTTCGCAGTAGGGACGCCAACAGCCAAGATCAGGGACGGCTTCATTCCACCATGGCCACCCCAGAAACAACGATCTCGAGGGAGAAGAAAGAGTAATCGACCTGGATTTAGGAGTGATCCTGAGTTTAAGGTCAGAGGTTAATTTCTCTCTTTTTAATTTGATTAAAAATTTTATATTGAATATTTTTTGGGGAAAGTTGACATTTTATTAATTTAAATTCAAATAAAATTTCTTTTTAGAGTTGAAGAATTTTCAAGAAATGTCTTATTGTTATAATAAATAATGTCATATTATTAACTGTTCTTAAATAGAGAAAAATTGCTTATTGAATTAACTTCTAAATTATAAATAACAATTGTTTAGTTTAAAGGGTTACTTTGTTTTTTAATATGATTGCTGTTTTTAAATATATTAAATAGTTAAAGGGGTAAATGGCTTATTGTTATGACAAATAATTTCATATTATTAACTGTACTTAAATAGAGAACAATGTCTTATTGAATTAACTTCTAAATTATAAATATCGATTGTTTAGTTTAAAGGGTTACTTTGTTTTTTAATATAATTGCTGTTTTAAAATGTGTTAATTAGTTAAAGAGGTAAATGGTTAATTCCTACGACAAATTTTTTCAGATTATTAATTGTTTTGGCAGGATGTAAATTGTTTACATATGTCACTCATGTTTTTAAAGTATCAAATATTGAATTAAAAGTAGGTTAAAAAGGGAAGGATGGTTATGTTTATTTAAAGAATTATGTAATTTCGATTTAAATATTAAAAGATTAAAGGGAACTCAGATAAAATAAAATTTTCCATCTGGAACTAATAATTAAAGATAAAATTTCTCAGAACTTGTAATATAAAAAATAATAGACAAAGAAAGATTAAAATAAATGTAGTATTCAATATTTACAGAGCTAGTAGATGTAAGATGGGTACAAAATGTCCTGTAGTAATAAATTAAAAAATAAATGAAAAACGTATTTTTTACTAACTTACCAACAAAGCAATAGTGTTGTTATTTAAAACAGATTTCTTACACACTACTAAAACTAAAGGGTAATTTCGCCATAAAGATGCCTTCAAAGAACTCATTCCCCGGGAAATACGTATCCAAAGGGTTAAATTTCACAAGTTAGGTTTTTTATATTAAAGTCCAGTGACTTGTTCTCTGGCAGATTTTGGCGGGTAATTGCACAGTATCCTAGTTCTGGCTAGGATAGGCCTTGTCAAAATTCTGAGCTTCCGGCGGGGCAAAGGGTAGAGGCAGAGGCGCTCTCCGCTGCAGTGTGTGTGTGTGTGTGTGTGTGTGTGTGTGTGTGTGTGTGTGTGTGTGTGTGTGTGTGTGTGTGTGTGTGTGTCAGAATAACAATATTAAGTGACAAAATAGAAAGCGAATTTGCTTGCAATTTTCCATTTTCCTTCCTATGGAAGATGTTGGACTATTATTTTTTGTTTGTTATTATTTATATGCTTTTTTTTTGTTGCTTGCATTGTGCTGTTTCATTTCGCTTTCCTTTCACATTGTTCGTTTTTTATACCGTTAATCCAGTCTGTTTGTTTATATTATTCTATTCATACGTTTTTAATCCTAGTGCATTATTTATTATATTGTACATAGCAACAATTTAAGGTTGTATAATGGTGGTTTCTACGACGACGGATTGGGGGCAAAGAAAATTCTTACCACCTACTTCTTTGAGAAATACTTTTATAGTTAGGGAAAGTTGGCTCAGTGCCAAAAGCGACTTTAGACATGAAGATACTCAGTTCGAATCCGGCATAGACTCCAATTATTTTATTATTGAATAAATTTTTTTTTAACTATCAACATCAATTGTCATCTACTACAGGTTTAGAAAAATGTATTTGAACCAGATTGAATGAATAAAAAAGGTATTTGATTAACGATTGAAAATGTGTACAAGATTTATATCAGGAGAGTGTGATGTAATAAAAGGAATTTAAAACACCATTATTTATATAAAACCTAGCAAAAACATAAGATATTATAACAACCCTATTTACTTCTTCGCTGTGTAGGCTACATTATGCAACACTGTACTACTATTAAAAATGGAGTTTTAGCTGCCACATATTTCTCTGTAAGAAACAGATCTACTGCCCTCCGCCCGAGACATATCAAGGGACATAACCATATTTACCATTAAATGACCAGGTTTACTCCTTATAGATTATCCCATTGTTAATGTTTAATCTGAAAAATTATTTACCTTTCTACTTCGGCCTCTGCCTTGATTATAAAAGCAGTGAATAAAAACATGAATTTCAATTACAGCGTCATTAAGGAGCTGTTGGAGAGCTTCGGTCGGATCGAACCTTTGCACTAATTGTAAATTTATTTCGCCAGAACGCCGAGAGGGCGTTACATGTATATATGCAAATTAGAGGCGAGTCGGGCTAATCGCACAGCTTGGCCGCGTCACGAAGTGAACTCGGCTCGGCCTTGGAGCACTTTACACCGCACTAAACACGGAAACTGATTAGGCCGCGACCGTTCATGCGGTTGCCTGATCCTGTTGTTATTTGCAATAACTTCAGACAACTTTCCTGCGATAAAACCAAAAATACTTACTGCTGGCATTTAGAAAACGGCGCAAAGCAAGTGTTTATTTAAAAACCAGTTTTGGAAGAACGGTGATGAAGGCTAAATGTTCAAAACAAAAATAACGTTTGTAACATACTGGAACTGAAAAGAAAGAGGAAAACAAATTGATTGAAGCGTGTTCTGCTAAAAAGTCTAAGATTCCCCCTGAGCGAGAAACCGTCGCAGAAGGATTTAAAATGACAAGCGTAGACCCTAAATGAAGAGAAGCAGAATAGACTGAAGAAGGGATGAAGCAGTGATAGGTGGGTAGTATTCACATACATTTACTATTTCAACTGTACGTTGAGCATTGCGTTTAAAGCGATAAATAATATAGGAGGATAAGTAAGAGATTATCAGTAATAGAAGCTTAAATAATTAAAAAATTATAGATGGTGTGAAGGTAGAACTGAGGAAGAGACTCAATGATCCTCTGGTACGTAGAGTTGTGGTAAACTCCATTTCATATGGACAGGGTTGCTAAAACTAGACCTACTCTTTACCAGGTACCTACGAACTATATAACACTGGTAAACATGCAAAGATGTGAGAAAGAGAATAAAAAAGGATATATTGTGTAAAGGAAGAACTGAGGAAGAGACTCAATGATCTTTTGGTACGTAGAGTTGTGGTAAACTCCATTTCATATGGACAGGGTTGCTAAAACCAGACCTACTCTTTATCAGGTACTTACGAACTGTATAGGACTGGTAAACATACAAAGATGTATTAAAAAGGATAAAAAAGGATATGTGGAGTTTACTTTCAGCCACTTAAGACTAAGAAGGAACAAGGATAGGTAGAGTAGCCCTTATAAGAAAATAAGAAAGATGGTAGTGACCATCTGGAACTGATAATTTGTATAGGTCAAATTCTATAAGCTGGCACTTGGCTCTTAGGTAGAAATTGTGTATTCGTCATCTATAAAACATCTGGAACTGTCGTCATCCCTCATCAGGGCCATAAATCACGACCTACCATTTCCAAGCCTTAGACAATTCTATTAGTAGGTTTACGTGAACAACCTATTTTCATTTCTTATTATTTTCACTAAACATTAAAATGTATTAATAAGTAACAAAATAATGTGGAAATCTTGTTGCTGTTCGTGACGAGCTGGTTGTTTACTACTTATTACACTTTTGCTATAACTTGCGACCAGACTTTTTGTTAACTAAAGGTTGTTAAATTGTTAACTTACGCTTGAAGGAAACGTTGACAGAGGGAGGCTGAAGAAGTCGTAAGACGAAAACGTTTCCTCCAAGTGTAAGTTAGCAATTTAACAACCTTTAGTTAACAAAAGGTCTGGTCCCAAGTAATAGCAAAAGTGTAATAAATAAAAAAATAATGAGTCAACCCTATTTGTCAGCGGAGTTTCAAGTGTCGATGTTTTTTTTAAATGACCCGCCAGCACCTCCACCCTCCCCTCGTCCTCGACCTCTCACCAAGCCCCACAGCCACCAAGTACCGGCTAATAAAACTTTACCTATAACTTGCGTTGGAACGGTCTGTTGAATAACGTGGACCGCTCTGTATTGTGGTCAGAAAGGTATGTACCACAACTCCCTAGTCTTATGTATAAGAATATTTGTAGCTATTGTGTGGAATAAAGAGATGTGTTTCTTTCATTTTGATGTAAGAATGTGTTCAGAGTGTTGTGATCATGTCGAGTTTTGATAAACCGTATTGGGATAATTTCCATTATAATATAATTAGGATAATACTTGTAAAAAGAGTTATAAATTAGTTGTAATACTTATTATAAAGAGATAGTTTCACTGTTTTTTTTTTAAATTTCTATTATTTTAAAAAACAATTCAATGATTTGTCAAGCAATTTTTTTTCTAAAATTTAAACCTAAGAGATATTCTAGTCAGCAGTTGTGCGACCACTTAAAAAAAAATGATGTGGAAAAAAGACACTGTAAAACGTATAATATATACGACTACGGCTGATATTAAAAAGATAGAAATCTATTGTTTCAACTAAATCCATTTCAAGGAAGATAGATTAAATAATTTGAATTTCACAAGTTATTATTTGTTAAAATAGAATATGTATTGCATATTTTATAAACGGTTATATATTTTATTATTTAAAAGACCACAACAGATTTTAAATATATGACTTAAGCCATAGAATTATAAATCAATCGTTGAAAAAAAAAACAATTTGCAAGTTTGGTTTAAAAATCGAATGTTTATTTTAAACATATTGTGTTGACAGCGCCGGCCTCCTATCAATGGTTGCCACACATATTACAGCCGTGCACGACTGGTTCCATAACGACAGGCGATGTCAAATTAATAACGTTTCGTAAATTGAAACCAATTGTTACATACGCTCCCAACATTTTGTAAAATACAAGTTAGAATGGTGATTTATTGCCAGTGTCAGTTTTATCACTGTGGTGAGGTTTTATACATGAGGTTTTATTTTACAAAATCTTATTAATTTTACCACATTCTTTCGTCAGCAGCGTGATTTACTGTTTCAAACCTGTCATACGAAATGTTCGACGATAGCGTAGAGTATACGGAGAATGATAGGTTCACGTTTTCTTGTCGAATATAATATAAATCATTTTGTTTAAACTGGACCTCGGAGGGAGAGAGAGATAGGGACAGAAAGAGAGAGGGGGGAGGGGGTTAGTAAAAAACAAAGTGGACGAAAGGGATGCGAGAAAAAAGAGAGTGAAAATTTTAAGATAGAGAGGGAAAAGGGGGGAGAATGGGGGGAGAGATTTATCATATTTTAAGAAGAAGCGCGCTTTAATCATTACTACATTGTACGGTTCTTGAGGATATAGTAAATATCACGATTGCTAGGAGTAACTTTTTAAATTCATCCAGTTACGGCGAGTTGAAAGAAACAGTACGAGAAAGTTCAAAAAACGTTGGAAGATATGCCATCAATCAACAAAATACTTTTGATTTATAGTAAGCTTCTAATACATCCTTATCTACTGATTTATCAACAAATACATATCCCATTCACTCAACGCCAGTAGGCTTCTAATACATCCTTATCTACTGACTTATCAACAAATACATGTCCCATTCACTCAACGCCAGTAGGTTTCTACAAGATCAGAATTCCAGAGGTTTGATAATTTTATTGCTGTCAGAAGTAAGGTAAATATAACCTGGAAGGTTTTTCATCCAAACGTAGTTTAACTCTGTGGTATTTCATGCGATCAAGGATAAATAAAATACTTTTTTAAAATAGTAAATTGATTTTTCTCAAGTATCTGTTTAAAAAATCGCCTTTTCATGTGTCATACAATTCAAATCTGATGTAATTAAACCTGAACACAATGCTACTTCAACAGATGTTTGTGAAACATTTATTCATCCGAGTTTTATTGAAATGCAGTATCTCTGGATCGGCAAAGCATGGTTTACGCGGATTCTATTTAGATGTAAATACTGCTCACTAGGCTTACCAGGGCTTTGTTGCATTGGTAAATGTACGGAACAATAATTTGCCTGAGGTGAACACATCTACAGTTTGCATACACTAAACAGGTAGAATAAATTGTATTCGACTTTGTTTTGGACTCTTTGAATATTTTTAGTTTTTATCTTTGAGGTAAACTATTTTTTTCTTAATATTGCATTTCTGTACCTATATTGCTGTTGTTGGTTTTTGGAATTATTATAACAATCGACAAAGTGCAAATCAAAGTTCAGAGTTCAAGATATAAACTCGCTGTATTGAATTACATTAAGATAGTGCAATAAGGTTATAAGGTCAGCAAAGCCCATACCCTACTTAGCCGTGTCACACGGTCTACATACCATGACTTCTGCTGCAAATTACATACCACTGATACAGTATCTTGATATAAGCTTCGTACTTATAAAGAATAATGTTGCTAAAATTGTTATTTTTTTAAATTCGCTTTCTCCCCACAAATAAAATTTAAACAGGAAACCCTAATACTGTAATATATTCCTACTGTGGTATCACTTTGCGATAAAAACCACTACTTACTGATATTTTTCAGCAGGCGTGTTTCGCACTAGGTCAGCGCATTGTTCAATGCTGTGGTTCACGGACAAGACTGTTGTTTATTGTGTTCTGTGGTGTATTATTGTTCATAGAGTAGTTGTTAATTATGTCTTCAAATATAGTATTAAATTGTGAGTGTGTTTTGTCGTGTTGAATATATTTTGGATGGTTTTGTAATGTTTGTATATCTTGTAGATTTCTGTTGTGTTTAGTATGTGTTTTTTTTATGTAGTGAAGGAGTTTTAGGTTCGTCTATATAATAATATTGGTGTATGTGTGTAGTATGTTGTGTATTTGAGTTTGCTGAATGAGGTGGCTAATTTTTGTGTCGTTTTGTCGTAATATGTTAATTCTATGTATTTTTGTATTTGTGTGTTATTGTTGTTTTTTATTGTTATGTGTGTGTTGTTTTTTGAGCGAATGTTGTCTATCAGGTTGTGTTTGTATCCGTTTCTATAGGCTACTTATTTATTGTGCTGAGTTCGTATATTTTGTCTTGGTTGTTAGTGACATGGGTATGTTGATTAGTTGTATGGGGTGATTCTGTTGTATGGGGTGATTCTGTTGTATGGGGGATTGGAAGTATTGCGTATAACTCTGCCAGTGGTGGTGGGCTCTCTGTATATTTTTAAAGTATGTTTGTTGTTTTGTTTACTTATTGTGAGATCTAGGACGTTGTTCTGTTTCGAGTGTGTAATTTGTTTATCTATTTGTGGGTGGTGTTTATCTGTCTAATGTTGCTGTTACGTATTTAAAATTAATATAGACTCATTTCTTTTATTTTAAACCCGTCGCCAAAGTCAGACAAAGCTCACCCGCGATAAGGTTTCTTCTGCAGTTTGGACCGGCAGAGCAGGTTAGACCTTTCGGGAGTGTAGACAGATACCCCTACTTTCTAGTTTACTATTATACTTTCCAATCTCCGTGCCTTAGGTTCCTAGAATACGTGAATGTAACTATTTTATTAATGTTTATACCGAATATGACCAGTGCGTGGAATACGAACAAGTTTTCTGGCCAGAAATCGCTTATTTAATACGCGAGTGTGATAAGTGTGTATTCCGTGGTGTACGTAAGTACAAACTATTAGTTTATATAATTATAATAATTATTGGTCCTCCGAAACTATTGTTACCAAACAAATTTGGTCCAGCCGGGCCGGATCTTGAGCCTTAAGACCTATATAAAAAATAAAATAAAATACAATTCATTATATGTGTTCATTCTACAATTTCTACAAGTTTTTTCAAACTTTGTCTGTGCATGCAAACACTGGAAAACTAGTTTCATGTCGCAGTATATGAAACAGCTGATCCTCTCTTATCTTTGTTTGGCTTTGGCGAGCATTAATATGTTGGTTTAAATTAATTGTAAAAGTTTATGAAAAGTGATTTCAGTTGTTTATAGAAGGTTATCTCATTGAGCCTACGTCGATTTGTTGTTTACTTAGGCTTATTTATTTCTCCGTTAAACATATACGCTCATAGGCCTAATCTCTTTAAAACATTTTGTAATTTAAAAATTAAAGCAGTTATCTCATCTTCTACTATAAAACCATCATTTAATCATGGCAAAATCTTTGGCAGTTATTAAATCAAAGAAAGACAATATATTTAGTCAAATTCAAGAGATTTTTGATCTAACAAAAAAAACATCTGATAAGTCAATTCTGCAAAAATTGTTGGTGCGCGTTAAATCTATAAATACGCTTCGTGAAGAATTTTCTGATATTTTAGACATTTATCATGAACTAGAAATACAGGCTAACCCGAATTTTCAACCCAACTACGCTCCTCTTAACAGCATCAACGAGTTAGTCGATTATATTAATTCTATCGTATATTCGATAGAAAGTAAGATGTCATCAACAAGGCCTAAATGTGAAATAGTTACTCCTCAATTACATATACGACTGCCTAAGCTTGAACTCAAGCATTTCGATGGTGAATTTCTCGAATGGATGTCATTCATTAATATATTTAACGCTAGCATTCATGAAAATGCATCGTTACCAGCAGTTTCTAAACTTCAATATTTATTGAACGTTATCTCAGGAGAACCGCTAAATTTAATTAAATCTCTCCCTATTTCTGACGCTAACTATAAAGTGGCCTATGACTTATTAAAAGAAAGATATCACTCGCCGAGGCGGTTAGTTACTTTACACCTCAATTAAATTTTAGATTTGCCCTCTGTAAACAACACGCCTAAACAAATGAGAAATTTTGTAAATTTATACTCAGAAAATATACAAGCTCTTAAAGGTCTTGACATCGATATCACTAGTAAAAATCCTTTGTTATCTGCTATGCTTTTACGAAAAATGGATAGTGAACTTAGGAACCGTTTTGAAAACTTCCGTTCATCAAATGTTACTCAAGAGAGAGTTGACTCCACTACAATACCTGATGCAGCGGAAATTATTAAGTTTTTAAATAAAGAATGTAATGAAGTTGAAGATGCCAATCTTCATTCTCCTATCACCTCGTAACCCTCCTCATCTGGATCACGCACCCCCTCTGGTTCCCAAAATAAATACTTTAAACAAAAAGTATCACTGATGTCCTACAATTATGGAGAAGGCTCCTCCATTAAAGTTAAACCTCATCCATGCTTTATATGCAATAAAATTGACCATAAGGTATATTCGTGTCCAGACTTCAAGGGTCAGGACGCCAAATCCCGTCTCAAAATTATAAAGGAAAAGGGGCGTTGTACCTCATGCTTAGGTACTCACCATCTTAACGACTGTAAGTCAAAGTTTAGTTGCTACAAATGCCACAAAAATCATCATACATTATTACATTTTGAAAATTATTCTACGCTGCAACGGACCTAACCTCAAACTTCGCGTCAAGACTCTCCGACACTTCAACAGGAAATAACCCCTTCTCCAATCACTATGACCTGTCAAGAAAAGCAGAATACGTCTCAAATCTCTAATATTGTTCTCTTAGGCACTCTACTTGTTAAGCTTACCTCGTCTAACGGTATTACTCATGTATTTCGTGCTCTTGTTGACTCTGGCAGTCAATCTTGTTTTCTCACCAAGCGTGCTGCTCAATTATTGTGTGCTCCTCGTACTAAGACCTCTCATAGTGTGGTAGGATTGTCTCAGGTACCCTTACGCTCAAAAGGTCTCACCTCAGTTGCTGTTGAAACTCTGGGGGGCAAGGTTATTTCAATTAATAAAAGATTTTTAATATTGGAAAAAATATGTGTTAACCTACCAAGCACACAAGTAGACTCTGAAGTTCTTTCCAAGGTTCGTCCTTATGTTTTGGCAGACCCTACGTTTCACTTGCCAGGAGGCATAGACTTTCTTCTTGGTGGTGCTTTATTTCCACTCATGCTTACACAAGAGGCTTATAACCTCGGACCTGGTTTACCCAGGCTAATAGGCACACACTTTGGCTTTTTAGTAATGGGTAACGCACCATGTCTATCTGGCAGTGAACTTCATAGTAACTCCAGCTCTCAATTATCAACTACACTTCTAGTTGTCAACGACATTGGCCTTCACGACTCACTACAAAGGTTTTGGCAACAGGGAGAACCCCCTGCTGTATCTAAGCTTTCTCAAGAAGATACATTATGTGAAGATCACTTTCTCGCCACTCATACTCGGGACCAATCTGGCCGATATTGCGTCCGACTACCATTCAAGACTGAACATCCTCCTCTGGGTCAATCTCGTTTAAATGCAGAAAAAAGACTGCACTCTCTAGAGAAGAAATTTAGTGTTCAACCTCAATTTAAATCCCTATATACTGATTTTATGGCTGACTACTTAGCCTCTGGTCACATGATATACGCTCATAATACTGATCTAACTGTACCTCATTACTTCCTTCCTCACCATGGTAGGAGTCTAGCAGCACAACTCGTTTACGTACTGTATTTGATGCTAGTTCTGAAACCTCTAATGGTATTTCTCTTAATAATATTTTATTAACAGGCAAAAAGATGCAAACGAATATTTGTGATTTATTACTAAATTTTCGGATTGATAACGTTGTTTTTTCTTGTGACATTCGTCAAATGTATAGACAGGTAAAAATGCACCCTGATGACCAGTGCTATCAGATGATCTTATGGCGTGAAAGTGCAGATCAGCCCTCTTTAATCTACAAGCTCACGACAGTGACTTACGGAGTGAATTGTTCACCGTATCTTGCCATTAGAACCTTACATCAGCTCGCTGCAGACGAAGGTGACTCCTATCCTGAAGCTGCAAATATTCTACGCACGCAGACGTTCGTAGATGACATCATCTTTGGAGCTGACTCTGAAGAAAAGGCTTTGAGCCTCCGTAAGCAACTCATTTCGCTCCTGGCTCGTGGAGGCTTTGAACTACGCAAATGGACATCTAACTCCAGTCAACTGCTGCAAGATCTTCCTGATGCTCATTTAGAGACCCCTGTATTCCTTCAAGGCAGTAAACAATCACATTTCACTATATTAGGTCTTCACTGGTCACCCTCTACCGATACGTTTACCTATAATTTGAATTTTCCTCACAGTTCCAGGACTAAACGTCAAATTCTCGGTATCATTGCCCAGATTTACGACCCTTGTGGCTTTCTCTCACCCATTGTTGTGTGGGCCAAACGTTTTATGCAACTACTCTGGATCAAAGGATTGAGCTGGGATGAACCACTTCCATCTGAACAATTGAAATTATGGCAAACCTTTACTGACTCGGCTAATACTCTACGAGAAATTGTAATTCCTCGTGCATTACGAATAACACACTCGAGAAACTTTGAGTTACACGGTTTCTCAGATGCTTCTGAGAACGGTTATGCCGCCGTCGTTTACTTGAGATGCCAACTTAGCGACGACTCTGTGTTAATTCGGCAAGTAATATCGAAGACTCGGGTAGCCCCTCTGAAAAGGCTCACGGTACCTCGATTAGAGCTAAGTGCAGCTCATTTACTCGCCCAACTAGTGGGATATGCTATCTCTCTTTTTGAAAAAAGGGTGGAATTTTCTTCTGTATTTCTATGGTGTGATTCGACAGTAACACTGACATGGTTACAAACACCTCTTCATCGATTGAAGACGTTTGTTGCCAACCGGGTAGCCCAGATACAAGAATTAGTGCCTTCTCATTACTGGAGACACGTAGCGATTGAAGATAATCCGGCTGATTGCGCGTCGCGTGGGTTACTTCCTAAAGATTTACCACAGCACTCATTATGGTGGTACGGCCCCCTTTGGCTACAAAAATCTAATGATAACTGGCCGGTATCTCATTTTATGCCTGCAAAACTTACTGACACAGGAGAAGAGAAACCCATTTCACCTATATCTCTCATATCAACCGCTCCTCATGAATGGGAGCTCCTCACTCAGTTTTCTCACTTTAGCCGACTCCAGCGTGTGATGGCTTATATTTTGCGATTTACTCATAACGCTCGTCATTCAAGAAAGCTCGATGGTCCTCTCAACACTCTGGAAATGAGGGCGTCAAGACTGGCAATTTTCAAGACGGTTCAAGAATCAGCGTTCAGAGACTACATCGTTGCCATGAAGAAGGATCCAACTACACCTGCCTCGTCACAACTCCGCCGACTCTCTCCTTTTCTCGACAAGGATGATATCCTACGAGTGGGAGGACGTCTCAACGCTTTAAAACTTCCTACGGATGTGCAACATCCTGTGATTTTGCCCAAACGACATCAGGTCGTCAACCTTCTTATTGATTTTTATCATCGAAAATACTTACACTCGGGCGCTCAATTGACTCAATCACTTTTTGCACAGGATGTGTGGATACTATCGGCCCGAAGTGTAATACGCTCTCGCATTTTTCAATGTGTTGTATGTTTCCGACACAAGCCTCACAATAAATCTCCGCTCATGGGTGATTTACCAAAAGCAAGATTAACTCCTTCTCGTCCGTTTCTCAACACCGGAATTGACTACGGAGGTCCTTTTAACATCAAAATGCACAATTTGCGCTCGATTCGCTTGACCAAAGCATATATTTGTATCTTTGTTTGCCTTGTGACAAAGGCTGTACACATTGAAGTAGTATCGGACCTGTCGACAGATGGGTTTATTGCCGCTCTCACCCGATTTGTGTCTAGACGCGGTCTTTGCACAAATATTTATTCTGACTGTGGAACGAATTTCGTTGGAGCGAATAATGCTTTACAAAATCTCATCATCTCTTCAGGCCGAACCCCTCTTACTGAGTTCTCATCACAACACAATATCAACTTTCATTTCAACCCGCCTGCAGCTCCTCATCAAGGTGGTCTTTGGGAAGCAGCAATCAAGAGTGTAAAACATCACCTCCGACGTGTCATCGGTGAACATATTTTAACTCTATGTGAATTTTCCACTCTCACAACTCAAGTAGAGGCTATTTTGAATTCGAGACCTCTCACACCTCTGTCAAACGACGCCTCAGACCTCAATGCACTCACCCCAGGTCACTTCTTAATAGGATCTTCATTGGTTTCAGTTCCAGAAGAGGATCTTTTCAACGTTCCTGCCAACCGACTCAAGCACTGGCAGCTAATCAAGGACTTTCACCAGCGTATTTGGAAGAGATGGCATCTAGAATATATCCATACTCTTCAGCAACGGGGGAAGTGGAACGTGCCAACTGCCAACCTGCGCGTCGGCGACCTCGTGTTAGTGCATCAACCTGCACCACCTCTCGCATGGCCTCTGGCTAGGATAAGTAGTGTTTCTCCAGGAAAGGATGGTGTAGTAAGAGTGGTTCATTTGAAGACAAAGCAGGGAACCTTGACAAGACCTGCTCACAAGGTTTTCCCTCTACCTCTACGCTCATAATGAACTTGCGCCATAGTGCGCTCAATTTTTGTAAAAAAGATATTTTTATTTTCCTTTATGAACTTTTTATTTTTATAAACTCTCAAGACATTATATTTGTGTTAGTTCTCTTCGAATCCTAGAAGAATTCAAGGCCCCCGGTATGTTACGTATTTAAAATTAATATAGACTCATTTCTTTTATTTTAAACCCGCCGCCAAAGTCAGACAAAGCTCACCCGTGATAAGGTTTCTTCTGCAGTTTGGACCGGCAGAGCAGGTTAGACCTTTCGGGAGTGTAGACAGATACCCCTACTTTCTAGTATACTATTATACTTTCCAATCTCCGTACCTTAGGTACTAGAATACGTGAATGTAACTATTTATTAACGTTTATACCGAATGTGACCAGTGCGTGGAATACGAACACGTTTTCTGGCCAGAAATCGCTTATTTAATACGCGAGTGTAATAAGTGTGTATTCCATGGTGTACATAAGTACAAGCTATTAGTTTATATAATTATAATAATTATTGGTCCTCCGAAACTATTGTTACCAAACAGTTGCCTTTTTATATGATGATGATGTTATTTAGTATCTGTACTAATTGATTATTTTTTTGTGTATTTGTTGTTGTTTATGATGCATTTTCGTTCGAGATTGTGCATGATTATTTCTGACAGTATACTTGAAATGGGGGAACTCCATTTTCAGGGCTTTATTTGTGTATAATATTTGTTTCGAGTGAACTAACTCTGAGATCTGATCGATCTATTAGTACCTTATCCGTGACTCACAGTCTTGAACAATGCACTGATATAGTTCGAAACACGTCCGCTGAAAAGTATCAGTAAGTAATGGTTTTTTTGCCAAGTTATACCATATTAGTAATTTTTAAAAAAACATTCAGATGTACAACACAAAAACTACAAGTTATAATATATTATTGGCATTTTATTCCTAAAACACAATGAGGTTAGTCACGAACCGTGAAGATGGGGTTTAACTATGAGAGGTCTAAGTTTTAAGTATTTTTAGTTTTAAGGTTTCCAGCCAGTATGAGTATTTTAGTCTACGAATGTTTGAAAAGAGTTGTAAATAGATATAGAATTGTAGACGCGTAAAAACCCTTGGAAGAAGAATCGAGGAGCTTTAATTACATGTGGGCAGGATCATGCACTCAAAGGTTACCTGTTCTCAATCGGAGGTCATAAAGAGGTGTCTACCCTTTGTAAGAAGTGTAAGTAAGGGTAGTTAGATAGATAGAAATGTAGACACGTGAAAACCCTTGGAAGAAGAATCGAGGAACTTTAATTACATGTGGGCAGGATCATGCACTCAAAGGTTACCTGTTCTCAATCGGAGGTCATAAAGAGGTGTCTACCCTTTGTAAGAAGTGTAAGTAAGGGTAGTTAGATAGATAGAAATGTAGACACGTGAAAACCCTTTTAAGAAGAATCGGGGTGCCCTTATTACATGAGGGCAGGATCATGCACTCAAAGGTTACCTGTTCTCTATCGGAGGTCATAAAGAGGTGTCTACCCCTTTGTAAGAAGTATAAGTAAGGGTAGTTGGAACCAGGTATAAGTAAGGAGAGGGTATAATCCTCCTTTAGTGGTAAATATGGAATAGTTATGGCATTGCGTGGGCAGGGTTTCTTATCACAAGTAGACTTGCTTCCAACCTGAATTAGAAGGGGTGTTTACCACATTTTTGAAAGAGTTAGACAATATCTGTGCAGGTTTATCTACCCTTAAGAGGGAAACATTGCTTAGAAATGTAACATTTGTAAAAAGGGTTTGTTTTAGCCTCTTTGGGTTTGTTTTTGCGAAATAGGGTTTGTTTGGATATGGCGTGTAGAATTCTTAGAAATCTTAGGATTCCCAGACTTTAATGGAAGCCAGTTGCTACATACAAAGGTAATGGTAAAGATGCCTGTGCATTCTAAACGTTAGTTAACAGCGCCTGATTGTTTACAAAATTGAATTTTCAGCTTCAAAAGCTTACTAATATATAAAACTGTCGATTGTTAAGTTTATTCATAACTGCCCTAAGCAAAAATTAATTTTTCTACTACGTTTATTCAGCTATGCTTTAGGTAAACACGTATAAACACCCCTTAACAAAGTAAAATACCATTTACTCTTCCTGATTACGGTACACAAACATTGAAAGCATTTAAATCATTGTTCCATACAAGTGCCGGGCCTACAAAGCCCTAATACCGGTGTGTAGCATTTACATCTAAATAGAACCCACGTAGGCCTGCCTTTGTCGAATCACCCACATTACAATAAAACTCTACTGTATAAATGCTTTACAAGCAGATGGAGTCTACTCTATCCACCTTTGTCTTTGTTACGAGCGAATCCAACTAGGAAAAATAACTGTGAATCATTGAACACAAATTATTTTTCGAAATTAAAGGTACCGGGCAATAGCGGGATTAAAAGAAGTCCAGTGACGCAATGACCAATGGTTTGGTGTTAAACCGCCATAGAAGGTTTATAAAGGTTATTTTCGCTCTTTATTGGTTAAAATATTATTTTCATTGGTTATTTTGTAACATATTTCATCTTAATTTCAAACTTTAATAAGGAAATTAAAGTACTATAACTTGAAAATGTTTTTCCTGTAAAACGAGCTACCAGTAAACTGGGGTAATATTACAAGTATGTGTGCACAATATGAGTAAAAGACTTCAATACTTATAACTTTATTTGACGATAGTCGCAAACTTTGTGAATTAAAGGCTAGGAAAAGTTTAAATAGGCTATCTATGAAATTTGTTCTTGAGAATTCGTTTAAACAGAAAATAAAGATTATAACTAACTCTAAAAAACGTATCGTAAAATCAGTATTTCTTCGTAGAATCGTAGTTTGTGAAAATTAAAATTTAAAAGTTTGTTTTCAAGACTTTATTATTTTTGCAAATCCCCGAACTGATTTTTAAATGTACACGCATTCAAGATTGACGTTCATTGAGTACACTTTAAATTTGGAACCTATTTGAGTTAAGAACCAATTAAACTCTCTCGTTTTGTCAACGTGTGTATAATTTTAAGCCTCTGCAAAATTAAATGGCATTTGTTTTCAAAATTTACTATTTATTACTATTATTGGCAGTTTTTTTAAATCGGTTATTATTGCAATTTTTCTTCTTATCATACTCTTAGTGAATTGTAATCGACGTTTTATGAATTCAAGAATTAAAGTTTGTTAAATAAACCGAATTTAATAAGTTTTTGAGATTTGGCTTTTATTCTAAAAATAACAGCGAATTATTAAAAGAAATATTTTAATGAATATGAGAAACACATAGGTATGCCACGCGGACTGTCCGTAGTGAATGCAGGTGAAAGACGTTCCCCAGACTTCCAGGAGAAAGAGTGTTCAACGATCAAATTCAAGGCGGTAGTTGCTTCTCCCACTAAGACCGAACCCAAACCCAAATTCTCAATGTAGAACCGGTCATATATTGGGTCCGGAATACTCGGCTGTGAACTCCTAGGGGGAAAATTCAAATTTCCGACGAATTCTAAACACTCAAAATGGCTGCTTAGTTACCCGCTTTTGGAGTTATAAAAAAAAGAAAACACTTTTAATAAGTATTACCCAGGACAATTTTAATAATCCAAGAACTTTGATTCACCTGATTCACCTACCAAGTTATTTTAGTCACATATTGCGAGAAAGCTTATGAAACTACGACGGATTACTTCACGAAAGCAAATGGTTAGAAAATAAACTTCTAAACATTCCACACAGCTACAGATTTTCTTTCAGGTTCAAGGTCATTAAGTTGATAACGGACCTACTGTGTGGAGTCTTCAATCACCCGTAAAGTGTTTTGTTGTTTTTTATAACAAGGTCAATGTTTATAGAGAATTCTACAAAAACTTTTTTTTCAAATTGTTGGTTTATTTGCTTAAGCTTTTAAAAGTTTTAAATAAATGTATATATATATATATATATATATATATATATAAGCAGCTAATAAAATGTTTATAGTGATGTATATTACCTTTAAACCGTGTTGTAATAATTATTTAGAAATACAGTGTATTAAAAGCATCCTCTTGGGAATAATTGTCCTTACCAACAAATGCATTACATTATGTTGCGTTATACATTATAGTACGTTATGATACATAATACTTTACAGTACACTTCTGGACCACTCACACAGCTCATTATAGTTTTCAACATTATTATTTTACGTTTGCAACACAAACATCAATAATGATCCAAACAATATGTTCATGATATAATAATCTATTTGCTGACATGCTTTTTTCCTAGAAAGGTAATAATAATAATAGAAAGGTGAACAAACATTTTCCTCCAATTCTAAATACCTTTAAAAGATCGTTGAAGTACTTTTAAAAGTATTTTATGCAATACGTCTGAGCAATCCTTCTAAATGCACAAACATTTACATCTGTAGGGTATTTTAAAAATGAGGAATGTCCATCCAGCAATCTTCAGAGCATTCAACGATCGAAGTTAACTATATTTTTGTTAACGGTCAGTTAAAAGTTCAGAAAGTTACATGCTTAATCTTTCCGCTGCCCTGGGATTGCTTGACAGCAGTTTGAGAAACCCTGAGATCTTACACGCACACATACAAAGTTATTGTTACCCATTAATCTAGTGAGAGATTTTGAAAAAACGAAGAGCTGCGTGGGAGGAAATTCTTTAGATCAGAACACTCTTCCTGGTATTTTTGCTTTCGTACTTTCGCCTTTGGGAGCTGTGTATAAACAAGATTTTCCCTACTGAGTGGCAGAAAACCCTCAAATTCACCAACGACCACATTGCAGCTGTTTGGTGCATCGTTGCAGAATTCGTTGTGTGGGGGTCTGTATTTTTTAGTGATGCCCAATGGTTGTTCGAATCGATATTAACACATGATCGAAATCATCCTTCCCGACAGAAGCTAAAGCGGTTTGTTGGGGACGATGAAGTGGGGAAGTCTGGTTCAACAATCACTTGGCAGCTGTTTGGTGCATCGTTCCAGTATATGTTATGTGCTTAACGTATTCTTTAGAAGATAATGGCCAACGGTTAGTTCGAATCGATACTGTCACATGATCGAGACTTTCCTCCGACAGAAGCTAAAGCAGTTTGTTGGAGATCATGAAGTGCGGAAGTCTGATTCAATGACCACTTGACAGCTGTTTGGTGCATCGTTCCAGTATATGTTGTGTGCTTAACGTATTCTTTCGAAGATAATGAGCAACGGTTAGTTTGAATCGATACTGTCACATGATCGAGACTTTCTGCGACAGAAGCTAAAGCGGTTTGTTGGAGATCATGAAGTGGGGAAGTCTGATTCAATGACCACTTGGCAGCTGTTTGGTGCATCGTTCCAGTATTTATTGTGTGCTTAACGTATTCTTTCGAAGATAATGAGCAACGGTTAGTTCGAATCGATACTCTCACATGATCGAGACTTTCTGCGACAGAAGCTAAAGCGGTTTGTTGGATATCATGAAGTGGGAAAGTCTGCTTCTAACAAGATGGTACTACCTGTTTACATGTTCTAACAATTTTCGTGAGAGATGTTTCCTAGACGCCTATTTTTGCAAGGAGATCGCTAGGACCCAAAGATCAACAGACGTATTAATTTCATACGTTTTATCCGAGGACATTTCATAGCGCAAGTGTACAAGTATCGCCTCACAATTCTACAATCATTTAAGAAGGCAAACATTGAATCAATGGCAGTCATTCCACCGGAAATGACACATAGAACTATATACAACTTCCGGGAAAGGCTTCATCAAAATGTCAGCAATGGAGGACGCATTTACCGGACATACGTTTTAATGAACTCATATAAAATTTGTACTTCTCCAATTTAATTATTTTCTGTGTGTATTTTCTTATTTGGTTGTAACTGCGTCTTGAAATACGGGAGATCTATGCATGTAGCCTATAAGGTTTCTGGAGACACTTATATAAAACATTATTGTAGAACACAACTGGCCAGTAGTTCGAGAAGAAGATTTCTTCTAATTCATTTTTATAAATAACTTCACTAGTAAAAAACTTCATATTTTTAATGTTCTTTGTGATTTTTATACGATCTTTCACCTCGACAAAATTTGCTAGTAAAAGAATGGAAACGAGTCGTTAATAAATTGATAAGGACATATGTCTAATGGTCTGATGTATAGAAAGGCATCGCCTGACGTGCTGGAATGTTTCTGAATCATGGGAAGATATCTCCTTACTATCCCAGTAGAGAGTACTATGAGGTGCTATGAGCTGCTGAATTCTTTTGTTACTATAGATCCAAAGAGATAGATCTGATAGAATAACAAGAAGCCTTTATTAGTTTGTTTTTAACAAAGCTTATCATTGCTGAGCAAATTTATTATTGTTAAGTATGTTTTTATTAAAATAAACGATGGCTATTCATTGCCTTCTGATAATCATAACCTTATTTTCAAACTATTAACAATATTTCAGTGACCTTATACAAAACATCTAAATACAAGTATAGGCCTACAAATTCTGTAACTAAATCTCAATAAACTACTGTTATATAGTGTTAGTGAAGTATAGCACTGTATTTTAGTTTCTCACGTATCGCCCTTTTATTTCTTACACCTCGATTTATTTCTAAAATTGAGTTTCTGAAGAAAAGGCGTAAGGCTAGAATTGTTTTAATCCATTGTTAGTTTAATGTTTTTTTTTAATTTTAATTGTATCATTTTTAATACCTTTAAAGAAAAAATTAAAATAATTTTATTAATGTATTTTGAATACCAAACGAAAAATATTGATTTTAAAATTAAAAAATAAACATATTTTTTTAATGCATTTGTAGTAAATACTTTTTTTTCGTCGCTACATTTAGGGTATCAAAAATATATTATATTTTGGGACACATTCTCTTAAACGGCTAATAAATGTGTAAATAAATGTATAAAATATTTTCTGATAAATTCTTCGTGGCAAACATAAACATTTATATATTATGTACGAATAGAATCGATACGGATTAAATACAAGCTGGAATTTTTTGTTTGTATTATTTTAAAGCAAAACTTACTATAAGCTCTTTCCGTGCCTTCTGTATAATTGCGGTCTGTGATGCAACCGCTTTGTTGAAGTTCAACGATAACCACGGAACCGTATAAGTAAAAAGTTTCCTTGTATTAGCTTAAGCGACAGGTGTTTCAGCTTTCCGCCCAGCCAACAAGTAGTGTTACATAACCTAACTTACAAGGTCCCAGTCTGATCAGTACATCTTGTGTTCTAGGCGATACAACATGTCTTTCTACGCCTGTCTGCTCTTTGCTGCTGCATTTGCTTTCGCTACAGCCGAGGTGAGTAGTTTGATCACTCTAAGGTGACCATTTACCAATTAAAATGTATTTTAAATAGCATATATCAGAATATATAAGTGATTTAAAAGAAATAGAAAATATCCAACAAATCTTTCCAATATAATATTTATTATAGGGCTTGTTATATCTGTAACCTTTTTTGTGCAATATAGATCTAAAATGTGTGACAAATTTATTTAAGCTATATGCTTAACTTGAAAACGCAATCTAAACAATACAAAAAATTATTATAAATATCACTAATTGAAAATAAAGTTCAACATTTACAATAATAATTGTCATACAAAAATAACACTACTTTAAAAACCCCAGCGAAACTTTGCAAACTCAAGATCCCCTTTTCTCGATATAAAGTCACTAATGTCTTTTATAAAGAACTTTTTTTGCTTTTTTATTTATTCCTTTACTTTTACTAAAGTTTAAAATTAGATAAAACACCCTAATTCATTTAACAGTCTCCATCTTCCGCTTCAACTTGGACGTGTTATGGCGAAGTAAGCGATGGAAAATGTTAATGTGTTTTGTTTAATCTTATGTGAATTGTTGCCGTGTTGGGTCTAAATGGGTTTTTTTACAATATACCTGTTCTAAATAGGTACAAAATAGGACAGGTTAGGATAGGTTTGATTAAAAACGAATAAATTTCCAAACGCAAGCTAGCCAGTTGCTGAATTTAACCTCAGCGTAAGGAGACTTATACACACACACACACACACACACACACACACATATATATATATATATATATATATATATATATATATATATATATATATATATAGCTATTTTGCTAATCTAGTTATAAACCCATAGTAATGAACATATAACATAGTGATCTGTTTTAAAAAGAAACGTTGTTTTTTTGTATAGCGAGATATGTTTGTATGTTTTAAAATTTAAACCACTAACTCTGGTTTACAACATTTTATAATCAACTGTTTCTGTTATAGAATATATTTTTAGCTAAAATATAGTAGATACTATTAGAATCGGTTTGACCGAGTCGGTCTTTGTTCACAATTACCCTTATTGATTCTAACAGATATGGCTTTCTGGGAGGAAAATACTCGGGTCTTTACAGTTTGAAGTGTTCAGGAAGCTAAAAAAATGTAGACCTCGGAATATATTTTGTAAAATTTTGTTTTTGTCATATTTTACAATTTTACCAACAATTTTTGATAAATTAGACCATTTAGTGTTTTTTTTGCTTATTTGTGTTAAGCCTGTGTTACATAAGTAAACCTCCCGGCGATACAGCCAACTCTTAAACATGTCCCATTCCAATATCTTGGACAGAGCTAACAAGTATCTAGGTATAACCATTAGGATTTCATTTCGGTCAACTGGTCATAGTTAAATCGTAACTGCTTTATTACGCTCAGTCTTTTACGAGTTAAAATAACTGAACAAAATTAATTAAAATTATTTCTTTATGATTTGAAACAATGATTACAATTTGATGCAAACGTGATCACGCAGTATACAACGATTGTACTTCGGCTGCTTTGAATATCAGTCTCTATTAGCAATAATGCTATCGTTTATTTTACTTTAACCAAAATGGTTCCTGACACGGGGAGCAGTGGCTTTTAATGTTTACATTTCCGAAGCAACGCGCTGGGCTGGATGCTTCCCAATAAAGGGAAATGCAAAACAAACGTACATTCAATACAAATAGTCAATTATTCGCTGTATAGTCAGGGTGTTTGCAAAGTGAACGAGTATGTTTTGTGGCTGGAATATTCCGCACCACAATATATCACATCCGCACCCCACAGATATTATGTAGATCTCTTCATGAGTGTTGAGACGACATACAGATAACACTAACGCAGGCATTTTTGCACAATTCTCTTAACCTAATAAAGCGCATTAATTTAATCGGTCTAGCTTACATACAGTGCTTTGTAAAGTAGGCCTTCTTCAGGTTTGAAAGAAAACTAAGGTAGCCAAAGACAGAAAAAAAATTATATATTTATCAACTTTACAAGTCATATTTAAAAAAAAAAATTGTTTGCGCACTCGAGGTGGTGGGGTAATGACAGAAACGAAAACTTTTATAGTAAAAGTTAGCAGAAGTTTTGATTTGAAAAAACATTTATTTTGCGTAAAGAGAAATTACCTAAACATTTGTTATCAGACATACCTGAAAATGTTTTTGTTTCAAAAATTGGATTAAAATACATAACTTATTATTATCGTTATATAGAATTATTCCTTTCAATATTAATCCAAATTTAAATAAATTAATGTATTTATTAACTGATCAAAACTATTTAATAATAAAATTTTTCCTTATCAATGTTCAATAAGTCAATAAGGAAAAAATAAAACTTATTGACTACACCCTCTCAAGAATTAAACGATAAAAATAAATTCATTATACAGCACACGTGAAATTTAATGAACTCATAATTTTAGTAATAATACAGACCATTATGTCATAATACGTTACAATATAGGTAGAAAGTATTTCGTTAATATAAATTTGGTTATGAAATAAATACAATGTGGCAGTCAGGTCGGCTGACCGAAGAAGTAGGTTAAGCCTAAATACTTCTATTGAAAAACCTAGTTGATGTTTTACTTAAATTTAGCTAGGCTTAATGTAGTTAAAACAACATGGATATTAGAAAACCTTTTATTAGATCTTGAAAAATTCACTGTATAAATATTTTATTTAATTAATTAATTCAATTTCAATTGGTTTTTAAATAAGGAAAATTTTATTTGGAAAATTGGAGTAAAAATATATTTCCCTATCATTATATTGAATTACTTGAAGTAAGATTTACTGAAATATACGTACTTAATTATATTTATTAAGTTATAAAAAATATTGAATAATAACATTTTAAGTTACCAAAATAAATTGACATAACCTATGTGTTAATTCTTCTGTTATACAATATAACCGAATCAGATGTTCTATGAAATCATATGTTATCATTTAATTTAAGCTAAATTAGTTAGGTCTATATACAAGCTATATTACAGCTTGTATATACAACTATGTAAATGTGTTGGAGCGTGATGCCAGCTCTAAGAGTTTTCCTCGTACAAATTTTCAATTCAGGTCCGCCAAAAGAAGTAGAGCCCAATCCCGGTAATCCGAGATATTAAATGTATGACCATTGTAAACGTACTACGTATACCTAAGACGTAAATACGTAATTTGTGGCTTCCAGAGATGTTTGAGCAAGTCATAAATGTTAATCGATCTTTGGTCATTTTTCGCCCTGCTGCACAGTCTTCGTACTTGTGAACTAAAGTTTTCTTTGGTAAAAATTTCCAAAATAAGCCACTTTCATCTACACTGTAAACCTGATCAGAACATAAATTTAATTCACTAACATTTTCGATAAATTTCTCCCGTGTTAGAAAGGCGAAGAATTTCAGGTCTCTTTTTGAAATCACTGGTTTTAAATTAACTCTTCCTTCTTGGGATAGAATTCAACAAAAAAAAATCTCGCCTTTTCCTGCAATAAAGTGCCAGATATTTGGTTGTTTCAAAAATGTTTATTTGTTTTTTTTATGTTACTGATTGTTGAATTTCCGATCCTGAAATCTTCCGCTAATTTCTTAGCAGGCATCAAGTAGATTTAGAATATCGAACTTATCCGACAATGATAGTGTTTTCTTGTAAGAGAAGGAGATGCCATTATAAAGATTTAAGTTTAACATACTGCGAAGAGAAAACTACCGTCTGCTATAGGCTGATCAAATGCATTGATGCACTGAATCCATTTCAAAGTAAACGAAACAATGTTGCCTTTCTTCTTTGAATCTTTCTTATAGCCATTTATTTCATTCTCGTATTGATATTTTTGAAAATAATTTCGGATTAGTGGGAGTTTCAAACTACTGGAATTCGGACTACCGAGGTTGGACCGTACAGTGTTAACTTGAAAAAAAAGACTTAAACTCTTAACCTAAACTAACGGGTTGACAATTTAATTGGCTTTATGTTAAGTTTAACCCTATGTTATTCCACATAATTCAAGTTACATCACATATGATGGTGGCCATAATTTATTTTTTACCATACCCTAAGCTGATTCAATGTAGATCTATTGTAACGCAGTAAAACATAGTACTCTTATATATAAAAAAAACCTGGTTTTATAAAGTTTGGTGTGTGTTTTAAAGTGAGGTTAGGAGTATTTGCTTCAAAGTTTTTAATTTCATCTTCATCACCGCCACCTTTTATTATTTTTTCTATGCATCTGATTAATTTCTACATTGCCAGGTGTATTTTTTTACAATATCATTAACGTGAAAGATGATTAACAAATGCTAAATTCAGTATTTTGATATAATATATGCTTCAAGTATGTGAATTTATACTAAATGCTATTCCTATCCATAAATTTGTCATAGGGGTTTGGCGACCTATTGGTTTATGACAGGATATTCCCCCCTCCTCTCTCGCTTTTTTATTTTCTTATACATTCATCAGATCTATGCTTTAGTGTGGTAACCTAGATGGACAATCAATCCTCAATCGATCCATCGATTTAAGATTACTAACTGTAAGAGCATGTGAGACAGCGGTGGCTCGTCAGAGGCTGGTTTGGTGGGTTTTGTGGGCAAAAAACCGGGATACAAAAGTGTATCAGGAATTGTCAAGCTGTCTGCCTTCTTCCTCACCGAGCTCACAATTAATGAGTAAACCCATATAATTGGATATGGGATTACACTATAACAGAGGTTAAAAATTAATACTTTTGTTCTCTCGTAGCCTATGTTGATGCGTCAATTTAATAGAAGTTTACTTAACAATTGAAAGAAGTTTTAAACAATTATCAGAACAATCGGAGTGCACTTTGAGTGTTTTATGAGTTATTCACTCGAACTGCAACTGATCTTTTGGTTTCATGAATAAGATGAGATGAGAGAAAAGGTTCTAGAAGTTTCAAGCACCTGAGAAACTCGAAAATCCACTTTCCCTGAAGCTATATTTTCCGACTTGTTTTGTTAAGTATGAAATGGCTTTATAAACGAATCATAATTAGAAGTAAAAATAAAAACCTAGGACAGGCCGCCTCACGGAAGCAGACAGAACTGAATGGCAACCAAGGATTGTTATTATACACGGCTGTACTACAAAACCTTAGGACACACACCAAGGAGAAATTCCTTTGTAATATTATAATATATTTTAAAAAAACCTAATTCCGATTTTACAATACAATAGAATTAAGCTTTCATTCTCCATACACTATCATGAGCCAGAAAGTCAGTCCTTTTAGCGAGGTCACGCCAGTTATAATATATCATAATTACAAATTATAATTTTTAGATCTTTTATTTGAAGAAAAGAACTTTTATTGAGAACTTTAATAAAATTAACTTTTTGTTTGGATATGATGTCAAGGATAACTGGAAATCACATAACTCAACGTTTTCGCCGTTTGTGAGTAATTTTGTACTTTATGTTGGCTCCATTGTTACAAACATAAATAATAACACTTCTGTCACGCATTTACATAATAATGCTCAATCAAAAAAAAAAAATTCCAAAATATGCTTTTTCTGATACGAAAATGAGGTAAAGCAACATCGTTACCTGTTTAAATAATGTAAACACTTTCAGATCAACTGCAGAAACTATTTTTATAATTTTGTTTTGATTGGTAATATTTTTATTCGATTTTTTTAAAATAATTTTCCCAGATAAAAGCTAGATATTTCTCGAGGTTCCCGGCAGAGAGTAGGTCACCTTCAAAGATGGAACGCAGTACACGTGGCCCATTATCTTTCCCTGTTTTTTAATCACTGGCTACTTACGTCTTTTTCTAAATTCCAAATACCCTTTACCTCTATATACAATCTTTTTTTTATAATCTCGAAGGGACCTTACGGTGTAGAACACTACTTAGCTATTACTTTTGCACCTAGCATTTTCCTATCCCTACCACAAAATTTTCTTAGTGTATGTTTGCCTCTTTACAGTAGTCAGTACCTACATGCCGAAATCCTGATGTCTTGTGGTGCTAAAACGCCTTCAGATTCCCGTGACCTATGATCAGATTCACCATAGTTCTCAGATGTAACCTACTAAAGGAAATTAGTTCTTTGGACCACCTAACCGAGTTAGGAAAGTAGTGTCCCAACCGAGATTTTGGTCTTGTTACAACCCAAGGACAAATTCCAATCTTAGACCTATCAGTGAAGAAAATTACACCATAATTACGTCTACTCTCAGCCTACGCATCTCTTTCAGCAATTTGGATTTTAAAAGGACTTTTATGTCGTATTGAGAGAGCCAGTGTTTTATCTTGAGGTTCTACCAAAGTTCCTTCAGTGCTTTCAAATGCCAGTTCATGATATCTGCTACTTGTCTTTCAGTACCACGCAAATTAGTCGGTATGACGTTTTACATTGCCTCTGATTGAGACAAATTTTAACAACGATTGCACAATAATCGGGGAATAAATTCATCTCATTTCCCTCGTTCCATCAGTCAACACCTTGTTTCCACTGTTCCTCTGCATTGCAAGAATGTAATTATGATTTTTCATTTTCCACCATGTGACTACGTCAACCGTCTACCAAGAAGAATTCTCAGATATTAAGTACACTTTAAATAGATTATTTCTGTGTTACCAATTACCATGTTCCCAGCTACTTAGTTTTATAACGCCTCTTGAGATGAAGTTGAGGGCAGGGGGATTCTCCCTGCAAAACTTTCCGTTACCTTCAGCGTCTCCTGAAGTAGCTCTCTAGGGATGTCATTAAAGGCCCTCTCCTCACATCTCGTCCACCTAGTGGTTTGCAGAGTCTGCAAAACTACTTATTCAGACATTACTCAACTTATTCAGAATTTGAGCCACTTTGTTTTGGAACTTGGGTTTAAAAAGATAATAACCACTCTGTCTGAGGAGCATTAAAATAGTAATATTATTAACAATCTTTGAGTTTCTAAAAAGATTTCTCTTTGTTTCAATTATTCTACGAACTCTTCGCAGCGATGTTCATTTGAGTGGTATGGAGGGTTTTACCATATTAACTAATCTCTCGCAGCTTCAAAGCCCATGTTCGGCAAATTATTAACAAGCTTCAGAAAGGATGAAACAAATTCACAATGAGAACGCCGTGCTCAATCAGGGATGGTCGTAAATGTAATGTCTGGCGAGTTCTGCTTTGCGCTATCCTTTTGCCAAGTAATATATTCTATGCATTTGAGAATAGATACTTTAGGGTTGCAGAGAAAAGGGTAAAAATAATTCCAATTACTTGAGAGAGGGTTTATATTTGAGTGTCTATATAAGAATGTTTCCATTCATTGTACAAATCATTTCAACTCTGTACCATCATCGATACTTACTCGCAAATACCATATACTAACCGGAAACTGTTGTCATTGTTACGGCTTTTTAATTTAAAGCTAAACACAACTTTTACTTTCGTATTTTATTTCGATATTAAATATTATCGAGAAATGTAAATTAAAGTAGGAAGAAATCCTCGGCGTATTGTCTCCATCCAGTGTTGCCTCTGTTATGGCAGAGTTAAGATGCCTCTTCTAAAAACCGTCTGGGCACAATTGTCATCTTAAAACGTCAGAATTCTCTCGATATCAGTGTCCCACTCATTATTTTCCCTGTAACCCCTTCGCTTGGTTCAACATTTGTTTGCCTTATTGTTTAGACTTGAATTTACAGGGAAGAATATTTGTGTCGATGTGTCTTATTTTAGTCGAGAGAAAAAGGCCAATCTCACATTCTTTCCGGTGATTATCGATCTTTTTGTTTCTTAGGAACATCATAATGTTTTGAGCTGAGAGTTTTTCATACTTTTGGCACTTCTAAATCAATCTTGTACACAACCACAGACCATAAGTAATATGTTACAATTATTTCCATATTGTAGGATATTTGAGGCACATGGGTAGTTTTAAACTAGTATTTTTTCAAAATCATCTGATGTATGTTGAAATGTGCATTGAACTTTATAAATATAGATGATTTAATAATACTGCAATATGCATACACTCACGCTCATCCTCTAGGAAGTCGAAACTCGTATAAGTAAGAATAGGTGTATAAATGTATGCATTATTCTCTTACTGATTGGTACTGTCATATTGGTTGATCTAAAAGGACGCAACCGGAATGTGATTGCTATATATGTTTGTGTGTGTGTGTGTGTGTGTGTGTGTGTGTGTGTGTGTGTGTGTGTGTGTGTGTGTGTGTGTGTGTGTGTGTGTGTGTGTCATTGGGAGGCTGTGTTATGTTAGATTATACACTAAACATTTCGACTGTGCTATGGAAGAAAATGAGAAGAATAAAATGATATTAAAAAGAATGTGGCCGAAGGGCACCTAAACGAAAGCTTCATATCTCTACGACATGAGCAATGGATAGGCGTAACTCTGTGAAGAACCTACAACCTACCATGTGAAGTCACTAACCCACCCCCACTACCCCCTTTAATCCAACTTGAAATTCTTGACTCTCTCACTAGGGTAATTTGTGACAGTCCTTAACACGGAGGCTTTGTATCACGATGCCGTCAACAGATTGTTAGAACTCGAAGGCCTTGATTTAAGGGTTGAAGTGATCACCGTTCTACCACTATACCAAACGAGGGTTCCACTTGGACCCTACATTTTCGACAAATGTTTTTAACTACTCGGGGGCAGTAAAATATTTTGACGATTCGTTTTTTTGTTCCTTTGGTAACTCTTCTGGTCGGTTTGGTACAAATTATTGCGAAATAAACCTTTATCCAATCCAGGATTACCTTACCTAAGAGCCAGATAGTGACAGGTCACAGCCAAGTTAATCAACTTTTTAAGAACAATTGGCGTTATTACAAGCTCTCCGCCTAAATAGCATCAAAACTGTAACCGCCAGACACTAGTTCTTCCTCGCACTTTCACCTTTGAGCCTTATTTTCAAACCACGATTATTGCCATTACTTTGCTGAACGGGCTTTATATTTCACTTATTTATTCCATGCTAATTGAAACAACAATTTATTTAACATTTAATTAACATGCTTAGGACTACGTACGTGTGATTCACATCATATTTCTATTTAGTCACACTGTATATAAGCATTACCGTATGTCTAATGTAACGTTGAACTTGTTTTTAATGTCTATTTCCAATAGCATTTACTTTTTGCTATCTATCATCTGAATCCTTCTTTTGCACTACCTCTGCTCGTTTTCTCTTATTCATTGATTTTTCTACCTGATTTATTTTCTCCTTATTAGTGTCAGTTTTTGTAACACAATTTTACTTTCATCTCCTTATTTATCTTAAAATTCTCTTAAATGTTTACTTTAGTTCGTTATTTGATGCTTTATTTCACGTAATTTTTACTTTTTTTCAAACGTTCAAAGTAAATATTTCTTTTATTAAAGCCTTATATTAAACCTGATATTTCTGTGTTACTAAATCCACATGCTACTACTTCAGCATTTGCATTTCCAAATTTCCAACTAGATAACCCCTAATTTAGACCTTCAATTTTATTTTGATAATCATAATGTTAAAAAATGCTTATTCTCTTTTTTATTTTTATTTTTGATACTCAAATTATACTATAAAAGTAAAATGAAGAGGACTTGCGTGAAAGATTAAAAAAAAAAAACGAATGGGTAGAAAATATTTAATTAATTTTAATACCTCCAAATTTTTCTGACTGTTCATTATGAAAGGATTTTACCTTTTATATTTACATTTTACATTCCAAAGGTTTTGTATTTTATTTACCTGAAAATATTTTTTTCCCGTGTGCGAGTGTGCGCACGATTACATCTCCCTTTGGCTATTACTTTGTCATTTTTTGTGTAATTGAATGACTGATCTGAACATTCAAGGACTTGTTTTTAAAATGCAGCAAAATAAACCGGTTGTTCGCTGGCCTCCGGCACAGAGTGCATCGCAAATATGTTAACCGCGCTGTTGGCAAGCAGCGATAATTAATATTGAATACAGTAGGCCTACTAGATGATAATCTTCTTAGCGTTATTTGTCGGCAATGCTAATGCTTGACTCGCCAAAAAAGCGACTGAAAAATTCCAAGAGGAGAAAATGTTTCAAACTATGTTAAATAAAAATCTAACTTCAAGAAAATAGCTCTGTAATTTATTAAATGAAAATATAAATTTTCCAATATGCAGATATGAACTGAGAATTGATATGTTCTATTCTCCATAAAAATAGAGTTGATGGAAAAATACAAATAATTTGTTGTTAGTTAATTAAGTACCTATCCTATATCCTACGCAACTACACCTAAATTCCGTGTAGGATAAAAATTAAATTCGTAGGGCGATCGAAAGTTTACAATTTATTTCCTTGAGTGAATGTGAGCTTTTTGAAATCAATGTGTTGCTCTCTCCATAAAAATAAAGTTGATGGAAAAATACAAATATTTTGTTGTTAGGTAATTAAGTATCTATCCTATATCGCACGCAACTACACCTAGATTCCGTGTAGGATAAAAATGAAATACGTAGGACGATCGAAAGTTTACAACTCATTTCCTGGAGCGAATGTGAGCTTTTTGAAATCAATGTGTTGCTCTCAGTGTATGAGTTTTCCAGTTTTTTAAAATTTCCATTTAGAACTTTTAAACGTGATAGAAAAACTTTGAAAGTTTTATCAAGATTCAACAACGTGGACAGATGAAATGGGGTCAATGACAACAAAGAGGGAGAGAAAAGAATAAAGAAAAATAAAGGATATGTATTTCTTTTAAGTAAACTACTATTCTCGCTGTTAATCACTTAGAGACTCAAGGTAAACAGCTATGTCTGCAGGCTCTTTATATCAAAAGTAAACATCTTACCTAAGACTATAGATTAACACTTGCATAGACTTCATCAGGCCTAGTTTCACCGGAAACGATCAAAGTTTTAAGTGTATATTAATGAATATATCATCAATACATTCATCAATTCTGAAAACACCTCGTAAAAGTTGGGAAACTGAACGAGGCAAACGTTGCCGGTTATTTGGGCATGCAAGTGAGACATGTGACCGTAGAACACAATAGGATAATAGACATAGTTATTGAAATTGAGTCATAAACACCTAATACATTAGGCTAAATGAGACATCACAATAAACTAGTTTTTCTTTGCATAAAATTATTTATTTTTGATGGATCAAATGGTGTTCATTGTTTTCTCAACATCTTTGTATTTTCAAAACAATAGCCCAGATATGTTTCAAGCTGTTAAAAATCTTCAAAGTGAGGCCAATGGCAACATGTTTATAAGCTACATTTATTACAATTATTTTAAAACTTAATAAAATAGCAGAAATTTTTACAATTGAAAAATATTGACCTGTTCTTTTACTCTTATTTTCCAGTGACTTATTTTAAACCACTGGTGCACCATTTGTTGCTTCTCAAACATATATATTATACCAAATGTCTACCATAAATAATGTTCACAAACATGTACCAAGAAAAAGGCGTAAGGTCCCCGTCATTAATAAAATCTGAAGTAGGCCTAAAATATTCACTGTTTGATAAGGCTTAAACAAGGCCTGTCGAAAAATAAGGTAGTTTGACAAGAATAAGTATGTAAGTTATTTGAAAATAAAACACATCAGAATGAAGTGTCAGTAGGAAGTGAGTGGGAGGTTTCCAATTAGGCATGCCCTATGCAGGTTATGCCAACCTAAGTATTAAAGTTTAATACATATACAACATTTAACTAGTTAAAGTCTGCATAAATGTGTTGAGATAAAAATTTATAGTTGTCGCTAATAAATATCAATAAACTATCCTTCATAAGACTTGCAAAAAAATTTGGTATACAGTATCAACATAAATTATTAATGGTGCATGTAATAAAGAATAAATAGAAAATATAATTTTTATTTTCTATAAATAATATATTATTATATAATATAAACATATTATCTAAACATTTATTGTTACAACTGAACGTTTTCTATCATTTATTATAATGTTGCCAACTGTTTGATGCAAAATTTGTATTATACATGCATTTCTTGATAATATAGTCTCCCTCATTCAGTTGTAATGAAGTCTCAGGTGCATACATATGCAAAACACTTTAAAGTGTTGTAATGTAAGACAGAGATCAGATAATGCTAAAAAAAAATTAACTAAAATAAGACGTGGTTGTTTAGATACAAATTTTCACACAACTTGTGATATCAAGGTCTAGCCAAGGGAGTGGATAATTTATCACCTAGAATTACTTTATGTAGGCTAGTCTCAGATTTTGATAATGATAAGTGCTCATTTAATTAACTTTGTCTAATTTTTAGGGTTAAAATAACGTAAAATGATACTTATTTTTTAAATATTCCCTTGAGAAGTATTAATTAGTTTCAAGTCCTATCAGGATGTCCAAATTCACTTTCAGCTACCAACCTCCCTCTCAGAAGAAATTTCCGGCTATCCCACTGTGTGATACATACAAACAAATGCTCTGGACTTTTAAAAAACTTACCAGAATGCATTTTAATGTGAAACACAATGACTTTAAAGGCAGATGAAAATATGTGGCAGGCAATGTGCATGTTACTTCTATTAAGTTTTTCCATTTAGTTTTTTTTACTTTTTGTTCTGGTATGATAGTAAATTTTATGTTGCTCTAGAGTATCAAGGCATGGTCCTTTTTTTATTGATCTCATGAAGTTCTAAATTCTGATTGGTGTTTGTGTAATGGTGGTTTGCTTCTATTATACAGTATGGTCACCAAAAGATGAATCTGAGTGTATATATATTTTGTACTTTTGTGAAAAACTGCAGCCTATATGCCTGATGTTGAATTTATTACAATCTGTACAATTTCGCTTATACAAACCTGATACTTTTGGATGTGTGTATGTATGTGTAAAATTCGAACATTTCGTAACATCCTCATTATAAAAATATTGACTAAACACTTTTAAATGTTTTAAGCTTGCCTAAAGTAGCACTTACTTTGCTTGTTGAGTTGGCCGTTTCAGGAGATGTGTCCCTTTATCAACTCAGAGGGTAACTGATCTCAAGGTTTACATAGGTTAGGTTGGGGGTGGGATATTTTGGTGGTGGGGTGCATTATATGTGTATTAGGAATTATGATGTCAAAAAGTGTGTGTGAGTTGTAATGTAATTGTGTATTACAATTGGTAATGTAATTGGTGTACCACCAAATTACTAGTGATTACTAGTAGCTTACGTGAAGATGGAATCAACAAATGGTAAAACTATTGAGTTATAAATAAAATATAAAAACATATGTTTTAATAGAAGCAACAATAGTTTCAAGTGATTTGACTTAAACATCAGTTTCTGCATACAGTGAAATTAAGACAACACAGAAAGAAGCAGAAAAAACACACAGTGTTGAATAATTCATCTTAAATTAGAGTAGATAAAGAATTTGTGTATCACTTTAGAGAGAGAAGTAATTTAGGAACTTGTCCCACTTCAAATAATTTCAAATAGTATAACTACATTTAAAAGCTTTATATTAAAATTATCTGAAACATCAAATACCGCTACAGAAATATATAGTTAATAAAACCAGTTTAAATAAATAGTCGTCACAATCTGTTCTGATAAACAAAATATAAGGATTACCCAATGTCTTACCTAATCTGACTAGTTTGGCAAACCATTATACTGGTTTGGAAACCAGAAACACATATTACAGTTTATTAGGAGAGAGTGTTTTTGAAATTCTCCATTTCGTAATAAATGTTGATTTCTGGCATTGAACCACTGTATCAAGTAAACCAGGGCAGTTGAAATTCAGTTAGGCTACTACGATTTAGCCAGCACAACCATGCTATTTGCCTGTGACATTAATGACAATTTAACTATAAAAACTTTATTTTTTCTTTATCATATTTTTATTTAAATGTATACAGAAATTTACATTGCTAAATTGAGTACAGTACTTCTTTTCTTGGTGCAGTAATAAATGCTGTGTAGTTTATTTACTACATTTGCTGTTTTCAGTATTGTCATAATTGTTTTGGTTTATTTGAACTCTTTAGGTTGTAACAGCATACAATGGAACATTTCAATAAGCTTATATTATTAAAGAACTAAAAATTCAATTACCAACACCCTTCCATTAATAGGTATTAAATAATTGTAAAAGCATTTCTCTGTCTGTATGGCCTTCTAATATCAGTCTGCTATATTTAACAATCCTACAGATATTGCTAATAATAAATACTAAAAAACACCAACTTAAAATAAAAATATTATCTAATGAAAAATAGTATCACATTAGTACTATTAATATTATTTGTTTCCATTTTAGTCTAATGATTCTGTCACATATATCTGGTTTTTTTCTTACTGTGTCTTGTGACTACTCTTCCAGTAGCTGGAAAAACTTCCATGAGCTGGTATGTTTAATTACTGGAAGGTTTAAACAGTTTAATATTGCTACCAGGGCTCGTGACCAATCCACCTGCTGGGCCCAGTAGCATTTTAGTCTAGTATCATCTGAAGACTCTTAAAACGGAGCAAGTGTTAGGTAGCTATACAAAACTACTCACCAAACTTGGAAAGGAAAGGTTTGGAAATATTAAAATTGATAAATTAAAAACAAAGGATAAATTTATCAAAAATTGATACATATTTGAGTTGAACAAGGTAAAATGTTCAGTGAAAAGTAGAGTGGGAACTGATGATATATAGAGACGTAGATTGGCATAGTTTTAAATTCTGATAATCTCGGCATATTCACATACGATTTAGGGTTACTTTGTACCCCCAAGTAAATTCTTTTGATGTATTTTCTTTCGCATTTCTTCCTCTCTGTTCTTAATAATTCCAAACAGTCTTTGTGTACTTCCTTTCTGACAATATGTAACACAACATTACATCTATTGCCATAAGAAGAATCATAACCAATACAGAACTTCTTCTCAGTGCCTATCACAACAGAAATCTGGAGCTATTTCCTTACCTTAATCTCACAGGATGCCTAGCATGTTGGAAATTAATGCTGAATCTAGTAGTGAGAAATAGCTGCTTTGTACAACCCCTGTGTGAGAATTTCAAATGAACAACTGAATTCTAATGTAAATATTTTTTAAGACAGAAACATAAGTGTTGGCTGAAAGGAGAAAAAGCTCAAAAGGAGGAGCACAGATTATTTTTCTTTGCAGCAATATTAGAATTGCTCAAAGGTTTACAGTCTTTAATTAATAGCATTGTTTTTATGTTGTCTATAAATTATTGTATAATATTATCGTATATGTTGTCTGATATTTTCTAAAACAATATATTTTGATAATACAAAACTGTTTTTTATGTTCTGACAATACAGAATTGTATTTATTTATAAAGTACATATTTAGGAATATTTTAGAATTTTATCACCTTCATTAGGACTCAAGGTTACCAAAGCAGTCAAAACAAATTAAGTGGAACACTGATTCGTATTGACACCAAAACTGGATGAGTTAATCAACACTACTCACTCCTTTTTATTCCAGGCCTTCATTCCTTTTTCTTTCATTTTATATTTCAAATGACCATGCTTTTTGCTGCTTTTCTTATTTCTGCCTTTTATATATTTTTTGCTCTTATAAGTTGTTCATAAGAGTTACAAGTTTATTTTGTAGATTCACATTATATAGTTGGGTTTTCTCCCTACTTTAATAGTAAATATTATTGTCCTAGATCTTTGTTTTACCTATAGGGAGTGTTTCTTAAAACAATGGTGACACATTCGTTTTTATACACTCCAGAAATTAAAATTCCATGAATCTCTTCTTCCTCAATCTTTGTAAGATTGTCTACCTAAATATATAAAATTGTTCTTTTTTTATTTAGGACAAAGTTAGGAGAGCTGAACAAGATCCAAAGACACCCTTTACATCTCTGTGTATCATTCATTTAAATTCCTGGCTAAGCAGAAGTGTTAAGAAACTAAATGTAAATACCAAATGCACATATTAAAATTACCCTACATTTTCTGCCCCTAATATGAAAATAGGTCACCCAGGCTCTTGACTAGCGATTTGGCCTTATTTTCTGTTCAGAATAAAATCTTTTACTCCAAGTACACTATGTTAATTTAGCAATAATAACCTTCTTGGTTTATTCACCAGAAAAAAATCTATTATCAAATGAGAAACTTTATCAACAGGAATTCCACTATATCTTTGTTAATTGGTTTTGTAGTATTCTAGTGAATAATAATCAGTTAATTATAAAATTTATCCATTATTATTTTATGTTAAAATGTGTATAAAGCCTTTAAATTTGTAAAACGTTTTTTAATTTTTGTAATCTGTTTTTTTAATGTTTATAGCATACTTATTGAAAAAACTTGCCATCTTATAATACTCCAACTCTCACATATGTACCTATAAACTATACACATACTTTATGAGTATGTGTGTGTGTGTGTGTCTGTGTTTGTGTATGTGTGTGTATTTAAGATTTTTTGTGTGGATTCTCTTTAGGGTTTTCACACTAATTACTGAGGTTTTAGGCTAGAAGAAACTTGATGTTTGGCGAAGGGTTGACTATTAAGGCATTGCTCCTCTGGTATTATTATCATGAATACTTCGAAATCTCTTTTTCTTCAGATGAAGGTAGAATTAAGTGGGTAAAGCTTTAGTACACATGTAACATGTAAATTAAAAACTAAATACAATTTGAAAAATAATTATCAAACTTGTGATAATTGTAGTGATCCACCTTATTGGTCAGGTAGACAGAAAGCTTCAAAACTAATTTACACTTGAGAGAAACATAAAATGACACTACCTCTACATGTAACAAATCAATCACTCAAGTCTTATTGAATTTTCGATATCACTCTTGTATAAGAAGACTTAATATTTAAAAAAAATGAAAATAACTAACTTTATAAGAATTTTAAATAAAGAAGACAGAAAAGTCTAGGCACTGTTGGAAGAGAGGTCTTCAGTGACTGATTAACAAAGAAATAACTTTCCAAAATCACTGTTCAAGACTGCCGGAATGATTTCTAACCATCCATTTATATGGCTGATAGTATGTGGCAATAATCAGATATAGGACAAAACAGTAATCAGTAAATTGACACAGGCACAAAGGAAGTTTACAACAATGCATGTTGAAAATCATCTGTTTTTCCGGGCAACATAGAGTAAATTTTATTTAGAGTTCTGTAAAACCAGGTGCTTATATGCCTATATCAAACAGTACCATATATTTTTTTTTTATTTAACTCTAAGATTTTGTTGTTCATGATGATCAGCAAAAATTGTGAATTTTATAAATAATTACTTTTTAAACTTATAATTTATGTAAATATATAAAAAAAACTTGCTGAAATGTTTTTGATTGCACTAAACAATCTTCATCAATGTGTAGGTTGACTGCTAAGAATATGTAAAAAGGATATTATTTATAATCTTTCACCCCATGGTTGCCTTATTTTGTTATAGTTGTATTTTTAGCCATCCCTGGGTTAATTTTTATACCTAATTTACCAAGACTAGTCCTATAAGAAACATTAACACATGATAAATAGTTAGTAGGACAACTGGTCTATTACAAGATTGGATGTTTGTTTTTCCTCTTCCATTTTTCATTTTTAGTTTCTATTTTTAATGTTTAATCTCCATTCCGTTACCATAAAATATACTTAATTTCTATAATCCCTTTATGAACAGATTACAATGACAAAATACAGTTAGAACGGATGTCAAAAAAAATTCATAATTTGCTAAAAATGGGTAGACCATATAATTGTAAAACAAACATGTGCATAGCTGGATATTGATATAATGTTAGTATGGAATGTGGTCATGGAAATCTGCATTTTAATTGCTTCCAAGACAAAGGGTCAGTTGTTGAATATTAAGTGGAGTCCGTATTTTATTCATGAATTGCAATTCACATTAAAAGAGGATTTTAGTCCTTGTATCTGACCAAGAATTTCCAAGCTAATTAGTTTTGTGGGGATTAAGTGTACACAGGTGTAATTTCAAGCTCAGATCAATACCTCCTCAGAATTAATTATAAACATTCACCATTTTATGTAAATGTTTTATTTTGACATGTAAAATATGAGTAAAAGTAGATTAAAGTAGTTCATATCCTACTTATAGTATTTAAATTAATTTAAATATGACATGTATTACTGAATACATATTTATTAATAATATATAGTATATAAGTATGTAATTACTATGTGTTTTTTCGGAGAACATTTTAAAGTTAATAATTCATATATAAAAAAAGAAGTTTTTGTTCATTAACAAGGCAAATTAAAACTGTAAACATTTTGTATTATTCAACATGCCCTGCCTTAACTTAATGGTTATATTGTCTAGAAAGTTATGGCATCAGTAAAATTGCCATAACACTCATTGTTGTTAGTATGTATATAATGAAACCTGAAAGAAACCTCTATAGAGGATAATATATAATGTCTCCAAAATATGAGTCCAAGATTAGGAGTGGAACCAGTTGACTCATAGAAACAACTCATAGACAACAATAGAACAACAACTCATAGAAAACTTGAATCTTATGACCCCATTATTCATAGTATTATTTTTTTTATTAAAAACTTATGACCAACTGTAAAATACAAAACTATCTCTTTATATTTTTGCTTAGTTTTTTGTCATTTTATCTATTACCTCCTATAAAATAACCTTAAAGGTTTATGAATTCAGTTAGTATTAAGGTAAGAACATAACCCTGCCCTACTATGGGATCATGTTCACTCACTTTTTTACAATCACACAAGTGAAGTAAACCAACTCTCAGTTGGCTTCATAGGGAGGTGTCTACCCGTATTTACCTTTCATGTGGAAGAAGGATGAAAAGGAGAGGAATTAGGTTTAATGTTCTGTTGAACTGAAAGTAAGGGGGGAATGAGAAAGGCTTGCATGAGCAAGGTTTCGTCTTTTTGAGGCCTTCTTTCATTCTGGGTAATAGGAGATATTTTTATTTTAGGTATATATCCCAAAATAATTAGTATTTTATAAATTGTATTTATTAATAAAGTCAAACTTATGGACATTTTTTGTAAATAAACTTGATAACATTAATATAAATTGGTTCTACTAAAGTTCTTCAAAATATAGCAAGGAAATAGTTCTAGAATTGTTTATATTATCTATAACAAGTATTGTAACAAAAAAATGTATATTTTAAAGGCAGGAAGATTTGGAAATACTTATTTTCTAATCCTCAGTTTTAGATGAAGAGATATGAGCAAGACATATCAAGCAATCAAGGCTAAAGGAGGTGAATTTAAACCTTTAGAGAGTAAAGGTCTAAATAAGTTTATTAAAGCTTCAAGGTACACTCTCTAAGAAATTTTCAATTGTTAGGAAAACATCTCAGCAATGTCTCATATATTATTACTTGCTATAATTAAAGAAATAAATTTTATTTATATTATATCTCTTCTTTTTAAATTTATATCTATTCTAAGTATTAAAAACCATTATTACAGAGTACGGATAAGTATTTTTTCACACATTACCATATAGAGGTTTACTTTTTTTAAGATTTACAGAGTACATACAGCATTTCTTGAGTTTTAGATTGAAAGTCAGTGGGTGAGTGGATTGAATGATATGTGTCTGCAAATACAGGTTAATATTGAAACTCATGATTTTTATTGCATATTATTTTTTATTACACACTAAATTCAGCAAATTAGTGAACACTATAATGAGACGTAATTAAAGATTATAAAAGAATGTCTATCAACAGTAGACCTCAAGTGTACAAGAAAAGAAGAAGCTTCTCTTAATTTTTTTGTTAAAAAATTACTCCGTAAAAGAACCGTATAATAAAGTCAGTAATTATTTATTATTGTGAATGATAGATCAGATCAATAAAATCTATTTAGTATTCTATTTTGTTTTATTACAAAATTGAACAATTTATATTTAACGTTTTGAACAAAAGGTAAACAATTTTCAGACCAGTATGACATAAACCAAAAATTGACAGCGGTAAACCTAAAATACATTAATAAACTGTCTACATAATTGATGAATTAATTAATACATTAATGATGCAGGTGGCTTCATACTATCAGAAGAAACCTACTAATGAAAACAAATAGTAATTCAGAATAAACAGAATATTAAGGAAATATGACAGGTTTTAGTAGAAACAAGTAAAGTGAGGCTTCGGTTGTTTGGAATATCAAGGACAAACTAACAATGTTGAAGTGAACCTCGTGGTATGAGTGTTATGAGAGACTATTTAGAGAAAACTTATTTAGTATTTAGTCACAAGGAAAACCTAACTTCTTAGAAGCTGCAAACTATAATTATTATATGGAGGATGATTTCATAGTTATGTAATCTGTATAATTACAGGATTTTCCAGCCAATATAGGATAAAAATGAAGTATAATTATCAAATAGGACATATAATTTTATGTTATAAGTTTTAACAAAATTACAACACAACATTAAATAGAGAATGACTTTAATAATCTCCATGTACGAAATTAACGAAGTAATCTTTTAATGTCTTATCTCTTTGTAATAAGGAAAAGTTACTATTAAAAAAAATGAATATTGAAAGACTTCTAACGGGTTGCACAAGAATCTTTATAATCTTTTTACCCTCAATCAGTCATTAAAGTAAAATAATTTAATGATGTTTTTCAAGGCCATGAAGCATTACACGTTTTGTGTATTTTAATCTACAATAATTATAGGTTGTAGGTTTTCATAGTCTTGGAATAGATAATAAAGTAATTTCACCTTGATATGATTGAAATAATGATAAATGAAATTATTACAAAGTTATTCTAGTCTTATGCAGATTAATAGAAACCTGCTAATATTATTGACTACTTACTACATTCTAGATATCAATTGTTGAAGCCTCATGATCAACAACAAATAAATACAACCAAACCTCTAAATCTGCTATTTTCTTTTTTTTCAGGAGCGAAAAGCCATTTGTGTAATTGAAGGCGCCAACGTGTCTGGGAATGTGACATTTGTTCAGGTAGAAGAAAATGGTCCAGTCACTGTAACAGGTATAATTGTTGGATTAACCAAAGGTAAACATGGATTCCATGTCCATGAGAAAGGTGATATTAGTGGAGGATCTGGATGTAAAACTACTGGAGGACATTTCAATCCTGATAAGGTTAGTTTATAGTACAATTTTAATGACAAGAAAAAATGAAATAGAGAAAATTATAAAAAATAAGATTACCAATACATTGAATCTCTTTAAGAAACTTTAACAAACTATCATCAGTCCTCGCCACTACAATGATTAAACACATTTCCTCTTTAAAACATTTTTTAATACCTACTAATCATTTGATACTAACAGGTTTATAGCAACCTACTTAAAACAAAAACCGATTACATTTCTTGATTTTATGCAATGATATATTTCTCTTGAAATAATTTAATTATTAATACAAATTTTTATAATACTCCTGTTCCAATAGGATAGACTGATCAGACACAGATGTTACCTACTCTGTGACCAAATAAGAAAAAAAATTAGTTAAAAGGTAATTTTATTTCCATAATTTAATCAAACTTTTTTGGCATATTAAAGCAAATATGTTTTGTTAAACAGTTTTGGCCTACATTCATACAAGGTTGCAATAAATGCCATTTGTACTGTTATTTTTATGTTTACATGATTTTTAATTAAAAATACCAACAGATAAATAAAAACGAAGAAGTGTTTGTTTACTGTAGGGACATAGGTTTACTTTTTTACTTAAATCATCTAATTTTAGTATAACAAAACTATGAAATTCTCAAATTGTCCACAGTAATTTTACAACAGTCCTTACATTTAAAATCGAAAATTAAGAACATTAGCAGAATTTATGTAGCAGAAATTGAATTAATATTATATATATATATAAATGTTTACCAACGAAAAGCTTTGAATATAAATTAATAAATATTCTTGTATTAGAATAACCTATGTTATTTTAAAAATATATATATTATAACAAAATTCATTAGGTTAAGAAAACTGTTAGAAAAATATTTGAACTTGTGGGATATACCTAGCTAGCGCTAGTCTATTGTCAGATCTATCGGCAGAAATAAGTTACTGTAGAAAATAGTTACTGTAGAAATAGTTACTGTGCAAAATATCCTGTAGAGAAGCATGTAAGTGAAGGTACGTTATATAAAATTTGCTCCCAACGTGGATGGCTATTTTTCGTTATATATATATATATATATATATATATATATATATATATATATATATATATATATATATATATATATATAGTAAAATAAGAATGAAACAACCTTAACATCAGTATCGGGTATTTAACAAGTTAATGTACAAAGTAATATTAGATTATTGTTTTATTTTTGAATACATCGATCTATTATAGGAGGACTATTACTAACAAAATTTCCTGAAAGACATTTTGTTTCTTAACTTTAACTTTTAATTGATTTAGTGGCTGTGGCTTTTTGTTATCCTTAATTTATAATATATAGTCCCTGACTGCACTGGAAAATAATATTAGGAAGTCAAATGCAGATCACAAAATTTTATTAGTACTCCAGATTTGTTGTTGTATAACAGATTGAGGTATTCAACAATGGAACACTACTTAAAAAGCCAATTTTATTACTTCGTACATTTTACCTGTGTTAGATATATACTCTATAAAGTAGTTGGGATCTCAATTTTTATTATTGACTTTCTAAATCTATTTCATTGGTAGTTGCCTATTCTTCAAACTTTTAAATTAAACTCTTGAATTTTGTAGTCCATTACGTTCGGCGAACTTAATTAAACACTTTTACATTAGTTTATAACCATCCCAACTTTCAATTTTGTAAATTTGTAAAAAGTTACTGAGACAGAACGTTTTCGATTGCTCCATGGCGAACTTCGTCAGTGGCTCAGCCGAAATCAATCCCTAAACTTCCTCGACCTAATCATAACAAAAAGCCACACACAAAAACACAGCTTCAACATTTACAGGAAACCCACAACGACAGATACACTTATCCACAACACCTAAAACAACCCTATCCAACACAAACATGCTGCCTTCAGAAACATGCTCCATAGACTAAAGAAGTTCTAATGACCACAGAAAACCTAAACAAAGAACTAGACACCATTAAATATTTAGCATACACAAATGGATGCAACACCACAACAATAGATAAACTATGGCACAATATACAAAAAAAAAAACAATAAAGTTAGCACTACAGAGAGGGAAAACAAATACATCATAATACCATTCATAAACAGAATATCAAATAAAACAGACATAAAAAAGAAGTAGAAGTAATGTAGTTTTTGTTTTTGTTTATGTGTGATAATCTGTTGTTGTAAGTATATATGTTCGTTCGTCTATTGGAGGATTTGTTTGAGTTCGATGTGGTGTAATATTACAGTGAGAGTTAGGTGACTGGTTAAGTTCATCTTGTTTATCATATAACTTTGTTATATTATTTTTCATAAATATTTTTTGTTTTTATTATTATTTTTTTTTATAAGTAATTATCATCTAACCCCAATAGATGGTTAGTTTTGTAAGTGAAATGAGTGTTTCGAAATGTATCAGCATGTAAGTTCTAAAGTATTGACTTAGTTATGCATTAATTACTTATAGTTTAATCAGTGAATTGAAGATGATTAGAACAAGAAACTTTATTTTTTGAGTGCAGCTGGTGTTTTGTTTTTTATTGTAATTTTGCCTTATTTGTATGTTAAGTTTTGATAGAGACATTGTGAGTTGAAGAAAATGTGGAGAGATGTTTTGCATACCTTGAGTTTTGTCCCTTGGTAGAGGTATGCCTCTACCTTACGTATCCTTCACAGGGGAAAGTAGTCATTTTGACTACCTGAAATAAAAACTATAAACAAAAGTAATTAATACATTGGGTGTATTAAATAATTTTATGTTTTACTCTTGGATACTGCGTTTTCATACATGTTTTTATTAAATTTCATTTTCTTGTTTAACTAAACATTTCAGATGAAATTGTTAAAATTACATTAATGTTTTGTTTTTATAGCATAAAAATTTAAAAAACGTAATTATATTGTGTTAACAAAATGGCTAATGTTACAAGTATGTTTTACAAATATATTATTTAATTGTGAAATTATTTTTAGTATGTAATAAATAGGTATTATTAAGTATTTTTTATATATTGAACTAACTCTATCTCTGTTTTTATTTTTATTATCAGAATGAAGTGATTAATAATTTGTTATAGTTTGTTCTTATATCTGTAATTTTTTAAATCTAATGAAACTACCTGATGAAAAAGGTTACCTTATACTCAAATTAAAAGGTTAATTGATAAAACAATTACAATTGCAATTTTCCTTTAATTTAATTTTATTTGTCCTTAAAATTAATTTGATAATGTTTAGATGTTTTTGTTACTGTATTTCTGAAAATTATATACAAAATTGTATATTGTTAATTTGTCTTAGTTTTGTTGTAAATTATATATATTTATATATAATATGTATATATATATATATATATATATATATTGGTCTTGTTTTTATTAAACACATTTTTATTAGAAAGAAATATTACTTGTTTTTTTTATATAAACAAATTATTACATCATAGAAAATAATTAAAAATACAGCTGTAGTCTTTAATTTATTTAAAGGATTAAATTTTTATCTAGATATTTAACTAACATTGTGTTCTTTTTTAAAAAGTTTAGAGCCTGTTCAGATTAATATTTAACTTATAACAAAGATTAATAATAAATTTTAGGTGAACCATGGAGGACCAGCTGATGAAATCCGTCATGTTGGAGACTTGGGTAACATCTTTGCAGAAGACAACGGTAATGCACAGATTTCTATTACTGACAACAAAATTTCCTTGTCTGGTCGCAATAGTATCATTGGGCGCGCTATAGTAGTTCATTCTGATCCTGATGACCTTGGACGTGGTGGATTCAGCGACAGTTTGACAACTGGACATGCCGGCACCAGAGTGGGCTGTGGAGTGATAGGCATCCTGTAATTTTTTAATCATTAATTAATATTTTTAAGCAAAAACATCACTTATTTTCTTTGCCATAGGATGGACTTTTAAGCTTTCATTTCTGCTATTCTATTGCACAATTGAAATCATCCTTGCTTGGGTATTCTTTTATTTACATAATATAGTTCTTCCATAGTTCATTTATTAGATTCATTTTTTAATTATAGTTTTTTTTGTAATTAAATAAATAATTTGCTTTTCTATTTGTTGTTTGTATTTCTCCTGCACTCTGCCATTGTTTTTATTAGTTATGCTATATTTTATAAATTACTTGTTGCCATAATAAGTAGTAAAGTACCAAAACTCAATAAAAGTAAAGCTTGAATTAGTTTATTTAGTTTAGCGGTTGTGTTAATTTTTCTTTTACAAATTGTTGTAGCCCCTACTGTGACCCATTAAATATACCCTATTATATACATGTTTATAAAGTACATAAATAAAATTGTTTATCATGTAAAACGTTTTAAACATTTTTTAGTTAGTACCAATGATTGTTTTTAGCTTTTGTAATCATTAATTTTTTAAATATTTATTACAAGTACTACATCTATTAGTACTATGGGAAAATGTTTTGAGTTTGAAAGCTTAATTCACTATTTCCAATAACTATAACTACTAACTCACTTTAAATTTCCAGACAAATGTTTTTCTCTAGTTCGCGTAATTCTTCAAAGCTGTGAGGAAATATATTGGCTACATCCATAAATTTTAAAAAATAATCGTATAAAACCTCCAAATGAATAACAAAATAACACGTTTTATGCAATTAAGTAATTATTTTTAAAATAATTATTGTCTGCTCAATTGATTGCGACAAGATCTAGTAGATAGTGCCAATAGCCTAATGTTCAATCCCTCAGTAGCTCCAAAGAAGTTTTTTGGGATTTTTTTAGTCCTCATGTTGATTCACCTAGAAAAATGCTGAGTATGCATTTGTGTTTTTTCTTCCTCTTGTTAACATCTCCTTTTTTTTAAATCATCGCTTAGATTATTAAATTATGGTGTCTAGGAATTGATTTTTATGAGAACAAAGGTACCCTTTTTCTTTATATGTGTTTTTTTCATTTCATCAATGGCCAAAAGAACTTGATTATAACCATTAGTTTGCTTCTGTACAATTTTCATTTCCGTTATATCAAAGATATATAGATTTAATACTTTACTAAATAATATCCATATGACAATAGTTAGTTTCTTCAGTTGAATTATCATTTATTGTAACGTTAAATTTACATTTTTTATATTTCAATACAATATTTCCAATTACATTATAGGCTGTAGGCTATAAATGTGTCTGTAGAGTTTTTTCTACTTTTCAAAAATTTCATCATGAAAAACTTTTTTCCTCCTTTCATTTTGCAGTATATATTAATAAATGTATAACAGAGCCATTAGGGACTGCTCTATTTAGTTTTCATGTTTTCATTGTCTTTAAATTTTTAAATACAATATTTTTAGGAAGTTTTGATATTAACAATGTTTGGTATTAACATTGCTATTTTTCAGTATGATGTTATTTTACTTATATTGGTCAAAGTGTAATATTGTCTTTAGTCACTTCTGTATTGAAATAAATTGAATAGAAAAGGGTTATTTGAACCATTTTAGTTTATAGGACTATTAAAATGATTACACTTGTTTAAAAGTTAGAAAGCTGTTTCTGTACTTACAAAAGTACAACAACCGGTAGTTATACTTCATTCTTGATTATGGTTTGTTTTGCAAGGTTGCACTGAGTTCAATGTCTTATTCTGCACAGTTTTACACATTCAATTAATCACAAAAATATGTCAACTTTGTAATTACCATACCATAAACGTTTATTTAAACACATGTTAATCAATGTTATGAATAAAAAGTAAAGAAAATTAATGAGTGAATAAGAAAGTTGTTTAACCAAGCATGAGGTAGTTATATTTCTCTATTATAAATATAAGAAATTTAAAAAAATCATTAAAAGTAGAACTCGTATGGGGTAACAACTGAAGTCAACAAATAGAATTTTTACAAAGTTTTCTACTTCAAAGCATCACTATAACTCTACTAGCACAACCTGTCTGACAAAAACAAACAGAAATAAGCTAATATTTGAGTTAAAAAAATAAAAAACATTTGAGTATATATACATGTAAAAAAAATATAATAAACCAGGCTCAAATTAAAAGATTCCATTCAACCAAGAGATCCAAGTTAAAGTGAACAATGAGACAAGGAAAGCCTTCAATACAAGGCAAGTGAGGCTACCTTTGAAGCTCAGAATAATATGCCATACAAACTAAATTAGATTACAGTGACTCTTTCCTAAGGTCATGTAGAGATATTGAGTGGATAGCATAGAATTAGTATAAGATCTCCTACTTATAAATTCTCCATGAAAGAGACCAATTGATTTGCTTTTGGAAATTTGGAAAAATTCTAATTGCCTGTGATGCCTAGCTCTGTAAATGACATGCTTCAGTAAATTTTCAATATTTCAGACTATTAAATATTATATTTGTTCAATTTGGTTCAGGTATAAAAAAAAAATAGAAAGTAATCTATAGGGAGGAAAGTGAGAACAGTAGAGTTTTCATATAGAATGTCAAACCATGTGAAATATAGTATCATAAGTAAATGTTTCTTGAGACTACACTAGCCTTCCAGAGTAGCATTAAAACATTCAAGGCAAAAGGGAGTTAATCTGAAGTAACAACTCTAGATAAAATGAGAGGTAGGCATTAGATGACGACATTGTTCTAGTAAATATTGTATAGAAAATCATGGATTTCATAAAATTTCTGATTAAATGGATCTATTGATGTACTATCAGATGATAATTTCTCTCCAGTTATGGTAAGGTAACAAATACCATGACTTTTATTTAATTTGTCAAGCCAGCCATCATTAGCTTAACAGTTACATTGGAATAGATTTTTGTTTGGAAAAATTTGACTTTTTTCTTTAAAATTGGGTTTGATAGAGGAGTGTGACCCAAACGTTCTTGTAAAAACCACTTATCAAAGAGTGAATAACTACGACTGTGTATTGTCTTCCTCATGAGCTGATCCACATGAAAGAATTTTTTATCAAATCAGTGATTGTCGACTTATTAACATTAAACAAAAGGGAAGAAGTTTAAGAAGTGATGGGAAAAGGTTTCTCCCTTGTAGAGACGTAAGGAGGGTGTACTTGTCACTCAAAGACAATGTTTTTGAAGTGTTTTTGAAACACGCCACTGAACACTTGAAAAGCAAAAATAAGACTGACTAAATTCACTGTTAGTCATACCACCCTACTTATTGAATTGGGGAGATTCATCAGAAAACCACGAAAGAGAACAACAGAAAACAATACCAGGAAATCCCATTGCACAGCTGCATGTTTTACATAGAACTCCTTCCTCTCTCTCTCTCTCTCTCTCTCTCTCTCTCTTTCCATTAATAGAACTCCTTTGTTTTTTCACTCTCTGTTTTTTTACTAACCAACGGCACTAAGGCTCTTGTACATAACAGCTTTTTTGTATTTCGCCTGTTGGGATTACTGGAATGTTCAGAGTATTGAAGTTTGGATTGGCCTGTATTACCTAGGATGTGTACTTATTTAAATATATTCAATCAACTAAATTTAAACTATACATTTAATTACTTTGTTTACAAAGATACCACTAAACAACCTTTATTTCAGGACTTTACAACATAGTAATTAACTATCATTATAAACTTACAGAAAATAGGAAATATTCTGTTAAAATACATTACTTTATTATTCATTTCAGGGTTTATCTAAAACTTTCTGTTTTTATAATTAAAAGCTGCTCTTAAAAATTTATTTACCAGACATGTCTCAGCTGACCTGTTTCATTATAGTTCAGTACAGTGTTCAATGCTTTTAGATTTAAACTTTATCCCACTCTGTGTTTTAAAGCATCAAACAAAACACTGAAATAATGTTGAATGTGTGTATAGAGAAATTTGGTAACTTTTTTAGTGGTTTAAGTCAAGTTTTTATTTATCAAAATTGTGAAATATTGTGTCTGTATAGCTATATTTGAGATTAAAACAATGAAAATAGTGATAAAATTATAGAAAAAAGTCAATAATCAGGTATTTCTCTGAAGTAACACTAATTTTGTGTTTGAAAAATTTAAAAAAAAATCAAATAAAGTAGTAGTACAAGTGTATTCATCCTATCTACAATATTTCTCCACATGTTAATCAAGTCGTATATTTTGAATTTTGGTTAATTTCCTCCATTAATAAACAAAAAAAATTACAGGAAATTCACAGTTGCAAATGAAGTTTTCATTCTGTAATGGAAAAAGCAATAATGTACACATTATAACAACTAGACTTTCCGAAATTGAAAGCCTTTAGAGAGATAAAAATGTTAATGAGTAGTCACTACCGCAGTGAACCTGCACAACTTGACAGCTAAAAGTTTATTGCTGATGTAAAACTAACAATTGAATTACAGGTTCCACAAGCTAGTATTTTTGTGGTATATTTTGAGTGCTAATAATTTATATTCAAAGTACATTTTTTTCTTAGATGCTTATTTCAAACAAGAAGAATACTTTTACTTACTTTCTTGTATTTATAGGTTTATCAAAATTTATTGCTAGGAAAAACTAAGGATTGTCTGAGTAATGTCACATACCTGAAGTAGACCTCCTCCCTATACCAGGATTAAAGAGATGTGATATCCTGGTACAGGCAAAAACTAAGGATTGTCTGAGTAATGTCACATACCTGAAGTAGACTTCTTCCCTACCAGGATTAAAGAAATGTAACATCCTGGTACAGGCAAAAACTAAGGATTGTTTGAGTAATGGCACGTACCTGAAGTAGACTTCTTCCCTACCAGGATTAAAGAAATGTAACATCCTGGTACAGGCAAAAACTAAGGATTGTCTGAGTAATGTCACATACCTGAAGTAGACCTCCTCCCTACCAGGATTAAAGAGATGTGATATCCTGGTACAGGCAAAAACTAAGGATTGTCTGAGTAATGTCACATACCTGAAGTAGACCTCCTCCCTATACCAGGATTAAAGAGATGTGATATCCTGGTACAGGCAAAAACTAAGGATTGTCTGAGTAATGTCACATACCTGAAGTAGACTTCTTCCCTACCAGGATTAAAGAAATGTAACATCCTGGTACAGGCAAAAACTAAGGATTGTCTGAGTAATGTCACATACCTGAAGTAGACCTCCTCCCTACCAGGATTAAAGAGATGTGACAGGAGTATATTTTCAGTAACATAGTGTATTGGAGATAGAAATATGCATTCTATGTGTGTATTTTTTTGTAAGTGTTTTGTGTTTTTTCTTTGGCTTTGGTTTCAAAATGGTTGTCAAATCCCTCAGTTTTTGTGGATAACCCACCCCTACTGGATAAGTAAACTGAATATAACAACAAAGGAATTTATTATATGATAGTTAATGTAACTAAATAAACCAAATTTATACACAGTAAAAAGTAGAAAAGGAGGAACTTTGTGAAAAATTTTACATTTGCAATGTAGAACCTGTTCTTGGTCATAATATTGTTAATCAATTCATAAGAGATTGGATAAAAGGAAAATCTTTGTTTAAGAAGCTAACAACACTGTAACTGATCCTGCAGGCTATTGTTACACATAATATTATAGTTAGTTTCTAAATATGTGACGCTTTGGTTTTAACTGTTGTTATTTACATCTTCTTAGTCACTATATTAATTTCACAAGTGATATATTTTGTACATTTTCTCTCATATGTATTGTAGTCTGTAATTTTATTTAGTTTTTGTGCTGTCCAAATCACTCAAAACCTTATCTCCAATTACATCTTGCTTAATCTTACAAGTATATTAAGCGTTACCTGTTGTATTCCAAAATAAATACTAACAGCAATAGAAAATGTGACTCCAAGTAACCATATGCCTTTTTTGTTTAGTTCCCTTTCAATTCTCAGGAAAAAATTGGAATATTTAATTTAAACTATACTTCAGCCAAAATTCCTATTGCAAATCACATGATACCAATTTTTTTGTTTAGTTTTATTTTTCTCCTTTAGCGCTCACCTATAGTGCTGGTTAGAGTTAGTTGATGTTTTAATTCTGTGTTGGAAAAATGTTAAGTATCAGAAACAACAGTGTTTAGATATCAAATTTCTTTTTAAACTTGCAAAATCTGCAACTGAAAGCTTTTGGACATTAAAATAAGATGTTATTCGGTGACGATTGTTTAAGAAAAAAACAGAGTGGTCTAAAGACGGCTGTGAAGAGGTGAGTGACTGGAGGACCATATTCAGCAAAAATGTATAGCATTGAAATAGTTACTAACCTCGATCAGCAAAATCACTATACAAGACTATGTGAGCAATATAGATTACAGGAATCAACAAAGAAAGTGTTAGTTAGATTCTTTCTTTTAAGATCCAATATGAACAATATTTGTTCAAAAATGGTTCCTATGTGCTGCCTTATTTCTGAGCAGAAATAATACTGTAGAAACATTTACTGTAACATCCTTGAAAAATATCAAAAGTTGATCCTAGTTGTCTTTTGATCCTAGAGACAAAAACTCAGTAAATGTAATAAAAATCTCCTAACTCTCTACAGCAAAAAAAGAAAAAAAAATAAGAGTGACAAAATCAATATTCAAGACTATTAAGATGATTATTTCTTGTTTAGAACAAAAATGTGCATAGCTCTATTTTATAAGAAACAGTATTGGAATATCTTTACAACTTTAAAAACACTTTAATTAGGTAGGATACACTTTAATTTTATAATAAGCGAATTAGTTTTGAAACAGCGAAATTCACAATCTTCTACAATATTTTTGTACCAACTCTCATTAAACGACAGGAAATACAACTATAAATAAATAATACTTAACTAAGTGAATACTTAAGGGCTTACTTGCAGGCGCGTTTTGAAACAATCGTTCCTTTTATGAAGCGAAGCCTCTACTGTCTAATGCCATTTGAAGCCAACACCTTGTCCCATTACATAGCACACAACCAACTTAACCCAGCCTCTTTACACTCATAAATCTAACACCAACAACCTTTGTACTTCAAATGACCAAAATTCATCTAACCAACATACGCAGCTGTCAACTAACCAAATACGTGACATTCAAATAATCGTAATACACGGACTTTAACTAACCAAATACGCACATTTCAACTAACCAAACACATGGACTTCAACTAAAAGTAATGTTGCGGGTTATCCTTATGCCGCTCCGCAGGCGTTCAACGTACAACTTGAAGTTAATAAATGGGAAGTAATATTTCTATAAATATCTAAACTTAGTAGTTATTATTACTACCTTTAAATTATTTCTAAAATGCAGGAATAATATTCCTGCATTACATTTACTTTAATAGCGATAAAGTTAAACCATAGCATTTTGAGGAATAATTTAAATGTAGTAATAAAAACTACTAAGTTTAGATATTTATAGAAATATTACTTCCCATTTATTAACTTCAAGTTGTACGTTAAACGCCTGCGGAGCGGCATATCGATAACCCGCAACATTACTTTTAGTTGAAGTCCATGCATTTGGTTAGTTGAAATGCGTGTATTTGGTTAGTTAAAGTCCGTGTATTACGATTATTTGAATGTCGCGTATTTGGTTAGTTAACGGCTGCGTAAATTGTGTGTGTACGTTTTGGTTAGATGAAGTGATCATTTGAAGGCAACCCCCTTTGTACCTAACGGGGATGCCACCAGTAGAGGCTTCGCTTCATAAAAGGTACTATTATTTCAAAACGCGTCAGCAAGTGAGCCCTTACATATTCGCTTAGTTAAGTATTATTTAATTATAGTTTAATTAGTGAATTCAAGATGATTACAACAAGCAACCGGAAATACAGCTTTGTTCAACAAAGATAAAACCAATATATGTATTTAGAATTATGGAACAAGGGAAGGCATTCATATAGCATCTGGAGCTTTGTAGTGGAATTGAACAGAAAATGAGTAGGGAATTTAAATTTCTTTCAAATAGTGTGACACTGGCAATGCTAAGAATGCTGCACAATTTGGAGAATATCTAGAAAAAAACATGATCCTTGAAATATAAATCTGTTACAGATGATAGCTGTTAAACAATATAATTTCAGTGGAACTTTAAAGTTCTGATATTTTACAATTATTGAAAACGGATCAAAAATACTTGCAAAACGTATGGTTTCAAAGAAACTTTGTACTGCTTAAATCATGTCTAGGTAGAAAGGCAGAAATTTGTGACTAGTTTTTATCTTTATTTGCCCTGTTATAAAGTAACTTTATAACTTTTATTACAATTACTTTAAAGACGTCTTTAAGACGTGTTTTATTCTAGAATTTATGTAATTCTTGGCTCACCATAGTCTTTCTTCCAGAGCTTTGTGCTTTCAAAGCGGTTTGTTGTCTAATTTTCCAGTAATTATAATGTGTATTAAATTCTTTTTTAAGGTTTGTTAGTTCTAGTTTTTAATTCCCTAATAGTCAGCACTATGTTTAAACTGATTGAGAGGATCTTTCGCTTAATTGTTCAATCAGTACAACAATACCACTCCATTTTTTTTTAGCTTGGTTTGTAGCTGCTTCGTTTAATCTAAGACATATAAACTATATTTCAAATAATATGTAACATTGATTCTGAATAATTGACTAGAAGACATCTTGAAAACAAATAATTAATTTTCTCATTACAGTAGAGTCTCGGTAATTCAAGGTGGATGGGTCTGAGACCTTCTTGGATTACACCAAAATAGGTTCCTGTACATTAGAAAAAATAGTAGTTCTAATAAAACGTAATACTATGATTAAGAAATCACAAAATAAGTTTATGGAACTTCATTGAATACATTGCTTACTTAAATATAATGTTGCTTTGGAACACATTGTTTATCATGGTGGCTACATATTTTGTAAAACGTTGAGTGTCTACTGAGTCTGCTTATCAGATCATTTTCATGCTGTGGTATAGCATAGACGTCTTAGCAGAAACACATCTGTTAGCATGGTGTCTGTCTGTTGTTCAATATAATGCAGTGCAGTTTCCAAGGTGGCTGTTCCTTCACCGTGACTAATTTTCCCTTCTTGTACTGTCTCGATCAAACCTTCGTCTTTATTCTCATCATCACTGTCTTCAGTAGTTTTTTATACTATTTCAATAATCGTAACTTTTGTTACCTATCTCAAATTGTTTTTGTCTTTACTCATCCATTGACTTACATCCGTATCATCTGAATTTTCACAACCTAGAAGATTCTTGATAAGAAATTTCAAATCAGTTTCTACTTGTGGATGAATATCACAGTCGACAGTTTCATTATGACTCAGGGTTTTATTCCATGACCGATTTAATGATTCTTCTTTTATTTTGGTCACTGATTCCGGTGTCCACTACACAACTTCCTTAACTGTAATTTCTTTTAGAAAGCCTACTATGCTTACTTCCCCTTCAGTATTTTCCAAGAGCGATTGTAAAAGGTAATGTCTCTTTTATTTTCCATATATTCCAGAACACCCTGATCCTTCAGCTAGATTAGGCTCGTAACACTTGTGGATAGAAATATAGCATGAATATCATTAGAGCACAGTTAATGTTCATCTGAATGTGACGGTGCATTGCCTAACAGTAAAATAGCCTTTCGAGGCAAACTGTTTGTTTTTAAAAACTTTTCCGTTTTGATGATATATTATACTCATAAAAAAACCACACTTTGAGTAGTTCTCCATTCATCCAACCAGCTCTTTGGTTGTTATATGAAACTGACAATGGAAATGTTTTTAATTACCCGCGGCTTAGCTGATTTGCCTATAACTACGAGCCTATGTTAATGATTACCCGTTTCTTTACAACAAGCTAAGACAGTTATTCTCTCTTTAACTTCTCTTGTGACCAGGAACTGAACTTTCTTCACTACTGATAAGTTGATCAGGAGAAAGATTTTCCTCTTTTATAATTTGTTGAAATTTTTCACAAAAATTGACAACAATATCCAAATGCAACTGTTTCTCCACACACATTGAACTATCTCACTCCGCATCTCTTCTTCCATCGGTCTAGCCACCCCACACTAACAGTGAAATCATCGTCCCTGTCTCTATTCATTTCTAAAAAATAATCCTTTTTCCTGAACCATTGGTCCCGTGAATGGACTGCCTTTACTTCTCTATTGGCAAAACCAAAGGAACAGCGCTTCACTTGTATTGTTGTACACTGATTTCTTTATCGATTTTATTATTTGTAATAGCAATCCACATCTTCTGAACACTTTTAACTACATAACCGTTAAATTTTTATCCAGTTTCACCATCAGTCACCTACAATCACTTCACCAAGACCATATTCAGCTACAAGTTTTTTTATTGTCTCCACTTTATCTAACCTTTTAATTGCTTCCAACTTTTTTTGCACAGAAACAAAATTCCGCTTTTACCCCTTTCACTAATATTATCATGGATATGTTTCATTACAGGCTGAAGAGCAGCAACAGCAACATGCATGAGCAACAGTATAACAACAACAATAGAGTAGCAACTAAATGAAGTTAAAGAAAATATACTGAGCAAACACTTTCTACATTTCTTGGATGCTTAGCTCAGTTACTTTACATATTGTATGGATAAACATTTCTTGGGAGTCAGACTCATCTCCTTTCATATAGATAAAATAGGCTCAAATTTAAATAGGTTGAATTTAATGAAAGTTCAAAAAATCAGGACTAGGAATTTCAAGACCCTACTGTATTTGATTTAATTGTAGAAAGCATAATTCTAATTAATCCTATCAAAGCATTATTTTCTCTTTGTCAGTCTTTGTAATTCTTCATCCAGATCTGCTTTAACCAGTGATGAGTGATGGAATGACTCAGTGTTACACTCAGTGTTAAAGTGGATTCACTACCTAAATAATATGAAGCAACTAAACTAGGTAATGTAAAATGACTTATAAGGGCGAATCAACCAGAAGTATTTTTAACATGCATTAGCAGACTACTCTCCCTATATGGTACCACTAAAACATAAAAATAGAGTAATGAATCTGTTTTGTTACATCATAATTAATAAATTTGTTTAAACAATAATTTTACTCTAAGACAATCTAAACTTTCAGTGTCCAATGTTTGAATCAAGTACAGAATAGCTAATTTGATGAGAACATGTGACCATAGTTACTGTGTGTCACAATGAAATGAAAATCTTATTTGTTTTCTATTCTGAAACTGTGAAAATAAATAAAGTTATGATAAGATCATATGCTGTGGTTTTGTGCTTGATTTGTCAGGTAAAAATTTATAGCTCAAATTTTATTTCTATAATATTAGACACTAAAACCAATCAAAGATTTTCAAATAAAAATAAATCACTTACAACTTTTTTAAAAAATGTTTTAACTTGCCTATAGTAGCACTTACTTTTTTTTTTTTTTTTGAGGACGGCCGTTTCGGGAGATGTGTCCCTTTGTCAACTCAGACCGTAACATCTCCCGAAACGGCCGTCCTCAAAAAAAAAAAAAAAAGTAAGTGCTACTATAGGCAAGTTAAAACATTTTTTAAACAAGTTGTAAGTGATTACTAGTAGCTCACGCGAAGATGGAATCAACAAATGGGAAAAAATAAATCAAAATCACGTGTAATTAAAATGAAAGGAACAATAAAAAACAATGATACATAAAGAATTATTATTATTTATTCGCATGATCCTCAGTAAATTCTAAATAAATTTATGGTTTTTGTGCGATGACTATCCTCATACACTTATCATATCTATAAGAGTGTAAAATTTGAGCCATAAAAGTTATACAAGAATTTATTATAGTTACAAATATTATTTGGCACTTATAATACTTATAATATAATTTTATTCTTCTTAATATCTTTACACCTATTAATATTCTAACATTTTTTTCTTTTGAGTACATTTTTCATATGTCATTTCTAGCATTCTACCAATAATACTAGTACTCAATTTACATTTTTTATGGGAAAACTATGAACATTGCTTGATTTCATCTTGAAACTGAACTACTAATGATCCAAGTTACAGCTTACAAGAGGATGGCCATTTTGGGAAATGTTTGAATTATCAAAATTAACAATAACTTGTGTTACCACTGATGAAACTTGTAAATACGAGATATGTTATACGAATTCAGCAAAAATTTTACTTATCCGAGATATTCCATAACTTGCATGCCAAGGAATACAAACATTATTTTTATTGATATCACTTGGCAGAAAACCACTCATATTTTTCAGCAGATGAGTTTTGCACTAGATCAGTGCATTGTTCAATGGTGAGTCACATTCAAAACTGTTACTCAGGTGTGTTGTATTATTATGACTTTGTGGTGATTTGATGTGTCATTGATCATAGAGTAGTTATTAATTATGTGTTTCAATACGGTACTTGATTGTGAGTGTGTTTTGTTGTTTAGAATGTGTTGTGGATAGTTTTTGGTGGTTTTTGTATATTTAGAAGTTTCCTGTTGTGTTTAGTTTATTGTTTTTTTTTTTTTTTTTTTTTGGATGAAATGAAGAATTTTTAGATTTATATCAATGATTGTGTGGCATGTTAATGTATAGCAAAATTTGATTTATGTTGTGTTTTTATGTCTTTTATGTGTTATTTGTATTGTGTAATGAAGTTACTTCCTGTTTGACCTAAGTAGGAGCTGTTTTTTGCCAAGTCATATCAATAAAATTTTTCTTTTTAAACCTCAAGATGTACATCACAAAAACTGCAAATTTTAAAAAGCTCTCGAAGATAAAACATTTTTCATCATACTAAGCAAACAACATCAGAGTCTAGGATGGCCGCTTGGCTGCATTGCTGGTCGAATTTTGAATTAGCACACAAAAGGCATATTAAGTAAATAAACCCAGTAGAAATTATATTCACTCTTTTTGATATTATTGAGCACCTGCCCTTAAAAAAAACTATAAGGGATCTTCCCTGGGTTAAAATTGCATTATACTGGCCGCCTTAGCACTGAGGATGGTTGCCTAAAGTGGTCACAAATATTTTATTTCAGTGTTGCATATAAGTAAGAGATAGAGTTGAAGTAATAAAATAGAGATTAAAATTTTACAGTGTCTTAGATATAGATATCTGGATAGAATGACCAAATCTGATTAACAGAATGAGTTGAATATCTAGAATCAGTTCTGTTTCATGAGAACACAAAGAAATCAAAATATCTAATGGTGATAGAGTGGCAATGGTAGAAGTTTCAGGAAACCATGTATTTCTATAAATGTACTCGTACATCAATATATTCATATAACACACTTTATTAATGCAATTAATTTCTGTTTCCAGAAGTCCTACTGGAGCTTGGCTTGGTTCACCTTCTGCAGCAGGTCTTAGCCCAGCCCTGAATCTGTTCATTGCTCTTCTCGCATTGTTAGCAAGGACAATTTATTAATAATTTTCATATATAAGCTACAGTCTGTGATCTGTACGAATCAAAATTACCACACATGGCTAATACAAAGTATTACCCATTAATGATCCAAATAGGTTTGAAATTATGTATTAAAATTATTTGTAAAAATGTTTTTTACTACTTTTGTAACTAAAGTAGAATAAATCAAACCAATCCTTACTTTAAATATTTAGTAGTCATAATTTATCTTAAATAGGTAACTTAAGAAATAATAAAATTGTATAGCTGGAAAACATTGTTTCATTTTATTCCCTTGCATTAAACTGCATCTCCCTTTATTTGTCATGAAAGACAGAAATATAAGCTTTGTTGAAAATACAACACACACACACACATACTGCAACAAGTAACTATTTCTGTACTCCTAACCTTTATGAATTGTTGTTATAACAATCTTTTAAGGGGTTATCGTCACTGACAAACAAACGATGAGTCAATCCAGCGACTGCGCCCAGCTCCATACATACATTTAGAACGACTACAGTTTATTTACTGCTAATTTATTAGTTTTTGAAATTCAAACATTGATACTCGTATTCAGCGTCGGTAACTAACTCAGATTTTGTTTTCCTCTTCAGTAACCAAAGAGGTGTAACATCTGCTTGTCTTGTCTGCTAAATTTCAAAATGTCGTGTATACTTGTGTAAGTATTTAGTGAATCTGATTTGTTCAGTTTTATTTTTTCCCTTTAATTGTTTATCCATTTAATTGAAATTGTTAAAATTGTGTCGCCGAAGTTGACATTTTTACCTGTTGAAGAAATTTTATTTTTAGCGAAACATTCAGCTTTTTTAAATTTAATTTGCAATGTTTAAAAGATATTTTTTCTGAAATTAAGTGTTAGTGTTTTCAAAAAATTATGTGGTTAGTGTTTATCAATGATGAAAACGAGTGTGTGTGTGTGTCTGTGTGTGCGTGTGTTTGAGTGCTCATAATTCATAGAATTTGTATGTTTTGAATTGAAGGAAAACGTAAGTAAGCAATAAACAATATGAATCTAATTATATATTATGTAAATATACCATACTGTATGTATAACTGTACACAATAGTAATTACAATACTATTATTACAATAGTAATAATACAATGTAATTAATGTTAACATTTTTTAAGTGGAACGTAATCCTCTCCTTTCTATATACAGTTCTGGGAACTAACCCCCCCCCCCTTCCCCGAATAATGAGGAATCACTGTAATACAAAAATAATAGTGCTGACAAGAAATATACTCGGCAGTATTAGTTATTATTTTGATCATACCCTAGTTATTTTCTAAATATGACTTTAGGTTAAAAAAAAAATATGAACCTTATTTAATCTTACAAGTCATGATATTCAGAATGAAATTTAAGAATTGTTTTAGACAAATTTTGGTATTCAACTTTACATTTCTCATGGAAACAAATTCAGGCTTATTTTTAGACTTATTACTTTGCAAAAAAAATGATTGTGCAAAGCTAAAAGTCTAAAAGCCCTCGATTTCCGTTTTGTGAGAAACATATAGTTGAATACCATACACTAACTTAAACTTACCAATAAAAAAGGTAGTTTAAAACATGTACCTTATAATGTAAATATTTGGATACTGGTTCAATGTCGTCAAGCTTTTAAATGTTCACTATTTTGGGGGATAGTACCCCTGGATCCATTTGATAATCTCCTGGGCAATCTTGCCCCCCTCCTAGAACAAAACTAATTACTCCGCTCATGTTAACATGAACTGTATACTGTACTGTAGTGCACTGTACTACAAGGCTTGTGCCTTGTACTTAAACTGTACTTAAACTTCCGAATGTCACAATTGCTTGCAAGAAACTGATATTTAGCACATGGTTGAGGATAGTTGATAACTCTACAAATTGAGTTTCTAAATTTCCTTGTAAAAGGTAATCTTAATTACTTTGTGCTCGGTCAACTTTCTAGGGAAGAATTTGTTATCCCTGTACCAAGCAAGGGAATATCCGACATCCCTAACTGTCCTTCAACTTAGTGAGAAACTGTTTATTTTCTAGCGATAAATGGCTGTTGTGTTTGGGGATGTTACTTTTCCAGTCCTCACTGTGAGCTGCTTTCTCTTAAAGTAATTCACCAGAATTGTGTCCCTGGTGGCTCTGCTGTTGAACTGAATGATGAGTGGCTCACAGTTTTTTCTTTAAGTTTATCAGTAGACAATTGCAACATCACTTTCCAGTGCCTGCACATCCAGCGCTGCTCCTAAGTTCATTATCAGGTTGGATATGCTTTCAGCAGGTGACACCAGCACTCCACTCATTACCACATTAATTTTTTAAGACTTCTTTCCCACAATATCCATTGTCTCAAGAAACTCAACAACCTCATCTGTCGACACAGTGTTTTTCAAGTGAAACTATTCACTATTTTTTTAAAAGTCGGATAACTGTTTCTTGACTAAAGATAAGTAAAAATGAAAGACTGAAGGGCATAAAATTGTGAAACTGATGAAGAAGCAGGCAAACAGTTTACAAAATGTTCAACAAGAAACTCTCTGCCAAAGTATAATAGGAAGAAGCTATGCCATGACCAATACCATTAGAATAAAAGAACAATATTCAGAAACAAAATGTGTGAAAATTTAAAACAGAACTAGGAAGGAAATGCTAAATCAAAGAATCTTGATTCAAGGTAGAGATATTCCCTTTCTAGTTAAAAAAAAAAAAACAAATAATGAATTTTATCAAAATATAAATATTTTGTATTAATTTAATAAATAGAATCTGAATCTTTGTGTTTAAATATAATGAAAACATTTTATTCAATATCACAAGAGATAGGATTACATAAATTTATTAATTTTATTAAACATATTTAATAAAATACTACTAATTAAATAATATTTTTTCTCCACTCAACAACAACATATTATCTATTTTTTTAAATTCTATGCCTAGGATAATTTTTTTTATCACAAAGTTTGAAAAGATAAAAAAATCTAAAATACTTAAAGATCAGGTTCATTAAAACAAATTAAAACTGTCTCAATAAAATATCTAATGTTATATGAGTATAGCAATGTAACTCTTACAAAGTAAACTTATCATACAAATTACTAATAACATAGTTTTTTAAATGTTATGTTAAAAATTGTGATAAGTGGAACCTCCAGTAAGTACTTTAAATCAACTAAATTATTTAAGGCTGGTAGGTACTTATAACTAATAAACTGAGACTTGTTAACATTTTGCTAAATATATCTCTTGATGTTTGTAAAAGGAAAATTTTCAGTCAATCATTTCAATATATGTTCAGTTTTGTTTCCTGTACTTTTTCTGAAAAAAAAATTAAAATTATCCGCTAATTATATATGAAACATAATTTATAGAGAGAAATATGGATAATAGAACCAATTTATGAAGGCCGGGCATGCACACACTGGAGAGAAACAATCATTTCTCAAATTTCAGTCAATCAAATACTTTTTATTCATCCCTTTAAGTTCAAATATATTTTTATAAACCTGTAGTGGATGACTTGTTTTTAATACACTTTTTTCATAAATTAAATTTAAAATGAATTAATTTTAGTTCTATATGGGAGAAAGACTTTTCACAAAAAGGACAATATAAGCAATATAGTTATTTCATCCCATTTGGCTTAAATTAAGTGTTAACATATGATTGCATAAAACAAGTAATATAAAAAAAAGATTTTTTTTAAAGTCAATTCCTACAAAAAAATGTTTATTTTTGTTACTTTTTATTTTATAATTACAATTAATATAATTATATGTATGTGTGTGTGTATATATATATATATATATATATATAAAGAACATAAGTCAAAATACAAATACAAGAATTATAATTGAATTTACAATTCAAAGCTTTTCGTTGGCTAACAGTACCAACATCATCAGGAATATTAAACAACCTTATATATATATATGGTGAAATAAAATAACTTTCATAAACAAGAATATACGAGTATTACTTCATTTTATTGTTGATTGAAGCTTTTCGCTAATTTACATTATTAGCATTTTCAAAATTTATAAATCACTGTTCAGTTACGTGACTAGAGTAAGACTGCACTGTTCAGTTATGTGACTAGAGTACACGTAACTGAACAGTGATTTATAAATTTTGAAAATGCTAATAATGTAAATTAGCAAAAAGCTTCAATCAACAATAAAGTGAAGTAATACTCGTATATTCTTGTTTATGAAAGTTATTTTATTTCACCATACATATTCAACAAGAAAAAATAATTCACATAAGGATTACAATATATATATATATATATATATATATATATATATATATATATATATATATATATATATATATATATATATATATATGAGTCATACTCTAGTCACATAACTGGACAGTGATTTATAAATTTTGAAAATGCTAGTAATGTAAATTAGCAAAAAGCTTCAATCAACAATAAAATGAAGTAATACTCGTATATTCTTGTTTATGAAAATTATTTTATTTCACCATATATATATATATATATATATATATATATATATATATATATACACAGTCGAACCTCTATATAACGAACCTCCAGATAACGAAATCCTCTATATAACGAATTTTTATCTTGTCCCATGATATTTTAGAAGTTATACTGCTTATTTACCTCTATGTAACGAATTTCGGACCTCTCAATAACGAAGATTTTTTTCCAATTCAACAGAAGAAATGTAGTGTTATATAGGCAGCTCACAATGGCATTTCCAGGAAATTGTTTATTTTCAGCAGGAAGGTCAACAAAACCAAGAATGGTAGGCGAAACACCTATATTATCCTGTATTAACATTGGCCTATTACACTAACTACGCTCGCGATATTATACTGTATCCCTTTTATTACCGCATGTAGTGCGATATGCGTAAGATGGGGTGGAAGCATTCTTTACAACACAACCTCTTAATAACGAATACCTCTCTACAACGAATTTTTTCTCTGGATAATCGACTTTGTTATACAGAGGTTCGACTGTATATTATAACTTAACTTTTGTTATAATTAAATTTATTTTTAAATGTTATTTATTTACCTTACCTATTAATATCACACCTTCAGGTTTATAAAAGAATTAACAATCTTATCAATTTTTAAACATCACTTGCATCTATTCTCTTCAATTAACTCTACACATTATTCCAAATTTATATTAATATTGTGCAGTGATAGGATTGATATCTTAACTAAAATTACAATGGTAAAAGGTGGACTTCTGAGGCTTTAGATTTCTAATAGAAAAACATAGAACAAAAACAGTATTAAAATTTTATTCTTGCTTTCGGGGTCGCTATTACGGAAACTTTGCTTTTAAATTAGAAATGGCGAACTAGAATAATTTTGTTATAAATTTTGATGAAATTAAAATTTGTTTTGGAACTAAAAGATAGATGTCTGTTGGCTACACTTATATTCAAATATACTTATTGTTCTGAAGAGTCCCTGGAATCCTGGCTTTGTTCACTTCAGCGCTTACACTTGACAAAAAAAAACTTACTTTATATTTTAAAAAAAAACTTTTACGTCGCACTTTTAAATTTTACTTATAAAAAAACTCTTTACTTAATTTAATCAATTTCTCCCTTTACAACACTTCCATCTTGGTCCCCACCAATCCGTCTTCCTCCTCTCCTGAGACTCTCCTCACACTCCTCTTTAAACTTCCTATCATTTAGTTTTTATTAAAAATCTAATCTCTCCTACTACCACCAATACGTTCTTTGTAAGTTTCCCACAGTTCTACAATTAGCTAAACCTAACGGTACACGGTTAATTCCCCAGGCTATATTGGCCGCTGGATTTCCCGTCTTAACAAGCTTTGAACCTTCTATTGTCAATTTGCCGGACTCAACTTATAGCTTTCCTGGAAAGGATAATGACATGGTACCTGCTTTGTCCGCACTAGAAAAACTATTTGTGTCTTCCCTTGCTTAATTCTATAGATGATTTATTTTAGCAACTAACTTAATTTAATCTATAGCCTCGTACTTTATGTTATAATATATATATATATATATATATATATATATATATATATATATATATATATATATATATATATATATATGACAGGATCACATTGGCAAACTATAAAGCAAATATTCTTGCAATTATCCATTTTCCTCTTTATACAATACATGGCGTTGGACTATGATTCTTGTTTGTTACTATTTATTTGCTTTCTTTTTCCTTTCTAATTTAAGAAGTTGCTGCTAGTGGCCCATAACATCTCATTCTATCCACCTCTTGTAATGCTTCACTATTGCAAAGAACCTTTTTCTTATAATTTCATATACATCTTTAAGTATATTTTATCCCTGGAAAAATTAGCTCAGTGCTGGTTTTCAAACATGTAGATCCACAGTTAAGAATCCGACCAGGTCAATTTTTAAATTTTAATTAATGAATAAATATTTGAAAAAACTGTTAACATCAATTGTTAACCACGATAGATTTACAAAACTTGATTGGATGAATAAAAATCTATTTTATTAACAATTGAAAGTTTGTACAAGAAATATATAAGGAGAGTGTGAGCTAATAGAAAGAATCTAACATCTAATTTATGTTATAGGATATGTGGTAGAACAGCTGTTTTAATACAGAATATGTTACTTTATTTATAATAATTGTAATTATTTCATAAAAGTAACTTCAATAAAATTTTTCTTTGTTGACCTAAGTAGAAATTGACTTTAAACATTTTTTGTTTATATTACTTGCTTTTGGTGTATTATTTGATAAAATTCTACTTGTATCCTTTTGAGTTTTAAATCTTTATCTTACACTTTTCCAAACTGTGTAAGTTCATCTCTTAAATTCAGGATCAGAACTCCTATCCTAACTTACAAATTAGGAAAATTCTAGGAATCGGTACCTATTTTCTTATATACTGTTACCATGTAAAAGTATTTGAAATGTATATTTCCGATAGAGCAGAGTATACTAAGTTAAATGGGCAAATTTAATTCTGGCTTGAATTAACTGTATTTGCATGCATAAAATTAAGCTTAAAGATAGTCACACTTCTTTCCCATTTAATTAAATCTTTTCTATTTATTATTTTTTTGCAGAAGAATTTTGTAAAGAAAGCTGCATAAATTAATAATGCTTAGATATTTTTTATTATTTTTGTTAAAATTAATTAAAATAATATAATGTTTTAAAATGTCAAAATATAATATTTTGTATTACACTTTTGCTATTACTTGCGACCAGACTTTTTGTTAACGAAAAGTTGTTAAATTACACTTAGAGGAAACGTTTTTGTCTTACGACTTCCTCAGCCTCGTCTAGTCGCAAGTAATAGCAAAAGTGTAATAAGAATTAACAACCAGCTCGTCATGAACAGCAACAGGATTTCGATATTATTTTTATAAATTCCGTTTGCTTTTCATTTTAAAAATGTAGTACCTAATCACTTTCAATGTGAGTCATAATTTAGAGGGATACCCCAAAACTGGATTTTTCAACTACAAAGATTTATGGTAAGTAATGCCAAGTAGGGTTCTGTGACTAAAAAGTACATACATTTGTGGAGCTTTGCAATGTGGGTCACCAGTTGAACTAGGTAGAGATTGAACATACAATCATATTGTTTTTTCCTAGTTTTATGAGTTTGGATTTAAAAACCAAATCGTAAATATTAAATTTAATTTCATGGTGATTTTATATTTCTCAATTGTAAACTTAATGAAAAAGAGAAGTGTATTTTTCTAAAAACTCATAAAACTTTAACTCTGTGAAAGCTAAGGTCAAACTGAACAAAATGAGCTCTAACAAGAATTTCTACATTACTGTTAGTAGTAATACCAAGAAAAACAGCTTTATATCTTGGGGGAAAGGGCTTAATTAAATTGTTGAGTCACAGCTGCCTAAACAGTGCATAACTTAGACTACAGGAGCTAACATGTTAATCAAAGCTATTAAGTAAAGGATGGAAGTAACAGTGAAAAAAAACAATTCAGAAGAGGATAAATATTGGTCAATGGTTTTGAGATGAATAAATCATATGATAAGGACCAGCACTTGAGAAATATGCATAGTGACCTTTGAACACAAATTTTTAAAATGTCATTAAATTTTGAAATACTTTATTACTTGTCTTTTTCATTATACTTACACTTATCTTCATTAATATCAAAATTTATTTCACTTGATTTTTTGATGAAGAAATGTAGTGGTTTAGGTCTGAATGATTTTGATAAACCAATTCTCAAAGGCACTCGTTGATCAACATTTTTATTTCCTTCAACAAAAGAGCTTCAAATTTTAAAAACTTATTTATTAAAATAATCAAATTATTTCTATTTACCATGAAGTATTAAATAGAATAGGTTTTACATGTTTCTACAAGAAATTATATCTCTTCAAAAAGCTTGGATAGTCATAAACTAATGTAAAAATGGTTAATTAAGTTTCACCAAACGTAATAGACTACAGAATTCAAATATATATATAAACCTAAATATAAGCCTAAACTGACTTTAAATTAAGGTCATCGTGTTGAAAATTCATTTAAAATATGGACATGAAAGATCTATCCTATTGTCAACTCAGACAATAGTTTTGATTATTTTAGGTTCAGGTGGAGTGAGTAAGGATTAGGATATTAGGTATTTTTATAGGGAATTTCTGAAGTAATGACGTCCTAAAATGTAATTGAGTGTGGAGTATGTCAGTTTGGTGTAGCATGAAATGTCTGTATTGAATTCTTTTATGTGTTCTTGGTAACATGTCTAAAATGACATTTCTGTTTCCCCTACTTAGAAACCAGGGCCAGGGAAAAGGTAGCTTTCCTTGAATAACATTTTAAATTTAATTATATTATAGTTTAGTAAATGAGCTAAAAGAATCTTCCCTAACTTACAAATCATAATCACTACTACCAACTAATCAGGATTATTAAACCAAGATTATTCTACAAAATATTTCAAGATATTTAGAAATGTTATCTTTATAAACTAATGTCTGAACTGCAAAGTTTAAAATCATAGACAACTGATATATTTTTACTTAAAAAAATATTTATGATTTCCAAATATGTAAGGAAAGGTATGAACTGCTTAGAAATTGAAACATTTAGACTTTAATCATATAAAATTATAGTTTATATCATAGGATCTGTAAAAGACGCATTAAACGTCAACATTTTTTTTAGACCATTCAACTGATATTTTATGACATATGATCTGTAAAGTTAGTTGGGCTTGAGACATAGGGAATAACTTTAAAAACAAAAAATAATAATAGTAAGTGGATATGAAATTGTGATCTCAAACGGGGCTTGTAAATCTAAAATGAAGGGAATGGGTAGTAGAAAAAACTGATTAAAAGAAATCATGAATTAATTATTTAACATAAACCAGACCCATATATTTTGTATACAATGAATTGATCCTTGTTCCTTTAAAGGTTCAACTTTATTGATTATAACCTCATGAAAAGATTGTGTCACAGTAAAGGACTCACACATATGCAGAAACCTTAAGGTGGTTCAATAACATTTATACTTTTATCTGTTATATTGTTGCAATTTATCTAACTAGACCAACTAGATTTCATTGAATAGTAGTGTTTGGTACACATTTTAAAATCTGTTTAGCTCGGTTATCTGTCAAAATACTGGGCACAATCTATTGCTTGTGTTCTAAGGGAGTTGCTCTACTACGCAAGGCTTTTGCAACTGCATACTGAAAACTCTGATTCTTGGGCATCTCTCCGCTCTGGAAACTCTCTAGCTGAGCCACTTTAAACTGAAAACTCTCTTACTCTGCCACCTTTCCGCACTGGAAATCCTTTTGGGCCACCGCACACTGGACAAAATCAAATCTCTGCCTCAGCTAAGAAAGTCATTAAGCTTATGAACCATGAAATCTAATCATTCCTTGAATGGTGTTGTTTTGAAATGTTCTTCTTCCAAAATCTCTTCTTATTTAACCTCAATCATCTCCATAAACAACCTTAAAATTCTCTTTAACCTTTTCATTACAAGCCAGGTTTTCTTAGGGTGGGCAGCAGAATGCACCACTCTGCTCTCATCCATAGTACTCACCATTCTCTGTTTCTACCCAAGAAGTACCATCACTTCAACCTTGGAGGCGACTACATTCATCACCTATCTCCACTCTGGAACTCGTTCTACCATCCTCAAGAAGTACTGCATTGCCTCTCTTCATACTCTTTGAAAATGCTTCCTCTTTGGCAACTTCTGCAACTCATCTCTACTCTATATAAAGTCTATTTGCTTCTTCTACTCTCCGAAGAACTCTTCCTGTTAAGGACAGTTTTGACAACCACTCCTACTATCCTCAGTTTTCACTCATCATTCATTCCCTCTGGTCACCTGCCACCTCTGCCTTCTTCTCCTTCTCTCTTCCAGCCTATGGTTAAAAACTAATAGCTTTTGCTGATTGGTATGTTTGGTATACATAAAAAAAATCTTTGCAGTAGGTTATCTGTCTAATTACTGCACGGGATCTACGGCGCACGTTCTACTGTGCAAGGCTTTTGCCATTTTCTGGAAGTATGAGGCTATCTATCAAAAAAAGTACTTGCCTCTTCTCATTGTTGTTTCTTTCCTTTGCTAATTTTGTTACTTCTTGAACGTTGTTTCATCCGTTTTTATCTTCAAAATCATTCTTATATAGTATGAGATAGATTCCCAGGGCTTGAAGGACCATCTAGAACCCTCGGACAGAGGTAGTCTATTGTTATAACAGAACTAAGTGTGATGTAGACATTCTAGTCATGAAATGTTCTATCTACACATAATTCGTAGAACAAGACGCTAGCAACTGGTTCTTTTCTATAGAATTGTTAATGTAGCTGGCATCAATGCATAGCTACTGTTCCTATGCTACAAAACAACTCTATCAATTTTGTTTTGGCCTGATTAAGAAGAGACGAGCACATCTTCTCAGAAGATTTGTACTGAATTTTGGACCAGATATGAAGATACAGTACTCTGAAGGTAGTTGGAGGAGATACTAAATCGCAACTCCCAGTTGACATCCACAGAGACAAAATAGTGAAAAGGAAAACTTATTCCAAGTGCCCATTAAGTGAAGAGAGAAAAGCTGCTTATAAGTGCATGAAGTACAGAAATTTGTTTTAAATCCAAAAGAAAAGTTTGTATGGTTGGTGCTCTAGAATATGTGTGAACTAGCAAATTAAGAATACTTCATAGCAAAAAACCACTACCTACTGATATTTTCCAGCAGACATGTTTCACACTAGATCCGTGTATTGTTCAATACTGCAAGTAAAGACAATACTGTTGGTCGGGTGTATTGTATTATTGTGAGTCTTTGGTGTTTTGATGTTCTGTGGTGTGTGTTTGTTCATAAGTAGTTATTAACTATGTGTTCAAATATAGTATTGGATTGTGAGCATGTTTTGTCATTTATAATGTGTTGTGGTTGGTTTTTATGGTATTTGAATATTTCAAAGTCTCTTGTTATGTTTAGTTTATTGCTTTTTTTGGTTAAATCAAGAACTTTTTAATGTATGTCAATTTTGGTGTATGTGTGTAGCATGTTCTGTACACAAATAGCAAAATTTGATTTGTGTTGTGTGCTTTTTATGTGTTCCTTGAATCATGTGGGGGAGTTTCTCTGTTTTTGACCTGAGTACAAGCTAGGACAGTTGTTACATGTGATCTCATATACTTCTGCCCTGTTGTGTTTGTTCTGGAGTGTTTTTATGTTCTGTATGTGTTTTTTGGCTGGGTTAGATATTTTAAAGGTGACTTTGATTTTGAGTTTACGGAATGAACAAGCTATTTATTTGTCATTTGGTGTTGCGATATGTTGGTGCTATGTACTTTTGTATATTATTCTTGTAAGTATATGTTGTTATGTATATTAAAGTTGTGTTATGCCAGTGTTGTTGTTTTTTGTATTATGTTGTTTATCAGGATGTGTTTGTATCTGTTTCTATGAGCTTTGTATTTTAACGTCTTGAGTTTGTTTACATGTAAAGATTTTTCAAGTGTGTAATTTTTAAAACTAAATATACTTTTTTTATAGAAGGTAAAAATTGTGTGCTATCGCATCATGATACACGTTAAATAATTCATATTGTCAGATCCACCAGAAAGCTTTTGATTATTTTAGGAGATCTATGATAAAATTTCCAGTTTGTATTTTAGCATTTCCCTTAAGATATTACAAATATTACTTACCTTTAACAACAGATCCGAGATGAACGGCAGGAACAATCTGCTCATCAGAATCGATGCTTTCATTTTTAATTATATTTTCTTCTTTTATTTCATCCATTTTATTTAAATTCATATATTTACTTGAATAAAATAAAGACTTGTTCTGAAATAAGTCTTCAGTAGGATAAGTATATATTTTCTTCTTTTTATGCATATAATCTAAACTAACATGTCCTAATTTTCTTTTATGTAAATTAAAATTAAACTGTTGGTCATCTTCAGCAAGTGAATTATTTCCCAGAGAAGTGTCTGTTTGGCAACCAACACTTTCTTTTTCGCTTTCCATTTTTCGTAAAGATAAGCACAAATCTTTAATTAGATAAAGATCTGTTTGACATGATGTGCTGTTTGTAAGGTGTTCATATTTTTTTATGGCATTTTCAATTTCTGTATCACATGACTCATCCATACTTCCTAGTGATAACCACTTTTCTTTTGTTGGAGTTATATCTGTAATTTGTTCAAATAATGAAAGATTCTCATTTCTTTCATCATACATAGCTAGATGTGGATTACTTTCAGTGATATTAAATATTCTATCTTCTTTTAATAACAAATGTTTATTTTCAACATTATTAGAATGTTTAATGTCTAATGATTGATAATCATATAAAGTTTGATTAGTTTTATTTTTCGATAGTTTTTCTGTTTGACTAAATATGTCATTTTTTAAAATTTTTCTACCTTTAATTTCATCTACAAAATTGTTTCTATTAACAATGTTAGAATTATTTTCAATAAATTCTTCATTAAGTGTGTTATTTATCTCCTTTTCTTTAACTACATCACTGGTCTTGACATCAACAGAGGGTAAATTGTCTTTAATATTAAAAATATTATTGCTATCATATTTTGGGAAATTAGCTATAATTTTGCTAACATTAATTGCATTGTTGTCCTCAGTTGTAACTTTATTTTCTAACAGATAATCAACAAGGTTATAATTATTAGTTTTGTTCATATTTTTCAATCCATCATCTTTTGTAGTCTTATTTGTGACATTTTTTCTTAAGTTATGATTTGTTCCACCACTTTCTTCATTTAAGTTGGTACTAGGTAAGTCATTTTTATTATATTCCTTTTTTAAAACACTGTCTAACTTATTTTCAATGCTAAAATCATTCTCATAATTGTAATTGCTAGAAAGGTATCCAGTTTTTATAAAATTATCCAATTTACTACTTAATTTATTCTCTTCTACTTTAACAGTACGATCTGCTTTATTAAAGTACCTCAAACTTTTTTCACAGTCTTTTTTTAGACTGAAATCTGTTTTGTTAACATTATCAGTATGTAGTATTTCGAAGGCATCGTTGGTCATTATTTCAAAATTGGTTTTCTTTGTTTCTTCAGCAACAATTATTTGTTTAAAATTTTGTTTACAAATGTTAATGGATTGATCATCTTTTATACTTTCACTAGAAGTAATGTTTGTTTTCAATAAATTTTGCAAATTATGTTCATCATTGTCATTAATATGTTCACTATTTACAATTTCACATTTAGAATACACATCTAATTTCAAATTTTCTGGCCCATTTTTAGGGTTGGATTTATTTATGGCAATGTCTGAAGAGTTCATCTGAATTAAGTAGTCAAGCTGTGTTTCAGAATTCATTACATTTGGCCCATAAAAAGAGGGTTTTATTTGTTCAACAATATTTAGATGATTGTTTTTGCTTTTAGCATCTTGACCTACCCCACTATCACTGTTATATTCTTCATATTTATCTGTTATTTTTAATTTGTTTATAGAAAGAAATGAATGTACTCTTGGATCGAACATGGTATTGTCTTGCTCAGAATGATGAGAGTTACTTTCAGTAACCTTAACTTCATTAAAAATAGCTTTCGAATCCATTTTTTGGCTTTCCATCAGAAATGTTTGATTTGAATTATATTTAGAGCCACCAATAACAATTTGACTGCTTATCAATTGACCATCAATATGTTTACCATTTAATGTACGATCTGTACATTTCATAGCTCTGTTTTTATTTTCAAGACATTTTGAAACAACCTCAGATTGAGGGACAGTATGATTAATTAAGTCAAAATCTAAATTTATCTTACCCATTTCATAATCAATATTTTCAGTATCATGTTTCTTATACTTATGTTTATCAATATTAACAACTGGTAATTCAAGTTTATCATTTGGACCTATATTAATCTTTATAAAACTTTCTTTGTTCATCATATGATCTTCAAACAGTTTAGTATATTTTTCTAGTGTATTGTTTCTGTTTTTGTAACATTGTTCTTTATAATGTTCACTATTCATAGTAATTTTCAAAACAGCAGTCTCACAACCTTTTAGTAATTTTAAATTTTGGTTATTACAGTTTTCAAACTGTAAATCTATTTTTGGATAATAGGTACATCCCTGTAAAATTTCATTATCATCATAATTACATAATTGTTTCTCTTGGGATTTTTGAATTCTTGAATGATAATTCACTTCTGAATCATCACCTTTATCCTTTACTAGATCTGAGCTTTCAGTTAAAACAATATGTTGTTTTATGTTATCATTCAAGCCCAAATAGTTGTCTAAGTTTTTAATTTTAATGTCATATAATAAACCAGTATTCTTGTTTAATAGACTTCTATCATGCCAGTTTTTTATCATGATATATTTCAATTCATTACCAACTTTGTTGCCTATTGATTCAAATTTATATCCATCTAAACAATCTGTTTTCATAACTCCATTACAACTTATTCCTCTTTTCGTTTCTAATACAGTAAGCTCTATTAAAGAGTTTTCATCTTCTGGCAGATAATTTTTATTTAAATCATTTTCTATCTCTTTGTGTTTATTTTCTATCTCTGTTTCTATTCTCAATTTTTCTGCTACTTTATCCAACAGCACATGCATTATCTCTTTTATAGTATCTTTTATTAGTATATTGATAGGCTCATTGGACAACTCGTGTTTGGTTGTAGATACTATATTTTGCTTATGCGCATCTTTATTTTCTTCTAAAATATAACTAAAATCAGTATCCCTCTCTATATAATTTTGTCCTTTATTTCCACTGAACATTCTTCTAGATAAAATATCTTCAGAATTGTAGCTTTCACTCATTTTAACCTCTTCTATATTTCCTAAAATAGAATACTTGAATGAACTCTTATTAAAATCTTGTTCCGTAACCTTAGAACTATTAAAAATATCATCTTTTCTTTCATGTAGAAGAGAAGCTGACTTTTGTGTAACATCCTCTATTGTTTCAACTGCATTGATAAATGGCATGTTTGTATATAGATTATCTGTTGCAACTGTAGTATTCAATGATGATGCTGTAACCTGAAGTCCAATTTCCAATTTAAATTTTTTTCAAATTCACTGTTGGGACACAATTGAAACATACTATATTTTATTCAACTTTGAGTAGAAATTATTAACCAGTATAAACTCAATTCCCAATGTTTGCAGTTTGTAGTGTTGAAAAATTGTTCATAATTTATAACATGAATATTACCTTCCATTTCCTACAACTATATACTGTATGTAGGTTTTTGGAAACTTGAAAGGATTGCTTATTTTAGATTTAAACCTCTGATAACATTTTAACATGAAATTGTATAAACATATATATAGATATGTATAGTGAAACTCGATTAATGTTTCTCAAGGTATCAAACCAAAATGGTGTTCTAAAGGAGAGTAGCTTAGGCGGGAATCAGCTCCTGTGGTTAAGTGAATGGTTCAAACAAATGTGGACTTTTCTTATGGAATCCACAACTCTAATAAGTATAGTATTGTAACTGAAAATACTTTTAAATATGTTACACTTGCCTATAGTAGCAATTACTTTTATAATTCTTGAGGACAGCCGTTTTGGGAAATGTGTCCCACTGTCAACTCAGACTGTAATTGGTCTGTAACCGGTCAGAGTTACGGTCTGAGTTGAAAATGGGACACATCTCCTGAAACGGCCGTCGTCAACAATTCTAGAAGTAAGTGCTACTATAGGCAAGTGTAACATATTTACAAGTTTTTTTATTTTAAAACTAGTAGCTCACGTGAAGATGGTATCAACTAATATATAGTACTGTATTGCATATTAATGTTTGATACTGTATTCTTATAATATTTCAATATATATATATATATATATATATATATATATATATATATATTAAATATGGTGATATGTTTTCTTGTAATATAGTTAATAAATTAAAAATATTTCAAAAACAAGAATACTTTTAATGAATGTATTTTATTCAAAGCTATTCGCCGATAAAATAGTACCAGCATCTTCAGGAAAATAATTATCTAATAAAATATTTTTACAGAATTTTGTAAAAATATTTTATTAGATAATTATTTTGCTGGTACTATTTTATTGGCGAAAAGCTTTGAATAAAATATATTCATTAAAAGTATTCTTGTTTTTGAAATATTTTTAATTTAATGTATATTTTTAATGTTAATTTTTATATATATATATATATATATATTACGTTATCCACTGACTTTATATATATATATATATATATATATATATATATATATATATATATATATATATATATATATATATATATGCGCTTATTATGTAATAGTACAATATTACAAATTAATCCAGGTAAAATACATAGATAAAACTTTTCAAACGACGCATCATTTTCTCATCAATTAAAAACATTTTTACTTCTTATTTTCTCTTTTATGATCTACCAGATTCTGACACTATTTGATAACTGTAAATTAATGACTGTACTGATTTGAACTGATGATAGAATGAAAAAAAATACTAAGCACTCCTCATTTATGCTAAACGACTTGTTTCTTTTATGCTTTATATATTGACTTGCTGGTTCTAGCAAGGTCTAATAATTTCTTTGTCTAGAAGGTTCCAAGCCTTTCTATTAGAAAATTTGGGAAGTTGTGTTTAGTCAAGTGTGAAAGGAATATAAACTTGTTGGTCTGTATGACGTAAATCATGGGTGGGGTCTTGTCGTGTTACACACTATATAGTTCTTGTAAAATGTTGTCAAGACCAATGCTTCTAACTTCCAGGTTGACCCACTACTTGTTGCTCCTCCTCTCCAGAATGATGGTCTCTCAAACTTTTGCGCAATGGTGTGAATCTGATGCTCTTCCTGAAGATGACTGTCCTCCTTTTAAGGAACGAGTCGGTTAAAATGTATAATTTTTTTTTGCCTTTTGGTTCTCTTCACCCTATAAGATGACATTGTATATTCACTTTAGAGCCTCATAATGGTTTTTTGTATGACCTTTCCACCTTAGAGGATAATCCACATCATCCGGGGTTATATAGGCAAACACGATCCCTGGATTGGTAACCCCTTTCCTCTGCTTTCACATCATAGAACTTCTTCATGTAGTTGCTGCACTCCTTGATGTTGTAGCAAGCCATCTTATGGATTTCATCCAGTGACTTCCAGAGATTGGCAACATAGTCTACCCCTGCTGTATCCTCATCTGGTTTATTCCCAAATTGTAGATCGCATGGAAGCTGAACTTCTCTGTCAAACAGCACACTATCAGGCATCTGTCCAGTAGTTGATAGAAGAGCTATATGCCAACTCAAATGAGTGCAAATATTGGTCCTTATCTTGCTGATGATCAGAAACATCCTTTGATAAATACTTTTCTTTTCTGCTGTTCATTCACTTCGCCATCACATCTGATTGCAGGTTCAAGGCTGTTTACCTTATTTTTGCACTGCTTAGAAAAGAGTGTTGACTCGAAGTTCCTTCCCTGCTCTGAATGCAGCTAAGAGTATACCAAATCAGCTTACAAATTGCTCTATTAATACATCAGCTATTGTTACAGCTTCTTGTTTCAGCAAAGCATAGTCCTCCACCCACTTACTGAAGTAGTTCATAGCAACAAAAGTAAAGTTGTTACCTTTGTATCACAGAAAATGGTCTGGGAAACTGAGGCCCTATGTTGTAGCGCCTCATTAAGGCTTTTCTGCTTCGGACTGGACCATTAGGTCCTGCGCAGATGTTACAATTTCTGCACGAATTCTTGACGTATTATTTCAGTTTCATCCAGTAGAATTACTCACTTGTCTTCCCCAGGCTCTTGTAAACTCCAAGGTGGGGTTCTAACACTATCCCGTAGTTCCTTCAGTATCTCGGGTATCCTTTTTTTTCGGAACCAGGAGCTGTAGTTGCCATTGATCTCCTCCAGCATTTTCCATTACCAGCTTCAACAGGCCATCATCCATCACAATGGAGTCTTATTGACTGGAGTATGCTTTCACATTTTCAGAAACGCAAAAGTTTCTGTGAATGAAAAAATTGAAAAGGCTGTATTTTTATGGTTTACACAAGAGAGGCAAAAAAAAATTCTTATTAGTGGCTCATTAATACAAGAAAAGGTATTACAGTTAAACAAATTAATGAACGGCGATTTGGAATTTACTGCTAGCAATGGATGGTTGGATAGATGGAAGAGAAGGCACGGAGTTAGACAAGTAACAGTAAGCGGAGGGAATTTATCAGCTGACAATCTTGCCGCAAAAGAATATTTAGACAAATTCACAGATTTGATTTCGTCTGAAAATTACTCACCCCAGCAAGTGTATATTGCGGATGAGACGGGATTGAATTTTAAAGCCCTTCCACCTAAAAGTCTTGCTTCTAAAGAGGAATCTTCTGCGCCAGGCTTTAAAACAAGCAAACAGCATCTCACAGTTTTAGCCTGCAGTAACACCGTGGGAACAAATAAACAACCATTAATGGTAATTCGAGAATCCGCCAAGCCACGAGCTAGAAAAAATATGAACTTGAATGCTCTCTCTGTTCATTACAGAAATCAGTGTAAGGCTTGGATGACTGGTAATATTTTCAAGGAGTAGTTCAAAAATTAATTTATTTCTTCAGTAACAAAATTTAATGAATAAAATGGACTGCCACCAAAATTCTATGATAATGAAGTCATACAGTAGTACAGTTTAGGCCTTTGTATTATATTATATTTTTACAGTGTTAACTTCAATATACGAGTATTACACATCTCAGTCCTGTTTTACGTAAGTAGCAAACTTTCAGTACATACTTCATTAAATTTTAGATACTTTTTTTAAAATGTTTTCATCAAATTTGGGTTCGAATTTGAGGGGTTCCACTATATACATATTATATATATATATATATATATATATATATATATATACATAACAGAGACCTGGATGGAAACAAAATACTCAATGTGAAACCTGCATTCCTATGCTGTGAATTTTACCGTGCCTGTTTCTATTTATCTGTTGAGAAGAAGTCGAGATTATTTTACATAAATCTTTAACAATTTTTAGAAATCTCAAGAAAAAGTTGCAATAATTAGACATTTGGTAAAGAATGATCAACTCTAAGCACATTAAAAAAATATATGTCTAATCACAAAACATTTAGTGATAATATTGCTTGTCATGCATGATTATAATCCATGCTTGGCTACATGTAATCACATACACAGACACACTACATATACACATACGTAAACCTGATTAACTTATCTAAGGCTTTCACATTCATGTGAAAACAACATCATTTTCAGAATATTAAAGGCCAAGGGCAAACTAAAAAAAATAGTTGATAAACTTATAACAGCCCTAAAATCTTCAGGTAGGTAATTATTGCTTATAAATAACTTTTACAGTAGTGCAGATTTAGTTTTTCAGCTTCTTTAGGAACAAAACATATACATTAGAGAAACCTTAAAAACAAATAGAAAGCATAATCCCAAACACTATATACAATACAAAATTTCTTATAGAGAGGTTATCTAATAACTATCAACTGCTAATCACTTGACCCGAAGACAAAAGACAAGATAAGAAATTTTAACTATATCTATACATTTTTCTGGCGACATGATGAAAATAGTAAATAAATGGGAAATTGAGCAGGAGAAACCAATATTCATATTACAATATAACATTTAATAGGAATATAACTTGATGATCGATTACTGTTAGACTGTATTATACCAATACATGCAAGTTACTGAAATGGTAAAAATATTATCTTTTCATATCATTTCTATATAAAATACAATATGTTCAATTGTTACAATTTAAAGAATAATTAATTACCATATAGGTTTTTACATTATTAAAATATCACCTATATTTTCTTAAAAGTATATATTTTAACAGTGTAATAATTAACATTTGTTGATTCCATCTTCGCGTGAGCTACTAGTAATCACTTACACTTTTTTTAAAAATGTTTTAACTTTCCTATAGTAGCACTTACTTTGCTTGTTGAGGACGGCCGTTTCGGGAGATGTGTCCCTTTGTCAACTCAGACCGTAACTGATGGTTTAACCTTGAGATCAGTTATGGTCTGAGTTGACAAAGGGACACATCTCCCGAAACGGCCGTCCTCAACAAGCAAAGTAAGTGCTACTATAGGCAAGTTAAAACATTTTTTAAAAAAGTGTAAGTGTAATAATTATTATAAATATACACCTATTAATTACACTTCTTTATGTAATAAATATAATATTACAACATTTACCAACTTGGCTTTTTTTATTATTTATGTAATTCTCAAACTCAATATTTGATATTTTTAATATTAATTGAGTCCATCATCACAATAGCTACTAGTTTTTAACTAAAAATACTTGAATTTTGTAGCCCATTACGTTCGGTGAATCTTATTAATCACTTGTAAATAAGTTACACTTGCCTATAGTAGCACTTACTTTTATAATTGTTGAGGCAAGCCGTTTATGGGAGATGTTTCCAATTGTCATCTCAGACCATAACTCGGACACACCTCTCGAAACGATCGTCCTCAACAATTATAAAAGTAAGTGTTACTATAGGCAAGTTTAACATATTCACAAGTGTTTTTATCGATAATTTTTTGCTTGTTTTACAATTTGTTAAATTTTGAACTATCCAAACTTAATAGCAGACTTTTAAAATCTGCAAAACTTTAAAAGAAAAAAAAGAACACCACTAGCTACAGGCTAACTTGTTTCATTATTGTTGTGGCATGGACATATTTAAGAATTTGGTCTATAAAAGTCATTTATCCGGGAAATTATAACCCAATTAAATATATTTTTTTAATTAACCTAAATATAAGTTCTAAAATTCAAATAACAATATAGTCCTCATACCACAGTTGAACATGTGTTTCTAAATTACCTATCATTGGACTCTTGCTGCTGACAGAAATAGTTACATATATCAAGACTAGAAGTCAGGTAATAAAAATGTTTACTTTGAGAAGTATTAAGGTGTGTCATATTCCCAGTGACATATTAGTACTAACATTTTAACAAAAAAATAAAAAATTGGTTTCATGAGTGAGGTATTTTAGTGAACTAAGGGCCACATGGAAAATGTTAATAAGTTTAGAGAAAGTCATATGCTTTAGACTTGGCATTTGTTTGGAATACAGAATACTTAAATTCTTTTTACTTGCCAGCTAGACCAAAATTATAAACTTAGTCTTCTATAATAATAGGACTAAAATTAATTGCAATAATTATTTATAATAAAAACACAAAACTTAAATTCATTATCATACAGTGGATTCGTGTACTTCAGTACGGTATATAACTAGTTCTGAGAAATGCAGGGAATGGTAGTACTCGACATATTTAATGAAATAAGTAAATAAAGTTCCTATAATTCCATCTTTAGACCTGTATCTATGTAAATTCCAGTAAAATGTATGTTTTCATGGGAAAAATGTAAAATTTCCAGGGATTTTTAGGTACAAGAAAAGCTTAAAATTTCATTTCCAGGCCTTGATTTTTTAAAGTTTTCCGCCCCAAACCCACCCATATATATATAAAGAGAGAGAGAGAGGGAGAGGGGGGAGGAAGGTAGAGAGAGAGAGAGAGTGTGTGTGTATATATATATATATATATATATATATATATATATATATATATATATATATGTAAACAACATTGTTCACAGAATGAACTAGAAATAATAATATTCCAAAACCCTACAATAGTAAATATGGTTTAATAGTTTTAGAAGTATATACAGTTGAGTGACCTCATTCTACCACTTTCAAATATAAGTAATTATTTCGTAACTAACTGAATACTTTTTTAAACTTACTGATGCGTTTCGAAACAATCGTTTCATTTACGAAAATGAAAGTCCCCAAGTTTAAAAGTATTCACTTGGTTATCCAGTAATTACTTACAGTTTAATCAGTGAATTAAAGATGATTACAACAAGTAACTTTCAAATATATTTAAGAGAAGTAAAACCTGTGTAGCATTTAAAAAATAAATAGTCTAATACCTTTAATAACAATAAACTGTAACCACTGATTATTATTTAAATGTTGTAGGTATAATCAAAATTCCGCAATCACAACAATTGAATTTTGCTATGGTTATATTACCTAAATAGTAGATCACATATGTTTCTTCTTTTAAGTAGACAGATATTTTGATAGTTATATTTGCTCTGTTACAACTTTTCTGTACCCTTAAATTATAGTAAATTCCATTCCACTTTCCGGTCTTTATAAATTTAATTTGGAAAACGTTTTAAAAGGTTTATAGTATAATGTTAAACTTTAATATATACTTGAATTATGTAGTCCATTACGTTCGGTGAATCTTAATTAATCCTTTAACTATATATATATATATATATATATATATATTTCAATAAAACACATTATACTTCTTGTTTCTCAAAACATTTGGAAAGAAATCAATAGATGTTTACTAATATCTTTCACAAGATATAATATTGAGGTAATATATAATAAGGTACATTATATAAAAAGAGAACTTGTACTTAGTCTGTGATAGCATTAATATATTTATTATTTAAAATTTATATTTACAAATAAAATTAGTCTTGGGCTTTAATACAGAGTTATCCCTTTAAGTTACGATGTAAATTACAGTTTTTTACGATCTATCGGCACCATTATGTGAATGTGAATATAAAAATAATTCAATATTCTAATTAATTGCAATGTGGCGGGGATCAATAAAACACTCCTAATATACTGTTTGTGTTCATTCTCTTATTGTACTCTGTTTTTTTCAGTCTATGGAGAAAAGAAAAAAAAGTCCACACCATGCTATTGATAGTTATTTTGCTCGGTTAAAAACAACGTTTTTTAAACCGTTGTGGTAGTTTTTGCATAAATATTTCATGAATTGATAAATTTGGATAAAGACCAACAAATTTATTATATGTCTTCCTTTGCCTTTGTTAGAAGATTTCTTTTCCTCTTGCAATCTGTGACTCACGATTGTAAGAAACAATTTGAATGTTTATTTTTAAGCTTATCATAAACTTCCGAGTTGATGTTTATGTTAACTCATTAGTAGATGGTAATTTTATTTACTCTCTTGTCTATTATATTAGGCACAGCATTAGATTAATTTTAAAAAAATCTAATATTCATTCAACTGGCTAAATAACTGGTAAGTTTCTGTTTGTAGATTTTACAGTTAAAAATAGCTTTAGAAATTGTTTAAACCGAGGCTTCCAAGTAGTCGAAATAATGTATACTACTAAGCAGCGTACAGATTTTTATATCTTAAAAGATGATACAAACAACTCAATAGTAACTATAGGACATTTTCAGTATCTGGGTGTACTACAAAACATTTGTAACAATTATACATGAGCTGAGTGTAGAATGCTTAAAGTAAACATTTGCTGAATTGTGTATTTTACCTAGTATATAATCTGAAATTAGTGATTAAAATTATGTGCTGCTAAGTACATATAATATGAATACGCTGATAATCAAAATATAAATATTATATTTGAGTCGTATAAATACAAATCCTGCCATCTCCAATTTAAAAAAATGTTCACTAAATAAAAAAAAACGTTTATTTCTCATTTTGGTAAAAATATAGTCTTAATGACATTGATTTTTTAAAATTATTTTTATTTTTAAATTACTCCTTTGAATGTGTAGAACACGAATATCAATTTTTTTTCGCGGAAAATGACTTTTTTTCACATTTTAAATGTTAGGTTGTAATTGCATGTATAGCGTAAAAAAGTGTTATTAATAATGTTTTAAATTTTTTTCAATTTTAAATTACACATTCCAATGTGTAGAACCCTAATATTAACTTTTTTTTGCGGAAAATACAAAAAGTTAATTTTTTTGCACATTTGAAATGTTAGTCTGTAATAGTATGTATGGCGTGAACCGGCCGCACAGTAGCTACAGCGCACTGCGCTATGTCAAAGTCAATTTATTTTAATACTAAATCTAAATATTTAACTTTTGGTTATAATTTTATACAACATTAAGTATTATATAACTACATTAAAATATACCTATGAAGTATCCAGTCAGGATAGATTTAGTTATAATTTTATTCGACTGTACCATCTACCTATATTGAAATATACCTACAAAGTGTTCAGTCAGGATAGATTTGGTTATAGTTTTATACAACTTTACTATATACCCATGAAGTATCAAGTCAGGATATATTTGGTTATAATTTTATACAACATTACTATCTACCTATATTAAAATATACCTATGAACTATCCAGTCAGAATAGATTTGGTTGTAATTTTCTGCGTCGGCAATAAGTCTAAATATTTACCAAACCAAATCTATCCTGACTGGCTACTTCGTGGGTAATATAGGTAGATAGTAGTGTTAAATAAAATTATTACCAAATCTATCCTGTCTAAATACTTTGTAGGTATTTTTTAATATAGGTAGATAGCAGTATTGAATAAAATTATAACCAAATTATCCTGACTGGATACTTCATAGGTATATTTTAATATAGGTAAATAGTAATGTTGTATAAAGCTACAAATCTAGACGTAGTGCAGTGCGCTGTTGCTACTGTGCGCCCGGTTCAAGCTGTAGGCCTACATGCCTTTACAACCCTATATTTAAAATGTAAAGAAAAGTAATTCTGTATTTTCCGAGGAAAAAAAGTTGATATTCGTGTTCTACACATTAAAATGAGTAAATTAAAAACAAAAAATTTTTAAAAAACCAATGTCATTAAAACTATATATTTACAGACATATAGAATACAACTACAAAAAATATATAAAAGTACAAATCCAGAAGATGATAATCTTCTAATGGTTTTATAAAAGTATAAAATAGACTATAATATGTAAATACTATATACTTATCCTAAGTTTTATTAAAACAAACAATGGTAAATTTTTAAAAATCACTGAATGAAGACTTATCTTTTCATTGAAAACATATTACTTTTAACTAAAACTTAATGAAGATTAAATGAAAATAACTAAGCCATGAATATAAAATACCTTATTTCTAATGTAAAATGAGTTAATTTTCATCTAGAGATTTCTGATCAGTTGTAAACTCGACTATTTTCTGTAAAATTTAATTTGTAAAAAAAACTGCCAAGATTTCAGTGGGAAGTTGGCATTTTTTGGTGCACCTTGAGTGCCAGGTAATGGCAATACAATATCCTTTTGTCTTGTACAAATTGCTTGGGTAGGTTCAGCTATTTTCCATTTTGTTTTGTCTTAATCTATAAAGTTTCCTCTGTAAGCGAGAGGAATGTCACTATCCAAATTAGAGTTTTTAGCGTTATCATCCGTTGTATCTTCCTACTTTCTAATCTGTTCTGTGTCAGTATTCCTAAACAGATCATCAGCTCTTTCTTCTTCTTGATCAGCTTCACTCGCAAAATGAATTTCAACAATGTCCGACTCATATTGTGAAAGAGGACTGTCAAAGAGTGCTAAAACAGTATTTTACTATCATCCACGGGATAGCTTAATTAAAAGGAAAATAACAATCTACTCTACTTTATATCAATTCAAATAACTCATAACCTAACTAGACTCAAGTGTCACCAATTAATTTTATACACTCACAAACATTTGCTGTGGGTTATCATGACCCGCACATCACTGTCACGGTTGACAGCTGCAACCAGACTAAGCAAAAACAAATGAATAGTGTAGTAAAGGGTAAGTTAAGAAGGTCAAGGAATGGTGATCACCGTTGATGGAAAAAAAGCTTCCTGGGTCACCATGAACAGCGACTGTTCTACAGTTTAGTTGAATAATGGAATGCCATTTTTATTTTTCGTTATATACAATTGCTTTGAATGATTAAACTTAAAATGCCACCGGTCTGGTTTCTTAAAAACTTTTTCGGCCTCTGACTTCCAGTCATGCACTAAATTATTTATTGATACCACAGTTGTCCCACTATGGGAAAAGCAAATTTAATAGTTTTTATTTAAGGCAGCATTTTTTTATAACCAGTGAGATAACATAACAACTATTGTAGAATTCTTGTTTTGACCACCAAATCTATCGAATAGCTGAGTAGTTTCTGTAAAATTATTTTGGCAAATACAGAGGTCAGGCACTTTTGGTAATAGAAGATTCTTTTGGCAGTCAAAACAAAAAATAAGATTTTTGTGATGAAGACACTGATGAAGATTACCAACTAGCGATCAAAAACGTTCTGTCTCAGTAAGTTTTAACAAAATTACTAAATTTAAAGTTCGGAATTTATTGTTTAAGTGATTAATAAGATTCACCAAACGTAATAGACTACAAAAATTCAGGAAAAAATAAGAAATTAAATGTTTACGTTTTTCCTTCGAAAAGTGATAAAAAGCTTTACTTTTAAAAGTAAATGTACTTGCTTTTTGATTAACAAGTTGTTTCTTTGTTCATTGTTATTTAATTTTTTTTTCATTTATTCAAATAAATGTTGAGCATTCATCATTTCTTGATTTACCAGATCCAATTCTAAACTGTCTATTAAATTAATGACTTTAATATTAGTTTATGATTATCAGAACTTTAAATTTGTAAAAACTTACTGAGACAGAACGTTTTCGATTGCTATCTGGTGATCTTCATCAGTGTCTTGTCATTGAGAAACAAAATTTAAAGTTCGGATAGTCATAAACTAATGTAAAAGTGATTAATTAAGATTTCATGAAAGTAATGAACTACAAAAATCAAGCGCCTATTAAAGGTGTTTCTGAAATACCACTGTTTAACAAATAAACTTTTACACTTTTTAAAGATTGTTTTAACTTGCCTATAGTAGCACTTACTTTGCTTGTTGAGGACGGCCGTTTCGGGAGATGTGTCCCTTTGTCAACTCAGACCGTAACTCTGAGTTACGGTCTGAGTTGACAAAGGGACACATCTCCCGAAACGGCCGTCCTCAACAAGCAAAGTAAGTGCTACTATAGGCAAGTTAAAACAATCTTTAAAAAGTGTAAGTGATTACTAGTAGCTCACGCGAAGATGGAATCAACAAATGTAAATAAACTTTCATCAAATGAGTTAAACCAAATAGTTTACCTTTATTGAGAGTGAGTAGTTGATACAGAAGTACTTTGTAAAATACAGGCATTTCTTCATATCTTTCCATATAAAATTACTTATCTAGGTAAATTATATTATTACTTCTTTATTTTAGTTATAAATGTATTTTTTCACATTGAAGATGAGAATAATAAAAGTTATTCAGCAATTGGGTCTTCAAAGACATTATACATTTTATAAATATACATTTTTAGTTACTCTAAAAGCATATAAAATCACTTGTAAATAGTGTAATGAAATGCTAGATCACCAATAATACTTGTAAATCACTTTAATATTTGTAATACTTGCCATTCACTTGTAAATAGATCACCAATGCTAATGTTTGACAACTTACTTGAATCTTTTAATTTTGTTACTTTCTGTGGTAAAAAAATCCTTTTATCGATGCACATTGACATTTCATTTAGTTTTTAACAGAATAATAATTTTTTTTAAACTTTATTGAAATTATATGTGGTTGGGGTAGATTTGACTATAAAAAAGAACTTGTCATTATATCAAGCAACTGTTTTCTCCAATGTAATCGTTAAAAAAGTGATAATTTTTTAAAAACTAAATCTATTTTTAAAATCATATACTTTGTTCTTTCATTGTAAACGAAATATATATTTATTTAACTATATAATAGAGGTGATATATATATATATATATATATGTGTGTGTGTGTGTGTGTGTGTGTGTGTGTGTGTGTGTGTGTGTGTGTGTTGTGTGTGTGTATAATAAATTAGGGTAAAATCCACACCAAAATATATCAAATATATTGGACATTATTAGCAAAGGACAAATCAAGCATTATCAGGATCAATTATAGCATTATAAGGCATTTTGAAATCTCGAAGCTGCCAAAAAATTCAGTTCTGTAATAAATGAAACCAGAACTATCTTAATGAACAGTTAGCACATCATAATATGCACAAGAATACATATATTAACACATATATTAATTCTATACATATTAAACTTATCACCATATTTAATATATATAACAAGAATTATAATGGAATTTACAATTCAAAGCTTTTCGTTGGCTAACAGTACCAACATCATCAGGAATATTAAACAATTAACATTAACATATGTGCAAATTAGATCAAATAAATAGCTATGCCAAATTAATTACAATGTTGTTAAACTTTTATTTTGCTGCCCTAACATTACAAACACTGAATATATTATCAAATTTATATTTTGCTTGTATTTGTTCATTTATCAACTCATTATTAGTATTATATTTATGTATTTCTAAAGCTTCATAAATATTCATTTTCAGGCTTTTGTTAATTTCGTTTACAAGTATCATATTATCTATATTAGGAATAGATAATAATATTATCTATATTATCTAATTTGGCATAGCTATTTATTTGATCTAATTTGCACATATGTTAACATTAATTGTTTAATATTCCTGATGATGTTGGTACTGTTAGCCAACGAAAAGCTTTGAATTGTAAATTCAATTATAATTCTTGTATTTGTATTTTGACTTACTTCTTTATTAATACACAAGAATACATATTGCGATATATATATATATATATATATTTTAAAACAACGTAGGTTATTCAAATACAAGAATATTTATTAATTTCCTTAAAATTAATCTCCTTAAAAATATTTATTAATGGTGTTTTAAATTATTAAACAAGAAAACGTATTATATATATATATATATTCTTGATATTTAACGTTATCCATTGTTTTTCCGTTGCACTGACTTTATGAAGTTAATATATTACTATTGTAAGTAATTTTATCCACCATTAAGTGCAATAATTTTACCTTGAGTGATGAGGCACCTTTCGGTCACTTGACCATTGTCGAATCACTGATATTTTTCTGTTGTAAATGTTCGGTCCGTGATATTGGTATTTGTTGACGTTACACGCACTTTCTCTTGATCTGTGTGTATGATGTTTTTATATAGTATGTCTTCTGTATATGTTGTTTGTAGATTCATTAAATTGTTGTGTATGTTTTTATAAATGTGGTATTTTTCTAGTGAGTTTAGTTCTATTGGGTTGTTATTTATTTCAAGTATGGTTAGGTTATTTTCGTAATTTGTTATTTCATGTTTATGAGATATTAGGTGTGCTGCAACATTTGATACTTTTGAATTTTTGTTTTTGAATGCTCTATAATGTTCTTCAAATCTTATTTTAAATGTTCTGGTTGTTTTTCCTATGTAAAAAGCGTTACAGTTGTTGCATGTGATTTTGTAAATTCCTGATAGGTTATGTTTTTCTGAATTTGTTTTGTGGTTTGTGTTATTAAGATATTTTATTATTTTGTTGTTTGGTTTGTATGTTGGAGTGTAGTATTCTTTGTTGTATATATTTGTTATTTTTTCTATTTTGTTATTGGTATATTTATATTTTAGGTAGATTTTTTTTATTTTCATTATTTTCGTGTTCCGGTTGTAGTGTTGTGTTGAGGTTAGGTTTTTTTGTGAATTTATTGTATATATATATATTTTTTTTTTTTTTTTTTTTTTTTTTCAGAGAAAAAACTTAGAGAAAAACTAGAAAACAACGACTACTTAATATTAAAATCAGATAAAACAAATACACCAGTAATAATTGAAAATACCAAATACATCGATTCAATGACTAACTACATAAAAGAAAATAAATACGAACAAATCCCAGACCCAACTAGCAAATACCTTATTACAATAAAAAACTTAATAGTCACTCACCGAAACACCCTAAACTATAACAATAAATTAAAATACCACACAAGACTATACCCATTCAAACCATGCGCACCAATATTATCAGGGATACCTAAAATCCACAAACCCAACACACCATTTAGACCACTAATAAATTTCACAACAGCACCATCTTACATAATCGCAAAAATTCTAGACAAAATCATAAGATCTAAAATACATATCAACAACACATACAATATAAAAAATGGATACGAATTAATTAATAAAATAAAAACGATAAAAACAAACAGCAACACAAAAATAATAAGTTATGACATAACTAACATGTACCCTAGTATCCCAATAGAAGAAACCATAGAAATAATAAAAAACAAACTGATACACAATAACGAAAAAAGAAACATAATAGATAGTATCATTATGCTAACCAAACACATTTGTAACCAAAATTACTTCCAATTTAACAATAAATATTATAAACAAACAACTGGACTCCCCATGGGTTCACCCATATCATCTGTCATGTCAGAAATATATTTACAACACTTTGAACAAATAATAATTAAACCTATAATAAACACACACAATATTTCACTATGGACTAGGTATGTAGACGATATACTTGTAATATACCAACCTACCATTCACAACAAACACATCATAATATTAAACAAACTAAATACATACAACGAAAACATACAATTCACCGTTGAAACAGAAACAAATAGAACAATCAACTTTCTCAACATCACTTTAAATATAAATGATAATAAAATAGAAACTACAGTATACAGGAAACCTACTTCCAACATACACCACAATACACTACAAATCTAACCACCCCTGGACACACAAAATTAACACTTACAGTAACATGATAAATAAAGCAATAAAATACACACAGGATAACAAACAAAAATTAAATGAAGAATTAGATAACATTACAAAAATAGCAATAGAAAATGGATACAACAAACACATTATAAAAAATATATACAATAAATTCACAAAAAAACCTAACCTCAACACAACACTACAACAGGAACACGAAAATAATGAAAATAAAAAAATCTACCTAAAATATAAATATACCAATAACAAAATAGAAAAAATAACAAATATATACAACAAAGAATACTACACTCCAACATACAAACCAAACAACAAAATAATAAAATATCTTAATAACACAAACCACAAAACAAATTCAGAAAAACATAACCTATCAGGAATTTACAAAATCACATGCAACAACTGTAACGCTTTTTACATAGGAAAAACAACCAGAACATTTAAAATAAGATTTGAAGAACATTATAGAGCATTCAAAAACAAAAATTCAAAAGTATCAAATGTTGCAGCACACCTAATATCTCATAAACATGAAATAACAAATTACGAAAATAACCTAACCATACTTGAAATAAATAACAACCCAATAGAACTAAACTCACTAGAAAAATACCACATTTATAAAAACATACACAACAATTTAATGAATCTACAAACAACATATACAGAAGACATACTATATAAAAACATCATACACACAGATCAAGAGAAAGTGCGTGTAACGTCAACAAATACCAATATCACGGACCGAACATCTACAACAGAAAAATATCAGTGATTCGACAATGGTCAAGTGACCGAAAGGTGCCGCATCACTCAAGGTAAAATTATTGCACTTAATGGTGGATAAAATTACTTACAATAGTAATATATTAACTTCATATATATATATATATATATATATATATATATATATATATATATATATATTTAACGTTATCCATTGTTTTTCCGTTGCACTGACTTTATAAAGTTAATATATATATATATATATATATATATATATATATATATATAAAATTACCTTTTTTCAATTGTTTTGCATGACTCTATTAAAAGAAACTTTTACAAGAATTATAATTGCTTACATGTTTATTACTGATTATTATTTTGATTAAAACTTATTATCATTAATATAAAACATTTTAGAATATTAAAATCTATTATACTAACAAATGCTATTATATATTTTATCTCATTTTACTTTGAAAATATAATACCTAAAACATTAAATGTGTTGAAGTTTATGAGATACTAGAGAAACGCTGAATTCGTTCAAACTTGAAAGGTTAATGGCTTTTAGGTTGGTGGTAGTTAAATTAATACTAAACAAGGTTATTTTGACAAAAAGAAAATTTTTTTAGTTTTTTAGCATTACTTAACTGTTGGTTCAGTTTTAACTGGGTAAATATTCATGTGTTTATTATTAGTTAGGTATTTTATTATAAAATTTATTAGTAAATTTTTTAACCTCATATACTTCTTCTCATTTTTTTCTTTCAACCAATTATCACCTATATTTTTTGAACTTACATCTTCGTTTAAAATTTTGAAAATCACCAGTGACTCTCAACCACAAAAAGGTATTGAATCCCAATTTAGGACTGGTTCCAAACAAACCTGTAGACCTAAAAATAAGTTCAAATAGCATATTATAATTGCTATTATAATATGAATTAAAACATGAGAAACATTGTTTTACATTTTGCAAGGGCACTTAGATACGAATTGCCTAGTCGCTTTTGAAGTCCATCGCACCGTCGGCATCATCTTTATATTCTTTTTTCTCCTCTTCTTCACGAGAACAATTGGGAAACCCAGGAAAATCGTCCTCACTTTGACTTGTTTTCAGCACATCATCATTGACATCAATCAGGGCATTGAGATCTTTATCCTATCCTACATTTTCTCGGTTGTCGCTGGTTTTAGACACCTTGTTTTTTGTTTTTGCTGGTGAAGGGTCCATTAGCTTCCAACTGTGGGACAAATAAGTTAACTTGGCAGCTCTCTTAGCTGACAAATGGTTCCTCTTCTTTAAATGGTTCCATGAAAATGTACTGAACATAGGCTGTGAGGCAGCAGAGGATACTAGTGCTCTTAGGATCCTTATCGCTATATCAGCCATGGCGCACATTCTTCTTAACAATCTCTACCAAGATAAAGGCCTAAACAAGATACATATTTTGGGAAAACAAGCCTTTCTTGTCTCCATAAGCAGCAATATTCTCTCTCACATTTTAAACATCCATCAGTTGAGCACAATAACAAATGAAGCCAATAGTTGTAAAGAGTAGAGCATAATCCCTTGCATTTTGGGGTCAATCATAAGATAAAGATGATGCTGAACTTGTATCAGCTGAGGTTAAATCAACTTGAGTAAATGGCTTTCTTACTAAAAGCTTCAGTTGAGAGTGTGCTGGATGAAGTTTCTAGGAGTTTAAAGGGAGAGAAATCCCCCTCCCAAACACTGAAGGAACTAAATACAGTTATAGCACAATGCAACCAACCTCTCTTTTAAACTTCAAGTTTAAAAAAAATTTGTAAAAAATTGTGAAATAGACATCTTATAAAAAAAAAGTTTTCCAAAATTTGAATTCTAGGAAGCCCATTTGATATAAAGAGCCCATATAGTATGATTGTGATAACCTTAGCTTTTAACTGTTGTAAGATGGTATTACTTTATGAAATTTGTATACGTAAAAGGTAAATGTCAAAAAATCTTTATAAGAAATGTATGATCTCTCAAAAGTTTATTTTATCAGTTTATTTTATAAAATATCTGATATTGTAATACCAGTCCAAGAATTTTATTCTATAAATTGCCACTTGCTTATAAAGGTAATTTATGTATTTGAACATTAATTATTGAATAAAAGTGTAGTCACCTACTTAATTAACTCACTTTAAGGTTCTTAATAGTTCAGTGTTAAGTTGCTCAAAATCCACACATTATTATAAATTCCCACTTTTTAAAAATCTTCCCTGGCCAAGGAAATATTGCTATTTTCCCTCCCAGTGGGAATATTCTGGGCCCACATCACTAACATTAATACTTCTTTTAAAAAACTGGTTTTCTAAAACTTCTAATTGTAAGAAAAAAGCTTATATGTCTAAGGATACCCTTATCCTAGTAAAAGTTGTAAACTATTCCTCTGTATTATCTTTTTTCACACAAAAAATTCTTCAAGTTTTGTGTAATCAAATTTAGTTCACTTTAATTTTATTGCTATAATTTAATCCCTTTAATATATAATTATATTTCCTTATTTTAACATTATATTACTCTCATATATGGCAGGTCTAGATCATAAGTTCCATTTGTGTTTCTTCCTGTTGTAATGTTACAAACACAGTTCTGCAAGTGCTCAGTATTAACCTTGACTTATTATTAAATAGTAGACATTATTTTTAGTATGCCACTTGTTATTTACACTCCCCTTGGTTCTTGTTTGTAACAGCTAATTTATTGATAATCTCGATATATATGTGAGATTAGATCTGTAATTAATTTTCTCAGTGCAAGAAGTGTTATCCAGTTCAAATGTGATTTCAAGACTCTCTCTGTCTGACACACTGTGTGGATTATATTCTCTATGAAATATGTTTTTTTAGCAGCAATTACTCCTTAACTGTTGTTCTGATTGGAATTTCCTATTCTGTAATTTATTTATTATTTGTCTTCAAAAAATGTTCTATGTATAGGCTATTTTCTTTCTAATGGATTCATTTTGGCTTGGTTTAACCTTGAACCCATGGTATACTCTTCATTATATTAGACTATTTTCGTATAACACCTTAGCACTGAGGGAATCTTTGATTTAAGATCTTGTAAATATAATCTTTTATATTAAAGTAGACCCATTACTTGAATTTAAGGTAAACATTATCTTTCTAAAATCTATAACAATATCAGTTTACATGTTTACCAGCTTATATATTTTTTGTTTCCTAGTCTAAAACATCAACAGAAGATGATGAAATAACATTTTTTTTTTAAATTATTTCTTATGTAACTCCTTGGAATGGGTAGGGCACTTGGATTTTAATGTGTTAAAATGATGGACCGAGAGAACATCCTCAGCAGTACTGTGACTGAGGATGGGACTTGAATAGCTTATTACAACCCTGAATCAAAACAATACTCTGAGGAATGGAGGCAAATAAAAGAGGCAAGCAAATTTTCACAAATCACATAATCCAGAGTGTCACAGAAGTGGTGTTCTCTTACAACACTGTGTTCACTGTGTGGAAAACAGTTGACATGTCACAAAATGTTTAGAAATATGTTGTGCAATACAGAACAAATACTGGAATGCTCACTAATGGCATTGTTTTAATCTGTAGCATGCTCGATCATGCACTGTTCTTTTGGCTCAACAGCTTTTACAAGGCTATGCTAGGAAACAATGCAACCACACTCCCTGCATGCTTCTGTTCCTTGCTCTTAGAGATTATGAATTTTTGCACTTAATATCTAATCTTCTGGCAAGAAGTTCAACAATGATGACAGGACCCAAAACCATGTTTTCATTTGGTTGAATTCATACGCAAAAACTTTTTAATATGAGGGAATGCAAAGGAGGCTTCTGTCACATTATGACATCATTGCAAAATGCTAGTGCTTATGTAGAAAAATAGTTTAATGAATAGAGATCCTTTTGAAGTGTTTTTTGTGCATTTTTGCTGTCTTATTTCTCCAGTAAAACAAAACTTACTTTTTGAGCGTATTATATAATTATCAGTATCCTTTGTCTTGTCTCCGGTATTATTTTTCTTTTTTAATTAAAATTTTCAAGTATGTATGTTTTTTATAACTAATGTCAAACATTTGCAACATTAAAAAACCTATCCCAGAGTAGGAGTATTTTAACTAAGCAGGATTAAAGTGTGAAGCTATTTATAATATATTTACTTGGAAAATCATATCAGAATAGCTGTTTGTAAAATGTTACAAAATTATGCCATCTGGAGCTATGTTAATATCATAAGAAAGACAGATGATTGTACTTAGTTTAACTATGAATATCTAATTATATTACCATTTTAAAATTGATATTTTTAGATGCTTATAATTTGCATACAAGGATAAAATCAATATGTTTGATGTTTTATAAAGTTATTATTTTTTTAGGACCATTTATTATTATAAAATGAATATCAGGCCAGGGGAAAGCTATAAGCATTTAGTGAAGCCATGTTATGTGCACTTGGAACGTATAAAGGGCCTACACTTTAATAGTTCTAAAGGTAATGTAATTGCTTTCATGTTATTTTTATTTCAAAGATAGCATTGAATCAACTGAAAAAAAAAAACATTTAAAAGTAGTAAGCATGGTTTTTTATCTTTTTTTTAATAGTTATATAAGTTTCATTGTGCTTGTTGTCTTCTAAAACAAAGACTGTGATTCTCAAGAAGAATCTTGTAGGCACTGCTAACAATTATGTGTTTGGGTATCATAATTTTGTCTGTCTCCTTTTAGTTAATCTTTTCAGAATATTAGAAATTAAACTCTATCTTTCCTTAAACTTTTACAACACACTATTAACTTAGAATAAGGTTCATTTTGCCGCAACTATTGATAACATTGAACCCAAAATACACACCCATAAATTTAAAAAAACCTCTAACCATAAATAAAATTTTTAATTATTTAAGTCCTAATTTACATTTTGATTTCCAAACAATCATCTCTAGAATTGTTTCAATTCCAAAATTTCAAACTATGTTATATGTAATACAATGAACATATTATATAATAATATAAGCATTAGGATTTAAGTATTTAAAAACTTTATTTGTGGTTTTATTTAAGAAGATTAATTTTTCTAAATAATAAAAAGTATGTCATAGTTGTTTTAAGTTGTTAACACATAATTTTGTTTATTGCTAGGGCATCTACAGTTACGATCACATTATTCATTCTTAAAAACATTCGATTATTTACAGGCTATACCTAAATTATGTAACATTGCAAGGGGGAGGAGGTTACACCCACTCTAACATCGTAGGAATATTGTGTTACATAACTCTTGAAAATTCAGTTTTTATCACAAAAAAGGTTTTTATTTAATGAATAAACCAGCCCATTTTAACTTTTGAGTAGTACTTAGTATTAATAATGAGGTCAAACAAAATCTATTTACTAAAAGCACGTATTTCAAGTACTGTAATAAACTTCCTACTTATGAGCATTATTGGAAAAAAATGTGACGAACTGACACCTTCAGTACGATATCGCCTCCACACACAGCATGACAATCACATTGTTTCAGACTGTATGGACATACTTTATGGTGTTACAAATGTGTTGTTCAGCTATAAATTAAAATTCATTCATCACATTTTAAAAAAACAATATTTTTAATTTATGTTTATATTAATATCTTCTTAACTAGATTACTTGAAGTTTATTTTGATTTTATTGTTTCTATTTTTTTTTTAAGTACAAATGAAATTACATATTTATGTTGATTATGTTAGCGGTATAACTATGTTATGTAATTATTGGGTGTTGGTACTATTGTTACTGGTATATTACAGGAGGATATGGGAGGTTGGTTAAAAATCACCCATTTGAGTGTTAATTAATTTAGGTATGTATATGTTTCTAGTTCATTTTTTGTGTTCATTATCTGACACAATGATTGATCAAGTATTTCTACTATTTATTTCATTTCTTCTAACTTGAGTTAATAAATTCTATGGTTATGAAACCTAACAGTTCACATATTACAAGAGTTTCAAACATTTTTGAAAAATGATATAAGCCCAAATTTTAAAATGTGTTTTTAGATCATGGTGAATAGCATTCAGAATATTTGTGTGGTTTGTCTAAGTCAGCGCCAGCCAAACTATGACCTGACTAAGAGTTTAAAATGACTAACTGACATGAGTGGCTCTTTAAAGTCTGAGGTTAGAAGTAGACACTCACCATTTTCATGTTTTTATTTACCTTTTTTAACAATAGCAATAATAATTATTTATGATAATCAGTTGTTAGAAATTCATGGTGATTAGGATAAGTGAAAAAGAAAACTACAATGGAACTCCAACTATCCGAGTTCCTTTCAGATTTTCAGAAAGAAAAATTAAGATAATCATTCTATCTAGATATGCTGTTTGTCGTTTCTCTACGAAGCCAGCACAAACATTATGTAGATGCTGGGTCACTCTCTCAGTCCAGTCTGAGTAGTTGGTTGTCGACTGCCTCCAGGTGGCTGGCCTGGTACTCTTTTGGATCAGTCCGTTGTTATGTTTGTGATAAAACGTGTTGTCTTATCGCTAGCCGAGAAACTAATTACAAACCACTCAGATAAAGAAGTTATGGGCAAACAGTTGCTGATTTGTACAGTGTTGGACTATTAACAATGTCATTAATTAAAAGGAGTTCTCTTCAACTTACATAAGAACAAACATTTTACAAGATGAAGATACAGCATTCATGATTGAGATCAATGCTAGTCATCTACAAGATGTATTGCTATTCAGTATCACTAAATATAATTGAGGCATCAATGGTTTATTCTCAAAAATCCACACCTCTCTAGGTAAATTAATGGATTTATATTTGTAATTAATTTATTTATCATACAATTGGCATTATGTAATTATAAATCTCTAATATTAGGCTGTGGACATACAGAAAGCAACTGGTGACGGCAACGTAATGCAAACTTGAGTTGCTATTAGAAAAGTTGCTCTCTAATATTAGGCTGTGGACATACAGAAAGCAACTGGTGACAGCAACGTAATGCAAACTTGAGTTGCTATTAGAAAAGTTGCTAGTCGGTTTACAAGTTTGTTCATATAAAGTTGCTGGTTTAGTTATTGTTATGTCGTCGTCAGAGAAGGATGCCGTCATTGTTTATATTTTAAAAAAGAAGCTACAAATACGTTTCAGAAAAAGACAATTCAGAATACACCCCTATAACGTTATTCATGGGAGACAAAGTCAATATATTACTGTTCAAAATTTAAGAAATTATCCAGACAAATTTTTTAATTATTACAGTACGAGTAATAGTAGTTACAACTACTTTTTAAGTCATTTATTTGAAAACATTCAGAAAAAACTACTAATTGGCGCGAACCGATTTCAGCTGGATGAAGATTAACAATAACACTCAGATAAGATTAATTACTCACTTATGTATTTCTTTTTATGTATAACTACAAAACTTAAATAAACATTACATTGCAATAAAATAAAAATTAGTTTTTATACAAATACAATTTTATAATTGAAATGCCGATTTTAAATAATTTGAAAAAATTGTTGGTAACTTGTGGGGTGCAGGGCGTGGAGCTGAAAATGAAGTTCCAGTACAGTAGTTTCTCCCTATAGATCCTTCTCCCATAATTTTGTCGATGACTTTGTAAATACGTCTCTTAGATTGTAGTTTTTGAAATGTATTTATTTCCTTCATATCGTCCGTCAAACTCAGTGAAAATGTTTCATCTGAACTGGAACATTAGACTTTTTCCTAAAATACTCTATCATAGTGTCATCCAGAGGATTTTTTTTGAGTTACGTTTATTCCAATTAACTTCATGTCTAAACTCTATGACAGAAATTACATGAGTATCTGTAGGAGTATCATCTGATTCTGCATTATGCATACCATCTTCTGGCAATAAATCTTCGTTTTCATAATTATTCTCATCACTTGTTGAGGGTAAAGGAAAATTACTAACAACATATTTTTTCTTAGCTTCTAGACCAGAAATTAAATATTGTAAGACAAAACTTAAGTAGTATTCTTTTTTTACTGCACCAGATCCAGCAAACAGGTGCCTTCGGGATACAGTTTTTATATTCTTCCATTTATCTTTCCCTTCTTTCACTTGTAACAAACAAAAAAGTAAAAATAACTTTCTTTACACAACCAAAAATTCAACTATTCTTTGACCTTAGCTTGTGAGGCTATGTTAATACAAATAAAAGATGTTCATAAAACTCACAAACCTAACCATACACATATTTACATATAAACAAAATACATAAGTAATATTTCAGTGTTATTATTATTTCAGTGAGAGTTTGAAATAGCAATGATGATGACTCATTGTAACGCGTTTATAAATGATTTAATTTGTGAGTTATATGTCCAAAATAGGAACTAAACTTGAATACAATTTCTAATAGCTAGGGGCAAATTCGTATATACATTTTTATTATTTTCAGGTTTTTAGCCAAAGGCTGTAGTTATCACCGGTTAGCTTACGATTTCTTCAGAGGAGTGTCAACAGTAGCTCAAATTATTCCTCATGCTTGCGAGGCAATTTGGTCTATACTGCAGCCTCAATTTAAGCCTTTTCTGAATAGCAGTCAGTGGGAATCAATAGCAACTAGATTTGAAAGATTGTGGAACCTACCAACTGTGTAGGATCAACAGATGGTAAACACATCCAAATTAGATTGTTTGACAATTCAGATTCTACAAATCACAATTATACTTTTTTTCGGTTGTATTTTTAGCTTGTGCTGATGCAGATAGGCTAATCATAAATATTGAGCTAGATGCACCAGGAAGGAACAGTGATGGCGGTGTGTTCCGTACTTCCAAATTAGGACACTTTTGGAAAAATGACACTTTCAACTTACCTCCTCCAAGACCACTTCCATACAATAAAAATGTGGGACCATTGCCGTTCTATTTCTGCGCCGATGAAGCATTCCCTTTAATGAACAATTTGATGAGACCTTACTTTAAACTTGGTTTGAATAACATGAGGCGAATTTTTAATTTTCGATTGTCTTGAGGTCATAACGGCGAAGTTTCAAATATTTACAAAGCCCATACATAGTGCTCTCACAACCATTTAAACACAATTGTAAAATTGGCATGTGTTTTGCATAATTTTAAAAGTCGCAATGGATGGACTACAGAACCCGAGAGTGTAGAGTGCATTGAAAAAGAACCACTAAAATTCAATCACGATGATCATATTTCAAGGAAACAGAGTTACATTATGAGACACAATCTGTCACGTTATTTTATCACTTTATCACCCATACATAATCAATAGGGCTATATTATATAGAATACTGTACAAATATTTCAATGGTATTATCTGTAAATAAAAACATATTATATTATTATTTGAGTGTAAGTTATTTATTAATATTTCAACTTAACCTGTCATCTGAAATTGAGCAGCTACCTCATTTCAAGCTTTGTCTGTTGTTATGTTATTTGAGTATGCTTTGGAAGTATGATCGTACAAGCACGAATATTGTTCCATAAACAATGCAAACTCAATATTTTGTTTTACTGATATGATACGCCACGCCACTATCATATCAAAACACTATTCAAAGAAACAGAAACTATATGGTATCACTCGTAAGAAAGACCACTGCCTTGTGTATGTCTGCAGCCATACACAACACAAGAAATACTGCTGGCAACTGAAAAACTGAGCAACAAGTTTACAGCATGCTGTGACTGGAGTGACTCTAGTTTCTGTGCAACTCGCTAGTTGTATAGCTATCACTTCCCGTAACTAGCATACAACTCCGTATGCTGTGAAAAAGCAACTCGTTTGTGTTGCGTTGCCGTCACCAGTTGCCTCCTATACGTCCGCGACCTCTAAGTTAGACATACTAATCACTTAGGTCACATCCAAAGAGATCAGCAATTGTTTATTCATTTATTAATAGCAATCCTAATAATAATAATAATAATAAGTACTCACTATAAATAGTTGTAATAAACAAAAATTAATGTGTTTTGATGGACTGAAAAATGCTTTTTTTCATATCTATTGGACCTCCATACAAGAAAGTTTCAGTGGGCCTGATCTAGATCATCATGATAGGTAACAACTATGTGAGAATTAATGTACTAAGACCTGTGGGGTTTTCTCTTGGATAAATTTCTTTTTTTCAGGCTGAAACACTATGTTAGGGTTTTGACATCTATAGGTGCCTCGTCTCTAAGGTCTGTGGCCTACACATCTATACTGATTAGATGTATCCATCAACTTGCTATGGATGACATACATGAGCAGTAATCTTTGTTTACATTTCACAGTACAAAAATCGTTGAACCTTATCAACAGATTCTTAAAGTGTGTGTAAACAACACTGTAAGATTTTCATAGAAAATGAAATTCAGGTAATAAATTTTAAAATGGCAAATAATTTGTGCTATTGTTTTGGCTATGCAGTTTCGATTTTGTTGACATTCTTACTCTGGAAGAGACACTGATTGATGATAACTCCATAGTGTAAGATTCTAAAGGAATTGCCTCCGCAGGGGAGGTGCGAACTAGCCGCACCTACTAAGAGGGGTTTGGAGTCCCTCGCGGTACCCCAGCCAAACATGTACACTACTAACAACACTTACTCCACTATTATACACTAATACACTTTCTACAGATACAACATATTCCACACAATCTCTACACATTTCAACACTTACACCTTCTCTTAGGGATTTTTGACTGGTCAGACCTGTTGTGAGTTGGGAGGGCTGAAAAGTCCAGAGCTTGACAAACTCTGGTCTGGGATGCTAATGTGAGCTTGCTCTGCTGAAGACGTAAGTGCGGTTTCTGGTCTACCAGTCGCTTCGGTCCTCTATCAAGGAGTGTCCACAGTGCACGGGTGTCGGAACCTGTGTGATCTCAATGTGATTAAATGGTGTACCAGTTCCTATAGTCTCACCCGTAACGCTTGACACGATGGCTGGCTTGAAAAAATGGATGGATTCAAAAACCCCATCAATTATAACTAGTTTAAAGAGGACAAGCCAGGATTATCCTGAAGGTCCTAAATTTATTGATGTAAGTGAAAAGTGGATGGTGGCAACGTCAGACATTGCCATCACCGAAATATTTAATATTTTCTAGTTCCGAGGAGGGGAAAGATCTGTTAAAAGTTTCTCCTTTCCTTATCAATAACTGTCTGTGCTGGAGGTCCTGTCGCCTCTATCAAAAAACTACGAAATGCTGAAGTGGCAACCTGCAATGAGAAACAAACGAGATCTTTTTCGAAAATGACCTCTTTTTTTATCAGGTCATGGTATCTGTGGCCCTTCATAGATCCTTGAACTTTTCAATGGGGGTCATCACCTGCAGAGATTTAATGAACGTCACTGTCGATGAAATAAAATTAGAACTGTCTTCTCAGTCAGTAATAGATGTCGTGCCTATTATGAAGACAGACAAAGGGGTGAAAGTTGCAACAGCCTCTTTCATAATTACATTTGGCAAACCAGAGATACCCGAATATATACATGCGGGATACCAACGGCTCTCCATAAGACCATATGTGGCTAACCCTAGGCACTGCTACAAGTGTCAGCATTTCGGGGATATCAGCTCTACTTGTTTGAAGCCGAGTGTATGCGGTAAATGTGGAGAGGAAGGCCATGATGAAAAGGAGTGCGTAAATTCTCCAAAGTGCGCCAACTGTGGTGGTGACCTTGCGGCACGATCATATGACTGTCCTAACTTTAAAGAGGAAAAGGCTATTCTCAGCGTCATGGCTAAGGATAGGATATCCTTTTCACAGACAAAAAAAAATGTATAGGTCTGCCCGACCAAAGGTTGACGGTAAGACCTATGCCGCTACTGTGACCGCTACGACATCGTCTTGTTCAAACTGTGCCGACCTGGTGAAAAAGATAGAAATTCCAACTGACCAAGTTTCTCGTCTACTCTCGCTAGTCACATGTGGTCAATCTTTGAATATTAAAGAACCTGCAAAGACGTCTCGTGATTTGTTTCTTTTACCGAGCTCCTCTGCGGAGGGGTTAGGTGGCCGAACCAAACCCGTGAATGAAATATGCATCTCCTTACAAAAGCAATCGCCTAGCAGTATAAAGTCTGTTGCGTCCAAATTAATATCCCAACCAAATCCAGCGAAAAGTAAGTCTTTAGTCCAAACCACTAAATCGCCACTAACTACGTTGGGTGCCAAAAACTGTATAAATAAAGAAGGGCATGGTAACAAAACCCCTCCGAAATCCAAAACTTCCTCAGATTCCCTGAATGGGTGGATATGGAATCTGAGGAATCTAAGACTGAGACGTGTTCGAACGTCACGGACAAACGAGAGAGAACCAATGGGTGTCAGAGAAATCCATTGCTAAATTGATAATGTCTGCAATTAGCAAGTCAGTGATACAATTAAACATCAACGGTTTTAGGAGTCGCATAGAAGATCTTAAAGTACTTGTGCAAGATGTGTATCCAATGCTTGTATGTCTACAGGAGACACATCTCCATGAATCGCATAATTTCCATGTTAGGGAGTATTTAGTTTTTAGATCAGACTTCGTTACAGAAGATTGAGCTAGAGATGGCGTAGCCATCCTAGTCTGAGACTGTATTGATGCTGTTTCTCTAAACTTAATAACCCCTTTACAAACAGTAGCCGTTCAAACAGCTGTCCCGTATAATATCACTGTGTGTTGCGTCTATTTGCCACCACAAGAAAACCTGCAACACAGTGATTTAGTGAATTTGATAAGCTAGTTACTGGCTCCGTTCTTATTGGTAGGAGATTTTAATGCCCACCATTTGTTTTGAGGTTTGAGGATCTACAACCTGCAACCCTCGAGGACAACTAGTGGAGAGTGTAAGAACGGAACTAGACCTATGCCTGCTAAATGACGGTTCGCCTACTCATTTAGCAGCATCTACTGGTGGATGGACAGCTGTTCAATCAAGTCTGTGGAAGACAAGACTTATCGATTTGCAATTCCATTGTGGCTACTAAATGCACATGGTCAGTGCTTAATGACATGTATGGAAGCGACCATGTGCTCATTAGGATCAATTTATGTGACTCCTCTCCCTGTTATGATCGTCATCCCCGTTGGATTTTGGAAAAAGCCAACTGAGACACCTTTTCGAAATATTTTGTATCACGTGACACAGATTACCTAACCCCCATTGGTGCAATTGATGAAAATTTCACTAAGACATTTTGAATGCCGCTGAAAAGACCTAAATATTTCTAAATCATCTGTTCAGGCACACTGTCCACCTGTTTAGGTTTGTCCTTCATTTACGACAAAGAGCTCTTAAGGAGATTTAAGCGTAACCCAATAAGTGTCAACCTTCAAGAATATAAAATACTCTGTGCAAAAGCACATAGGATTTTTAGGCTGAGTAGAATGAACTCTTGGGCACAGTACATTAGCACAATTAGACGAACAACTCCATCCTCCACAGTATGGAGGAAACTAAGATTAGTTTGTGGTACATCTATTCTGTTGCCAGCCTTTCCGCTGAATTAACCGAATGGAAGATTGACCACTGCGATCAGTGATGATATTGCTAATGTACTGATAAAATCATTTTCTAATTTTTCTGCTACTACAGCCTATAATATATTATTCCAGAGACATAAACTGAAAAAAGAAGCAATACCGTTTACTGTTGGGTTGTCTGGTGACTCTCCTTTGAACACTCCTTTCTCCTTAGGGCAATTGGAGTCAGCTCTCGCGTCAACGAGGGATTCAGCTCCAGGTCCTGATTCCATTGTATACTCCATGCTGAAACATCTACGATCATCAGCAAAACTAGTCCTGCTTCGAATATACAATCGGCTATTCGATGAGCAGTTTTTCCCTGATGCATGGTTAGAAGCGACAGTAATTCCTCTTTTAAAACCAGGTAAAGACAAAACCAATCCCAGTAGTTACAGGCCTATATCTCTAACAAGCGTCTTGTGCAAACTACTGGAGAAGATGGTCAACCGCCGTCTTGTTTGGTACCTAGAAACCAACGAACTTCTTAGCATCGAACAGTCTAGTTTCAGGCAAGGACAATCATCCGTTGACCAATTGGTTTTGTTAGATTCCGCTATTCAAGATGCCTTTCTCTTGCGTCAAACACTCATTGCTGTTTTCTTTGACCTTGAGAAGGCATATGATATGACATGGAAAAGAGGAATTCTGAACACTCTGAAATCATTGGGTATACAAGGGTATATCCTAGCATTCATCGCTAACTTTCTATCAAACATCTTTCTGCGTTCGCCTTAGAGGCACATATTCAAACAGGTATAAACATGAGAATGGTGTACCTCAGGGCACCGTGCTGAGCGTCAAACTATTTGCTGTTTCAATAAATAGTATCACTAGTAATATACGATCTCCGGTACACTGTTCACTTTTTGTGGATGACTTTTGTATTTATGTGCCTGCTTGTAATAAGGCAACTGCGGAAAGATCTTTGCAGTTAGCAATAAGCAGATTAGAGGAATGGACAAAAACTACAGGTTTAAAATTCTCTGCTTCGAAGACCCAATGTGTAGTATTTAGTCGTTGTAGGCAACACCAGGAGCCGATCATTTATCTTGATGGAATTCAGCTTCAAACCACAGATAGTGTTTGATTTTTAGGTCTTTTATTTGATAAAAGACTCTCATGGATCCCACATGTATGTGATTTGAAGGTGAGATGCAGCAAGAAATTGGATATGTTGGATATATGAGTCCTTAGTGGTACGAATTGGGGAGCAGACAGAAATAGTATGCTTCGCTTTTATCACGCGGTCGTTAGATCACGCATTGATTATGGCTGTCAAGCCTATTCATCCGCAAGACTTACAGTTCTGAAAACTCTCGATGCTGTCCACCCCTCTGGCCTTAGACTTGCTACTGGTGCGTTTAGAACTAGCCCAATCCCTAGTCTTCTTGACGAGGCTGGGGAACCTGCCCTTTTGTTGGGCTACCACCAGGAATTTTCATCTATTTATAATTCTCATCAACACAGTGAAATTATTTTCACTGATCGGTCTAAACTGGACATGATCGGGCGTTGGGTGTGGATTTATGCTTAGGGATGTAGTTATACATATGGATTTCCCTCGGCTTGCAGTGTTTTCACGGCAGAACTATTTGCCATTTTCAAAGTGTTGAACGTCATTCAATTTTGATCTTCCCGCTATCTTTTATGTTCTGATTCCAAAAGTGCTCTTCAGGATGTTTTTTCTGTCAACTCTTTAAATCGTATAATTATATTGTTATAATTTAATTTGTCATGCAATAAAATATGCACTCAATAGAATAGAGCAAACAAAATTGTTTACAAGTATTGTAAATTCTGAGAAATCAATTAAGCAATATGGTAAGTGACATTCTGCCCTCCAGCCCTGTTATCGGCATGATTCATTATCCATATGTCATTCGTGATCTGTTTGACTTTACTCAAACGTGTCTTACAGGTTTCATAAAATGTATAGTAAGTTGTTCTAGTTGTTCCTATGGCATTTGTTCACACAACTACTGCAGAGAACTGCTCTGTTTATTTCTTTATTTTCATTTTATGTTTTTAGCATAATCTCCTTACAGCTCTACACAATTAGTCTATCAAAGCTCCAACCTTTTTAAGCATCAAAATATATCATCAGTTAAGATCTACAAGATCTATAAATATGGCTTGGTTAGAGGATCTTTATATGTTGATGATTTCAGTGTGATTTTACATAATTTCATTTTGGAAGATCTTTTTCCATTGGTTTTGTGTCACTTGAAGATTCAAAGTGTAGCAAGATGTCCACATTTCAAAAGAAACGACATGATTTAAGTCTTAAAGAATACCTTGACATTTTAGATCAATAGTAAATAACCAAAAACGAGTCAAAAAATGCTGCTTCTCAATTTGGCGTATCACAACCTCTTTTATTTAAAATTTGAGGAACAAAGACTCCATTTTATCATTTTAAAAATGCAATGAAAATTTGACAGAAAAAGAAATTGTTCTGGGAAGGATTCACAAGTAGAATCAGCTTTGAAATTATGGTTTAAAAATGTCCACAAAAAAAGATGCTCAAGTTGATGGCCCATTAATAAAGGCTGAGGATCTTGCAAACAAAATTATAAATATGAACAATTAATCAACAACATTTTATTGGAAGATTACAGACAATCTCATATTGAGAAATTCTTTATTAAAAAGTATATAAATTTGCAATTGTAAATAAGATAGAAATATTTTATGATGAAGTTTTTTTTGTCTTATGAAGTTTATTGCATAATTCAATATTTTTTAAAAAAATAATGCTAAATTCATGAGCTTGAATTGCATTGTACTTGTAGTGTTATATGAATGTAATGCTAGACCAACATATTGTTCAGTAAACACTTGTGACCATAATAAAGTGAATTCAGTGAGGCACTTCTGAGAAATATGATTACAATAAGCGGCGGCTACTGTATTTAAACTAATTTTTTTACAATTTAGAATTTAAACTGTAAATTTAATTTTATTTATGTGTTGAAAAATTATTTTTGTTTATAGGTTTTGATTTAAACAAAAAGATGAAAGATTGTTTGACTTGTATAGACAATGAAACTGATGATATTTCCAAATCAGTTACACAAATTGAGGATTGTAATAGACCTTCAAACAATGAATTTATGAGCACATATCATGAACTTCAAGAAAAAGTATTTCCGTTTATAAAACCTAATAAAATTTTACAGTTAATTAAATGTGATGAATTAATTTGTGAATTTGGAGTAAGGTTATTATCCAATGAGAGCAGTAAAATAGAAAAGCAGAGAAAATCTGCTATTGTTGTCACAATAACAGAACTTGGAAAGTTTTTGTTAATCATTCGAGAGAAACTGAATAAAACAATGTCTTTAGAAGATTTTATATTATCTGTTAAAGATGACTTCTTAATTGACTATGTGAAGGAAATGGTAGGTTTTAATAAAGACACAAGATATGCTAAAGGATCTTCAGTTGTTTGTAATCTGACTAAATCTTTAATGGAATGTGCTGATATTTTAGAGAGTAAGGCAGATATGTCAAAATATGTAAAAGATTTCAAAAAACTGAATGACAAAAGTGAAGTTAAAAAAGTGAAGAAATGTAGAAATTCTAAAAAACAGATAGAAGTGGAAGAGTTTATTGATGTAGAATGTGAAGCAAATGGTAAATTTAAAGATGCAGTAAACAATACCAGACAGTTAAGGGAAAAAAGAAAACGTAAAATAGTAAACATCTGGAGAAAAAATGAAAAAGAAGCATTGGTAAAGCATTTCAAAAAAAATATTGATTCAAAGCTCCCTCCTACCAAAACAGAAATTAATGTTTGCATAGATCAAGAACCTGTGCTTAAAAGCAGAACATGGAAAGAAATATTGTGCTATATCAAGGGAGAAATGCGAAGTAAGTAAGAACTTATATTTCATCAATTATTGAATTTTTTTTTAAAGTTTTTTTAAAGTTTGAATAATTGGTTTTGTTGTATCTAACACTGCTATTAAATATAAATATAACAATGATGTCAGCATAATTCTTTTTAGTTTTAAGATTATTTCTAAAGTTATCAACATCTGATCATTTTTTAGATATTTAGTGTAAAGTTAATCATTCTATTAAGTGAAAATGTTATCTTTTGTACTACTGGGGGGGGGATGATTCAAAGGTAGTGTAGAGTGACAAACTGGGGGAAACTAAATTTTTCATCCTCATGAGTGTACCATTAACATGAGATCTACACCAATTACAGTTTTGTCAAGCCAATACTAATTTTCTAAATATCTGGTTTTGGTTATTAATATGTGCCAATAATGTAAGGCATTTTTTGACATTGTTTGAAATGGATGGCTTATATTCACATTATACATATCTTGTGTTAACATTCCTCAGTGATTTTCAGATGTCAAATACATTTGCTATTATATAGATATTTTAATAATTTACATTTAATTGAAAAATATTTTCAAACATTCCTAAATTATTTACTCTTGTGTTACTACCAACCATAATTTAATCTACTTTTATCATCTTTGAATTTATTTATTTCCTACAAAATTAAATTTTTATATTTTTTTTTACCCAAGTTCTTTTTTATAAATTTATCAACTTTCAAATTTAATTTACTGAATTAATTTCTCTTAATTATATCTTGTTACTAGACACTTGTAAATATTTATAAACTTGCCTTTATTAGCACTTACTTATATTTGTTGAGGACGGCCGTTTCGGGAGATGTGTCCCATTGTCAACTCAGACCGTAACTGATCTCAAGGCTTACGTAGGTTAGGGCGAGGGTGGGATATTATGGTGGTGTGGGTGTATTTTGTGAGTATTAGGAATTATGATGTCAAAAAGTGTGTGTGAGTTGTAATGTAATTGTGTATTGAGTATGTGTGTAGGGTGTAGTTTGAAGTGTCTGTATATTTCGTATTGTTCGGTTGTGTAGTGTTGGTTATTTCTGGTGTTGTTTATGAAGAATTTGTAGGTCTGTGTAGTCATGTTTTGTGGAGTTAAGACTATCGGCGAAGTTTGATTGGTCCCAGTTTTTACATAAGCCAAACAGGGAGGTCCTACACACGTTACCAAGAACATATAAAAGCACTAACAAACAATAATACCCACCCTAACACCCTAACCTACGTAAACCTTGAGATCAGTTACGGTCTGAGTTGACAATGGGACACATCTCCCGAAACGGCCGTCCTCAACAAATATAAGTGCTACTATAGGCAAGTTTATAAATATTTACAAGTGTTTAGTGAAAACTAGTAGCTCATGTGAAGATGGAATCAACAAATATATATATGTATATATATATATATATATATATATATATATATATATATATATATATATATATATATCTTGTTATCAAAACATCATACATATACAAAAATTATTTGTAAAAAAACCACATAAATTTTATATAAAAAGACATGAAAAATTAACATTTTGAAAACTAACAGACTTAATAATCTAAACATATTCATATATATATCAATTGAGAAATTATTTTTGTATTGTTATAAATCTCAACTTATTTCCTTTAATAATTTCAGTTAAAGCCATTTTAAAAATTTATGTTTACTTTTCAAATTTGCCTTATTTAAATCATTAAAAAAGATTGAAATCTATTAAAATTGTCTAGAGTCTTTTTAGACTACTTATTTGTAATTCAAATTTACTTTGAAAATAAAACAAATATGAATTTAAAAATTTTCTTCCTAAAATTGATTAAAAAATTTTAAAGTTTCAAATAAAATTATTTAATTAAAATTTAAAGACATCCAAAGACAGTGCTAACTTGTTTTGCCGGTTCACTTCCACGGGAATCCATTCCTTGAATCAGCCCTCGCTCTGGTGTTTTGGTCCTAGATCTTGTCTGACCTCGGTCCAGGGTAGAATCTCCCTCTCGTTCTCTCTCCTCCTTGGCTCCTTGCTCTCGCTCCACGTAGGTCCTTTTTGGTTTGACAGCACAGAAGATCTTTGTCTTGATATTTGTGTTTTAATTAGATCGTATTTTTTATAAATTTGAAAAAGTCTTTAGTTTTAAGTTCATTATTCTTGCCTAATTTTTCTCCAATAAATTTATAAAGTTTACTTTGCTAAAATTTTATTCAACTTTTATTCTTGATTTAACTGTTTATTTCGGCGTTACATAGCCACTTTGCTTACAGTTCATTTTGCGTTTAAACTTATTTTTATAATTTAGCATTCATGTAACAATGTGTTACATATATTTTTTTAAATTTTAAAAACAGAAAGCCCTTTGAACACCGATGTTAAATGTTCAGTTTTAGAGGATATATCTCTAAAACTGACTACGGGAAAACACGAATTCTACATTTTGGCGTCACCACTAGCCTTTAGCCACACATTGTCTATTTATCATTCACAGTTTAAAAACAATTTTGAGCTTGATATCTCACCTTCTTCCGTGTTGTTTCCAGACTGCCCTAGCCTTAGCGTCACCTCAACTAGCGGCCTTAGATATGCCCTACTATGCACATCTTACAACTGCTGGCATTTCATATTCCCACTCCCTTCTTCTTAATGAACAAAAATTCTGTTTTTACTCCAATTCCTCTAACTTTGTTTTGGTATGATTGTTTCATATCTTTAAATTCTCTCAGATTTCTTCCACTGATCGCAATGAAATGTCGATGGTGTTTCTATGTAAAAATTGGCATTTGACATATTAAACACGGCTTTTGTCACGGGGAAATTACATTGCGTCTCTTTCAAAATGACTTTACTTTTAGTTTTAAGTTAAGAGAAAACATTTCAATTTTTTTAAAAGTTATTCAGAATTAAATTTTTTTTTGAAAACTCCAAATTATATGTCTCCACTTGTTTGGATCGTTATAGAGTGTGTTGAAATTAGTTGAAGTAGTAGGAGAACAGCCAGGGGCATTGATTAGGCATTTTTCACAGCTTCGAGAATGTTTTCTTTACTTTTTATAATCGTTCTAATTGTCGATTCCAGTAGATCAAACTTCTTTGCTGATTCACAAATATTTTTTGAAGTCTCTGATAATGTCAAGCTTACATTCCAATGTTAATTGTTTTCCTTTTTTTGTTTAATGCAAAAGAATTGTGTCTAGTTCTTTTGGATGATATAGTAAGGTCTATCAAGTTACCATAAATAAATGAATCCAACACACCAACTTTCACTTACAACACAACAACTTTGTAACACAAATAAGGTGTTTCACTTTAGATAGCTCTCTCAATTTGGCAACACAATATACTCGTCTGAATACTATCGAAAGCTAACACACAACTGAGCCTGGCAACGATCTGAACTGAGCGAGTCAAACTCTGGCGAAGCTACGACGAGACAGGCACACAGGGCCTTAAGTTTGAGACAGCATGTTTTAAAACCCCTCAGCTTGGGAAACGTTTAAGACAAGGTAGTGTAAGTCAAGGTATTACTGTAAATGAAAACTTATAAAACTATTTTAAAAAAATACCACTTATCGTAACACCATTTTTATTTACTGTTTAACCCTAAAACAAAATAACACAAGAAAGGAGTAGAACAAAAATTATCACCAACTAAAATACAATAATAATAATAAAGCACTTCAACATTAAATATATATATATATATATATATATATATATATATATATATATATATATATATATATATATATATATATATATATATAATATGCAAAGCCCTTTGACTTGAAAAAACTTAATTATTTAACAAACCGTGGGGTATAATTTGCCAACACATTTGGCAGCATCATAATTAGTGAGCAAGCTTGGAAGTAGAGCAAGGAATGATCTACTAAAGGTCTGAGTTTTAATGCCCACCAACAAACTTGTAACATCCTGCAATATAATATCAGACTATGACAACTAAACATTACACATTTTCAAATCTAACTTAGTATCACTACACATTTGAGAAACGTTACAAAAAATTACTAATAAAAACAAAATAGCAATAAATAGAAATTGAAAATAACAAGTTATTGTTGCTTACAATGAAGCAAATTGAAGAACTGTGAATTGATCATTTATCAACATTTAATTTCAAATCCAACGATATTTTAGCTATGAGAATATTCCCATAACTATTGAGTAACCTGCTCGAGGACACTTTTGGCTACTAATATTTACTTCTTGGCTTGATATGCTCAGCTACACTGGACTTTCATTTAGCCTAATCTATTTTAAGAGGGCTAGGTGTAATTTAAAAGCCTGTTCTACAATAGTTGAACTTGTTTACTTTTTGTTCGTTGTATAATGAAAAGGATGGAAATTGACTGAATAAGGAAATAAACCTTATTATTAAATTTTGGTCTTCTAGAATTGGGGTTAGAATAAAAGTCTTGCGATCTATAAAAAGTGAAAAAATTCCCTATAGAAACCCTCTTAATAGGACATTCTTTTTTTTAAACTACCTCGACAACAAATACGGTATATGAATTTTGTATGCTGGAACGTTCACGCACACTGCCTTCGGAAGAATAAAAGCAAGATTATTAATATAATAGAAATAGAATTTAGAATACTCCCCATTCTTTAAAGAATTCTAATAAGTAAACCTCCTCAGGCCGTGGACAGTGTGGGTGTATACAATTTTTATAAATCAATGTAATAGAAATATATTTTAATCATTTACCTGTTGTGGGACGTTTTTATATCTGTTACCTCACTAGTTTCCTCGGGAAGATGGCATGCCGTGGAATATGATCCCTCAGTCACAAGGAAGACGCCAAGGGCCCTTTTTCAACCCTCACTATTGGAATACTGCTTTTTCTATCTTGGTTAGATTCATTTAGAAAGGGACTGGAAAATAAACGTTTTGCACAAAACAGCTGTTTAACAACGGTCTGCTGAAAAGTGCCGGTCTCTCGTGGCGACTGTTGGAATTATTTACTATTTTTAGTTACGTTTACTGAGATCGAGGTTTGGCAGTAATGTAAAAAAAGTTACAACCTGTAAGACATATTCTCATTTTTCCACTGGTTTAATAAATACTTTTACAGTATCTAATTATAGGATAATTATCCTTAAAGAAGTTTGAATGTTATAGTGCAATAGTGTGTGTTTCCTCCATATGGGCTTGCTACCTTAATATTTTATCAATCAAGCCATTTATTACATGTAATATCAGTAATTAACATTAAATTTGTTAATCTTGTGCATTTTATTATTTAAATTTGTTACAGTCTCAGTGCTTAGTATGTAAGCTATTTGTTTTCAATGTTATTATGGCACAATTTCCTTTATCTTTAGGTTTTCAGTTTCCTTGTTCTATCTCATACCTTCCTTATCTGCCACACTCATTGATACACTTGAGGAGATAATTGTCTAGACACATTATTTACCAATATAGAAAAGAGTAGCAGTTTTTATTATAAAAATAGTTAGCAAATGACAGAACACTGTGTATATACATTCAACATTCAAAGTGCTATTTTTTCTATTAACAACTTGGTTTTATAAAATTTCCACATTTAAAACTAAATAAATTCATAAATCAAAACACTTTACAAAAATATATATTATTTTACTTAATGTGCATTTTAAATATAAGTTGTGATTTTCATGAGAAGAGCTGTTGACATGATGGTCATGTTATCTGTTGTAAAAATAATAAAGCTAGTGGGTTGGTGTTAAGCTATTTTTTTATCAGTGAGAAGACACTGATGAAGATCGCCATATAGCTATTGAAAACTTTCTGTCTTAGTAAGTTTTTACGAATTTACAAAATTTAAAGTTCGGATAGTCATAAACTAATGTTAAAGTGATTAATTTTTTTAAATTTGAAATTGAAATTAACACTTAGATTATGTAAAGTAAACTATATATGTTACTGTACTGAACTTGTGATAACTATAAATTATCTGTCAACTACAAATTTGATACTATAATAAAATATGAGGGGGAAATATCTCCTTGTCCTATATTGAAACCAGTGTTGAAGAAAATAACTTTTGTAAGGTGGAAGAAAGGACGCCAAAAATTGTCATCTGGTACTATAAACTCCCTCTCTTTGGGCTACCTCAATGGTGGTATTATAAACAGGAGCCATCAAAATTCCATTGTAATTTATTATTTTAAATATTAATTCATATAAAATATAAATGATAAATTGGTCACCTTAAAAATTAAGAATAATAATTGAAATCTAGAATATTATAGTCTATAAACAAAATTAATAGACCGGTGTTGATAAGATTTAGAGTTCACATTATTGTAGGTTATCACTAGTACCATACTGAAAGTTTAGAATCATTTCATGAATCTTTGTTTAACATAACCAGAGTTATAAACAATATTCGAGCTGGCTTTTGAGTTAAGGTTATAAATACAAGAAATATACAACTCACTATTATAAAACTGTAATTAAAGAAATGAAACATATCCTATAATATTTTAACCTATAACCAGAGTTAATAGCTTATGAGTGTTCAATAATAGCTGTTTCATCCCCTTCTAAGTACCAACAAGCATAGAACTCTGAACAGTGTTAACAATTAAATGCATGTCAAAATAAGTTCAAATTAATTCGTAATATAAATAAGTAAAAAACGTAGTTCAAATTTTTCATTTACTTTGTAATATAATTGAGGTATTATTTTATTATTTCTACTAGGCCAGTGATTTGCCACCTTTTAGACACTTTGATCTCTTTTTTAGCTTGAGTATTTTATAATAGGTAGAGTGTTTTTGTCTTGTGTAGTTGTTTTTTTGATTGTGTTGTTTTGAAAGCATCCTTTTTTAAAAGTTTTTTTTGTATGATGAAGCTATTTTTTATGATGAGTTGTATGAGGTTTTATACTTGTAATATGTCAAGGTAATGTCAACAATTTTAAACCTACACAGACAAATGCTCCTCTAGAAGTTTCTATGACTAGCTAACACATGTAGATAATTAGCATGCACTGACTCCAGTGCTAAGAAGCCCACTACTTTATTAAAAATGTAAATTTTTGTCAAAAATATTTCCTTCTCAAGAACATTTTTTTAGAAATTAGAAATTTTGCAAAATAATCAATATACATCAAGAAAAGAGTTGTTCACTATACCTATAAAGAAAATTTCAACAATTTGTGCATATATTACCTACAGTAATTTAAATATGTTACCAGGAAGACAGACATGGTCAGAAATTGAAAAAGAAGCAGTTTTAAGGAGCTTGGACGAAAATGTCTGTTTAAAACGGATTCCAACAAAGATGGAAATTGATATGTGTTTTTTACTAGAACCTGTGCTTCATAAGAAAAGTTTGACAGCCATTAGGAATTTCATCTGTTACACAATAGAAAGTTAGTCAATTAATATTTATATTTCATTACAGAAATATATGCGCATGCTTTCTTAATTGTGCATACATTTTTGTACAGATAAATAAATATTTATTGTGTATGATTAATTTTTAGACCATAAAGCTTAATTAAACTATTTACATATTTTCAATATGTGAATTTTTAAGTTTTGAAAGTATTGGTGTATATACTAAATAATAAATATGGATAGGGCGATATCTCGCACTTGCATTAAAAATAATACTTTCCTGAAAGTAAAACCTATTTTTCTGTGATGTGATGACCTAGCTTTTATGAGATGTCTTATTTTCTATTTAAATGTAACTGATATAGGTTTAATAATTTGATTTGATGTTAGTAAAGAACTGATGATGGGGGAAATGTATTTACACACACACACACACACACATATATATATATATATGCTGATACGTATTCCTTCGCGGATGGAAAAATATGATGAATAGTTATTATCTGGAGTACATCCCTTCATTCTGCAGTGCATAAATTCGCAGTTCCGACGTTTAGCTAAATTCTCATCTAGCATTGACGAGGTGAACCCAACAACAATTAAAGAGCGAATGAAAAACGCAGATAACGCTGCTCCTGTTAGTAGAGGAATGAAGCCATTGACGTTAATCCAACACGTCAAATCACACATTGACGTCAATCCAATCACATTATATATGTATATATATATATATATATATATATATATATATATATATATATATATATATATATATATATATATATATATATATTATAACTTAACTTTTGTTATAATTAAATTTATATTTTAATGTTACTTATTTACCTTACCTATTTTAATGTCACATTTTCAGGTTTATAAAGAATTAACAATCTTATCAATTTTTAAACATCACTTGCATTTATTCTCTTCAATTAACTCTACACATTATTCCAAATTTATATTAATATTTTGCAGTGACAGGATTGATATCTTAACTAATATTACAATGATAAAAGGTGGACTTCTGAGGCTTTAGATTTCTAATAAAATAACATTAAAAAAAAAAAACAGTATTAAAATTTTGTAGCTGCTCTCGGGTCGATAATACGGGAACTTTGCTTTTTAAATTAGAAGGTGAAACTAGAATAATTTTTATAAATTTTGATGAAATTAAAATTGTTTTGAACTTTACTAAAATTTAGATGTCTGTTGGCTACACTTATATTCAAATAATACTTATTGTTCTGAAGAGCTCCTGGAATCCTGGCCTTAGCTACTTCTGCACTTACACTTGATACACAAAAAAACTTACTTTAATATTTCTAAAAAAAATTTTACGTCACACTTTTCTAAATTTCACTTTAAAAAAAACTCTTTATTTAATTTAACAAAATTCTCCCTTTACAACACTTTCATCCTTGTCCCCACCAACCTGTCTTCCTCTGAGACTCTCCTAAAACTCCCCTTAACTTCCCCGATCCTTTAGTTTTTATTGAAAAATCTAATCTTTCCCACTACCACAATACGTTCTTTATAGGTTTCCCACAGTTCTACAATTAGCTTAACCTAACGGTACACGGTTATTTTCCCAGGCTATATCGGCCGCTGGATTTCTCGTTTTAACCACTATGGACCCTTCTCTATTGTCTATGGTTGCCGGACTCAACTTGTAGCTTTCCTGTAAAAGGATAATGACATGATACCTGCTTTGTCCGCACTAGAAAACTATTTGTGTCTTTCCTTGCTTAATTCTACAAATAATTATTTTAGCAACTAACTGAATTTAATCTAAAGCCTCGTACTTTATGTTATAGAGTCCCCAGAATTTTAAAGTTAATTTTCTTTGATTTCTTAAATTTAAATTTTACAATATTTGAATGCTATGATATCAAAGAACAATTTGTTTTAAATTCTTCACCAATCTTAAATTTCTAATACATTTAATTTTACTATAGTTAAACCTCTTATATCCTAAATCATTTCACTTATAATTAGTACATAATTATAAATTCACGTCATACAAATTAATACTCTTTCTTTAAAATTGAATGTGAAAGTTTACAATGCAATTGTTTATCCTACGATCCTAATAATTAATTATTTATGCATGAATATCTAAAATTCTTTATACAATTAGTTAATTATTTAATATGGGTTTGTGATACCTTTTTAACATTCTACAGTTAAATTTGCCCTTAAGTTTACCATTAAATATGGAAGTAAGTTGGTAACTGCTATTACCAAGACATTTCTTAATTTTGTAGGGCCCTTCATAAATTTCAAAGAGTTTGCTGTTTACAATATTTTAATATTATGACATCAACGAACAATTTGTTTTTAAATTCTTCACCCAATCTTAAAATTTCTATACAAATATAACCAACTTAATAATGTTTACAACCAAAAAGGAGAATATTAATTTCTTTTTTCTAAGACGAGCATTTTGTTACCGGGTTAAAATTCATTTTAAATAAAACAAACTAGAAATTTTGTTGAAGATAAAAATATGTCATTAAATATGCTGCCTAATTAAATTTTTTTTGTAACTGAATAAATAATTCAATTGTTTAATGTTATTTTAATACTAAACAAAACCAAGTGTCGCAAACATAATGCTATAATTATAGATTAACTTTACTCAGTTTTGTGAAATGTTTTAGTGATTAAATTTTTTAGTTGACAGTGTCTTACTTAAAACAATTACAAAATAACTGACAGATGAAGTAAATTTAATTGAAAGCCTTACAAGGGTAGAGCACGAAACTCTTAATCTCATGGGTCGTGGGTTCAAGCCCCACGTTGGGCGCCAAATTATAACTTAACTTTTGTTATAATTAAATTTATATTTTAATGTTATTTATTTACCTTACCTATTTAATGTCACACCTTCAGGTTTATAAAGAATTAAAAATCTTATCAATTTTTAAACATCACTTGCATTTATTCTCTTCAATTAACTCTACACATTATTCCAAATTTATATTAATATTTTGCAGTGACAGGATTGATATCTTAACTAATATTACAATGATAAAAGGTGGACTTCTGAGGCTTTAGATTTCTAATAAAATAACATTAAAAAAAACAGTATTAAAATTTTGTAGCTGCTCTCGAGTCGCTAATACGGGAACTTTGCTTTTTAAATTAGAAGGTGAAACTAGAATAATTTTTATAAATTTTGATGAAATTAAAATTGTTTTGAACTTTACTAAAATTTAGATGTCGGTTGACTACACTTATATTCAAATAATACTATTGTTCTGAAGAGCTCCTGGAATCCTGGCCTTAGTTACTTCTGCACTTACACTTGACACACAAAAAAACTTACTTTAATATTTCTAAAAAAAATTTTACGTCACACTTTTCTAAATTTTACTTTAAAAAAAACTCTTTACTTAATTTAACAAAATTCTCCCTTTACAACACTTCCATCCTTGTCCCCACCAACCTGTCTTCCTCTGAGACTCTCCTAAAACTCCCCTTAACTTCCCCGATCCTTTAGTTTTTATTGAAAAATCTAATCTTTCCCACTACCACAATACGTTCTTTATAGGTTTCCCACAGTTCTACAATTAGCTTAACCTAACGGTACACGGTTATTTTCCCAGGCTATATCGGCCGCTGGATTTCTCGTTTTAACCACTATGGACCCTTCTCTATTGTCTATGGTTGCCGGACTCAACTTGTAGCTTTCCTGTAAAAGGATAATGACATGATACCTGCTTTGTCCGCACTAGAAAACTATTTGTGTCTTTCCTTGCTTAATTCTACAAATAATTATTTTAGCAACTAACTGAATTTAATCTAAAGCCTCGTACTTTATGTTATAGAGTCCCCAGAATTTTAAAGTTAATTTTCTTTGATTTCTTAAATTTAAATTTTACAATATTTGAATGCTATGATATCAAAGAACAATTTGTTTTAAATTCTTCACCAATCTTAAATTTCTAATACATTTAATTTTACTATAGTTAAACCTCTTATATCCTAAATCATTTCACTTATAATTAGTACATAATTATAAATTCACGTCATACAAATTAATACTCTTTCTTTAAAATTGAATGTGAAAGTTTACAATGCAATTGTTTATCCTACGATCCTAATAATTAATTATTTATGCATGAATATCTAAAATTCTTTATACAATTAGTTAATTATTTAATATGGGTTTGTGATACCTTTTTAACATTCTACAGTTAAATTTGCCCTTAAGTTTACCATTAAATATGGAAGTAAGTTGGTAACTGCTATTACCAAGACATTTCTTAATTTTGTAGGGCCCTTCATAAATTTCAAAGAGTTTGCTGTTTACAATATTTTAATATTATGACATCAACGAACAATTTGTTTTTAAATTCTTCACCCAATCTTAAAATTTCTATACAAATATAACCAACTTAATAATGTTTACAACCAAAAAGGAGAATATTAATTTCTTTTTTCTAAGACGAGCATTTTGTTACCGGGTTAAAATTCATTTTAAATAAAACAAACTAGAAATTTTGTTGAAGATAAAAATATGTCATTAAATATGCTGCCTAATTAAATTTTTTTTGTAACTGAATAAATAATTCAATTGTTTAATGTTATTTTAATACTAAACAAAACCAAGTGTCGCAAACATAATGCTATAATTATAGATTAACTTTACTCAGTTTTGTGAAATGTTTTAGTGATTAAATTTTTTAGTTGACAGTGTCTTACTTAAAACAATTACAAAATAACTGACAGATGAAGTAAATTTAATTGAAAGCCTTACAAGGGTAGAGCACGAAACTCTTAATCTCATGGGTCGTGGGTTCAAGCCCCACGTTGGGCGCCAAATTATAACTTAACTTTTGTTATAATTAAATTTATATTTTAATGTTATTTATTTACCTTACCTATTTAATGTCACACCTTCAGGTTTATAAAGAATTAAAAATCTTATCAATTTTTAAACATCACTTGCATTTATTCTCTTCAATTAACTCTACACATTATTCCAAATTTATATTAATATTTTGCAGTGACAGGATTGATATCTTAACTAATATTACAATGATAAAAGGTGGACTTCTGAGGCTTTAGATTTCTAATAAAATAACATTAAAAAAAACAGTATTAAAATTTTGTAGCTGCTCTCGAGTCGCTAATACGGGAACTTTGCTTTTTAAATTAGAAGGTGAAACTAGAATAATTTTTATAAATTTTGATGAAATTAAAATTGTTTTGAACTTTACTAAAATTTAGATGTCGGTTGACTACACTTATATTCAAATAATACTATTGTTCTGAAGAGCTCCTGGAATCCTGGCCTTAGTTACTTCTGCACTTACACTTGACACACAAAAAAACTTACTTTAATATTTCTAAAAAAAATTTTACGTCACACTTTTCTAAATTTTACTTTAAAAAAAACTCTTTACTTAATTTAACAAAATTCTCCCTTTACAACACTTCCATCCTTGTCCCCACCAACCTGTCTTCCTCTGAGACTCTCCTAAAACTCCCCTTAACTTCCCCGATCCTTTAGTTTTTATTGAAAAATCTATTCTCTCCCACTACTACAATACTTTCTTTGTAAGTTTCCCACAGTTCTACAATTAGCTTAACCTAACGGTACACGGTTATTTTCCCAGGCTATATCGGCCGCTGGATTTTCCGTCTTAACCACTATGGACCCTTCTCTATTGTCTATGGTTGCCGGACTCAACTTATAGCTTTCCTGGAAAATGACATGATACCTGCTTTGTCCGCACTAGAAAACTATTTGTGTCTTTCCTTGCTTAATTCTACAGATGATTATTTTAGCAACTAACTGAATTTAATCTAAAGCCTCATACTTTATGTATACTATTATATATATATATATATATATATATATATATATATATATATATATATATATATATATATTTATATATATATATATATATATGTATGTATTATATATATGCACACTCCATTTGAATACCACAATTCAATGTTCGATCTGTTTTTCTTCCAACCCAAAAATGTTGTTCTCTTAACATCTAGCTCCAACATTAGTTTATTTACACTTTCACCCTTATCTATCCTCTTCAAACTTCATCTCCATCGACACGTTAAGCTGTTTTTTCCCTTTTACAATTCCATAGTCACTGAGTCACTACACTCACTATAAATATAAAACTAACAAACTAAAAGTTAAAAATAAAACCTGAACTGGACTATTTACACAAGATAGGCGACCGAAAACAGTCACAATGTAACGCCAACACGAACAAAGCAGAACTCTGAGTTGATTGATAAGTGGAAGGTATGAGAGTGTCCAGGCAGAATGATGACAAAAACTGTGGAATGTGCCTCAAGCATAGGAACGTGCTTGTTAACAATAAAGAGGCTTTCATACTTTCTCTCACCTCCTTTTTACATGCCGCCTAACAGCGGTCAGAGAGAAACTGAAATTTATTTATCCTGAGGGTTTTCAGGACTCACCTTTTTTAAATATATTTCTCAGTATAAACTATTCACTAATTTATACATTACAAAAATAAATTATTTTTCAAATTTATTTCAACAAAATAAAATATAGAATTTTATTTAGCCTTCTAATAGTTTAAACAAATTGTATAGTGTATTGAGAATTTAATTAAATAGTTCTGTCTTATGTCACAGTGTATTATAATTAATTAAATGTTTAAAATATATATACAGTAAACTCCCGATTATCCGTAGAATAGGGTGGGCCGGCAACGTTGGATAACCGAATTCCCCGGATAATCCGCTATGAACAAAGAATACGCAAAACTATCGATAATCGATTATTATACCATAAGTTACACAAATAATGATCCCGGTTAATGCAATTCACAAATAATCTTCAGAGGACAAAATAAATACAGAAAATAATTTAAAATGTCGATGTATTTGACAGATTATAACATGTACATTTATATGTCTAACTATTTATAATACATACATAAGTATATGTCGAAAGTAAGAATGTATGTACATACAAGTATGTAGTTTCCTTTACACGTAATACTTTCACTTTTTAACAAAAAATCTGTCATTTTCGTCTGTTTTTTTGTGAGCGTTGATTTAGCTTTAATGTGCGATCTAAGCTTCTTGAGAACCATTTGTCGCACAGTGAAGAGTCGTCTTGCTCTTATTATTGTGTCTGTTGTTTTCGTCTCATACATTTTATTTCAACCATATACAGGTTTATTTGAGACATTAAAACAATGTATTAGAGATTAAAATGTGGTTTTATTTATCGGTTTACAATGAGAAAAAGGAAATTTAAATAAAATTCAATAAAAAAGACAGAGAAATAAAATTAACGCATAAAAATTCAAACTACCTACTACTAAAATAACCCCTCAACGTTCAACTCAGAATGTTTGTTTCTACTTGTGTCACAAAGCCATAAAGATTGATAATGTATATGACAGTCATGGATAATGCATACGTCACGTCCTATTTATGCCGAGATTAGCTGACATTTGTTTACACTCTTATGATACACATTAGGTTTCCAGGCGTCCAATCATTTTGTCATTGTCTCTTATATACAGTAGTCTGTTCCCACCTCGAGTTGGTTCATACACTCTAACAGGACAGTTATCGTTTATCCTTGCGTTATTTGAGAAAGCTTAGTTTATTTTTATGATCGTAGTTTTTACCGGATATTGTGCCGCGATGAGTGGTTTAAAAAAAACCATAATGAATCTGATTGGAATAAAAATTGGATATTTGTAAAACAATGGCAGACCCCGGATAATCCGTCCACGGATAATCGGAAGTTTACTGTATATATATATATATATATATATATATATATATATATATATATATATATATATATATATATAAGTTATGTGAACTTTTAATAATAAAATGCTTGCTAGGAAATTTCCTGCTTACGCAGCTTTTGTATTATATAGGTGGTGAGAACAGAGCCCCGGCAGTGTATAACTCGCCTCTGTATCGAACAGACTTCTTCCACTCCAATTGAGTGCGTATCAATTGAATTATTTCATTAAGTAATTTATGTAACAGTTTTCTAAATTAATTGTTTATTAAATTCAATAAAGGTTTATAAAAATAAAAATTATTTTTAAAAACCTTGCCAGCTTAATATTACACGTAACTGGCACAGTCGGTAGGACATCTTGGGAGAATTAATGAACATAATTTTTATCGATTTCAATTGTTAACCGAGATACTGCAAAAACTCGATTCATTACAGAGCGAATATCTATAACTTTAGTAGAGTGAATATCTACAACAACTTAATAGAGTGCATATCTATTAAGAGCACGAGTGAATATCGTGAAAGTGAAAATTTGTTCAATGAGCAAAGTATTTTGGATCAATTTGTAATTAGATCTTAAGAAGTACAATTAAGAAAAGTAGAGTAATTACTTTTATTTATATCATTGATTTTAATTTTTATTATTTAAAAAAAATAATATTTTAAATAATGGCAACGCCAACATTAAAGAAGGAATATCTTGAAATGATATCTGAGTATAATGGAGAGCCCACTATGCTCAATAGATTTATATCAGTATGTGATAAAATAGTCAGTAAGTTTTATTGTAACTGAAAATCCAGAGGACTTTCAGAATGAATTCCTATTTTCTTCTATACTAGCTAAGTTAAAAGGCCAAGCATTAGAAATGGTAGTAAATTCAAATTCTCATAATTGGCATGAGATTAGAAAAATATTGTTAACCAGCTATTCAGACAGAAGAGATTGCTTTACCTTGAATTTAGAAATGGCCGAATTAAAACAAGAAAATAATGAATCACCCTTTAAGTTTTATGAAAGAATTCAAAAAATTATTAAATTTACAAATCTCATTTTTTATTAATAAAGAGCTCAGAGACAATTGGCCAAAAATGTTTTGATAGAAGATGTGCAGAAATTAGGGTTAAGAGTTCTCCTTAGGGGTTTACATGAACCCGTAGGATGGCTAATGCGCACGGAAAATCCAAATTCTCTTAGCGAAGCACTTAACATGCTTACAAACGATTTTCAATTTAAAAATAACAAATTATTCCAAAATGTTAAACAGAACATCCCACCTAGAGCCCAACAATACCACCCTATTTATAAACCCATTCCAACAAACAAACCTTCCAAAATTATAGGGCCAACTACCAAAACAACCCTAACCAATTTGCCAAACCTAACTACTACGTACAACAAAATCAACAACAAAGACATTCCAATAATTACACACCACTAAAAGTTCACCAAAAATTCGAACCAGAACCAATGAGCATTTCCACGCGTCAAACAGGGAACACCATTAGGCAAAATAGACTTTATCAAATAACAGGGAAACCAATAGAAGAAGAGAATTACGATCAAACTATGAACCGATTGACTGAACAGATGACTGACTCTTATCTGACCAAACAAACGATTATGAACCGCAACAGGACCCTGACAGCTACATTGACTTTGATAATTCAACACAAGAGGAAAACGCATGTGGATTCACTCAAGAGGACGATCACACCCAAAATCATTTTTTAGGACTAACCACAATAAAAAGACATTTTCCATAATGCATATTGAAGATGACACAAATGAACTACCGTACATCCACGATTCCAAGACTAACCTAAAGATGCTGATTGACACTGGAAGCACGAGATCATTTATAAAAAAATCAATAGCTTTCCAATTTAAAGCTACTGAACACCTTAAAACAAGAACCATTTGAAGTGAGTACAGCTCATGGAGTATCAAAAGAAAAATACAGTTGTACACTACCACTTTTAGAAAAAGAAACAACCAAATTCTATTTATTTGATTTCCATAGAGATTTCGACTTACTCCTTGGATTAGATAATATAAAAGAATTAAAAATCAACTTAAATTTTGTGAATGATAAATTAATATTTCACAACAAACAAATCCCGATTAAATATTTTAACACAGAAGAACAAAATAATATTATTAGTAATAATAATAAAGGGAAATGTCAGGAACAGAACACAAAAAAGGGGACAACAAGTTATGTTATACAAGCCCGCACTAGCCAAACGGTTAAATTTAGAATACAAAATATTCAGGATGGAGATGGACTCTTACCATACAAACACTTGAATGGATTAGAAATTCCACAGTGTATAGTCTCATTACACAAGGGAGAAGCCTATTGCCCTATTATAAACAACACAGAAGAAAATGTAGAAATAATAGTAAATGAACCATTAGAATTAAAATCTTTAGAAGAATATAATATCCTCGAACCTGATACAATGCAAATGGACGCTAATTTCAATATGTTGGATTATAAACAAAAAAAATCAAGAAGTAAAAATTTAGATTTATCAAAATTTATGATAGAACATATGAACTTAGAAGAAAAATCTGCTATAACAAGTTTAATAGAAGATGATGGGAGATTTATTTCATATTGATGGAAACGATTTAACTTTCACCAATTAAATAAAACATGTTATTAGGACTACTGATGAAATTCCCGTATACTCTAGAAATTACATGCTTAAACAAGGAATTATTAGACCTTCGAATTCTCCATGGAACTCTCCTGTCTGAATTGTACCCAAAAAACAAAACGCTTCTGGCAAAAGAAAATTTCGATTAGTGATAGATTTTAGAGGATTAAATAAAAAAAACAATTGACGATAAATTTCCCTTGCCAAACATTACAGATATCTTAGACAAATTAGGACGATCCCAGTATTTTACAACTTTAGATCTAGCCTCAGGATTTCACCAAGTAGAGAAATATGGATAGAAATAGCATAGAAAACACAGCATTTTCAACGGAAACAGGACACTACGAATTTTTAAGAATGCCCTTTGGACTAAAGAATAGCCCCCCTACATTTCAAAGAATTATGAACAATATTCTGAGAGGAATTCAAAATGAAACATGCTTAGTTTATTTAGATGACATTATAATTTATTCCACTAGCCTTCAGGAACATATAGGAAGACTTGGAGAAGTTTTTGACAGATTACGCAAAGCCATCTTTACAGTACAGCTGAATAAAACAGAATTTTTGAGAAAAGAAGTAGCATATTTAGGACATATTGTGATGCCGAATGGAGTAAAACCCAATTCCGAAAAGATAATAACAATAAAAAACTACCCAATACCAAAGACTACCAAACAAATTAAAGGTTTTTTAGGACTATTAGGTTATTACCGAAAATTTATTAAAAACTTCACCAAAATAACAAAACCGTTTACTAACTGCTTAAAGAAAAAAAGCAAAAATACATATCGATAATCCTGACTTTATTGAATGTTTTGAAACATGTAAAAATATATTAACTAATGAACCACTTCTACAATACCCAGATTTCGAAAAAGAATTTATTTTAACGACAGACACTAGCAATTATGCATTAGGAGCAATTTTAAGTCAGGACAAAAATGGACAAGACCTTCCTATAGCATATGTCAGCAGAACTTTAAACGACAGCGAAACTAATTACTCTGCGATTGAAAAAGAGCTATTAGCAATCGTATGGACAACAAAACATTTCAGGCCTTATTTATTTGGAAGAAAATTTAAAATTCATACAGACCATAAACCTTTAAACGGTTATTTTCAGTTGAGGAACCAAATTTCAAGCTTTTAAGATGGAGGTTAAAATTAGAGGAGTACGATTATGAAATAAAGTAAAAAAAAGGTAAACTAAACTAAAAAGCAGACGCCTTGTCAAGAATACAACTAAATGTCACTGATAAAAGGTCAACGAACACCCAACACACTGTAGAACCAGACTTAGAGTTATCTGCAGCAGACTTACTACAACTCTATTTCCCAGAACTGGACGATAACGAATCCATGATCGTACAGCTCGTCGCGAAAGATAACGCCAACATAGAAGACAATGACGGAAGTGATAGTGGCCAAACAATCCACTCCAATTTTGAAGGAAACACCCAAATTGAAATACCAATTTCCAACGAGCCTGTAAACTTTGGAAAAAACCAAGTATTCTTATCGTTAGTAAAATATGAGCCAAAAAAAGTAAAAATAATAAAACTATTTGGAACTTCAAAAATTTGTTTAATAGTTGAAATATCAGAGAATAATTTAAATGATGACATAGTTAACTTTGTAAAATCGTATTTGGTACCTAAAATAAAATATAATCTATACTTTGAAGACGACTTTCATGAGAAATTTGCATCATTCATAGCCAACAATTTCAAGAAAACTTAACTAAATTTAGTAAGTGTAACAATAAACTGTTAGATTTAACTTCGGAAGAAGACACTTTAGAGACAATAAGTAATTATCATGTTAGCAAAACTAATCACCGTGGGATACAGGAAACATACGAACATATCAAACGTAGATATTATTGGCCTAATTTAAAATCACTCATTCAAAATTTCATAAACCAATGTGAGATATGCCAAAGAACTAAATACAACAGAATTCCCTTACAGCTAGAAATGAATCTGACACCAACATCTGGAAAACCATTACAAACAATTCACGTCGACACAATATCTCTGAAGAAAAATTGCTTTCTCAGTATAGTTGACTCTTTCTCACAATACGCTCAGCTCTATCGCCTGGGAAGTACTCAAAGTACAGAAATTGCTGACAAGTTGTTAGATTACTTCACACACTATTGCTTACCAACGGTTATTATATCAGACAATGGAACGGAATTTAACAATAGAGTTGTAAAGAGATATTAGACCTGCATAAAATCAAAATTCATTTTATAAGTACACAAAACCCCCAGTCAAACGGATTATGTGAAAGATTTCATTCTACTATAGTAGAACACATAGGGCTGTTAAATATTCAAATCGAATTCAAAAGAGACAGTATAATTAAAAAAGTTAAATATGCTATAATAGCTTATAACAATAGCATGCACTCAGTCACGAAATTAAAGCCGTGTGAAGTCTTATTTGGTCACATAAACTCAAACACACTATTAGAGATGGATTTAGAAAAACAGGTTGTAAATGACTACGTTTTAAGCCATAGAGAAAAAAATTACTCTATGAAAACATTAGAAACACTAATCAAAAAATTAAAGAAAAAGTTTTAGAAAAAAGAAATATAAACAAAGAACCACTTCCAGAAATACCATCTGAAGTTTAAGTAAAACAGTTCAGAAACAAAGCAAAACGAAAAATAAATAGCAAGAAAGAAATAACTTCAATAAATAAGGAAAGAAAAACTGGAAAAATAAAGCCTAGACATCATAACACAAAAGAAAAAATACATTTGTCGAAAATTAAAAGGCCTAAGAAGATAAAAAATTTAATTAATGACCAAAATCCTTCTTGTTCATATTCAACACAACCAAATTGAAATTCCTACCATACCTTTGTCCACTAATTCTATGTAAGAAACTTTATTAAACTTTTAATCAACATTGTTTCTATTAATTTTATGTGTTACAAAACTTTGTAATTAATTGAATGATATGTAACCAATTATTGTAATAAATATTGTTAATTATTTGAAATATGTTAATCACAGAAAAAAAATGTAATTGAAGAAAATTAGAAATTATACTCTTAAGAGATAACAGTAATAAAAAGAAGTCTTATAAACGGTCTAGGATCCTTTATTAAAATCTATAACAGGCAATTTAAATACATATGATGGTAAAAATTATAAAAGATTATATAAAACTATTAATGTAATCGACGAAAATTTTGTAGAATTGAAGAGTAAATTAAGTATTGTGAATTATACTGTAAATGACTTTGTTGAATTAGAAAACACGATTAAAATTAATTATAAATTAGATTCTGATAACAATTGTATGTGTTATAAACATGTTCTATCCCATGATAGAAAAGACTCATTATAAATTGTATTAATCAATTCCAAATACTTTTGCTCAGTTGACTTATAATGCACAACAAATTAAACTATAAAAGACCTATCATCAAAAACAATAACCCCTACAAACTACGAATATACTGCATTGGATATCGCAGACAACCCATTTAACTGGATCCTGGAGATCAACCTTCGCCTGGCAGCCTTCCCCAGTGAAGAGGACTTCAACCAATGCCGAAAATTGCCCTTTACGGAGGCCTATTCAGCAGCTTTATATACCTCGCCCTCATCAAAGTGATGAAGAGGACTTCAACCGATGCCGAAACTTCGCCAACCCCCGAAGTTTTATTTAGGGATGGAGGAGTTATGTGAACTTTTAATAATAAAATGCGTGCTAGGAAATTTCCTGCTTACGCAGCTTTTGTATTATATATGTGGTGAGAACAGAGCTCCGGCAGTGTATAACTCGCCTCTGTATCGAACAGACTTCTTCCACTCCAATTGAGTGCATATCAATTGAATTGTTTTATTAAGTAATTTATGTAACAGTTTTCTAAATTAATTGTTTATTAAATTCAATAAAGGTTTATAAAAATATAAATCATTTTTAAAGACCTTTCCAGCTTAATATAACACGTAACTTATATATGTATATATATATATATATATATATATATATGTACATACAGAACATCCCACCTAGAGCCCAACAATACCACCCTATTTATAAACCCATTCCAACAAACAAACCTTCCAAAATTATAGGGCCAACTACCAAAACAACCCTAATCAAGACTACAGTGTGGACTCTTACCAAGGTAAGTCTGTCAGTCTCCTAGTCCAAAAAATCTAAATAATCTTTACCAACCAAAACTATATATATATATATATATATATATATATATATATATATATATATATATATATATATATATATATATATATATATTAAAGTTTTACCTCCATATCTGTGATTAAAGGGATCCAAAACCGCAGATAATAAGGACTTTGTGTGTTATCTGCGTTAACACATAAATACTATAGCTACAAACATTTACAGTTCATGTACATAAATACATAAATTGGATAAGTACATTATACTGTATAATCTTTAAAATATTACAGTACATTATGTAAGTATTGTTACGTACAATAGGCCCATTGTGATTACTGTTTGTACTTACCATCAATTAGTGTACAGTACTCCATTCCCTTTGCAGAAACGTTTGTTATCAAACGCAGTGGCAATTATTTTACTTTGAGAACTTATTTAAGAGAGCTGTATAGCGAGTATGTATGAATAGTACACTACACAATTTACAAGTTAAAAAAAATTACTACATACGAATAAAAGTTTTAATTTAAAGTTCAAAACAAGAAATTTTTAGTCAGAAACATTTTCAACTGATAATGGAAAACACTTGGTGTTTGAAAGAACAGTCTTTTATGTTTAGTGAAGTTGACAATGTTGATGGTACAGTTTAATCAGAAATGTTCACTTTTTTCTACTTGAAAAAACATTGTGAAAGGAGCTGGTTTTTTTCTTTTCATTTTGCTGAAGACTTGCTGAAAAGGCTGCACGACATCCTTAATCATTCTGGTAACTTTAATTTCATGTTCCATAAATGGGTCGTAATCCATTTTGTTTTTAAACTTTGTACCAGCCGGAAAACCTCTCTAAATTTTTCCAGTGTCTATTACTTTTTTTTCAAATCAATTTCTTCTTCCTTCCTGACTTTCATAATTCTTGACGTAATTAATTCTTGTAAAAATCGTTTGCCAACATTTCTTGGTGTTCTTCTATATGCTCTTCCACTTCTGAAAAATTTAAATAGATGAATCCTTTGCAGCCGACATATCTTGCTGCTTGAATGATTGCTCTAACATCTCCATAGATCCTTGGGAAGTTATTCATATCACCATCAGATTCTTTCCACAAATTCTTCCAGCAGGCTCTGACTGTTTCTGTTTTCAGTTCATCCAACGCTGCTTTAATATAAGATGGCATCAGCTATGTTGAACAATCTCCAGCATTGCATGACGTCAAGATCAGGGTCAAAATCGATGGCTACCCTAATCATCTAAAACAATTGGTGCATGTATGAGCCCTTGACACATCTAATGAAACCCTGTCAAGCAGCTGTAGTATCGCAGTTGTGTTTGGTAGCATTACCACTACTTGAACATTTTGTTTTTGCAGAGGGCCTGAGGATAGCCAGGATCATTGTCTATTATTAATAAAACTTGGAATGGTAACCCTTCCTTCTCTAAATACTTCTCCACTTCAGAGATAAAGCATCTGCGAAATCAATCAATAAGCAATACTGCCATCATCCACACCTTGCGGTTATGTTGGCAGAAAACAGGAATTTTTTATATTTTTATTATTTAGAGGACGAGGATTTTTTGCTCAGTAAATAACACCAACTTGATCATATGTCCAGCTGCATTCTCACAAAGTAAGTTAGTCGACCCTTCCATGCTTTAAATCCAGGAGCTTATTTTGCCTTTTTATGAATGTAGGTCCTATCGGGCATTTTCTTCTAATAAAGTTCTGTTTCATCCCATTTGCAAAACTTGCCTAGATTCGTATTCTCCATCTCAATCATTTCCTAAACTTGGTCTGAAACACAGCTGCAGTTTCCTCACCAGCAGATTCAGCTTCTCCTACAATTTTAATGTTTTAAAATTGTATCTGAAACCTATGCAACCACCCTCGGCTTGCAGTAAACTGAATGCTCTGCTCTTCTGTACCATTTTATCCAGAAAATCTTTGTGTAAATTTTATGCTTTTTGTTGTAACACATTTCCATCAACAGATATCATTTACCTATTCATATCTTCCTCCCAGATATACAAGGTCTTTTCCACTTTCACCAAAGTTTTATCACTCGCTATAGCAGGGACTTTTGCACTTTCCCGTGAAATTGAAAACCTTAAACAAATTTTATAACAGATTTTGAAAATTATACAAATAGATGGTTCGTTTTTGTTATACAATTCACTAGAACGATTATCTTTCAACCTCAATCATATCAAAAATTTTCACCTTTTCACTTAATGAAAGAACACTTTGGCTTCTCTTAGAAGCCACAATACTGATACGCTTCTTGGCCATTATTGCAGAACAGAATAATATTTAAAAGTTAACTACACAAATACTGTACAGTACTACTAACATAAACAAGTACAGCAAATAGGCTAATGTAACTGCTAGAAGCAGACTGGAGAGACTTCAGAGAAAAGCTCTTTTTCATTAAGTCTGTGGAATCCATTAGCTCAACCATCAACAAGGAAATGCTATAAGCTGCTGTATGTAAACAATACGGTACTGTATAAGTAAAAATAAACTAACATAGAGATGGGTGTTTATGAACGGTTGAACATCAACTATTCTCTTGATTCTCAGCGTGACAGCACACCGCGGATACCGATACTGTGGATACAGGGGCACAGCTGTGTGTATATATATATAAATTATAAATTACTGATTTCTATCAATAATTGTAATGTTGCCTTAACAAAAGACATTAATTTATTTGAAAAACGTAAAATTCAACTAATGAATACAAATTGTAATATACACTTTAATAAACAATGTATTATAAATAATATAATTCCAAAATACGCAAAAAATACAATAAAGAACAAAAATAATATAGCTCAAAAAACAAGCTGAAAACTATGGTTTAAAAATTAAATAAAAAACTTATATAAAAAGAAAAATACTTTAACTACTGAAATATATAAGTTACATATAAAATTAGCTTCTATAATGAATAATATAAAATGGGTAGAAAAATACAATAAAATCAATTTATTTATAAATAAAATTAGAAATATAAAAATAAACAAAAAACTTAAAAATTTGAAGTTAGAAAAACAAATGAAAGAAGTATCGGAAATGAAATATCATAACTTCTACTCTTATGTAGTAATCTGTCAAATAACGGATTTAACAATAATGAAATAAAACTACTAGAAAACAATAAAACCAACATAAAAACAGACAAATAATAATATTATAATTGATACGGAACTAGCTATTAGAAAACTAAATAAAAGCTTACAAGAAAATACCAGAATCGAAGCAGCTTATGAAATTAAAAAATTGATTAAAATAATACAGGTAATAAAACACATAAGAAAAAATACTTAGAAATTAAAGATTTAAAACAAAAATTACAAAATAATAATCTTATTACAGTAAAGGCAGATAAAAGTAATACTATTGTCAATATTGATAAAAATGAACACATAACAAAAACAGTAAAATATAAAAACGATAATTAATTTTGTCAAATTTATAAAGACCCTATGAATAAATTTCAAAATAAAATGAAAAATTTTATAAAATCTTCATATAAATTGTTCTATAAAAGTAATATCAGCAACTATATAAATGTTAATCCTAAAATTCCAATATTGAATGGACTTGTTAAATTACATAAAATAGATAAACCAATAAGACCATTAATAAATTTAATAGATGCTCCATCTTATAAAATATCAAAACATATGGTAAATATTCTTAAATATAAAATAAAACTAAATTATAATCATAGTATCATAAATTCTATTGATCTTATTGAAAAACTAAATGTAATTAAAATTGATGGAAATACAAAATTAATATCATTAGATACAAAAAATATGTATACAAACATACCTATAAAATGAAATCAAAATTAGAACATGAGAAAGATAAAAAATTAACATTCAAAATTTTAAATACACTGAAAATAATATTAAATCAAAATTATTTTTCATACAATGATAAAATTTATAAACAATAAGATGGTCTTGCTATGCGCTTATATTATCTGAAATATTTTTACAACAATTAGCTAATGAAATTATAAAAATATATGATAAAAATGGTTATTGGTTTAGATTTGTAGATGACGGAATATATATATCGAACAATAATTATATAAATGTAACAAATATTTAAGATGAAATTAATAACAAAATCGAATTTACTTATAAAATGGAAACAAATAATAAATTAAATTTTCTTGATTTAACAACAATAAGAAGAAATGATAAATTTGAATATATGATATACCGTAAACCAACTTTAACAAACCAAATTACACCAAATAATTCTAATCATCCATATAACGAAATAATGGCTGCTTTATATAACTTATTATATAGAATGCATAAAATCCCTTATGAATGAAGAAAATAAAATGAGAGAAAAAAACATAATTTATCAAATTGCAATAGAAAACTGATATAAAAAAAAACTGTTGACAAACTTAATTATAATACTTTTAATAAACAACAAAATAATTTTATTTTCAAAAATAATAATAATACAATATGGCCTTCATTTATAGGCAATGAAATAAAAAATATCACCAAATTATTTAAAAATAAAAATTTTAAAATTGCATACAAAACTAATAATAAAATAATAAACCTAATGAATAACAATAATAAAACAAATAATATGCATGAAAAAGGTGCTGTTTATAAATTAGAATGTGAAAGCTGTAAAAAAAACTTACATAGGTCAAACCAAGAAAAAATTAAAAGAAAGATATAAAGAACATTGGAATGCCTATAAAAATCCAGAAATATATAAATCAAATTTTGCAAATCATTGTATTAATAGTAAGCCCCTATTTCCAAATATTAAAAATATGAAACTTATAAAAGAAATTAATAAAGGATTAAGAATGAACATATATGAAGCATTAGAAATATATAAATACAGTAATAATAACAAAAATAATAAAAGAACAAGTACAAATACATTCTAAATTTGATACTATATTCAATGTCTATAATGTTACAGCAACAAAATAAACTTGGCAATTTGTATAAATTTAGCAACAATTCTATTTCTAATTTAACATATGTTTTATATTTTGCATTATTGTTTATTCATTCCTGATGATGTTGGTACTGTTTATCAACAAAAGCTTTTAATATAAAATAATAAATATTCTAGTATTTGAATAACCTTAGTTCTTTTTAATTATTATACAAGAAAACATATTTTATATTTATATATAATAAATAATAATATAATTGTTTTAACGAAAATTTTTGTAAAAATATTTTCTTACATAATTATTTTTCCTGCAGATATTATATCAGTGTAAAGCTTTGAGTAATACATGTAAAACTATTCTTGTTTTTGAAATATTTTTAATTTATTAATTATATATATATATGGTTTATATCCCATATAACTTTCTCCCATATTTGATTTATGGATAATAATTCTAAATTGTATAGAGGGTTTGCATTTATTGACCAACACTAAGAATTTTGGCAAATAAGAAAAAGTTAACTTTTTATTTATGTAAATAAATGGTATACATTTTTAGTTACACATTAAGAAATATATGAGTCTAAAATATCCTTCATATCTTTGTTTGTCTAATCAGGTTCAATCTCTTTCAACTTAGTCTGTCAGTTTTCCTCAATTCTGGTTTTTTTAAAACCTCAATGCTATGAGAGCTTTATCAGGATTATTATTTTGATTTATGTTCTGACTTGAGTCATCTTTCAAACAAATTATACTCTAAAATTGTGTGCTGACATCATTCAGAACATAGTTTTCTGAGAAGTTTGATTGCAGTGTATGAGATCTCTAACATTAATTTCAAAATTATTAAGGTAATAAATTATTTGTAAACCTTAGTGAAAACATTTTTAACATCACTTTATGCCTTTGATTTTAAAAGATATTTATTAAATTTTACTTTTTTGTGATCAAGCTATGTTTAAAAAACAAAAAAATTTAACTTTTCTTTATCTTGAAATAAGTTTAAAATGTATATATTGAAAGTTTTTTTGTAGAAAATCTGAATGTGATTAATTTATAATGACTATTCATTACTCGATTCAAGTGATCTTAATTTGGTGGTGGGCTTGATCTCTTGTTCTCAAATAAAGGAGTAATAAATGGAAAAAATAGCCAGGAAACATTTTGGAGTTATACCATTTTTCTTTTTTTTTCAACAGAATATCCTGAAGATAACGTAGATACAGTGCAGAATAACGATAGAGATAAAAGCTTGCAAAGCTCATTTGAAGATATATTTGAATTGCCGGATTTTTCAAAGGATTGTTTTGGTAAGTAAGTTTGTATATAGTTACCTTTAAACCTTAACTAACATCATACAAGTGTGAGACATATCTGAATTTTCAAGACTCTCTCTTCCCATCCCTAGCAATCAACTTGAAATTTCCTGTAGAGTCAGTACCATTTAACCAAACACTTGGCTTTGAGAGATCACAACAGGTGAGTCACTATAAATACTTTCCTACAAACATGATAAGGACTGTCAAAACACTGACTTGCATGAGATGGTTGATATTTGATTAATTTGATGATAAATTAACTTTGGTATGAAATAACAAACAATCTTGAAATATGGGTAGAAATATCAGATGGAGAAGCTGTTGATGTATAGAACATTCTGAAATTGTATGTTTTCAGAAGTGGTAGTACATGAGAAAGCAGAAGTGAGCAATTGCACAGTTAGCTGGACATACTGCACCTTGTGGTTAAGTTGTTTACTTAATGTGGTTATGATCACATGATATTTGTTACCAAATTTTTGTGTTCTTACATTTCTTTGTTTAATTTCGTCTTATAAACATACAATGTTAACCCATTGGCATCCCAGTTTTTCAGAACCTGGTGTGTCCTGAGAATGTCTATTAATTTGGCACTTTTAAAGACTTTTATTCAAAAATTTTATTTCATTCTCTCATATTTCTTTTTGTGTGTCCTCTTCGATTGACAAAGACCACTGTGTGGTTGAAATATATCATTGTTTAAGTGCTTTTATGTGTTTCTATTTCAAGACTACAGTGTGGACTCTTACCAAGGTAAGTCTGTCAGTCTCCTAGTCCAAAAAATCTAAATAATCTTTATCAACCAAAACTAACCTAAATATATATATATATATATATATATGTGCCATATTTGTATAACACGTTTTTATTTTTAATTCTTTTTACAAAATAAGAGTGTGCGTTATACACGAAAAGCCATAATTGTAATAACAAAAACCAGAAATATGGGTTTTACCTTACGGGATGGGCCCTTTACGTGCTACAATTTGTCAGGACAGAATACAATAGGGAAGGGACATTGGTCTTACCTTCAAGCTAAATTTAAAGCAAAAGTTATTCATTTCCTCCTTTTGTTGAAGTCCTGTGTTGGAGGAGATACCGTAACACAATTCATGCTTCCGGGAAATCCCCACTTACGGGATTCCTTTTCTGCCTGCACTGCACTTCTTACTAAGAGCTTTAGTTTGCAATTCCTAGTCGGCTTGAACAGTAGGTAGCTACTGTTTATCGGTTAACTGATGTTGATTTACAGTGAGTGAAAAGACATCCCATTTATCGTAGGCAGCAAAATTTAAATTTGTAGTAATAAAACATGCAGGAGGAAATGTGAATTGGGCCGCATTGCGCGAATTTGATGTACCACAAACAAATGTTCGAGAGTGGAGAAAACAAAATTACATCTTACAACTTGTGATCGGTAGTCTTTTCGAGGCAAGAAAGCTGTGTATCCAAACATAGAAATGCAGTTAGTCAATTTTATGCAAGAAAAAAATATAAGAAAAGAATATATATAGTAATATTACACCTTATTTTGTCATACCAGAAGTTATTATGGTATGCCACATTTTAGACATTCTCTTTGCTGGATTAATAGGAATTTAGGATTATAACATTTGACAACGTACAAAGATTTATTTGTTCTTAGAGGTTTTCTCTATTTGAGAGATAATGGTAGATATCTGTCTTTGGATTGAATATTGGTTGTCAATATCAGACATAACACATATTTACTACGAGGGTGTTTTTGTTATTGATTACACAATTATTATTTATTAAATTTTTATTGGTATCACAGAAAATACACCTACTGTGTTTAAGTACAAAGTACTGTTATATTTTTATGAGGATTTGATAAATTTAGGCAGTTTTAGACTAAATAACTATTAATACACACTCGTGTATGGGTACTATTATTTACACACCTAACATTTATAAAAGAGTTGAAACCCTGTTTTAATTGAGTAGGTTAATTTACATATAACACACATTATCACTAATATCACTAAAGCTGTAGTCTCTTCACTAGTTTACAAAATTTGACCACATATCTATTGACATACATATCAAATCTTTTATATATCGATTTTCCACTTCTAAAAATTTCTCATAATTTCTAGCTATTTCATTTCTAGAAGGTTCTATGCTTTATGAGAAAGGTACAGATAGGTCAATAAGGATAGGACTTGTATACTTGTCAAGCTATTACAATAAAAATATTCGCAAAAACCCCAATACCATAAAAATATTACAAGTTGTCTTAGGTCAACCCATTATGAATCTAATTACATGCATGCCACAGACACTAGTAGGTACGAAGTAATTTCTTGTTTCAGTTTAGTTGTATTTCGCTACAAAAATATTCTCACTTATAAAGCACTAAATATTATATTTTGTATTTAATCTTTATTTAATGTCTGTTAATAACTATTTAACAATCGGGAGAAAGGTACTACATTCCAGTGAATGTCAGGTCGAGCATGAATGCTGAGCTACTTGCCCTCAAATCGGTATTGGTCACTAGTTTGACCCTAAAGAGGGTAGAGAGCATTTGAATTCTCTGTAAGATATATTGAAAATATAATCTATAATTAGAAGTCAGCTATCAATGTACTATAGATTACATGATAAACTAAGTGCACTATTTAATATTATTGATCAGGTGATATATATTTTTTTTTTCTAAGAGTCTATGTAAAACAAATAATCTTAGAGTGGCTGTTTTGAACTAGTAAGGCTAGATTGAAACTTATTATTAAACATGGTTCGTTCTGTATAATTTAAATTGTATAATTCTTAAATAAATGGCGACTGTGACAGGATTTTACAGTTTAAAGTTGTATCTTGTGAAATTGCCTATGTCTAATTCATGAGATGAAAGCTTATCAGATGAGTACAATATTAAGTTTCAGGAAATACATATGACTTTGCAAAGATTATTAAGTGAGGAAAAGTTGTCGGTAAGTAGCCAAAGTCGGGTTACTATTAAGCGTAAGTTTAAATTGCCCATTCTTGAACTGACAAAGTTTGATGGAGATGCACAGCAGTTGCTTGTGTTTTGGGGACAATTTAGAAAAATTGATGAGTACCCAGACATTGAGGTTGATGACAAATTTTAATATTTGCTTCAAGCAATCGTGCCTGATTTTAGAGGAACGGAAATTGTATTAAGTTATCCACCAATTGGTAGTAATTATAAGAAAGCACTAGATAGCCTGAAAACCAGGTTCGGTCGGGATGACCTATTAGTTGAATACTATGTTAGAGAGTTGCTTAAACTAACTTTAAGTATGAATTCTATTCGGTCCAAGATTAGTTTGTCAAGTATTTACGACAAAGTTGAAACTCAGCTGAGATCGCTAGACACTTGGTAGAAAAAGGGTTTTAACTTGGAAGTAAAAGTAAACGTTTGCCGTCCAACAAAAGTAACCTACATAAGGGCAAATACAAGATGGATTTAGGTACAGGAAAACTTAATATTAAACAAAATTGTACAATGAGGACCAACTAATGTTGTCAATTTAAAAGGCAATAAGGAATGCATATTTTATAAATGAGCTCATCAGAGTGCAGAGGGTATTGAAGAACAAGACATGAGATATGAAAATAAAAAGGAAATATATAAAAGTAACTGTTGTTTTTTTATGTCTGAACCCTGGGTATGTAAGTAAAATGTGTAAAACCTATCTAAAATGTATTATATGTGATAAAAACATGTCACACTGATATGTAATAAGGATAAGCATGTACAAAATTCCAGATCTTACCACTGCAAATAAAGATAAAGAGTCGAATGTAGAAAATAACTTGTCAAGTTTAAATACTGGAAAAATATTTCTTCAAACCCTTGTAAACATTTTTAATGAAAATACAGTCGAGCAGGTTCGAGTTCTTATGGACCCTGGTTCTCAGTGTTCATATGTTCACAGAGATGTAGTTGTAGAAATGAGATACAAGCTTGCTGATGAAGAAGAAATAATACATGAATTATTTGGAGGTATTCAATGAAAACCTGGTTTTCACTAGTCGTATAGGGTAAGGTTAAGGAGCATGAGTAAATTGTATGTGTGAGTAATTTTGATGTATTAGATAAAGAAAACATTTGTGGACATGTTCCAGTGGTATAACCAGGTGAATGGTTAAATGATCTGAAGAGAAAAGGAATTGATTTTTACCAAGATAGTGATGGTTCCGCAGATGTTTTAATTGGTTCTGTTATTTATGGTAAACTACTCACAGGTAAGAAAGAGTTATTAGAAAGTGGTTTAGTTGCCCTTTAAACTTACCTTTAGTGGATTGTGACAGGTAAAATAAACAATTCCAAACTGGAAAAAGAAAATATGACTGCAATGTCTATGTTACTCCTTTCAGACAATGTGTCCAAATTATGGGAGCCAGATGTCCTTGGTATTCAGGATCCTTAATAACAGTAGGGTATTCAGGATGAAAAAAGAAGTAAAGAAGAAGAACCTTTGGAAGCACAGGCTCATTTTTAGGCACAGTAACAGTCAATAATGAAGGAAGGTACGAAGTTAAACTACCATGGATTGAAGAATACGTGCCAGTTCCCAGAAACTTTAATTTAGCAAAGACAAGATTAGATAAAACTGTGCATAAGCTTAAAGAAAATAATCCATTTCATAGGTATGATGAAGCCTTAAATAAGTGGTCAAAGGAAAATATCATTGTAGAGTTTCCTGTAGCTCAATGGAATGAGGGACATTATTTACCACATAGACCAATATTTAAAGACAGTGGTACAACAAAAGTTAGGCCAGTTTTCGATGCATCTTCTAAAGAGAAAAACTGTCCATCTTTAAACCAATGTTTTTATAAAGGATCTAATTTGTTGGATTTTATACCTCAACTACTGTTACGTTTCAGAGTGAATGAAGTAGGACTCATAGCAGATATTAAGAAAGTATTTTTGGAAATGAGTGTTGACAAAGAGGACAGAGACTTTCTTTGGTTTATATGGGTGAATGAAAATGGTGAATTGAAGAATTTGCGACATTCTCGAGTAGTGTTTCGAGTAACAAGTAGCCTTTTTCTTTTAGGATCAGTCATCGAACTGCATTTAAATAAATGTCTTAAAGATCACTTATATTCTACTAATACAATAAAACTTCTTTTAAAAATTTTCCATGTTGATAATCTTGTAGTTAGTTTACAGGAACAGTATGACTTGAGAAAATTCATTGAAGAAGTAACACATGTTTTTGCAGATGCTAAACTTGACCTAATAGGATGGGAGCACACCAATCCAAACCTAGATGAATCTACCAACACGTCAGTTTTAGGTCTATCTTGGGACAAAAAAGAAGACACTCTAGCAATTAGTCCAAGCTGTTGGAAAGAAGTGGATGTCTCTTCAGTCACATGTAGAAAAATAGTGTCTGCCGCACAAAGAATATTTGATCCCATAGGATTGACTTGTCCCATATCACTTTGTCCTAAGCTAAAGATACAGAAAAGCTGGTCATCGAAAGGAGGATGGAATGATAAACTTGAAAGGAATACAAAACATTTTTTTTTGACTTGGACTGCAGAAATTAGAATTTTAGAATGCTTCAAAATACCGAGACGTTTTAAGTTAAGAGGCACTAACAATGTTTTACCAAACTGCACAGTGCATACGTTTTGTCACGTAAGTCAAGATGCTTACGCTACAGTTGTTTTTGTAAGATTTGAGTATGAAGGAGGTTTTGTATCGGTTCAGTTAGTTCAACCAAAGTCTCGAGTAGCACCGATCAAGATAATGAATATTCCCAGATTAGAATTGATGGCAGCCACTATTGGACCAAGATCAGTAGACTCAATACTGAGGAAATAATTATAATTTTTGGAGTGACTCTTCAGTTGTAATTGCTTGGATTAAGAGTGAGGAGCAATGGGGTGGTTTTGTTGCTAATAGAATTATTGAAATAAGATGTTTAATATTTAAATAAAACTGGAGACATTTACCTGGATCTTTAAACCCGGCTGACTTTCTAAGCCATGGATGTAGTACAAGACAACACATTTATTCAAAATGGTGGGAGGGAATGAAATGGCTTAAAATGCTTCCACAGTAATAGCTTTCTACATAATCTAAGCCGGATGAGGAATTAGTACAAATAGAGAAGAAGAAAAGTGTTAGTCACAATTAGCAATACAGTCCTGCAGTGAAAGATTGGTATTAGTATTTAGCAACAATTTTGACAAGATTGTTTAAGTACTGGGCTGGATTCTTCGATTTATAAATGTCTGCCATAAGAAACAATCTACGACATCAGAAAGTAACTTGACATTTAAAGAAACGACGCTCAGAAAAGTGTATTGTTAAAATGACTCAACAGGAGTTAAAGATGTACGTTGTGTACATTTATTGATAAAGAAGGAATCATTCGTATTAAAACTAAAGTAAGAGACAGAAAAGACACATTTGATTTTAGGTACCCTGTTGTTTTACCATCCAAACACTCTTTAGTAGATAACTGTATAAAACAACTGTGGTGTATTGTTTAATAATAAATTAAACCTCTTTACCACAAATGGGATTTTATTTAAAACCTCATGTACATTTCAATTGCATAGTAATAATCTTCAGAGGTAATTTACAATAAAAATACATTGAAGCAACTTTTTTCACCAAATATATACACCGGTAACTACTTCGCCACGCCCCTTTACATTTCCAACCAATCACGTTGCAGAAAATTCTCCCCGCTGCAACTAGGTCTCTCAAATTCTGTGGCGAAGAATTACCGTTACACATATTTAAATTTTAGATAAAATACAATTATACATATATTTTAATTTTACAAAACTACAACTATCTTTTAATTAGTGAATATTATTGAGAGATCAGGATAGGCCCTTTATTGCCATTTAATAAATTATTTTTGTCATATTTATGTATATACAAACTCTCAAAACTATTCAACAGACCTCTTGATTTAACATTTTTCACTTATTTAAGATGATTTATTTCTAAAGAATGTTTGGTGTTTATCAAATGTTGGATGTGTTCTGCAATACTTGATTTTTCAGGTGTTTGATATTTTATATGGCTAATATGTTCTTTAAACCTGGTTGATATTTTTCTTTTTGTTTGGCCTATATAAATTTTATTACAAGAATTACAATTTAATTTGTAAATCCCTGATTTATCTAACATTTTTATTTTATCTTTTGGATTACTTAGTAAATTTGTTAGGCTATTTAAGCTTTTTTTTCTTTTATTTAAAACTGTACATACATTTCAATTGCATTGCCTAAATTATATTCACTAATTAAAAGATAATTGTAGTTTTGTACAATTAAAATATATGTATAATTGTATTTTGTTTAAAATTTAAATATGTGTAATGGTAACTCTTCACCACAGAAGTTGAGAGACCAGACCTAGATTCAGCGGGGAGAATTTACTGCAACGTGATTGGTTGGAAATGTAAAGGGGTGTGGCGAAGTAGTTACCGGTATATATATTTGGTGAAAAATGTTGCTTTAATGTATTTTTATTGTAAATTTCCTCTGAAGTAACTGTGGTAAAGAGGTTTCATTTATTATTATTCTTTAGTAGAAATCATGATTATGTATATGTACATTATATTTAGTCATGTTGGAGTGCAAGGACTTCTGAGTATGATGTGAGAAAAGTTTTGAGTGTCACAAGGACGTAGGACTATTAAAAATATTTTATCCAAATGTACTGTGTGTAGACTTCATTGAGTCAAAGCCATTTGAAACAGTTACTCCATTTTGCCTGAATCTCAAGTCAGAAATGCTTCAGTTTTTGAGATTACAGGAGTTCATTTTTGTGGACCGTTATACCTGAAAGATTAAAGAAAAGTGTGAATTTGTTTGTTTACATGTGCTATGTATAGAGCAGTTCATTTAGAACTTTGTGCATCATTATCTTCAGCATTTTTTATTCAAGCTCTTAGGAGATTTATAGGATGTCAAGGAAGAATAAGTATTATTTATAGTGATAATGGAACTAACTTTATTGGCACTGAACATCCACTAAACAACATTGATTGGTATAAAATCTACAAATATAGCACAGTTGAAAAAAAATAGTATGGGGGTTCAACCCACCTTTTGCAGCACGGTGGGGAGGATGGTGGTAGCAGCTGATTAAACTATTGAACCAGCTGCTAAGAAAAAGTTTGAGAAAAGCACTACTTATGTATGTAGAATTAGAAACTTTATTGTGCTACTGTGAATCAATAATAAATTCAAGGCGATTAACATATGTGTCCGAAAATGCAATTGATCTTCAACCCATCACTCCTAACACTTTTTTTTATGATGTCAGAGAAATAAGAGCTCCAGACTTAAATACTATTGACAATCAAAATCTTACAAAAGAGTGTGTTACTTTACCACAATTAGAAAGGATTTGCGTAGAAGATTCGGAAATGAATATTTAGGGCAGTTGGTTATTTCAGTAAAGAAGAAAACGCGAAAAGTCAAAATAAAAATGTTAATGAAATAGTTAATGTTGGAAATGACAATTTGAAAAGGTCAGATTGACCCATCGCATTGGTTGCTGATGTAATTAATGGCAGATATGGAGAAATCAGATCGGTAAAGTTAAGAACAAAAAATGGAACTCTACTCAGACCTGTTCAAAATATCCACTCCCTGGAGATTGATATCAATGAAAGAGAGGAAAATATACAAAAGACGGAGGAGCCGACAAATTCTTTTATCAAAGAAAAAAATAAAAACAATGGACAACAATATAACAAAGTGTGGTATAACAGTGAAACTACCTTCAAGATATTTTGAATAATTTAGATATTTGATGTTGCAATTTGAACAAATTGCAAAGTGGGAGTATGTAAGATATTAAAAATATAATCTGTAAATAAAAGTCAGCTATCGATGTACTATAGAACACATGATAAACTAAGTACACTATTTAATATTATTGATCAACTGATATATATATATTTAAGAGTCTTTGTAAAACAAATAATGTTAGAGTTGCTGTTGTGAACTATTAAGGGTAGATTGAAACTTATTAATAATTACCGTTCGTTCATTATAATTTAAATTGTGTAATTCTTAAATTCTCACTGATTGGAAATCCGCACAACAGGCGGTTACTTCCTACCACAGGTTTGAGAACTCTTCCTTGGTAATGCTGGGAAGGAAAGTTGTGGTTCAGTGGATTAGTACCTATTGCGGAGTGATTGGAAATGAGATAGCAGACTGCATAGCGAAGGACATCAGTGAACTGGGTCCTGTGCCTGAGACTAACATCACACTCACTGTCGGGTGATGGTGGATGCTGTGTTGACGGCAGAGTGGATGGAGCGTTGGAATAATACAACAATAGGTCGAAAGTTGCATTGGTTGCAGGAAACAACGACAGATCCCACCCTTTATCTAAATCTCCCCAGAAAAATCACCTGTTCTACCGCAACTGGACACCATCCTGAAAATCTGCTCATACTGCGAACTAGCAGAGGCAGTGAACACAGGACATCGAGCCATTGGCTGAACAAAAAATTTCCAGTTATAAACAGCAATAGAATAACTATTTAATGTGTTTAAGGTTAATTACAGATCACAGACCAATTTATGCTAATCTAACAAGTACATTCTATGTTTTGATTTTCTATCCGAAAATCCTGTAGTTGCTGAAATTTTACTCTGCAAGGCAAATAAGGATACTCCGTTTGAGAAGATAAACTTACTGGGCTCTGGTATTACCACTGGTTATGGAGCAGCCTTAAACACTGCCAAAGTAGAACCAGGTTCTAAGTGTGGCATCTGGAGTCATCTGTAGGTCTAGCTGTCGCTATGGTGCTAATATTATTAAGGTATAGACCTTAATGTGGATAAATTTGCTACTACAAAGGAATTTGAGGTTTGATACACTCTCCCCAATCCTCTTCTCCTGTCTCGATCCTATAGACTATGACAGGTCAATCCAAGATGTTTTAATAGAGCTAACTTAACTAATGGAGGACTTGACTATACTTTTGAAAGTGTGGGAAATGTTAATACAGTGAGAGCAGAACTGGAGTCCTGTCATAAAAGTCGGGGAACTTCTGTGGGAGTAGCAAGAGCAGGACAAGAGATTGCTACAAGACAATTCCAGCTAGTCACTGGCCATGCTAGGAAAGAAACCACCGTAGGAGGTTGGAAGAGTAGAGACAGTGTTCTAAAATTAGTGGAAGAATATTTTAACAGAAAATTAATGTGGATGAGTTTATCAGTCGTGTTATGACCTTCGCCAAAATCAATGAGGCTTTTGATTTATTACATTCTGGAAAATATATCTGCATTGTTTTGAACTGTTGAACTTCTCCATGGGTGCAGTTTTTTATTCATTATTTTGTTCCTTAGTTAGTTTATTATTTATTAATAGATTATTATGTGTAATCATAATTTGTAAAAACAAATTAAAAGTTACTTACAATTTGGAGTTGGCTTTAGATTCTAGGCTCCTACTATTATTGTTCATTTTGTATGTGTTTATTATTATTGTTCATTTTATATGTACTCAAGAAGACACTAAATTTTAAAAATATTTATACTACTGACCAAGTAAAATCTATACTAAGCTTCTCACTCCAGTTGACATAAAAACTGCTGAAGCTTTCTATTAGGTTTAGACATCAGACAGAAAGTCATTGGGTCATTAATATCTTGTTTTGTTTATACTGTAAGTATCAAGAGTTGATAGATATCGATTAGAAAACAGACCTATAGTCTTGCGCATAACTAATCAGAAAATTAACCTCTTGAAGCAAACAATTTATTCAAACCATAACGACATTTAAGATGGGTTGTGCTAGTCCTTACACCAGCTACTAAATAATTGTCGTGCTTAACTGACCTAGTCTGTAAACCGCAATGGGTTAAACACTCAGGTACATTTCTATGACCATGTCATCATCATCATCATCATCAGAGAGTCCTATTACAATCTAGAATACAATAATTTACAAACTAGACTATTCTATAAACTCATCAATCTAGTTTGTAAATTAATGTATTCTAGATTGTAATTTTGTAGTAGGGCACTCTGATGATGATGGCATGCTCATCGAAATGTACATAAGGGTTAAATCTTAGGTAACTTGTAATATTAGTTGTACTTGTAGCATTGGGGTTTCTGCCAATATTTTTATTGTAATATATTGTTCCACTGTGCTTGATGTTGTACATTCTCAAGCTATGTTCTATAGATCACAGAAGGAACCCTGCTCACTATAATACAATATCAAATGCAACTCTGCTATAGCATTGCCATCCTTTTCCTTTTCTTAAAATGTTTAATGAATGGTCTTGCTACAAGCTATGGTTTAACATTAACAGTAACCCATCAGATCTCATTCTTGTGTTGAATTTGTAAATTGTTAATATAAATTAAAGATTTCACTAATATCCATAAAAGATGTCATAAATGTACAATATCAAGAACACAATGGTACAATGTATTACAGTGAAAATATTTGAAACAACACCAATACCACAAAAATCATCAAAAATAACAGATAATACAAGTTACTTGAGATTAAACCTTATGTACAATTTGATAACCATGTCATCATCATCAGAGGGTTTTAATACAACATTACAATCTAGCAAACAAGAAGATACAAACTAAAGTGAAGGTTACTTTGAGACCACATGTCTCACAAGTCAAGTTAGGACCATATACATTTCCCACAATTCCCATTTATCATGATATCTCCATCGCCAGCCCTTTTTTTTTGAAGAATTACGTCCCAATTGTGCAAACTGTCCCAAATCTCAATCAGAGAAATCATGAAGCTACACTAGTTTTCATTGAATCAAATCTAGTTATCTTTGTATTTATTTACCTACAAAAATTGGAATGAATTCCAAGTGGAATATTTATTTTATGGCAAAAATTGTTGTCTATTTCACTATTCACCCACTGTCCAATTTTATACAATTTTGGCATTTCCCTTGGTCACATGTCTTGAAATTTTTTGTCAGTTGGATTTAATGGCATTCAGAAGATTTTCTTTTATTGTTCCTTAGTGATTTAGTATTAGATTTATTTGACCTATTAATTTCTTAAATCAATCAGCACATTGGAGATTAGGTATATTTTGTCAAACACTAAATTTGCAAATGTTTTCAGCATAACATATTTTTTACATATAATGAATTTTTACAAAAATGTACATTCTATTTTTGTTGTGCAACACTCCATGATGACCAGTAAGAACTCAAACCTATGAGGAGGGCAGTAATTACAGTACTACCAACGTAATGATATAACAATACCATGTTATTCAAATGTCAAGTACTTAATCCATTGAGGTAGTGGTTATTTCCGTAAGCAAGGGACTGTTGGCAGTAGTTGATTTTGGAGATTTTGTAGGCATTTATTTAATGTATAAAATCATTATTTGTGGTGATAAATTTACAATTTTGATTTTGTTTTGCAGATTAATGTTGTTATACGTAGTTGGTAGAAATTTATGAACATTCAATTATTATTATTATTTTTTTAAATGTAAATAACTGACAATTCTTTTTAGTTTTAATTTTTAAAGTAAAGTTCTCCTTTACTTTTTCAGAAAATAAATGTCTTAAACTATATATATATATGTTATGAAACTACAACTAAAATCTTACACAGGGGCCATCCCTAAATTACATAACGCCCCAAGGTCATGTTTATCGTTACAGAAGGACAAGAGGGGTATATTCAGTAGCGCTATGTAATTTGAAATTTTAGCTTCAACTACATTAAAATCTTTTTATTTCATAAATAAAACTGCTTCATTTAAACTTATGTAAAGTAAGTAAAATATAGGCCTGCATAATATTATAATGGACTCAAATAAAATATATTTACAAAGGAAACATGTATTGAAAGTACTTTATTAAACTTCATATTTATGAGCAATATTGGAGAAAAATGTGAGAAACCAAAACCACAAGAGAGGTATATGATACAGTTATCTCGATCAAGTTAAAATGTGTCATGAGGATATCAAAATAATCTAGCGGATTAATAAGGATTTTCATTACCTATTATCTATTATATCTCAACCACAAATCAGACTCGTGTGTCTACCTCAATGGGTTATTTGGACATTCTATGGGTTACAAGTGTTTCCTTAGAAATATTTATTGATACTACTCCAATAATAGGTTATTTTATACATTACTTTGAAAACCAATCATAATTGTTTTAAGTTATCTAAAAATATTGATTATTTTCACAATAATAAAAAATGTAAATAAACTTTAAAACAATCTTTACTTTTTAAGTATGTTTGTCTAATGTCAAATGAAATATTTAATATAGTTTAATTTTCATATAAAATTTAATTCAATGGGTTTTTCTTACTAACCACTTTTATATACAGTAAATAAAGAAGTATAATGATATAAAAACTTCATGTTCAAGGAAAAAAATTAAAATAAAATAATGTTTTGACATTTCATCTAATCTTTCTGTTTTACGTTTAGTGCCCGAAGAAATTCTACCAGGGACAGAAAGACCTTCTAGCCCAGTTGATGAATGGTTAAGCAAGGTAATTACACATACCGGTAGACATTGGCCAAAAGTGTATTCGGAATTGTTTGACGATAGTGAAGAAGATGATTTTGATACAATTTCAGTATTTTTATAAAAGAAAGACACAAAAATAATTGTTTATAAATTGCACATTTGCAGGCTGTGACAGTTAGTTTAAAATTATTTTAAAATTTGTGTTTTGACAAGTCTAGTCTAAATTATTTTTTTTATGTATAGTCTATATAAGTTTTATTTACAGTCTAGTCTAAATTTTTTTTTTTTTTATGTATAGTCTATATACATTTTATTTACAGCCTAGTCTAAGTTTACGTATAGTTGATAATGTTTTAGTATTATAATTTTTATAGAAGTCTTTTTATGGCCATACATGCTAATTATATTTGTATTATTTACAATACTTAATTATTGATGAAATACCTTTAAAATTAAATAATTTTGAAAATGTTTCATGTATTCAGTAATACAGTAATACATCGCTTAATGCTTCCCTGTTTATCACTGATTCGTTATAGTTATAGCACTTTTACTCATTCTCTTTAAGGTCACCTATGATTTATTTTAATGTATTGTTGCTTCTCAAGTTTAGTGGTTCGTCATATTATTATGAAACTTAGTTATCTTGTAACAAACATTACATTAAACTAATTTAAAAAATACTTAACTAAGATAATACGTAATTGCTTACTTGCTGACGTGTTTCAAAACATTCGTTCCTTTTAAGAAGCTAACCCTCTACTGGCAGCATCGGCTAAGTGTAAAGGCTCTAACGGGAATGAATTTATGACTGTGGAATGGGGTAGGTTGTTTTGGTTGTGTGTCAAATAATAGAAAAGGCTGTTGGCTTCAAAGTGTGTGTGATCATTTACATCAAGCAACTTCAAACATTACATGCTATAATAAAACCCATTGTTTTAACATACAGGTTTTGTTATCTTTTATTTAAAATATTTAGCTATATATCACTTGTTGCTGTTCATGACGAGCTGGTTTTTAATTACTTATTACACTTTTGCTATTACTTGCTACCAGACTTTTTGTTAATTAAAGGTTGTTAAATTGTTAACTTACACTTCGAGGAAACTTTTTTGTCTTATGACTTCTTCAGCCTCGTATTTTTGTCGCTAGGAATGCTGCAGTTGTGCTTCCTTGCTACCATTTTTTGAAAGTTAGAAGTGATGTGATCGAAGAGTATGTGTGATCTGTGCCGTGTTTGTTCATTTAGGATGTCATTTTTATATGTGTTGCTATGTCTATATATTTCACACTGTTCTAGTGTGTTTAATTTATGGCCTTTGTTGCATGTGTGGAGGATGCTCATGTTGTTTTTCATACTTTTGCATGAGTGTTTAGTGTCTATGAGGTGATTTGCGAAGGTGGATTCAATAGTAGCGTGCAATGGGCTTTTGTGTTCTTTATATCTTTCAGCAAAAGATCTGCCTGTTTGTCCAATATAGAACTTATTGCAGTTTTTGTATTTTAGTTTGTATACTCCTGGGTTATTGTATGTGTTGGTATTGTTATTAATGCTGTGTCTGATAGCTGTTTGGCTTTTATTTGTTGTTCTGTAAGCTACATTGTATTCTGCATTTTTGAATTGGTGTGCTATTTTATTTCTGAGTGTGTTTATGAGTACTTGTCTCATCAGGGTGGTGATGTGAGAGTGATGAATTTGTTTGTGTTCGTGTTTTTGTTGTTTGTGTTATTGTTACTGTTCTTGTTGAGTATTTTTCTGTGTAGTTTGTCTATTAAATAACTGTCATATCTATTTTTGTGAGCTAAATATTTGATTGTGTTTAGTTCCTCTGTGTAGTTAGTTGTGGACATAGGTATTTTATTTAGTCTGTGTAGTAAATGTTTGAATGAACAACAAAACACTGAATTTCTTAGACATCACTATAACAAAAACAAACATGAATTCAACATATACCGCAAGCCAACCATGACAGACACACTTAAACACAACACATCGAACCACCCAATACAACATAAACACGCAGCGTAAAACAACACAGCATATAAATGACATCCTAAATGAACAAACATGGCTCAGATCACACAAACTCTTGAGAAGAAGTACGTGGCTGAACGAAAACATTTCCTCCAAGTGTAAGTGAACAATTTAACAACCTTTATTTAACAAAAAGTCTGGACGCAAGTAATAGCAAAAGTGTAATAAGTATTTAGTTATAAATATTCTTACCATGACATTTTCACATTACTAAGGAGATAACCAATTTTTATTTATGTGAGAAAACACAAAAAAATATCTGGATTAGCCAAATCTTAACATTTTGTGTTCAGTATACATAAGTGCCAAGTAAAATCTTTAGCTAGTGTTTGAGAATAAACAAAACAGACATTTTTTCTACTGAAAACCAAATTTTGTTATCATTGACAAGCGAGATTATTTTATAAAACAAAACATGAAATAAAATTTCCACAATTAATAGATAACAAATATATAATTAACAATAAATATGCAATAAAAAAGAAAATGAAATAAAACTTGAAATTAAAATAAATATAAAATTTGCAAGAATAAAAACTAAATTAATTTTAAAGTAGTAAAGATGAAAACAGTCATTCTTAGAAATAAAAGATTAAACATTGAAAAGTATAATTCATAAGAACAAAAAACACATTGAATTACATATAGGTAAGTAACACAAGAAGACGATGACAGTCAATGGTTCCTCAGTTATCAATGAGTTTAAAAGGAGTGGCCAAAGCTAAGGCAAGTAACTAAAACCCTTCTACATTTCGAAAAACAATACATCCATGAATAGATAAGATCCTTAATGTCCCTCAGCGTATTCACACATTGCCAATCTTCATTCCAACACTGTTAACTATATAAAAAGGAATTATCTTACTAGTAATGTGCTGTAATAATAGTGATTGAGTCTTAGATGATGTAGTTGGGTCATCTACACTTAACTAAGAAATTATCATAAGGGTTACACAAAATGGATTCTTCACCTTCCTCCATGTTTTGTGTGTGTTTTTTAATAGTAAGAGTACCTAAATATTTCAATACTTTTTTCAACCATTTATAAATGCTGGAAAGTGCAAAAAAGATGTTGGCTTTAATGATATTTGAACAACATCAAAAATCATTGTTATAATTGAGAATGTCAGAATCATGGTACTAAACATACATGGGGCTGTAGAGATTTATTCATCTATTCCCAGTTGAAATGCTTAGGGTTAGTTTCACATGAAGGGTTGCTCAATAAGTTTTTCAATAATAGTTCATTTTTTCTTTATCCACAAGTAGGTATCAGGTTCATAAAGATAATAAAAAAAACTATACCCACTGTTAGAGAATATACTAATTATTGTGTATTTCTTTTCGTTCGGGTCATTTTTGACAATTTTTAGCACAATTAATTCCACCAATACACCCCAATAGCCATCTGCTACTCATTCTAGATAGACAATATTCAGTTTCCATGCAATCAATGAGATTCACACCTGTTTAAGTATTAGATCCAGACCAGTTCAGCACAGTTACACCTAAAAGTTTTCTTTTGCTGAGATATATCTACTGAAACTGTGTTGAAAGGTGTTCCTAGAAGTCCCCTTGAAGAATATACAAAGTTATGGTAAAAGTGAATTTGTCAAAATTTATTTCATATAAAATAAAAATCAGATTTAACCTAGCAACATCAACAAATGTTTTTATCTACCTATGGGCAGATATTTCAAAATAAACTGTATTATTGAATGTAGTTTATAAAGTAATCTAAAAATACTCCATAACTGAATTCCTTAATTAATATTAATTGTATTATTATTAATTTTAAAGGAGATACAGACTAAATTTATGCAAAGCACTCTAATAAAATATTTGTTTAACTCACTAAATAATATTCACAAGAACTGCCCTAAACACTAAATATGATTCAGATTTAGTGTGAAAGCTTATTAATAATTTAGTTTGTATTCAACTGTAAAGAAGACAGGGGAGGAAATATATAAGTACAGTAGGCCAATGAAGTTTTGAATGTAATAAAAATTCATACTGACAACAGGATATGTACATCCTGATTCTATCTTATCTTTAGATATTTGAATTTAATATACAAGGTGTGTTAAAAAAAATACCAGGAATGTTTAAATTTCGCTCGTTTGGAGAGCCCGATTGTAAAAAAATTTCTTTATTGTGTTGGTATACATGCTCCTGAAGTATGACACAATTTTCATCTGTATTCATTGTTTACTTTATCTGTGGCAGCCGCTAAGGTTAGACGAGTTTTCATGAGCTCAGCGATTTTTGATTGTTAAAAAAAATGGATCAACGAATTTTTATTAAGGTTTGCATAAAAAATGAAATAAAGTGTAACAAAGTGTGCCAAGTATTAACAAAGACCTATGGTGAGTCTACTATGAAAAAACAAGTATTTATGAGTGGTATAGGCGTTTCCGGCGATGATGAACACCACGGACGCCCTAGCACATCAACAACTGATTAAAACATGGAAAAAGTGAAAGCAATGGTTATGAATGATTGCCGAATCACAATCAGAGAAGTCGCTGATGATGTTGGCATATCGATTGGCTCATACCATGAAATTTTTGCAAACATGAAATGCGTGGCAGCAAAATTTGTTCCAAAATTGTTGAATTTTGAACAAAAACAGCGGCAAATGGAAGTTGTTCAGCACTAAATGAAGTCAGGGACGATGCAGAATTACTGAAACGTATTATAGCAGGCGACGAAACAGGGGTTTACGGATATGATGTTGAAACGAAGGCTCAATCGTCCCAGTAGAAGCATTCTGGCTCTCCAAGACCGAAAAAAGCTCGGCAAGTGCAGTTGAATGTCAAGGTTATGCTTACCGTTTTCTTTGATTTTAATGGCATAGTGCATCATGAATTCTTGCCACAAGATCAAACAATCAATAAAGTGTACTATCTACAAGTTCAACGCCGTTTGCATGAAGCAGTGCGAAGAAAACGTCCGGATTTGTGGCAAAACAATTCATGGCTTTTGCATCATGATAATGCACCAGCTCACACATCGTTGCTTGTTCGTGATTTTTTGGCGAAAAATAACACTGTAATGATGCCCCAAGCTCCATATTCGCCAGACATGATCTCTTGTGACTTTTTCCTTTTTCCAATAATTAAAAAAACCTTAAAGGGTTGTCGTTTTACAAGCATAGATGACATTAAAAGTGCATCGCTGAAAGAGCTCAAATCTATCCCAAAGATCGAGTTCCAGAAGTGTTTTGAGAATTGGAAAAAGCGCTGGTATAATATCTAGTGGGTACTACTAGATGAATAAATATTTTTTTCAAAAAACGGAAATTCCTGGTATTTTTTAAACACACCTCGTATGTATTTATGGAAAATGAGTCAATGATTCAAGAATATTGAGTTGATAAACAATTTGAGAAGAGTTAATTCTTTTTTATTATCCAAGTAGCAGCATTCTTTATTTTTTTTATCAACAAATACACTATCATGCCACAGTTTTTTAAAAATATTATTCAATCAAGATATATTGAACTGGGTAATTCTAAATTGTATCTAATAAAAATACGTTAAAAGTAATATAAATGAATACTTTTAGTGATCTTTATTTCTTACTTAAAAATTAATAGTAATCAAAATAATAATCTCATAATTTTTTTTTTAATAATGTCTGAGACAACAACCATGGTACTTCTTCCTAGAACCAGGCAGTTCTGATTGTGCCCTAATGTAATAATATTAACTGATGTATTTTAAAACTAAAAACAAGTCATATTATACAGAGGCAACTCCCGTCAATGCGAAAAACTCCTCACCTACACTAATAAAATACACCCAAAAGTCCACTTCACTTCAGAAATTGAAACCAACCGATCCCTAAACTTCCTTGACCTAACCATAACAAAAAGCCACACACAAAAACACAGCTTCAACATTTACAGGAAACCCATAATGACAGACACACTATCCACAACACCTCAAACCACCCTATCCAACACAAACACGCTGCCTTCAGATCCATGCTCCATAGACTTAAAGAAGTCCCAATGACCACAGAAAACATAAACAAAGAACTAGACACAATTGAATACTTAGCATACACAAATGGATCAACACCACAATAATAGACAAACTATGGTACAAAATAAAAAAAAAAACACTAAAATTAACACTACAGACAGGGAAAACAAATAAATCACGTTACCATTCATAAACAAAACAACAAACAAAATAGCCAGCAAATTTCAAAAAATAGGATACAAAATAGCATACAAAACTAATAACAAGTTACAATACAAAATACAACACAACACCAACAACAAAGATAAACTACAAGCACCAGGTATATACAAACTGAACTGAGATGAATGTAACAAGTTCTACATTAGACAAACAGGTCGCAGCTTTAAAAAAAGAATCAAGGAACACAAACAGAACACCAACTCAACATTTTACAATCACTTAAAAGAAACAGGACACAAATACACAAACATTCACCATAACTTAGAAATCCTACTTATCAACAAAAAAGGACCACATCTTAACACCCTAGAACAATATGAAATTTACAGACACACAAAAACACAAAATACAAACATATTAAACGAACAAACACAATACAAATCACACATACTCTTTGATACTATCGAAAACCTACCTTTAAAACCGTCACCGCTTGACCCAACATCTCCAAGCAGAAGACACTGATGAAGATCGGCACATAGCAATCAAAAACGTTCTGTCTCAGTAAGTTTTAACAAATTTATTAAATATAAAGTTAGGATAGTCATAAACTATTGTTTAAGTCATTAATAAAATTCACCGAACGTAATGGACTACAAAATTCAAGAACTTACATTAAATTTTGAACCTGATAAGGAATAAGAAATTAAATTCGCTATTTTGTTAATAAGAAACAGGTCTGCTTAGAAAGGGATTTGGGGAGGTTTACAAGTTTAATAGAAGAGTAACTAAGAAATGAATAATTTTTTGTTAGAATGATTTGTTAGATGAAATTAAATCATCAGAAAGTATGCATTTGAGGGAGAATAGAACATTTTCAATAAAAAATAACATGAGAAAGATGTTTTAGTTTTTATGAATGATTTCTTGAAAAAGTTGCCTTTTGACTTTACCTTATATGAAGATCGATAAAGAAACAAAATAATTTAGTGATTTGGTTGGAAAGCTAAAAGTGATAAAAAAAGGACAAATAAACATAGATTCAAGAAAGTTTCATTAGTGAGTTATAACTAGTAAAATATTCCTCTTCTCCTTTGAAGTTAGTACTGAAATTTTAGGGCAAAAGTAATGGTTTCTTATAGTGTTTAACCTGAAAAGCTAATAAAACAGAACAATAGCTGCAATAGTTTCTAAGACATATGGAGTAAAATGGATAACAGCTAAAACAGCCCAGTTTTTATAGTTACTGTAGTTTGGTTTAGAACTACATTAAATGGATAATTTTATGAAATAAAGCTTAAAGTAAATGTAATTCTGAAAAAAAAAATAGTGACAATAGGAATACAAAACAAGAATAGTGACATCAAATAGTTTAACATCTAAAACATGATTAAAAATTTATTAAGTTTTAAACAAAAAATAGTTTTACTATCGAAGAATATTTAAGAACTTGTAAACCAAAGAGTAGTTCAATACAAAAAAACATTTAATTATTTTACTTACTAATTTTAAAAACAAAATTACAGTATTGGAAAAATACAATAATTTGTCAAGTAATATTAACATCACCTAATCAACAGTTACAGTATTTTGTCAAAAAATTTTAATAGTTTTGTACATTGTTAAAGCTTTTGTATGAAACAATGTCTGAAAATTTTTAGTATCAGCTAATTTAAGCCTCTATAGTGTAATAATAAAAGTTAAAAAAACAGTAGATTAAAAACTTTTGATCTCTTTCTCATTGGTCTTACATTCTTATTAATAATTTACATAATTTAGTTTAAGGTTTTGATTCTATTTGCATAAGAATTAAAATTTTTTTTATGTAGATTTTTATTACAAATTTGTAATTTTAATTCTAGGTTTGATTTGTACAATAAAAAATCCCACATAATTGTAAATACAGTAAATACTAAGTATAATATCATAAAGCTACCTAAAAACTAAATACTTTGATTTCAGCTTCAATATCCTTTAAATCTATTTGTCACAAGCAACCTATTCCAAGATTCATTATCCAAGAATCCAGCAGTTTAACCAAACCATTATAGTAAGGCACATTTTTCTTGTAATTGCTGCTTACGTCATTGTAGAAATGTTCAGTAAAACTCATTTTTTTCAGTTTAATCTCAGTTTTCACAGGATGACATTATTTGTTTCTAACAATTCTTGCCATAAGATGACCAATAGTATCACAACTCCTTGTCAGTAAGTTTAATTTTCCCAAAGCTTAATTACATCTTAAAATTATTAACTACTGCTTAGTTTTTTTATTTACATTTTATAAAATTAGATTTCTGTAACAATTTAGAACTTCAATATTCAAGAGAATCAATCACAAATAAACAAAAAGAACCAATTGAGGGAAAACAAAATGTTGGACAATCTCAAGGTTTTGTTCATCAAAAAATGGAGGGACTGCTGTTACTTCATGCTATAGTTGATGGGGAGACGTTAAAAAAAAGTAAATGATGATAACCTGTTATTTACTGTAGAATAAAGACCTACAATGAAGACATGCTATTATCAACTACAATCATTGTGTGAATAGTTTTTTTAAGCAAAGAAGGTTATTACCCTCAGTAATATATTATTAGGACTGACAACACTAAACTAAAATAATTCTTGAATTATTTTTATGATGAGGTACAATTAAAACTAAAATAGACAAAAATAGAGAACATATATTTTAATAACTGAAAAGAAATTAAATTTATAAAAAACATTTAAAATTTAAAGTTACTTGTAATCATTTTGAATTCTCTGAATAAATCATAAATCAATATTTGAGTAACTAAGGGAAAATTATTAACCAAAATAGGAGGTTAGCTTTGTTAATAAAACGACTGTTTCAAAATTCGTCAGCAAGTATGTTAATAGTTTTCACTTAGTTACTCAAATAATGACTTATGATTTAAAATTTATTAAATATATCTTTAATTTGCTTTCAAAGATAACTTCTCCTAAGGCCATCTTTTAATTCATTGGAATATGTAGCTGTTTATCTGCTAATATGTTTCAGGTTATATTCTGTATCAAGCAGGCATACAATAAAATGTTACCCCAACACCCTTCTGTAGACATTGTAATTGAAGCCTCTGTATTTAACAAAAAAATAATTCTACTGTAGGGATTTTTCAGATCCTGAAGAATATATTTGGAGTTAAACACATAAGGAAAAGGAGATTCTTAGAGCCAACTGTCAAAAAATTAACGAAACCACCATTAAAAATATTATATTTATTTTATTTTTGTTTTATAAAATTATCATTTTATAATTAGTTTACAACAGGAATATCAAAATGTTTTAGAAAATTTTACAGGCTATTAATGTAGCAAGTAGGAGTACAGTAGAACAGTACATTCTAGAGCTGAATGAGATTGTGTGAATACCATTCCAAAATGTAACTTCATTTTCATAGAAACTCGTATTGACCATAGCGATGGTAGTTGAAATCTGTAGGTAGGGGTAACTTGTATTAGCTATTGGAGTCCATTTCAAATTATCAAGTACTGCAATGCTATTATTATTGTTTGGTGTTGGATCTCTGAAAACAAAAGTGCATTAAATAAAAAGAATTTTATCAACTCTACAATTTAGGGTATTATTAGATAATCTTTAGTCAAATCAAATAGAGGAAGAAAGTACAGAAACAGTTGCATATTATTCCTAGTAAAGAAAAAGTTAATATTAAACACCCTATCTTAGTTGTAAATGCTTCAGAGAGTTACTCTTATCGACCAATCCTTGCCCTTTACAACAATTGGCAGTTAGTTCTATGCAAGATTCGGTCTTACCCGGAAGTCTCTCCTGGCGTGAGTGGGGGAGTGTTTTTTATTGGTTCTATGCAAAACGTTGATATAGTCGCAACTCTCACCCATTCCGTTCTGCATGACTTTTTTCTATTGAGGTTGCTTGATGTAATCATCTTAAATTCACTGATTAAACTAATTTTAAAAATACTTAACTAAGTGAATACGTAATTGCTTACTTGCTGATGCGTTTCAAAACATTCGTTCCTTTTACGAAGCTAACCCTCTACTGGCGGCATCGGTTAGGTGTAAAGGCTCTAACGGGATTGGATTTATGACTGTGGAATGGGGTGGGTTGTTTGAGTTGTGTGTCATATAATAGAAAAGACTGTTGGCTTCAAAGTGTGTGTGATCATTTAGTACGTTTTCTTTATCTGTTGCGTAGTGTTTGTAGATTTCATATTTTTCGAAGGTTGTTAGTTTTTTATTTTGTTTTAATGTGTGTAGAACATTTAAATTAGTGAGTATGTCGGTGTGTGTGTGTGTGTTGGGTGTTTTTTAGGTGTTTTGCATAGCTGGATTTAGGGTTTGTTTGTTTTTTGGGGGTAATGTGTTCTTCGAAGCGTGTATAGAATGACCTGCCGGTTTGGCCGATGTAATAGTTGGGACAATCGTTACAAGTTACTTCGTAAATACCTAAGAGTTTGTATTTGTCATTTTCTTTTTTAAAAGGTTGTATGTGCTATCTTAAAGTGTTTGTAGTATTGTAGGATATTTGGTAATGGAGTTTTTTGAATGGGGAGGCTATTTTATGTGTGTTTTTGTTGTGGTAGGTGAGAGATATGTATTTGTTGTTTTTTGTGTGGTTTGCCTGCGTGGCCGTTTGATGGTGTTTATGTTTAATTTTTCTGAGTATGTTGTCTATGAGTGTGTGTTGGTAGCCGTTTTGTTGAGCGATGTATTTTATGGTATTAAGTTCTTCGTCGTAGTCTTTCTGTAGCATTGGAATATTCATTAGGCAGTGTAACATATGATTATTATACAACGGCAACAAACGGAAAATCAAACAACTACACAATTACATTAATACCATATACCAAAACCTCACATTTACCCTTGAAATAGAAGAAAACAATAAAATAAACTTTCTAGACCTTACCATCACTAAACACAACACCAGACATAATTTCAAAATGTACAGAAAACCAACAACTACCGATATTGTCATACATAATACATCTAATCACCTCACACAATACAAACACGCTGCATTTAATCATATGTTACACTGCCTAATCAATACTAATTATAAATGTAGGTTTTTAGACAAAAAAAATATTGCATACTAAATATTAGTCAGGCTAGAATGTAAATTTGTCGGTTACTCTTTTATATTCAATATAGATTTTTTGGCATGTTGGGTCCCTTCTACTGTTTTTAAAATAGCCTTGCTGATATGTTAATAATAGTCTTTATCTTAATTTGTGCCTAAAGTTTAAATGAATATAATAGTTTTTTAAACTTTTAAGTACTTATTTTTGTTTATATCATTTTGTATCTACTCATTTGTGAAAATAATATATTTGTGGAAATTTATGTTTTATATTACTAATCTAACAGTGTAAAACTTGTAATCAAATTTTAATTTTTTCATAAAATTATTATATATTTAACTTACCCATAAGTAGCAAAGTTTGTCCATATTGTGACCATTTTTTCTAACATTATCCAGTCTGGTGAAGAACTATTAGCTCCAGTTTGGTTAAGATTTGCTTCATAAAACAAGTAGTTCAGTTCCTCACCATGCCCAACTTCTAAACAGATTAAAAACAAAATATAAAGTTATATCAGAATATTTTACTCAGAAAAATGAGGCTGTTTGACAACCTTTTATTTATCCTTCTTCATATCTCAACAAATACAATTATAACTCACCTACTTTGTGGTTTTATTACTTATCATTTAAAATGAATTATTAAATATGTGAAAGCATGTTATCAGTTAGAACAGGTTTTTTTTTATAAGAGATTTTAAATGATTTAGGTAATATATTTCAACAGATTTAAGCCAGATTAATTCCTTTTGACAGCTAATTGTTCTTCTCAGTGGCCAACCTAGAAATCTTTTTGAAGGTTTTGATATTGACATTTTTAGTTTCACATACTACAAAGGAATCATTACATTTTTCAACTGGCTTCCTTGGTTTGTTTGGTTCTAACTGATATTTTTGACAAAACTGAGGTTATGAAATTTTTGAAACACCAAAACGAAAGCTTTATAATGAGCTTTAGATGCAATCATTTGAAAATTTATGGGGCCAAGAATGACAAAGTTTTTACTAACTATGTGCGGGACACTGATTGAGGATGACAGGTTGTAAGTAGGCCCATAGTGAAAATCAAGATATATGTAGTTTTTAGTTACACTCAAGATGTGGCACCTAGAGCAACGCGATTTTGTGATGAGACGGTTTTACTATATGCCCAACAAGACTTTTGCCTAGAGGTGGATGCATAATGTAAAACAACGGGATCATTGATGAAAAAAACCTTCAGGGTCAGCAGAAACTGCTTGTATGCAGTTGAGTAATGTTGAGCGTGTATATGCATAGCCATGTTAGAGAATATTTACGGGGAATAGCATGGTTTTCAAGAAGCCGCACATTTTAAAATTTTGAACAACAAATTATTATTTTATAAAAATGTATATTACAATTTCGGAATTAAAAGAAAATCGCACAAAAATATAAGTACCAAAAATAACGCCATGAAGAAGGCGTCCTTCCTTAATGCCCATACCTTCAACATTCGTGGTTTTTGCTGGCCCTGAAGGTTTTTTTCATCAATTCATATTAATCATCTACCAAAAAATTGTGTTAAGATCCGAAATCAGCCCATGGGACAGAACATTTGAGTGCCGGAGAAAGTTTCGTTTAGTTTAGGTCATGTATTCACCATTAGAGTGAAATCGTCTCGTAACAAAATCGTGAAGCTCTAGTTCCCACATCTTGTGTGTAACTGAAACTTCCAACTCGTCTTTACATAAACCAATTCACCAACCACCATCTTCCCACTACTTCCTTGTACTACACAATACACACCATGGATTACAAGAAACATGTGGTTTCCGGTAAACGCTCTGTATTACAGAACTCCAATTATCTCAGTGGCGACTAAACTAATTTGGATAAACACAAATTTGATCAATTGGATTTTTTCGAAAAAGTGTGTCACTCTTAAGTAATAACTGTGTGTAACTTGCAAATGGGATAAAAACATTTTTGTATAGTTTTATATTTTTTCTAAGGTTTTCCACAAAGAATCTAAGATCTTAGTTTTATCACAAAGAGTTGGAGCCGAAATCACTTTTCCCATAGAACGTTGTTGAAAAAACATTTGGAAACGCCATCTTCTAATTCTTGTCTTTTGCTGCATTCATTTATTTTCTTGAAGAAATTTCTTCTTCATTATCAAACACTGACACGAAGTTTAAAAGTGTAGATTTGCTCCTTTTAATATCTGGAATCGTTAATTGTCAAACACTGTATATCTCACCCAACTGTTAACTCATAACTCTGTTTAAGTTAACCTTTATCTAATTTATCTATAATTTTTAGTTTATCCGCTAACAATAAGACAACTCATTTTCTTTTAGAAGGTGTACAACAAAACATACAAATAAAAAACAAACTGATGCATATCACAAACACACTGACAGATTAGTCAAAATAAATGACAGTCGGCTATCGAATGACATCGATGGACAACAGTCTACTATACAAAACTGTACTGAGACGGTGATTCAGTATCCAAATAATGTTTGCAGGGCGCCAACACCAGCTTCGCAAAGAAAAGACCAATAGCATATCTAAACAGAATCATTATTTTAGAAATCAAAGCAGTTTTCCGTCTTATTTCCCCCCTGAAAATATGAAAGCGATTGGGAAAATCATCAATTTAGATAGTCGGAGTTTGAATATTTGGAGTTCTATTGTATCAATATATATATTAAGTATGATTTAAAATGTATTAATAGCTTATAATGTTGTACATTATGAACAACCATGTAAGAACTATGGGCGCTCCTTCTAAAATAGTTATTTTGGTTGAAAAAATTTTGTCAAGTTGAAGATGATGGACATTTTTCATATTTTGACTTTTTGTAGAAGTTGCATATTTTGACTTTTATTTGAATAAAAAGGTATTTCAACATAAAAACAAATGAAACTTACTCCTCATTTATATATATATATATATATATATATATATATATATATATATATATATATATATATAATATTGTTTTCTTGTTTAATAATTTAAAACAACATAGGTTATTCAAATACAAGAATATTTATTCATTTATATTCAAAGCTTTTCATTGGTAAACAGTACCAACATCATCAGGAATGAAAATTACAATGTAATTATTATTATATATATATATATATATATATAATAACATAAACATATGAGTCATGTAGTATAAAATTAGTTATATTCAAAATGATAACAATAAGTAAAAATATTAAGAAAAGAGCTACAAAGGTAGCATAGTAAAAGCCAACAAAGAGGGCTTAATCATTGTATATTTCAGTTGGGGTAATAAACCAGTCTTGGGAACGTCTTGACAAAAGCAGGGTACAGATTATTTCTAAGGTTCAAGTATTCTGGAAAACCAAGAAAACCAATCATTGTCACCACGTCATATTAATGTATTTTTGGTATAATTTGTAAGAATTGGATGTCAGATGAATGTAGGTGATATTAAATTTATATGATAGTTTAATTATTCAGAAACCTAAAGGTATGACTATTAGAAAGGTAGGGTAATTATAATATAATGGGTTACATTTAATAACTTATATATATATATATATATATATATATATATATATATATATATATATATATATATATATATTTTTTTTTTTTTTTAAACAACATAGGTTATTCAAATACAAGAATATTTATTAATTTATATCCAAAGCTTTTCGTTGGTAAACAGTACCAACATGATGATCAGGATGATGTTGGTACTGTTTACCAACGAAAAGCTTTGGATATAAATTAATAAATATTCTTGTATTTGAATAACCTATGTTGTTTTAAATTATTAAACAAGAAAACGTATTTTATATATATATATATATATATATATATATATATATATATATATATATATATATGAACATTTACATCAGGAGCACTTTAGGGTTATTTTTTTTTGGTAGACACAGTTTTTGGCAGTCGTCACTACTATAATAGCTAGGGCCCTCCTCCAGATATTGTTTATAATTTAAATGGTATCTTTGAGGACATTTTTACTTTCAGGGCAAATAGATATAATAAGCTAAACAAAAGAGCGATTATTTGCTATTTTATTGTTCCTCGCTACATTCTAAATTTCACTATAATATTATGAGCATTTTTTTAATGGCATATATATCATTTATCTTTTTAAATTATTGACAATTAAGAAGGACTATAACAAATAAATATAAAAAGTTGGGTATACCTGGGCGTACTCGCTGAAGCAGCTACTCATGTATATGTACATTGTTATATATTATGTGTAATGAGAAAATTACTGTAGCAAAGGATGAAATTCTTAATGAGCTTTTAAAGACGCCTGGTAGGGTAAACATTTTGTTACATTGGTTCTGCGTGCTCCAGGGTTACTTTTGAGTAAATGAACTTTAAAGATTGTAACAGCTATATAGGATGTGTTTGTGAACGCATTGTTTCCAATATTTTATTTGGAATAAAGATATAAAAAGTAACTAGCCCATTTATTCCCTCTTCTGAAGTTTCATATCTGGAATAGCGGACATTGCCAAACAAAGTTACTCAAAACAAAGTGTTTTATGTAATTTGTATCTGTATATTAATTATTAGCTCTCAGTTTATTGTTAACTTTTTTCTAAGCAAAGTATATTCAAGTTATAATACTCGAATTTCCGTACGAGAACTTGAAGTTAATATTAAACATGTTACATAACTGATCAATTTATATTAAATAAAAACATGGTTGATGCATTACTAAAAGAAACCTGAATGAGGACCACAATTTAGTCTTTGAAACGCTGCCAGATTCTTAATAAATCAGGTTTATTAACCGTGTTCTTATTTAACAAAATTTTGTGAGTGTACACCTCATCATGATCAATTTATAGTAAATGTTTAGTTATAAGATATTAAAATTAAACTTTCATTTTTCCATGGGGAGTTTAACTCCCAAACCTCTCTTACAGTGCCTTACTTATTCTTAGATACTTAGAACTCGTGGTTCATTATAACAGGGTTTTATAAGAGTTGCTGAAAGTTCACTTTATACCCAACTTTTGTACGACAACCTAAAAAGAAGCTGTTTAACAGAATTAGGCTGAATAATATATTTGAACACTAGATAAAAATAAATAGAATAAAAAACAAAAACGTAAAGCAATTAATTTTTAATTGGGTAAGAAATAAAAAAGTGGGTTATTATTGGCTAGAGATATAAAAAAAGATGGTGCATAATAGATAAAACTAAGATAGGGAAGTAAAGTGCTCCAATTTCATACCCAAGAGTTGAGATAGATCTCCTATCTAGGATTTGAACTATATCCTATTATGTGAAGGTTGAGTAAAATACAAGAAGAATTACGCACAACAATTGTTGTATTGAGTGGGATAAAATAATAGTTTGCATAGGCAGGATGGTTTCCTGTAGAAGACATTAATCATTTCCTGATTAGTAAGTAATTAATTATTATTTTGATTCATCTTCACTTGAGCTACTATTTTCACTGAAAACACCATAAAACAAATAGCACAAACCAATGAATGTAACACAACAAAGATTGATAAATTATAAAAGCGCCTGAAAAATAAACTCAATAATTCAATCTCAACTACCCAACACTACAAAACCATAAAATACTTAAAAGTACCATACAGATCACCAAAAACTAATAAATAACCAACACATTTTGTAAATATAATTACAGAACAGCCTACTCTATACACAACACACGCAACAAACAATTTAAACCCAACACCATAAATAAAAGACGTTTACAAATTAACTTGCTGCTCTTTTCCCAGTTTTTACATAGGCCAAACAGGATGGTCACACATGCTTCAAAGAACAAATAAAAACACTCACAAACAATAATGCCCAATAAAACTTGGTATAACATCAAACCTACAGAGTCTACACAAACAAAACAGAAATAACCACCGCTACAAAACTGAACAGTATGAAGTATACAAATATTTCAAACTAAACCCAACACACATATTAAACACCCTATTACATTGAAACTCACATACACTTTTCAACATTATAACCCATAATACTCTTTAAAAATACACCTAAACTCTCCCTATTCTAAACCACCTCCACCCTATCCTAAAATAACCAAGACGTCAGTTACAGTCTGAAGTGACAAAAGGACTCATTTCTTGTAATTGCCGTCCTCAATAATCAATAAAGTAAGAGCTAATATAGGCAAGTGTAACATACTTATATATGTGCAGGTGTTTTTATAGAATTAATTATTTTTTTAGCTATCAACATGCTGGGGTGGAATAAAACTAACAGGATTTAGTTTAAATAAAAAAATAGATTTTAAAAGAAATCAAATGAGGTTTTTAAAAAATATTTCAAGTGTTTAAATAATTATGATAATTTAAAGTGATTTTCGAAAGACTTGTTTGGAAAAGACGAGAGATGATGAAGTAATAGATAATGGGAAGCAGTGTTAGAAAGAGTAGGTTTTGAAGAAGATGGAGGGTACTAAATTAATGGAATAAAATGAGACGTTGTTAGAAGGGGCAGTTTAAAGAAAGATATTGAAGTATCATAATATGAGGTTATGCTGGTAGGAGTAGGTTATGAGAAGACTGTACGAGTTAAATTAAATAGAAAATATATGGTTTATTAGAAAAAGTGGGGTTAGGAAAAGATGGAAGGTGTTAAAATAATGGATATTATGAGAATGAAAAGAAAAGAAAAGATTATCAGAAAAGAAAAGAAACTAACTGAAATAAGTTATGCTGGAATAAGTAGAGGTTGAGATTGAACTAAGAGTTAATGAATAAACATTATTTGTTATATTTGTGTGCAGTTTTAAGAGTATATTTAAAAATATGAAACAAAATAATTAGTATTAACAGATGCTTACAATAACACCTTTTATTATACAAAAAATTACAAAGTGATAGTCAGTGGAACTCAGTCAACAGAAGTGAATAATTTCTTTGTAGAATACAGTTAATAGAAAGGCTTTATTAGATTTACTGAACAGAAGTTTTAATACACTAACTTAAATTAAATTGGTTCTTAACCCTCGAGAGGGCTCATGAGGAGTTTTTCTCCGCAAGTATCATTATTTGTTAAGAAAACGTCTTTTCAGTTGTCAGATGTTTATTTCCAGCTTGTTATTCCACAACCTGCATTCTAGGAAATGGACTAACCTATTTTTGTTAATTTTTTTCCAAGTAGCTTTAGTGTGAATTTAATCTTTGTCAATCGAGGTCAGATTGTGTAGGTTTCGTCCGCAAGCGCCCTTTCGTGTAAGTTATTTGTGCAGAGTTCCTCGTGCAGTTATTTACATTATAAAACACTTTGTGGAGTTAAATTATTACTGTTTTTGTTGTTATTATTATTTTAGTGTTGTATGTCTTTTTAGTATCTAAGTTTTATATTTTACTATTGTTCCATTTGAAGAGGAGACAATTGGTAAAATGCTATTTGGTGTCGAAAAAGAAGAAAATCAATAAATACTTTCTACCAAAAATTTTGTTAGACAGCTCTGATGATTCTGATGAAAACGAGTCTCTTTGCCTGATGATGAAACTGACAAAGAAGTCAATAAAATTGTAAATGAAACAAATAAAGACGTAATAGGTCAATCTGAAAATTACGAAAATGTCCAATTTGTTGAAATGTTGTCCGATTTTGACGTTATAGAGAAAATCCTGCTAAACCTTCGCCAGGAAGCTGTTACTGTGCAGTTTTGCAATAGAAGAAAAGCTTTTTTAGTAAAAAAACAAAAAATGCTGTGGTATACTGAACTAGAAAGGCAAGGGAAACACAGCAAAAAGAAACATAATTCTCATAAGAGTAGGCCATGTTCATGCTACACTAGTGATGACTAGTAGACTTGGAAATGAACAATTATGAATTGATTTTTCAACAAAGACTGTAAGATTCTGCTGCAATTTACTAAAATTATTCCTTATTTTCACTAAATATTATAATTAATTTTATATTCTTATATGTAGGATCTATCATCACGATAAAATTTTTTTATATTTTTAGATGTTGAATTTCTTCATTACAGAAAAATAACCCGCAACCTCCTCCGTAATGAAAACAGTGGTCTAGTATACATTGCTTACATGTTTTAACAATTCAAAATATTTTAGAAATATGACGTTTAAAAAATTAAAATTGTACTATAATGATGCCTAAAATTATTTACAATGCATTTATATAGTATTTAATTGTGAAGTCACCCAAACATAAAATCGTAAACCGTTTAAATTTTAAAGGATATTTGTGCGGAATAAACCTCCCTTGCCCTCTTAAGCGCCGTCTACCGTTTTAAACTCTATGCGCCCTCTCGAAAGTTAAAAAGTGTCAGTTCTGCCTGAGAAAGTGTTCATTTATAAGACTAGAATGAAAATATATATAACTAATTATCAATATATTAAATTAGTTCTAGTGAGATTTATGAAAATATAAATTAACTCATATAAAATATTTAACAACATTTCAACTTAAAAATGTACAATAAATCATGTAACAACCTACGTGTTAAAACAGCTGTTTTAGTACAAAACCAATGTAGGAGATTGTATGTTATCACTTAATTTAAGCTAAATAATGAAGAGCGTCCTGTAAGAGATTAATCTTACTATTACTCAGCCAATGCCCGTCTGTGACAACTCTGTCATAGAACGCTGTACCACCTAGTAGAGTCTTGTCCGTTCTTGTAAGGCAGGGTTTCCCAAACTTTATATATATGTGTATATACATATCTGTATATATGTACATACATATCTGTATATATGTACATACAGTAAACTCCCGATTATCCATGGAATAGGTTGTCCCGGCAACGCCGGATAACGAATTCCCCGGATAATCCGCTATGAACAAAGAATACACAAAACGTTCGATAATCGAGTTATATAACATAAGTTACACAAATAATGACCCCGCTTAATGCAATTCACAAATAATCTTCAGAGGACAAAATAAATACAGAAAATAATTTAAAATGACGATGTAATTGACGGATTATAACATTTATATGTCTAACTATTTACAATACGTATGTAAGTATATTTCGAAAGTAAGTATGTATTTACATATGTAATTTCCTTTACAGAAAATACTTTCACTTTTTAACAAAAAAATCTGTCACGTTCGTATGTTTCTTTGTGAGCATTGATTTAGCTTTAATGTGTGCGATCTAAGTTTCTTGAGAACCATTTTGTCGCACAGGGTCTACTTTTGTCACGTGTGTCACAAAGCCATAAAGATCGATAATGTATATGACAGACATGGATAATGCATATGTCACGTCGTAGACTATTTATAGCCGAGATTAGCTGACATTTGTTTACAATCTTATGATACACATTAGGTTTTCGGGCATCCAAGCATTTTGTCATTGTCTCCTATATACAGTAGTCTGCTCGCCCCTTTTATTTCGCTGGCCCGCGTCGGGATGCTTCCCTTTCAATGTAAAAATTAGTACGTACATATTTACATATCTATTCCCTTCATTTTAACTTCTATTAAGCCTTATATGTATTTACATCGTAATTCACCGTTTGGAAATTTAAAGACATGAATCTGATTGGAATAAAAATTGGATATTTGTAAAACAATGGCAGACCCCGGATAATCCGCAAACCGGTTAATCCGCCATATATCAGTTTATGTATTTATACATATTTTCACAAGAAACTTGATATTACATTTCAAGTTTTAATTCACGAGGCAAATTTCAACTGATAAGAGGAAAATCTATTAGTGAGAGCTTGAATTTTTGTCCTATCATGTCTATTTGAGGTTATATTTTAGTAAAAGTACAATGCAAGTAGTTAGCAACATCAAGTTTGTTCCTTTATTTTGTTTTTATTCCAAAAAGTGCTGAAAATGTTTTTACCCACAAGTAGGCTCTTGAAAAAAACAAGTATAATCAAAGAGCTGCCTAAGATACACTTCTAAGTGTTTTATCCAAAATGAAGATTTGACCATTGTGGTGCTGTTGCCACATTTAATGACAAGCATTCATTTCATGATACTTTTGTAGAATTATTCTTTTCAAGCTGTTATGTTGATTTAATTCCAAGTTTATAAAATTTGCACAACCTTTACTTATATTTTTTATATAAATGCATACATTTCATTTAAAATTTCTGAACATCTTTTTCAATAAGATTACCTATGTAAATAAAATCTGCAATGTTATTTTAGTTCTAAATTTTGATAAATTGTATACTTAAATTTTAACTAAATAAGAATTTATCTTACTATTTTCCAACTGGTCTCGCAACCCCCCTGATTTTACTTCACACCCCTCAAGGGTAGTGCGCCCCCCCCCCCCAGTTTGAGAACCTTTGCTGTAAGGTATCATTATTATTGAAGCTACGGACGGCTAGCCATACCTTCATCTTCTTAACAAATGAGATGAATTTATTTTCGTATAAAAACAAACAGTCAAACCCAACTAAAAATATTATTCACTTTCATAATTATAATGCTTTTTATAATTAGTACAAAGCTTTTTTGTGCTTGTAAGAACTTTCTATTACTTACAACAAAAATATTCCATTTAAAAATTGACTTCTTCCAAGAAATTTGCATAACTGTTTTTATGTTCTTCTGAACGTACGTAGTCTACTGAATTTTTGTGTAGAAAGAAGTGTTACGGATGTTGATGTTAACGTTGAAGATACAAACTTTTACAAAAGAATATAATAAGTATAATTATTAGCAACTCAATATTTAAATGACTTACTTCCACTTAGAAATGATCCTTGTAACCGAGTAAATCCTCCACTATAGTCGAAATTGTAAATATAAATATTTGGGATGTTTCCAATCTTTCTTGCAAAATTTGCAGTAGGTACTTTAAACATCTTATCTCCATAAAGCTAAAACAAACAAAATACTGTTACTATATTAGGTATCTATATAAGATAAGGCACAATTGAAATTGTGTCCAATTTGGCTCTCTTGTATTTCTAACTTGATAAAAAGCCCACTTTTATTACAACATAAAATATTGGTAGCTTCATTTGTTCATAAATATCAACACACCCACCACTCATTTGTGATCTAAATTGTTATAGTAAATTTATAATTTGTTTAAAATTTGTATGCAATTTGTCTCTATTAAATACTGAGCTAATAGTGTTTACTTTCACACAAAATAAATTTATAAATTCTTGAATAATAAATAATAATATAGTACAACTAGATACAGACCCAACAGAGAAATATCACAGAACCATCAAACAACTAATTAATACATCTAAATACATTATCAACAAAAACAAAAAATCCCACCTAAAACAGATCCACCCTAAAGCACCTAAATCAAAGTTCGGATAGTCATAAACTATTGTTTAAGTGATTAAGAAAATTTATAAAAACTATGCAGCAATTCTTTCTTTGATGTTATTATTTGGACAACCATTTCATGGATATTTCGCTTTGTTATTTTCCACAACAATAAATTGTACATCTACTGAAATGGTCATATTTCTCTCAAAAATTTTAAGAGAGTATATAACATCATAACATTTTTTTTAAATTTCTAGAATATATTTGAATTTTTATATGTATTTTGTTTGTCAACTCTACATAAAACTTGTTATATAAACTGCTGTTATTTATTGCTATATTTGTAAAACATAAAATATATTCTTGAATTTTGTAGTCCATTATGTTCAGTGAATCTTAATTAATCACTTTAACATTAGTTTATGACTATCCAAACTTTAAATTTTGTAAATTTGTGAAAACTTACTGAGGCAGAATGTTTTCGATCACAATATGGCAATCTTCATCAGTGTCTTCGGGAGGATACCCACATTGCAATCAAAAATGTCCTGTCTCAGTAAGTTTTCACAAATTTACAAAATTTAAAGTTCGGATAGTCATAAACTAATGTTAAAGTGATTATTCAATTATATAGTCTAATATTAAAATTTGTTTACATAGTTGTCTTGTTTTTTATTATAATATTGTTTATTCATGATTAATCTTGCTAAACATTTGTTGGCTTTTACTGTTGTTAATTGTTATCTTTAAATATTTTTAAATTCTAATATTTCTACTTGTATATTGATTAATATTGTGTGTTGAGATTTGAAATATAAGAGCTCAAAATGTATAGGTAGACTTACCCACTTCAAAGTAAGTTTTGTGTATGCCACGGAAACTGTTGGGAGAGGGACAAAATGTGTAAGAAGTGAAATCTCCAAACGTGAAAACCATTATTGGGTTACCGACTATGCAAATTCAGAGAGAGGTGAGAATTCTTTCAGGGGCATGGAGGATGTCCCAAGGGACTTCTAATTGGCTACGTTTTTGGAAGAAGAACGCTAATGGCTGTTGGTTAAGACGAAAGAAAGTAGAGGATGATTGGTGGGAAGTACAATACTTAACAAATAATCGAAAGACAGAGTAGAAAGAGAGTTCGAATTTCAGATATTTAGAAAAAACCGTTTTTATAAGTATTTTTAAAAGACAGTAATTCTTGTTTATTTAAAAAAGAGGAGAAGAGTATAACAATAATCATATAATGTATATCTTCACTGAGGAGGGTTCGTCAATACTCTGAGATAGGATATTCAGAAGAGAGAGAAGGCTATTGTTTATCACAAAGCCATCACAAGTAGTTTTACCATAGTGGATTTTGACAATACTATTACTTTACTCCAGGAATGATCTGATATCAAATTCTTGGAGAGAGACTAAGAGCCAAATAAATCATTTAATCAAACACTTCTCTTGACTAAAAATAAATATAATATTTAAAAAAATCTCCAGGCTAGATTATCATTAATCATTTTTTTACTTACATTTTTTTGTAACAGGTATTTTATTCTTTGATTATAGTTCAAAAATAACCAAAGTATACAGAATAATTTTACGTTGAAATAGAAGGAGTTGTTTTAACTAAGCAAACAATTAAATAAAATGTATTAATTACTGAGAAATATACTTATTGTTTGAATGTACCAGTAAAAACAAAGTTTATTAAGAGTTTTTATTTATCATAGTGAGTAATAAGTAAAGTTATTGAAATTTGTTATTCTTACAAATCTTTTTGTTGTAAAGTCATATTTTAAAACAATAATAATGCATTAGATCTTTATTAAACGTTAAATGGTGAATTATCATGATAACCAAACTAATAATCCTAAAATTGTTAATAAATAACTATCTACAGCTAGTATGCCTTATATTAAACCCAAAAGGAACTAAATAATTTCAAGGAATTTAAAATTAACAAATATAAGTAACAAAAACAATTAACAAGTATAACTTTTTACTCAAAATTTGACATAATATGTAAAATTACATTTATTTAAGGCTTCATATATTATATGGACCCTTACATTTATGATATTTTCGTGAGGCAACTTCTATCAATTTTTCGTAATGATAAATCATAATTTGTAATAACAAATTTTCAAGATGAAGCCTGCACCCTACCCTGTCAGTAAGTCTTTTACCTTGACATGCCCAGTAAGTTTTTACAAATTTACAAAATAAATTAAAGTTCGAATAGTCATAAACTAATGTAAAAGTGATTAATTAAGTTTCACCAAATGTAATAAACTACAAAATTCAAGAGTTTTAGAAATAATTAATTTGCAAAGTATCAAAGAGGTTCTTTATCACACATAAAGGAATACCTTAATGTATCCATCCAAATTTGTAGCTGTTGGTGGGGTGTTGTTAAAGTATTTCAGGTATATTGAATCCGTGTTCTTTTTAATTTCGTCAGTAGATTTCAAAGCCAATATTGATGGAGGAATGAAATATTTCAATTTGTTTACTAAAGCAGATAGCACAATGTCGTTGGCTGAAATAATAAAATAGAAAGTGTAACCAAACATTTTAGAAAACACCAATATTTCTTCATTTTTACTGTAAAAAAATTGTTTAAATATCTATTTGCATTCCTATTTATGAGAGAATGAACATCAATGTTCATGAACACCACATCTGTAACATACCAATTTGTAAATATGCCATGTAGTGTGATCAACTGTCTCTAAATGTAGCATGCAGTGTTACTAGCTATCTCTAAGTGTGGCATATAGTGTTTCTAGCTGTCTCTAAATGTAGCATACATTGTTACTAGCTATCTCTAAGTGTGGCATATAGTGTTTCTAGCTGTCTCTAAATGTAGCATACATTGTTACTAGCTATCTCTAAGTGTGCCATGCAATGTTACTAGCTGTCTCTAAATGTAGCATACAGTGTTGCTAGCTATCTCTAAGTGTGGCATAAAGTGTTTCTAGCTGTCTCTAAATGTAGCATACATTGTTACTAGCTATCTCTAAATGTGGCATATAGTGTTATTAGCGGTCTTTAAATATGGCATCTAGTATGACAAGCCAATTAAAAAAATATAGCATGCAGTGTTACTAGCTGTCTCTAAGTGTGGTATGTAGTGTTACTAGCTGTCTCTAAGTGCGCCATGCAGTGTTACTAGCTGCTTCTAAATGTAGCATACAGTGTTACTAGCTGTCTCTAAGTGTGGCATATAGGGTTACTAGCTGTCTCTAAATGTGCCATGCAGTGTTACTAGCTGCCTCTAAATGTAGCATATAGTGTTATTAGCGGTCTTTAAATATTGCATCTAGTATGACAAGCCAATTAAAAAAATATAGCATGCAGTGTTACTAGCTGTCTCTAAGTGTGGTATGTAGTGTTACTAGCTGTCTCTAAGTGCGCCATGCAGTGTTAGTAGCTGCTTCTAAATGTAGCATACAGTGTTACTAGCTGTCTCTAAGTGTGGCATATAGGGTTACTAGCTGTCTCTAAATGTGCCATGCAGTGTTACTAGCTGCCTCTAAATGTAGCATATAGTGTTATTAGTGGTCTTTAAATATGGCATCTAGTATGACAAGCAATTAAAAAAAATATAGCATGCAGTGTCACCAACAGCCTGTAAATAATGCATGATGTATTAACAAACAGTCTTAAACATGGCATGCAATGTGTCTAGGAGCCTATAAATATGCATACAGTATTACTAACATTACGAAAATATAGCATGCAATGACTTAACTTTTATACATAGTCTATAGTATGATAAACTGTGTTACTAGCAGTCTATAATAGGGCATGCAGGTTACTACTAGCCGTCTGTAGTATGCTATGTTACTACCTGTCTGTAATGTGGTATGTTGTGTTACTAGTGGTCTGTAATATAGCATGCAGTCTTATTTTAGGTCTGTAGTTTGGTATTCATTGTTGCTAGTAGTCTGTAATTTGGCATTCAGTCTTGCTATTAATCTGTAATATGACATACTGTGTTGTTAGCCATCTATAATATGGCATGCAATAATACTAGCAGTCTATAATATGACATGCAGTGTTATTTAGTAGCCGGAAATATACCATGCGGTATAACTAGCATTGAGTAAATATGACACAGTGTTTCAGTAGTCCGTGAGTATGACAGGCAGTGTTATTAGCAGTCTGTAATATGGCGTACATATAACTGCTGATTTTCAAATAATGAGCCCCAGGTTTTTAGTTAGATATAGTGGTATTTCTAAAGTTTACGTACAAGCAAATTATGAAAAAATATAGGAACTAAATAATATTTTTAAAATTGTAAGTTCTTTACTAGTTTTTAATAGAATAAATGTTTCTGGAATATTCCTAGAAGTCCAATTAACATTGTTAAGTACAGGATCCTTAACCTCACTTTCAACAGACCACGTTTGTTTACAATTCTCATTATTTCGTATAACCTAGCAATCAGCTGGTGTTTATCACAGTTCAAGTTCCACCGCCTACTAGACTTTCATTGCCGACCAGAATCTAGGATTCTTTTACTGCAAAGAAGTAGGTTTTACGATCCAGTCACCAGACGAATCTAGACTATTCATCTATGGTTTTAGACTAATTTTCTGATTTAGTTACCTGTTGCTAGCATTTCCGTCTTCTCTCAAGTTACACACACTTCTTGCAACATGGCTTTCTAGTGCGGCATTCCTGGTTTCTATTCAAGTGTTTTAGCCGATTACATCGGGTTTAAACCGCGTCTGATTATTACCCCGCTTACTGATTATGTTCAATTAATGTTTTAGATGCGTTCTAACTATAAATTGACGACTTTAGCCGCGATAAAACTATTTTAAACCGCTTTCCTTGTACAAGTGTAATTTGTTAGGTTAAACGCGTGGTACTTCATTACACCGCAGACAATTAATTCTTTAACTTCGTGTGTGAACTATCAAGTGTGTATTAAAGATTTTCTGTTGTGACTATTTGAAGTGCTTTTAACTTTCAATTAATTTTAAATGAGTTTTAGTTTTATGCAATTCTTCGCAAGCTACGGTTCATCACTTCAGGACTTAACCCAGGCCTGGGACAACCGCAGCAACTCTTCAACTACCCTGTATACCTTGGAATGGTAAGTGGCGTAGACTTAACTTCACTCATAAAATTGAACTATTTCTTTAATTAACGTTTAGTGTTAAACTTAAATTCAGTGTTTTTTCCTATTAATAAAGCAGACCCCATACTGCTCCAACAAAGCGTGGGTGGTCTTCCGGACTTTTAGTGTAACCGCAAATGATTTGAACTACCCTATTTTCATTTTCTCTCTTTAGTTTTGCTACCAAAACTATACATGGTCAACACGGGCCGGATAATTTGAATCAAATAAGCCATAGGATACAGTTCACTGCAAAATTCATCTTAAAAATTTCCTTAACAAATTTTATTTGAATTCTAGTAAAAATGGCAATTAATACTGATTATTATTTGTCAAAATTAAATAATATCATTGAGGACCTGGAACAGGTTATTAACATAATTACTGGAAATGATATCCCTACAGGTCTCATTAGCGAAATCCGACGCATCCATGGCAACTTTATTGACACATACGAATATATGGAAAAAAGTTTTGAGCATGAAGTCGCTGAAACCGCAGAAAAGGCTTTTCAATTGAAAGCCAAATTCCAACTGTTGTATTTGCCCATCCTGGCTAAATGTCCAGGCATTATAAAATCTGAAGAAAAGGAAATTTCACCGGCTAACCTCACAAATAATTGCATCAGTCTGCCAAGCCTACAAGTACCCACTTTCTCAGGCAATAACAATGAATGGACAGACTTTATCACTATGTTTGACTCCATGATCCACTCTAATGCAAATCTGACCGCAGTACAAAAATTTCAGTACTTAAAATCAACTTTAAAAGGCAATGCCTTAGCAATCATTACCGGCTTAACAATTTCAAACAATAATTATGCAATAGCTTACAACGCTCTAAGAAACCGCTATGCAAACCCACGCAGGCTAGCCGATCATTACTTTAAACAGATTCAAGAGTTCAAATCAATGCAAACCGCTTCGCACTCAGAACTCAACCGCTTTCTAACCGCACACTCTAACGCAGTATGTGCCTTGAAGGCCATTAACTTACCGGACTTGGCAGATTTTTTGTTGTTTCAACTGGCAGTTAATAATTTAGATCCGAAGACTCGTCTTAATTTTGAAACCAGGCTAGGCACCAACACTATGCCTACTTACCGCAGCTTGAATGATTTTGTAACTGAACAAGCTAGGGCAATGGAATTGCTCAACCAGCCTTCGACCTCAACCGCAGCTAGCACAAGCCAACAACCTCGAGTATTGGTGTCTTCTTTACATGAACCTGACCTAATTAATGAGTCATGTCCAAACGCTGACCCACTTAACATTAATTCAAGTGGCGACTTAAATCAGGGCATTAACCCTCAACCACCTCAGTTTAAGCCAGTGCAAAATATACCTCAACCTCGCACTTTTCAGGCAAGGCCTACCATGGAGAGTCCTATTCGACCACAGACAGTGACGCGACCAACCATCTCACCAGTTTCTAACAGGCCGGGTCAATCAGTGTTTAGACATCGACTACCTCCATTTCATATGGCTCAAGCCAACGTATCAACCACTCATGCTGGGAAATGTATTTACTGCGACTCAGACCATATCATATTCCACTGCAATGCGTTCTTGGATTTAACTGTGCCTGAACGGAAAAGGGCCATTAACCAGTTACAACGTTGCTTCAACTGTCTTGGCTCACATTTTCAGTCCAAATGCAAATCAGTCAAACACTGCAAACACTGTGGGGATCCGCATCACACATTGTTACATGACCCCGCTCCTTCACGACATTGACTAATTCAACCGCGACACCCCAGTTCGACAGTCAAACATCAACTTGCTATTAAATCACAACCGCACGCTCTTTCTTGTAAAATTCATTCCTCTCTTGCCTTGTTGGGCACCGCACAGGTCATCATTCAAGACCATTTCGGTCAACCGCTTCTTTTCAGTGCCATCATTGAACTAGGCAGTCAAATCTCTGCTATAACTAAACATGCTAGTACACTGTTGAACTTACCCGCTCGGAAATCAAATCTTTCATTGATTGGTGTCGCATCCAAGACAACCCGCATATCTGAATATGTCACTTTACAAATTTTCTCGAGGCATGACCAGAGTGTCTTGCTTACCGCAGAAGCTGCTGTACTTCAGCACATTACTGACCCGCTTCCATCAACTGCTCTGGCACCAAACATACGTGCCCATTATACGAACTTACCGCTAGCTGATCCGCATTTCGATACACCTTCAAGTGTCGACATCATCCTAGGCGCTGACATTTTCACACAGATTCTCACGAATGGACCTCGCACCATTATCCAAGGGCAACCCTCAGCACTTAACACTAGGTTAGGTTGGGTCATCATGGGATCTATACCCTACAGTATGCCTCATCAACCGCGCGCATTTATCACTACCTTAGAGTCAATTGATGACAACATGCGACGGTTTTGGGAAGTCGAAGAAGTCACAAATGTGAATCACCTCAGCCCCGAAGATCAACTGTGTGAAGAACTGTTCGCAACCACTACTGATCGTGACGCAACGGGAAGATATATCGTAGCACTCCCATTTAAGCCGGAAGCTATCCCGCTCAAGTCTAACCGTAACACTGTTCTGGCTAGTTATCATGCGTTAGAAAAACGTTTAAACCGCCAGCCTGAGGTAGCCATACAATATCATCAGTTTATGGCCGAGTATATCGCTCTAGGGCACATGTACCCCGCCCTCAAGGCTTCTGACTATCTTATTCCGCACCATTGCGTATTTAAGACCACCAGCTCTACTACTAAGCTTAGAGTGGTATTCAATGCGTCATCACCCGATTGCCACGCAAACACCCTGAATCAGCAAATGTTATCCGGTCCTAAACTGCAAAAGGACTTGGCTAATTTAATCATCTCTTTCCGTTTATATACTTACGCTGTCTGCACCGACATCAAGATGATGTACCGTCAAATTTTGGTCCGACCTGAGGATCGTTCTTACCAACACATACTTTACCGGGCTTCACCTCAATCGCCGTTAATCGAGTATGAACTTGCTACGGTCACCTATGGCCTAACCCCTTCCGCTTACTTAGCTCTGCGAACGCTTGAACAACTAGTAAGGGATGAGGGAACCCGCTATCCTACAGCCTCCGAAGCAATCCTTCATCAGACCTACGTAGATGACGTCGTCGCTGGAGCTGACACGCCCGAAGCCGCTAAGACGTTAATACAAGAACTTATCGACATTTTCGCTCGCGCCGGCCTGGAACTCAGAAAATGGTCGTCAAATGAACCCTCGCTACTCGCAACGCTACCTTCCTCTCACTTGGAAAATCCGCTGTTGTTTCAAGACGAATCCGCTGCAATTAAAATATTGGGTTTGCAATGGAACCCCTCTTCAGACTCGTTCTCGTATCAAACTCAAACTTTTACGCTGGTGCCCACAAAACGCACCATCTTGTCCTACGTCGCTCGCACTTTTGACCCGCTTGGCTTCTTAACGCCCATTACCTTCTGGATTAAGTCTTTTCTTAAACGCTTGTGGTTGGGGAAACTGGACTGGGACCAGCCTCTGCCAACCCCTCTGCTCGATCAATGGGACAGCTTCATTGTCCACTTCGCTTGTTTGTCTGCTATTCAAATTCCTCGCCATGTAGGCACGCGATCAGCCAGTCATCGCATCGTTGGGTTTTGTGATGGTTCCGAATCAGGCTATGCTGCTTCTATCTATTTGAGATCTGAGCTTAACGGGGCCGTCAACGCCAGCCTGTTGAAAGCTAAAAGTAAGGTAGCCCCTGTTAAATTGCTTACCATACCTCGTTTGGAACTTTGCGGCGCAGTACTGCTGGCTAAGTTATACAAATCAATTCAACCCGCTCTTGATTTCATTCCAATCGCTAACACTCTCTTCTTTACTGATTCTGAGATAGTACTTCATTGGATTCAGACCCCGCCTCATCAATTGAAAACTTTCGTAGCCAACCGCATCACTGAGATTGTTTCAAGCACACAAATGGATCAATGGTTCCACGTCTCGACTAATGACAACCCCGCAGACGTTGCTTCTCGCGGTTGTCTGCCTGATCAACTTGCCACACACCCGCTTTGGTGGCATGGACCTCCATGGTTATTGCTCTCTCCTACCGCTTGGGATCTCACACGACCTAAAGGAACTAACCCAGATCAGACGGAAACAAAGGTTGAAGCTAAAGTTCATTGCACGACTGTTCAAGAACCCAACCGTCTCTTGGAAATGATCGAACAACATTCAAACTTAACCACCCTTCATCATGTCTATGCATACGTATTACGTTTCATTAACAATTGTCGTAACAAGTTCCAAGTTACCAGCCATCCTCACAACACTCGTTATAAGGCGAAGCTCGCAGTGATCAAAACCACTGCCCTTAAACCCACTCTCCAACCGCTTTCAGTGCAAGAGCTTGGTAACGCAAAGACTTTGTGCGTTAAATTGGTGCAAACCCATGCATTCTCTGACGCCTTGAAAAGACTTCAAGCTGGTATCCGCGTCAACGACAACTTACGCAGCTTAACACCATTTGTCGACCCCTCTGGCTTGATCAGGGTGGGCGGTAGACTTGATCATTCGTCTCTGAGTTATGACTCTAAACACCCGCTTCTGTTACCGAAACGCCATCATTACGTCAACCTCATTTGTGACCACTATCATAAACTGGCATTGCATGCCGGACCTCGTACCACTCAAGCCTTGATCAACAGTGAGTTTTGGATCATAGCTTTACGCTCTTTACTTCGACAACGCATCCATGCGTGCATTCGCTGTTTTCGCTTGCAAACTAAACCGCAACAGCCTATAATGGCCTCATTACCATCGTCAAGAGTTACACCGTCGCCTCCCTTCTATAGAGTCGGAGTAGATTTTGCAGGACCCTTTGATACCAAGGCCAACCACCTGCGAACCTCTAAGCTATTAAAAGCTTATCTATGCTTGTTTGTATGTATGACAACCAAAGCAGTTCACTTGGAACTCGTAACTGACTTATCTACGGACGCTTTCTTCGCCGCATTTCATCGCTTCACCTCCAGAAGAGGTCTGCCCTCAGAGGTTTATTCTGACAACGGCACGAACTTTACAGGCGCTGCCAATCGACTTGATGAGGTTTACAAATTTCTTGACCACTCTAATTCTCATATCAAACGTAAACTAGCTGATCAACGCATCATATGGCATTTCAATCCTCCGGCCGCTCCTCATTTTGGGGGACTGTGGGAAGCCGCTGTCAAATCTACCAAGTCATTGCTACACCGCACTGTGGGTAACAACATGTTAACGGCTGAAGAGCTATCCACCTTGTTCATAAGGATAGAGGCTATTTTGAATAGCCGCCCTATTTTCGAAACATCTCCAGACCCCAACGAAGGATCGTCCTTTCTTACTCCCGGACACTTCTTAATTGGACGTCCGTTGCTATCGCTTCCTGAAGAATGTTATACTGAACCTCCGCTTAAATCAAGATGGTCAATGCTACAGCAAATGTCCAACCGCTTCTGGAAAACTTGGTCCACCCAATACCTACACACACAAATTCAACGGCACAAGTGGAATAAGGACTCGGCGCCACTCAAGGAGAATCAAATCGTCTTCATAACTGGTGAACATTCGAACCCTCTTCATTGGCCTATGGGTCGGATCCTCAAATTGCATCCAGAAACAGACCACGTCGATAGGGTAGCTACTGTCAAGACTGCACATGGACAACTGAAGAGACCAGTCAACAAGCTCGTCGGCTTTCCGCTTCATCATTAGTTCTTCACCGCTTTCCTACAGGTTCTTTCTTCGGCGCTCTTGCCCCTTTTGTTTCTTTTGGTTTTCTTCGTTTTCCCTGCCACTTTTTTTTCTTCGGCACCCTCGGTTTCCGGTGCTTTAGTGGTTCTTCGCCCCCTACCCACCTGGCGGATTAAAAACATTCGTTTTGGTGGGCGGTATGTTAAGTACAGGATCCTTAACCTCATTTTCAACAGACCACGTTTGTTTACAATTCTCATTATTTCGTATAACCTAGCAATCAGCTGGTGTTTATCACAGTTCAAGTTCCACCGCCTACTAGACTTTCATTGCCGACCAGAATCTAGGATTCTTTTACTGCAAAGAAGTAGGTTTTACGATCCAGTCACCAGACGAATCTAGACTATTCATCTATGGTTTTAGACTAATTTTCTGATTTAGTTACCTGTTGCTAGCATTTCCGTCTTCTCTCAAGTTACACACACTTCTTGCAACATGGCTTTCTAGTGCGGCATTCCTGGTTTCTATTAAAGTGTTTTAGCCGATTACATCGGGTTTAAACCGCGTCTGATTACTACCCCGCTTACTGATTATGTTCAATTAATGTTTTAGATGCGTTCTAACTATAAATTGACGACTTTAGCCGCGATAAAACTATTTTAAACCGCTTTCCTTGTACAAGTGTAATTTGTTAGGTTAAACGCGTGGTACTTCATTACACCGCAGACAATTAATTCTTTAACTTCGTGTGTGAACTATCAAGTGTGTATTAAAGATTTTCTGTTGTGACTATTTGAAGTGCTTTTAACTTTCAATTAATTTTAAATGAGTTTTAGTGTTATGCAATTCTTCGCAAGCTACGGTTCATCACTTCAGGACTTAACCCAGGTCTGGGACAACCGCAGCAACTCTTCAACTACCCTGTATACCTTGGAATGGTAAGTGGCGTAGACTTAACTTCACTCATAAAATTGAACTATTTCTTTAATTAACGTTTAGTGTTAAACTTAAATTCAGTGTTTTTTCTTATTAATAAAGCAGACCCCATACTGCTCCAACAAAGCGTGGGTGGTCTTCCGGACTTTTAGTGTAACCGCAAATGATTTGAACTACCCTATTTTCATTTTCTCTCTTTAGTTTTGCTACCAAAACTATACAAACATGTTGGATTTTGGTAAACCATATTTTTACCCACAATAATAAAATTTGAGATTTTTTCCTGAGACTGAATCATAAACCCGAATCTTCATATATAAGACTTCACAAGACAATATATACCTAGACTTTTGTTATATGGTAGCTTTGATTAATGGGGGTTTGTCTGCATTCAAAATAAATTTGCAGAAACTGTTAAATGGAAGATGAACTCTCAGCCCTTAATTGGGTTTAAAAATATTTCTATTTTTCCCTGAATACATTTGAAAGCTACATATTTTTCAGTCTATTTTTTACTGGATTTGAAAAAGAAATCAGTGTTATTTTCTGCCCTTTATGTATTTGTGTTTTTTCAAATTGTAGTACCCATCTTCAAGGCTTGCAAAAGCATGTATGCAGCAAAGATATAACGGAGTTTAACTGACATTTTACCCATAGCTACTATGTAATTATTTAAAGACTGTCCATTTAGCTTTGTTAAGAAGAAACCTACTTGTAGCTCTTAGCGTGCCTTCATCCTGATTAACACCCAAGATCAGTGGGACTTTGGTAATGGATGTATTGCTAATTAAACTCTCCAACATTTTTTCAGGTGTGTCTATTAAAACGGCATCAGCACCAACTGCCTCTGGCGTTGCTGGAAAAGAAATATCATTTCCTGGTATCTTGTACTGTAACACAAAAAAATATTTATAAGCATTTAAACTCATAACAAAGACGTTACCAGATTCTTAAACGTCTTTGGTATTGCCAAAATCCATTGGTTGTTAAATTAGTTTGTCATTCAAAAAAAAAAATTCTAGTTTTGGAGAGGAAAAACTCTTTTTTTTTAAAAAAATGTTTTCTAAAAAAATTTAGAAAAGAAAATGGGCTTTGCCCTATGCAATGCTTTAGCCAAACGCTAAATGAACCTTTGGCTTTCCAAATGGATATTATAAGAGATTAAAGATATTGGGAGGGAAACATAAAGAATTGGCCAACGCAGGAAAATAAAATGGCCAAAAATATAATTACAGTACCCAAGAAGAAAGTACTCAAGCCAAATTAAAATCATGATAAATTTCAAGGCTTAGAACCAGTTTGGTTAACTCCAAAGCAGAAAACGGCTCATTGTTTTTTGGGCTCAACAATTGAAATAGAAACAATATAATGCAAACTTTAATTAAAAAGCCTTCATTAAAAGCACAAGACTGGGTAGTCATAAATTAACCTATGTGTTTTGATTACCGTGTCGTTAAGCGGAAGCTTCTGGGCTGAAAGGATGTTGGCGACGGTCACGGTCTGCAAACACGTGAGACTCACTGTACCGTTGCTTTCCAAACAATTCAGCTGATCGGCGAATTCGGCTGCTCGTTCCAAATATCCAGTTTCCAAGAACGTAGTCTCACTCAGAGAGTTTCCAGACTCGCAGATGGCTCTTGCAAACAAACCTGAAAAATTAAGAAAACTTAGAACATTGTAAAACCATAGACCTTTTTATTTTGTTGTCAGACTATGCATAAGTTTTAAAATCCAGGATGTATCATAAAATAAATAGGTTATAGTGGATCTATACAGTTTCTATCTAGGATGTATCATAAAGTAAATATAGTGGATTTATACAGTTTCTGGTTTTGTGTTATATTCCATATTTACTCTTCAAATTTAGAGTTTATAAAAGAATATATTATAATCAATCAAACTTTAATATGATTAAGCCACAGTATTTGTGCCAGAATGGCATAAAGCTATATGTACATTATTCTGCCACTAATAGCTTTGTAATAACGTTTTTATTGCAGTATTCTAAATATGGCAGGCTACTGATTTTATAATCTTTCAAGTCTTCTTCCTCGCGTCAAAGTTTTTTCTCCAAAAATAAGCGATTCCTAGAAAACAGTGACTGTTTTATATTCTTTTCTTATATAGAGTATAAGAATTATTACAAAATATTGCTTTAGATTTCAGAATTGCTGATATCGCCGTCTGTGATCTAACCCTTTACATTTGAAAGTGTAAGCTCTATAACATAATAAATAATAATCTAATTAAAAGGGAAGTACGATATTTCTTACTGCTTTGTGTGTTTTCCTCATTGTTAAGTAGGCTATTGTAATAAATTTATGCCTTTTTTACAGGTAATTTCTTTTTTCCACAACGAAAAAATAAAACGAATAAATCAGCTGAGATGTTCTCAAGGCAGGGGGATATAACACGATGTCTAACTATGTCAGAGAAGGGACTCGTAATGAGGGGGAAAGGAAATACGTGCTGAGAAGGCCGACGTTTTAAAGAGAGATGAATATGATTTGCGTGGAATAGAAAGAATGGGGAAGGAGAGTGAAACAAGATGTAAAACAAATAAACGGAAAGAACTGGGAAAGGAGTATGATGTAAGGGGAGGAGACCCCATGTACGGATAAAGGAACATGATAAAAGAGAAAGAGAACACGATGTGAGGAGGAATTCATACGATTTAAGGTGGTGGAAGAATCCACACGAAATCAACAAGAAATGTGGTGAAGTAAATAACATGTATGTAGAATTAACACAAGTTAAGAGGAAGGTGAGATAATGTAAATAAAATTCAACATGATATGCGGGAAAAAGAACACGATGTAAGGGGAGAAAACGCGATGTAAAGAGAATGGAACACGATGTAAAGAAAATAAATACATGAAGGAAAACAAACACGTGTAAGGGGAAAATTACGATGTAAGGAAAAATAACATGAAATGTGGGGAATGGAATATCATGTAAAGAGAATTGAATGTAAGACAATGAGAAGATGAAGCAATTAAAATTTAACAGAAGGGAAAGAAAATGCAATTTAAGGCTAGAAGAATATATTATAAACAGAATGTAACATGATGTAATGGAAGCAAACACTGTGTTTGAGAATTCATTCAATTCCTTCTATTAGTTCACACTCTCCTTATATATATCTTGTTCAAATTTCCAACTGTTAATAAGACACTTTTATTCATCCACTCAAGTTGAATACTTTTTTAAAAACTTCTAGTGGATGGCACTTGATATTAATACAGTTTTAAAAAATATTAATTTACTAATTAAATTTAATACATTAATTAATGGGAGAAAACTTACTTTTTCACAAAAGATACAAGGTATGCAATATAATTATTTTGTCCCATTTGGGTTAAAATAACTGATAACATATGATTTCATAAAACAGCTGATTTTATGTTATAGGTCATGGGGTAGAACAGCTGTTTTAACGCATAGGTTATGTTACTTTATTTTAGGGATGGGCCGATTCCTAAAATTTTCGATTCCGATTCCGATTCCGATTCTAAAATTTTCCGTTCGATTCTCGATTCTTTAGTCGATTCTCGATTCTCGATTCTTTCAAGTTATATTAGCTTACATTCTAGTTCTCTAATAATTAAATTAGTTAACATTTTGGTCATATGGCAAAACCTTTTAAAAGATCTGTTTTAATGTAATAGGCTACACAAAACCTTCAACCTTGATTTATCAATAGGAATTTTTTTAAACATAAAAACATATCAGATTAAAGTAATGACTTATTTTAAAGTTAAAAATGTGAACTTTACTTATTTTATGATGTTTGAAAAAATTCCTAAGCCTATTTACATTGTCTCCCAAACAAAACAAAAATTAAAAACAAACGAACAACATAAAAAGTAAAAAATTAATACAAATAGGATAGTTTTTAATATTTAAAAGTCTGGCAGGTAATGTACATTTCTGTTCAAAAACACAAACATTTGAACACGTTGTGGGTCAAGCTAGTTTCATCGCTAGTCACATATAGCTCCTGAAGTTGAGAAAGGTTTTTCAGAAAACACTGTCGCCAGTGGGCAGACAGGTATTTTATTGCCATTGCACTTAAATGAGGGTATTTGGCACTTTGTACTGCCAAATACTTCCCAACATCACAATCTGGACTGGCTAATGGTTCCCCCAGATAATTGTTTACTTCTTCTTCTACTGTCAATTCCCCTGGGACACCTTCTTCCTCAACATTCTGGATTAGTTGGGCATACCTTCTCCACATCTGGTGGGACCTTTTTTTCTGCAAATGTCTGGAACAAGTGCAACTGATTCAGGCCTATTATGTATTAATTACTCAATCCCAGTTGATTTTTAACCGACTATCACTTGTAGGTCCTGTGTCTGAGGATAAAGTTTCTTCATGTATAGATCTTTTTTGTTGATAAATTTGGGCAAAATGAATGTTGTTTTGGTGCTTTTTCATATTTGATATATTATGTGGTTTTCCACCGTCAGTTTCTGCCAACCGTCATCGAATTGAAGTGACGGCCAGTACCCTGAACCGAATACCGTCGGGCCTCTTAACGCTTTATGTTTATTAGTACTACTCAGCTGTTGTTGCTACTTTTGGAAAAATTAAGGCACAGTATTTAACAACAAGCTTCACACTACTTACAGATGTATTTACGATGGTTTTTGTTTGATAGATAAACGCCGACGGGATTAAAAACATGATGTTATTCTAAGAGCTTTTTGTCCGTAGTTACGGGCCGACACACATATTTGTTATAACGTATTGTAATGATTTTCACTACTGTTTTCAAAATTTCACAAAACCTTAAGAGTAAGTCGGAAATATTGACTAAATATTTAGTTGTAAAATAATCCTTAAAAACGGACTTTGTTAAAATTAAGTACAAACATTGATACACTTAGATAAACTCATCCTTACTAGGAAGTAAATTATAACGTAAATTCCTTAACAAGTAAATTATTTGGTGTTAAAACTTTTACTTAATATGAATCTTGGATAGTATTTACTGGACCTGTAGCATTACTTATCAGAGAGAGAATATATTACACTTTAGTTCTATATTAAAAATATTTATAAACTCAAAAATCAATCACATGTGACACATTTACGTGTCTTAGTGATAGGCGCAAAAACACTTTTATCACCAGTCAGTTTATTATTTGGGTAGCCGGGACATGAAATTATAGTTTTGTTGTTTCTTGCTAACACAAAACACAAAAAACAGTGTTGCACAGATAATAAAATTTAATTAAATCAAAAACAATGTCGGGTAAATTGGTCCTACGGAGTTTATTTACGTTTCATTTGCGGTAGGAAAAAACTATATTGGGCCAGTTGGTCCGACACGTATTTTTATAAATATTATGATGAGAAACGTAAATTCATACTTAGATATGATAGGGGAACAAAGTATAAGAACACATGATTTAAAAATGAGCTTAAAATATTTTGGCAATTGTCTATGAAAACGCGGTATTGTGGCCAGCAGCTAAAGTATTAAGGTACAGTAACGCGTTCGCTTTGTTTGTTAAACTACACGAACTATTTCATCTGTAAGTTTATATTACTGTACATTATTTTGCTAAATTTGTAGCTACTGTGCGGATCTGTTTATCATGTAATAAATAGTTTCATTTGCTATTACAATCGTGTTTATTTTCTTTTCGCTCCGAAATATATTACATTACTGTGAGAGTGATATTTGTCTATAATATAATTTATTGAGGTTAAGTTTTGGAGGAATAATACGGTGTTTCTGTTATCCGTCTATTCGCTCAACCATCATGGCCACGGTTAATCGAGTTTTTACTGTTTCTTTTAGTGTTTTGTTCTGACATCTATAAATCAGTGGCAGTAAGACACGTGGGGGAGAGAGAGAGAGTATCGAACCCGCTCTTGAGAGAGAGAGAGAGAGAGAGAGAGAGAGAGAGAGGAGCGATGTCAAACGACCAGAAATGGTTACGATCTTGATTGCTGTTGCTTCATAAATAATAATATTTTCGTTTACTTTAATCATTTAATTCATTCAAATCAACCAATACATAAATAAGATATAGTTGGTAATTAATTATTTTTCCAATAAATTACTCCACACACATATCTTAATAGTTAACAAAATAGGAATCGGAATCGACACTTTTATGATGAGTATCGACGATTCCTCGATACTACCTAGAATCGACGATTCCTGGAATCGAGAATCGGAATCGGCCCATCCCTACTTTATTTCAATTAATTGTAGCTAATTAATGAAAAGTAACTAAAATATATTTTTACCTAAGTAGGAATTAACTTTAAAATTTTTTTGTTTATATTACTTGTTTTTGTGTTAAGTTGATTGAGCATTTTAACTATTTTTGCCTAAAGTTCGATGTTAGGGAAAAAGAACATGATCTCAGAGGAAAGGAACACAATGCAAGACAAAGGGAATAGTAAAATGTGACAGAAAATTGTCTTATTTTTGCTATGAATCTAAAACAAATAATTTGTATGAAGATTTTGGTCTTCATTTAAAGAATTTACCTTGAGATTCTGGCGAGATGTAATGAAAGCTGACACTTGTTGCCCCGGCGCTCTGTCCAAAAATAGTTACTTTGGTGTTATCTCCTCCAAAATTTCCGATTTCACTCTGAACCCACCGAAGTGCCATGCGTTGGTCCTTTAATCCAGCATTGCCAGGGACATCAGTTGTTCCAAGATTTAAAAACCCTAAAAACATTTTAAAACTTTAAGAAAACCAAATTGGTTTGATTCTTTATATTTGTAACTTACGACAGGGATTGCCAACTAACGGCCCTCGACCTGGTTTTATGCGGAACCAGACGAATTTTAAAAGCATTAGATGATTGATTTATTAATAAATGTAAAACATTAAAATATAGGTCATGTTAGGTTAAAGGATATAGGTTGAACACGGCTCTTATCTCCAGTGAGAGCTCTGTGATTTACAAAGTAGACCATTTTTTTCAAACAAGGTCAGAAACTGGTACTCCATTTTGGAGTCAAGTGCCTGAGAAGGAATATCCCTAAATATCTGACTTCGGTAGCAAATACTTTCAATGTTTGGAAACACATACCTTTGTGAGTGCACTTTTTCAACAGGGAAATTTATAAATTCAATTCACAGCACCAGACTCACAAACAACCAACTTCGAGATCTGCTAGAGGCTGTCACTTCATTTCAAATTGATTTTGATGAACTTGTGCCCGCCCACAGTGTTTTCATTAATTAGATAGGCCTACAAACTTAAGGACGATTTTAAATTTAAATAAATTAGAGTTTTTTTCCAATACTGCATTCTGATAAGCGTAAACAACATGATTAAATACTATACCTATTTTGATCCTTTGTACATTGCGCTTGATAGTAAATGTAAATGAAAATTTTTACGTAACGTTTATTGATTCATATTATTCTATATACGATGTATACTATATGATACACGTATTGCTTACATTTGGCATATTAATGTGTATGGGAAATTAGTTGTGTGGCCCTCGTCTTCACTGAAAACACTGAAGTGGCCCTCTAGGGTTTAGAAGTTGGCTACTCCTGACTTACGGAATACTATACTAATGCTTAGTTTTTTTTATACTAATACTAGCAGCTTTTCTGAAGAGCAAAAACACTTACACTTATGAATGCCATGTTCTTAACCTTCAAAGAGATAAATGTCTAGATCATTAAACTTAAGTAACATTTATTGTCCTTTTAGAAATGAAAAATAGAGTCAGCGGTGATAGAAAATGAAAATACGCACATTTGAGTTTGTAATTGCAGAAAAATGAAACAATGTTATGTTAAATTTCATTTCTTTTTTTTAGGAAGAATTGCATGACATATATTTAACATCACTTGCATTTATTTCTCTGACATTTATTCATTACACATCATACCAAATTACATTATATCTATGCAGTGACAAAGATTGATTGCTTAACTAATATTACAATTACTAAAAAGGTGGACTCTTGAAGCTTTAGGTTTTTTATACAATAAAGTTAATAATTACAGTGTTATTTGCTCTTTTTCTCGGGTCATTATTATGGATCTTTTATAAATTAGAAAGTGGTGAAAAAAACTAGATTAATATTTATAATTACAATGAATTTAAGTTTGTTCTGAATTTACTATGTTTATAAAGCACTGTTGGCTAAATTTAATGTAAGAAAGAAAGTGCTTATTGTTTGATTGAGTTGTTGGAAATCTTGACCGTTGTTAACTGTTTCACTACACTTTTACACATAAATAACTTACTTCCCTAATTCTTTACTAAATCATTTACGTCGTACTTTTAAATTTTACACATAAAAAACTCTATTACCTTTAATCTATTAAACAAATTTACCCCTGTTTAACATTGCTTACACTTGGTCCCCCCCAATACGTGTCCCCTCTTCTGAAGTTTCTACAAGACCTCTTTTTTTCCCGATCATTTTATTTTTTATGAACCTGCATAATCTCCCCCCCCCCCCGTTACGTATTTTAGTTATATCTGGTGATTTCCACACCTTTTATGAATAGCTTTTCTAACAGTACAGTGTTCCTTACACAGGCATATTTTGGTCACTTGGACACTCCCATCTTAAAATACTTGAACCCTTGTTTTGTTAATAGGTTCCCAAAGCCTCTTTATGACTACTCTTGAAATAGAACAATGGTCAAGTGCTTTGTTAGTACTTTAGTAACTATTCTTGTCGCTTTTCGCTTAATATTTCTACAGACTATTATTCGTTTTGGACACCTACTATATTTATTCTATAGCCTCATACATTTATGTTATTATATATATATATATATATATATATATATATATATATATATATATATATATATATATAAAGAACTAAGTCAAAATACAAATACAAGAATTATAATTGAATTTACAATTCAAAGCTTTTCGTTGGCTAACAGTACCAACATCATCAGGAATAATATTCTGTATTAATATTGTTATTAATAATATCTGTAATAATACTGTTAGCCAACAAAAAGCTTTGAATTATAAATTCAATTATAATTCTTGTATTTGTATTTTGACTTAGTTCTTTATTAATACACAAGAATACATATTGCGATATATATATATATATATATATATATATATATATATATATTCTTGATATTTTACGTTATCCATTGTTTTTCCGTTGCACTGACTTTATGAAGTTAATATATTACTATTGTAAGTAATTTTATCCATCCACCATTAAGTGCAATGATTTTACCTTGTGTGATGAGGCGCCTTTCGGTTACTTGACCATTGTCGAATCACTGATTACTTTTTTCTTGAAAATATCATTGCACTTAATGGAGGATAAAATTACTTACAATAGTAATATATTAAATTCATATATAGCCTATATATATATATATATATATATATATATATATATACATATATATATATATATATATATATATATATGATCTGATAAAATACTTACCCAGAGCCCCAACACGGTAGTTAAACGAGACGAAGATGACATTCTTCTGTACAAAGTAATCAGGACCATACATTGAGTAAGCACTGGAACCTCCCTCCAAAGCCCCTCCATAAAAAAATACCATGACTGGAAATTTGTTAGTAGCTGTGGAGTTTACTGGCTAGACAAACAGTAAGAAATATTTGAATATCTCGTTTTTATTATAATATTACAAAACAGAAATAACGCATTTTAAGAATATTTTAAAAATTATAACTGGACAAATATTTTCTTTGAAAATTAATTTTTTAAATTATTTTACTCCAAGATAGGCTTTAGAAGCATCAAAATGTCATCATATATATCTAAAGTTTTTGTTTTTCAATGGAAGTCATAAATAAATTGCCCAAAAGAATATAATAAAGGGTAACAAGACAAAATGGTAAGGACCACAGTCTATGTTCATACGCAAAGAGTATAAATTGGAAGAACATCGAATGGAACCTCAATATCTGAAATCAATACTGTAATCCAAATTATTCTACTGCCAATTTATATGAAGAGACAGTTCTACTCATACGTAGTTGTACCATTAGTTTAGGGAGCAGGAAATATCTGTAGTCTTAATGTTTACATTGTCTTATTAAAAAACAGAGCGTCCTTTAAACATAAATGTGGAGTGACAGTTCTGTTTACACATGGTTGTACAATTAGTTTAGAGAGCAGGAAATATTATTAGTCTTGATGTTTACATTGTGTTATTACAAAAAAAAGTTACCTTGAGACATAAATGTGGAGTGACAGTTCTGTTTATACCTGGTTGTACTATTAGTTTAGAGAGCAGGACATATCATTAGCCTTAATGTTTACATTGGGTTATTACAAAAAAAAAGTTAACTTGAGACATAAATGAGGAGTGACAGTTCTGTTTATACCTGGTTGTACTACTAGTTTAGAGAGCAGGAAATATCATTAGCCTTAATGTTTACATTGGGTTATTACAAAAAAAAGTTACCTGAGACATAAATGTGGAGTGACAGTTCTGTTTATACCTGGTTGTACTACTAGTTTAGAGAGCAAGAAATATTATTAGTCTTGATGTTTCCATTGTGTTATTACAAAATAAAGTTACCTTGAGGCATAAATGTGGAGTGACAGTTCTGTTTATACCTAGTTGTACTATTAGTTTAGAGAGCAGGAAATATTAGTAGTCTTGATGTTTACATTGTGTTATTACAAAATAAATTTACCTTGAGACATAAATGTGGAGTGACAGTTCTGTTTATACCTGGTTGCACTATTAGTTTAGAGAGCAGGAAATATTAGTAGTCTTGATGTTTACATTGTGTTATTACAAAATAAAGTTACCTTGAGACACAAATGTGGAGTGACAGTTCTGTTTATACCTGGTTGTACTATTAGTTTAGACAGCAGGATATTTTAGTAGTCTTGATGTTTACATTGTGTTATTACAAAATAAAGTTACCTTGAGACATTATTGTGGAGTGACAGTTCTGTTTATACCTGGTTGTACTATTAGTTTAGAGAGCAGGAAATATTATTAGCCTTAATGTTTACATTGTGTTATTACAAAATAAAGTTACCTTGAGACATAAATGTGGAGTGACAGTTCTGTTTATACCTGGTTGTACTATTAGTTTAGAGAGCAGGAAATATTATAAGTCTTAATGTTTACATTGTGTTATTACAAAATAAAGTTACCTTGAGACATAAATCTGGAGTGACAGTTCTGTTTATACCTGGTTGTACTATTAGCTTAGAGAGCAGGAAATATTATTAGTCTTAATGTTTACATTGTGTTATTACAAAAGAAGTTACCTTGGGACATAAAGGTGGAGTGACAGTTCTGTTTATACCTGGTTGTACTATTAGTTTAAAGAGCAAGAAATATTATTAGTCTTGATGTTTACATTGTGTTATTACAAAATAAAGCTACCTTGAGACATTAATGTGGAGTGACAGTTCTGTTTATACCTGGTTGTACTATTAGTTTAGACAGCAGGAAATATTAGTAGTCTTGATATTTACATTATGTTATTACAAAATAAAGTTACCTTTAGACATTAATGTGGAGTGACATTTCTGTTTATACATGGTTGTACTATTAGTTTAGAGAGCATGGAATATTATTAGTCTTAATGTTTACATTGTGTTATTACAAAATGAAGTTACCTTGAGACATAAATGTGGAGCGACAGTTCTGTTTATACCTGGTTGTACTATTAGTTTAGAGAGCAGGAAATATTAGTAGTCTTGATGTTTACATTGTGTTATTACAAAATAAAGTTACCTTGAGACATAAATGTGGAGTGATAGTACTGTTTTTACCTGGTTGTACTATTAGTTTAGAGAGCAGGAAATATTAGTAGTTTTGATGTTTACATTGTGTTATTACAAAAAAAAGTTACCTTGAGACATAAATGTGGAGTGATAGTACTGTTTATACCTGGTTGTACTATTAGTTTAGAGAGCATGAAATATTATTAGTCTTAATGTTTACATTGTGTTATTACAAAATAAAGTTACCTTGAGACATAAATGTGGAGCGACAGTTCTGTTTATACCTGGTTGTGCTATTAGTTTAGAGAGCAGGAAATATTAGTAGTCTTGATGTTTCCATTGTATTATTACAAAATAAAGTTATCTTGAGACATAAATGTGGAGTGACAGTTCTGTTTATACCTGGTTGTACTATTAGTTTAGAGAGCAGGAAATATTAGTAGTCTTGATGTTTACATTGTGTTATTACAAAATAAAGTTACCTTGAGACATAAATGTGGAGTGACAGTTCTGTTTATACCTGGTTGTACTATTAGCTTAGAGAGAAGGAAATATTATTAGTCTTAATGTTTGCATTGTGTTATTACAAAGAAGTTACCTTGGGACATAAAGGTGGAGTGACAGTTCTGTTTATACCTGGTTGTACTATTAGTTTAGAGAGCAAGAAATATTAGTAGTCTTGATATTTACATTGTGTTATTACAAAATAAAGTTACCTTGAGACATTAATGTGGAGTGACAGTTCTGTTTATACCTGGTTGTACTATTAGTTTAGAGAGCATGAAATATTATTAGCCTTAATGTTTACATTGTGTTATTACAAAATGAAGTTACCTTGAGACATAAATGTGGAGTGACAGTTCTGTTTATACCTGGTTGTACTATTAGCTTAGAGAGCAGGAAATATTATTAGTCTTAATGTTTACATTGTGTTATTACAAAAAAAGTTACCTTGGGACATAAATGTGGAGTGACAGTTCTGTTTATACCTGGTTGTACTATTAGTTTAAAGAGCAAGAAATATTATTAGTCTTGATGTTTACATTGTGTTATTACACAATAAAGTTACCTTGAGACATAAATGTGGAGTGACAGTTCTGTTTATACCTGGTTGTACTATTAGTTTAGAGAGCATGAAATATTATTAGCCTTAATGTTTACATTGTGTTATTACAAAATGAAGTTACCTTGAGACATAAATGTGGAGTGACAGTTCTGTTTATACCTGGTTGTACTATTAGCTTAGAGAGCAGGAAATATTATTAGTCTTAATGTTTACATTGTGTTATTACAAAAGAAGTTACCTTGGGACATAAATGTGGAGTGACAGTTCTGTTTATACCTGGTTGTACTATTAGTTTAAAGAGCAAGAAATATTATTAGTCTTGATGTTTACATTGTGTTATTACACAATAAAGTTACCTTGAGACATAAATGTGGAGTGACAGTTCTGTTTATACCTGGTTGTACTAATAGTTTAGAGAGCAGGAAATATTATTAGTCTTAATGTTTACATTGTGTCATTACGAAAAAAAGTTACCTTGAGACATAAATGTGGAATGACAGTTCTGTTTATACCTGGTTGTACTATTAGTTTAGAGAGCAGGAAATATTAGTAGTCTTGATGTTTACATTGTGTTATTACAAAAAAAAGTTACCTTGAGACATAAATGTGGAGTGATAGTACTGTTTATACCTGGTTGTACTATTAGTTTAGAGAGCATGAAATATTATTAGTCTTGATGTTTACATTGTGTTATTACAAAATAAAGTTACCTTTCTAACACTCTTAAAAATAAGGTGTTACATATAAATTCATTTATATATTTGTTTTTTATTTAATAATTATATCTTCCCAATATAAAAGAAAAATTTTGTTTTATTCGTGCTCATTGTGAACTAGCATAGATAGTAGCACCCCTAGCGGGTAAAAATGTAAAATATCGTACGAGTAGTAACTCAGGGTAATTAACTGACATCACCTCATGTGACGCAAGCATGGTCTGATATCGCCAGATCCAATGCACCAATCGAAAAATTCGAAATAATAATCAAGGGTGGGATTTCCGTTGGCGTGCCCCTTCAGAAACCCCAGTTCTCCAAAAGTCTTTGAACGAGACGGACGTAATGGCACTTTCGGACGTAACCTAGAAATTTATAAGCTTCCAGTATTCCAAATTTTAAGATGTCAAGGCCGGTACCAAATTTTATTAACGAGCTAAAGAAGAAGTCAAAAGCGATTATTTATGTATTTCAAATGAGTAAAAGTTAATATCATTTTTGTTTAAGTGCGCTGATTTGCAGGATCGATGTGCAGTGATTAGTGATTCCAAAAGCCATGGGCAATGTTTAATATGTGTTAAAGTGTTTTAAAAATAAGTAATGTGCACAAGCAGGTACGTTTTAGATAATAATAAAGAAAATGTATTTTAATGTTAACTAAGAAGAATTTTTAATTGATAAACGGTTAACACATGAACGGTAGAAATTGTCCTTTGAATATTCATTTCAGAATTAATTTGGAAAAATTAAGTTACTATCTTGTCGATATATATAAATTTTAAAAGATAATAAGTAATTAAAATGTATGGAATAATTAGCAGTAATTAAAAGTAAATTACTTGACACATTGGTGTCATTTGTTCTTTTGTAATTTGTCACTGATTAATAAATTGTATGACTTTGTATTTTAAAAATTTAAATTCTTATTTCACAAGTAACCTAGAACGTTACAAACTTTATATCTTCATTTCCCAAGTAACCTAATTCTACCTTCCGAAGATATCGGAAGATCAAAGACATTATTATGCCTGGCTGAAACGGAGAATTAGAAGCCTCTGGTAAGTAAGGTTAAATAATTTGTTAATTAGTAATTAACATACATTTTTAATAAAGCCCTGATAAATACTTACCCCAGGAAAAAGGCTCATTTGTTACACCTTGAGACATTAATGTGGAGTGACAGTTCTGTTTATACCTGGTTGTACTATTAGTTTAGAGAGCAGAAAATATTAGTAGTCTTGATGTTTACATTGTGTTATTACAAAATAAAGTTACCTTGAGACATAAATGTGGAGTGACAGTTCTGTTTATACCTGGTTGTACTATTAGTTTAGACAGCAGGAAATATTAGTAGTCTTGATGTTTACATTGTGTTATTACAAAATAAAGTTACCTTGAGATATTAATGTGGAGTGACAGTTCTGTTTATACCTAGTTGTACTATTAGTTTAGAGAGCATGAAATATTATTAGTCTTAATGTTTACATTGTTTTATTACAAAATGAAGTTACCTTGAGACATAAATGTGGAGTGACAGTTCTGTTTATACCTGGTTGTACTATTAGTTTAGACAGCAGGAAATATTATTAGCCTTAATGTTTACATTGTGTTATTACAAAATAAAGTTATCTTGAGACATAAATGTGGAGTGACAGTTCTGTTTATACCTGGTTGTACTATTAGTTTAGAGAGCAGGAAATATTAGTAGCCTTGATGTTTACATTGTGTTATTACAAAATAAAGTTACCTTGAGACATAAATGTGGAGTGACAGTTCTGTTTATACCTGGTTGTACTATTAGTTTAGAGAGCATGAAATATTATTAGTCTTAATGTTTACATTGTGTTATTACAAAATGAAGTTACCTTGAGACATAAATGTGGAGTGACAGTTCTGTTTATACCTGGTTGTACTATTAGTTTAGACAGCAGGAAATATTATTAGCCTTAATGTTTACATTGTGTTATTACAAAATAAAGTTATCTTGAGACATAAATGTGGAGTGACAGTTCTGTTTATACCTGGTTGTACTATTAGTTTAGACAGCAGGAAATATTATTAGCCTTAATGTTTACATTGTGTTATTACAAAATGAAGTTACCTTGAGACATAAATGTGGAGTGACAGTTCTGTTTATACCTGGTTGTACTATTAGTTTAGACAGCAGGAAATATAATTAGCCTTAATGTTTACATTGTGTTATTACAAAATAAAGTTATCTTGAGACATAAATGTGGAGTGACAGTTCTGTTTATACCTGGTTGTACTATTAGTTTAGAGAGCAGAAAATATTAGTAGTCTTGATGTTTACATTGTGTTATTACAAAATAAAGTTACCTTGAGACATAAATGTGGAGTGACAGTTCTGTTTATACCTGGTTGTACTATTAGTTTAGACAGCAGGAAATATTATTAGCCTTAATGTTTACATTGTGTTATTACAAAATAAAGTTATCTTGAGACATAAATGTGGAGTGACAGTTCTGTTTATACCTGGTTGTACTATTAATTTAGAGAGCAGGAAATATTATTAGTCTTAATGTTTACATTTTGTTATTACAAAAAAAAGTTACCTTGGGACGTAAATGTGGAGTGACTGTTCTGTTTATACCTGGTTGTACTACTAGTTTAGAGAGCAGGAAATATTATTAGCCTTAATGTTTACATTGGGTTATTACAAAAAAAGTTACCTTGAGACATAAATGTGGAGTGACAGTTCTGTTTATACCTGGTTGTACTACTAGTTTAGAGAGCAGGAAATATCATTAGCCTTAATGTTTACATTGGGTTATTACAAAAAAAAGTTAACTTTAGACATAAATGTGGAGTGACAGTTCTGTTTATACCTGGTTGTACTATTAGTTTAGAGAGCAGGAAATATTAGTAGTCTTGATGTTTACATGTGTTTTTACAAAATGAAGTTACCTTGGGACATAAATGTGGAGTGACAATTCTGTTTATACCAGGTTGTACTATTAGTTTAGAGAGCAAGAAATATTATTAGTTTTGATGTTTACATTGTGTTATTACAAAATAAAGTTACCTTGAGACATAAATGTGGAGTGATAGTACTGTTTATACCTGGTTGTACTATTAGTTTAGAGAGCAGGAAATATTAGTAGTCTTGATGTTTACATTGTGTTATTACAAAATAAAGTTACCTTGAGACATAAATGTGGAGTGACAGTTCTGTTTATACCTGGTTGTACTAAGACATACTTTTCCTCCAAGAATGAAATTTTTTTATCTTGTTTACAATATTACAAAATGACTTACCACTGGTGTGTAGACGTTAATGTAGAGGCAGTCCTCGTTATATGCGTTGTTACCAGTTGACGAGGTAACATTGTTCTGAGGACATTGTGATGGTTCATTCAAGGTGAGATTCTTCTGTTCTGTCCAATTTGATACTTTCACCGGGCTCTGAAAGGCAATTAGGACAAATATAATTAGTTATAGTTTTCTATTTAGCCTATTCTTTTAGTTTGATGCAGTAATAATTATTATTCTAGAAAAGTTATATTAAAATCAAAAGTTGTCTTTTTAATAACTATAAAAAAATAATTTGTACAGATGCTGGTAAATAGTTTAATATAAATTGTACTTCAGGAGAGAATGTTAGCAGAAAAACTAAATTTTATTATTTTTTAAAATTGTTTTAGGTGAGTTTTCTCTTATCACTGCTTTTAAAGTTCAGAGGTTTAGAAAAATATATTTTCTTAAGGTGCTGACGATTCTTTGGGAATGGTCTGTGGGAAGCTTTAATTTTTACTACTACGTCAAGGGGATTATTTTTTTCCTTAAATTGAAAATACAATTATTTCAGTTACCATTGATTTAAGGGTCCCAATTCGTCTCTAGAACCCTGATCAATAGTAGTTTTACCTGAGGTATATGATTTTGAGCACATGATCATCCATTCCTTTAACCCAGACCAATGATTCTTATCTTTCTAACTTGAGGCTGTCTAATATTCATATCCATTATCTATAATTTTTAGTCCATAATAGATTAAATCACTGACAAAGATATGCTTAAAACAATTTTTAAAAATTCAAAAGGACAGAGGTACAAGAAATATTGGTAAAATTGGGAGTAAAAACTTGTAGCTCTTGTCGTATGGTAGTAATTCCAAGAAGGAACAAATTGAGTGAACGAATCTTACTTGAACGTTGGGTCGGCTAAAAGCAACATAACCTTTTTTACATGAATTATATCATAGAAACAACACCAATGTAAAACATTATTATTTATTCCCTTTTTTTATTCATCAGTAATCCAGCTCCTTTTTTCCAAAGCTATAGTAGAAATGTTATACTTTAGAATAGTTATTATTTAAATACCTGGGTTCTAATAACTTATTGTCATTTGTAGCCTTATAAGCTTAAACTTCTACAGTATCCATAGGAAATAAAAACAAACAAATTTGATTTGTATAAATTTCACAGTAGCTACTAAAATCTAAATTTAGGTTTGTTAGTGCAGTAAAAATATGTTTTAAAAATAAAATAATACATAATTACGTAGAGATTTGAATTGTGTGTAGTTTTTTGTATGCTAAATTTTTTTAACATATTTTAAAAGAATTCGAGTTTTTAAAAGAACTCAGAGACACTCAATATCTTGAGGCTAAAATAATATCTAAGGAAAATAGCTTTTTAAATTTATTAGATTCTTAGAAATTATTATTTTAAAATTGGCTAATTTACAAAAGTGTAAGCCTTAAGTAATAGTTGGTATCCCTAATTTTAACTGGTTATGAACAAAGAATTAAAAAGAAACATTGTATCAAAAAAACACAAGCAACAATGTTGCCTAAAAAAATATCGTGAAAATGTTGTGTAATAGATCAGCATGTTAATATTTTCCAAAATAATAGCGTTTTAATATTGAGCAATAGATTGGCATGTTAATCTCTCTAAGGAAAAAAACTGTTTTGTTGTAATGCATGTTCAGACAGTGAAATTAATTTCTTAATACGTTAACGTTAAATAGCTTTACATAATTACAGGTCGTTAAGTCCTAATGTTACGCTTATTAAATTAATTTATTAGAGCTATTAATTAAGATTATAATTTAATTAGACATTGTAAAATTTAATTTTAAAAAAAAACCAAAATTATAATATTAAGTAAGGGTAATTTAATTACTTTTGAATACATAATTATAATTAACATCGATAAAGTAACATAACCCTTGAGTTAAAACAGCTGTTCTAGCAAAAACCTATAACTTAAAATCAGCTGCTTTATGAAATCATATATTGTCACTTATTTTAAGCCAAATGGGGTGAAATTACTAATTCCATACCTCACCCCTTTTGTGAAAAGCTCTCCCATATAAAACAAATTAATTCATTATTAAATTTCATTAATGAATTAATATTTGAATAAAAACTATAATAACATCAAATGCCATGCACTACACGTTTGAATAAATGCATGTGGCTTGAGTAGATGAATAAGAAGTATCTTTTTAACGATTGAAAATTTGAACAAGATATATATATATATATATATATATATATATATATATATATATATAAAAGTATAAATAAGTTATATAAAAATTTATATAAGTTATAAATTATAAAGAGAGTGTGAACTAATAATAAAAATTGAAAAATAAATGTTTATCTGTATGTCTTTTATGCCTTCGTTCATCCGACGCACAGTGTTCCTTTCTTGCCAGGTTTTTCATCCCGATCTTAGCGTGACACTTAGTGTTTCATTTCACTATCTCCTGATTTTCCATGGAAAAAGCTTATGCGCTTGATACATGGGCAATCAATTCTGTTTCCTTCACTCGCGGAAGGGATACTAAGTACATGCGCATGTGAAACGAAGGCAGCTCGCTAGAGGTTGGCTGCCACGATGGCTGTGCGGGTTTTGAGGGCCCAGACCCGGATTAAGTACAAAAAAAAACACACACACACACATACACCTTACATTCTATTTAAATTAAGTGAAAATAAGATCTCATATAACAATTTTTATAGGTAGGGTCTATGTGTTTAGGCTAGTTCGGATAACAGTTGCTTTAACGCATTGTCTATAGTTTCCCTGAAAGCAGAACGTGTTGATATTTACACGGACATATTCTCACTTATGTGGCCTACTTGAATGCTAGTAAAGTATTTAGAAAAATATTTCGTTGAATGATCGTCACTTTGTTGCTAGCTTTCGATTGGATAGGAGTAATGAAACATCAGTACCTTCTAATATAGTAGGTACTGTGAAACGCTCCTCAGCGTTGTAGATTTCTTAAACTTCTGATTTGGTTTAGTTTTGCCAATTAATTTAGTTAATTATTTACAGTTGTGTTATAAATTGCAATAATTTTCCAGGTTGTTAAAATTAGAAATCTCGAGTGTTTTAATCATGTCTTATCATCGCTCGATAATAGAAAACACCGAGATAGTGGCAAAGATTATATAATTAAATAAGAATTTTACATGAAATTTAGCTCTAAAAATAACACAAATGTAATTAATACACGCAAGCAGATATGGCGCAACGTAGTAAACTGATACGTCCCCCTCCTTCCACCCCTCGCTCACTTTTCACACGGCTCTACATCAAAGTTTCGAATGACCAGACATGCTTTACACACTTTATATTATTGCTTATTAATAAAGGATTTAAGCCAATTCCTGACTCTGAATCCTCATTGCCACTACTTACATCATATCCCATTAAGATAAAGCTAACAATTTGTACAGCTGCTTTCCTACAATTTACTTGTTTTTCTTCGATTTTTCCGTTTGGGTTATATTTTTCCTCTCCTAGGAGTAACATTCAGCAGATACCTACCTGGACAATCCTAAAAGAAGTATACAGTTTTTATCGGCCAACCTACTTATTTTTAAATTAATAGTTTTTATCAAATTTCATATTAATCTCGAACTCTAATAGAGAAATTGAAACCTTTTAGCTTAAAAATAGTTTTCTTGTAAGAAGAAATTGACAGTAAACTTAGAGTTGGTAATAGATATGTGGATATAATATCTATTAATGATTTAAATATGTTGTGTTTATGGCGATGACCTTATATTAGCAAATATCATAACTTCAGAATAGCAGCTACGGGTTAAAATGGGGGAGATAGACTGGCTATGGGTTAAATTCGTGACAGGACTGGACATCCAATGGATTATTTTAACGAACTTTTAAATTAGATTCAATTTTTTTAAAATTTTAGTTTGTGAAAAGGCAAACTAAAGAATTTTTTTAAAAAGCTTTGCTATTTCTTGCAAGTTTTTAACCTAGAAGCTTCGTAAATAAATACCACAATTACATGTGTTGTTCATTGAATACTCTTTAAAGTTAGAGTTTATTTAAATCAGAAATAGATTTAATCTTCTAATTTTATCAACCTGTGTCTAATTTTAATTAGAATCTGCTCAAATGGTATTTAATTTTCAATATTTTGCCTCTTTGGTTTAAATTAGTTCCCTGTCAGAGCAAAATGTCAATACTCCACCCCAGAATGGTTTCCTAGCTTTGTTTTTGCTATCTTCTAATATTATCATATCATAAATTCGATAGAATACCTGTCTCTCACTAAATTCCACAGCTAATTGGTTTCTAAACCTAATATTGTTCTAGTAATAATAGGTTAATATGGTTTTAATATTATAAACTATATTAAACATATTTGTAGCCATCTATAAGTCTTATGTTGTCCTATAGTTTTTTCTTATCCTTTCATTACCAATTCACAAAATTACCTATTGAGGGTGATGGTGCAGTGATTGCATTCTACGTTCGTAATATTATTTTGTTACAGGCTACAAAGGCAATAAGACAAAAATTCAAAGCTAGAGGCTATTCATAAACGTAACTGTATAAAAAACGAAATTAATTACAGTAGAAAGTTTTTGTTGTTTAATCAAAATAAAATGAGTATTGCACAAATTTTTTGAATTCAAATTTAGTTTTCTTCAGGGATGTCGTTTGTATTCCTTTAAACACTCAAGTCTTAATACTGCAGAATTACCACTGGAAAGGCTTAGCAGTCAGTCAGAGGAGGAGGATGAGGGGGACTGAGGCTGTTTGGGGGGAGGGGTGCAGCTCTGATATTAAGGAGTGGTCTTTTCGAATGATGATAGGGCATAATTGTGGTTAGAGTTTTATCCTGTGAGACAAGTTACTTCCTTTAAAGAGAGGCTACCTGACTGACTTTTTTATCTGTTATTTTTCTCTTTGCTAGGTTTTTTCAAATTTATTTTCAATGATTGACAAAATTTATTAGAAATTTTAAAAAAAATTACAATTCAAGCTACCACTAGAATGTACACCTAATAACAATAATGTGCTTATGACTAATGTCTAGCCGTAGGGGTGGGTTTAGGGGTAGGGGCATGAGAGAGAAGGCTATCATAGGGTGCAATCTGCTTACCTTAAACCTCAGCGTCCCTATTGGTGGATCTGCATATGGGATACCTTTATAGACATTCATGGAAGTATTTGTGTCAGGAGATGTGTATATTACTCCTGTTATTGATCCTGAAGATAATTTCACCACCGATGTCCTGATAAAAACAGCAATGACAAACACAATTAATTAAATGTTAAATGTAGCATTAATGATATTTAATATAAACAATAATACCCTTAGTTTTAAACAAAATAAAAACAATCATTACGTAATCTGTGTGATTAATCACTTAAACAATAGTTTATGACTATCCGAATTTTATATTTAGTAAATTTTTTAAAACCTACTGAGACAGAACGTTTTCGATCGCTATGTGCCGATCTTCATCAGTGTCCTGCTTGGAGATGTTGGGTCAAGCGGTGACGGTTTTAAAGGTAGGTTTTCGATAGTATCAAAGAGTATGTGTGATTTGAATTGTGTTTGTTCGTTTAATATGTTTGTATTTTGTGTTTGTGTGTGTCTGTAAATTTCATATTGTTCTAGTGTGTTGAGATGTGGCCCTTTTTTGTTGATAAGTAGGATTTCTAAATTATGATAAATGTATGTATATTTGTGTCCTGTTTCTTTTAAGTGATTGTAAAATGTTGAGTTGGTGTTATGTTTGTGTTCTTCGACTCTTTGTTTAAAGCTGCGACCTGTTTGTCCAATGTAGAATTTGTTACATTCGTCGCAGTTTAGTTTGTATATGCCTGGTGCTTGTAGTTTATCTTTGTTGTTGGTGTTGTGTTGTATTTTGTATTGTAATTTGTTATTGGTTTTGTATGGTATTGTGTAACCTATTTTTTGAAATTTGCTGGCTATTTTGTTTGTTGTTTTGTTTATGAATGGTAATGTGATGTATTTGTTTTCCCTGTCTGTAGTGTTAATTTTAGTGTTTTTTTTTTGTATTGTGTACCATAGTTTGTCTATTATTGTGGTGTTGCATCCATTTGTGTATGCTAAATATTTAATTGTGTCTAGTTCCTTGTTCATGTTTTCTGTGGTCATTGGGTCTTCTTTAAGTCTATGGAGCATGAATCTGAAAGCAGCGTGTTTGTGTTGGATAGGGTGGTTTGAGGTGTTGTGGATAAGTGTGTCTGTTGTTATGGGTTTCCTGTAAATGTTGAAGCTGTGTTCTTGTGTGTGGCTTTTTGTTATAGTTAGGTCGAGGAAGTTACAATACAAAATACAACACAACACCAACAACAGAGATAAACTACAAGCACCAGGCTTATACAAACTAAACTGCGACGAATGTAACAAATTCTACATTGGACAAACAGGTCGCAGCTTTAAACAAAAAGTCGAAGAACACAAACATATCCCCAACTCAACATTTTACAATCACTTAAAAGAAACAGGACACAAATACACAGACATTTATCATAATTTAGAAATCCTACACATCAACAAAAAAGGGCCACATCTCAACACACTATAGAACAATATGAAATTTACAGACACACAAAAACACAAAATACAAACATATTAAACGAACAAACACAATACAAATCACACATACTCTTTGATACTATCGAAAACCTACCTTTAAAACCGTCACCGCTTGACCCAATATCTCCAAGCAGAACCCTGATGAAGATAGGCACATAGCGATCGAAAACGTTCTGTCTCAGTAAGTTTTAACAAATTTACTAAATATAAAGTTCGGATAGTCATAAACTATTGTTTAAGTGATTAATAAGATTCACCGAACGAATGGACTACAAAATTCAAGAATAATCTGTTTGCTTATTTTTGTTAGTATTACGTAGCAGAATGATAAATCTTGTAGTTGATAGCATAAAAAAAAGTTAATTATGATGCTAAATTTCCTATCAAAATTTGAGTCAAGAATTTGTAACAACTGAGTTTACTTTTTTCGTACTAAAGAGTTTTCTTGTTTTTTTTTAATACACAATAAAATAATAAGGTTACTATTGTAAATATTTTTTTTTGTCATACTCAGAGATATACGAGTATGTGGAGACGTCGTAGTGAGTGGTGCTATAGATTACATTACAATGCAATCTTTAGACGTGACAGTGGCGAGTACTATCCTGTCATTAAAAAAGACAAATTGATCAAATAATTTATCTGTTTGTAGGAATTGTTTAGTAATTTTAAACCTTTACGTTGTTATCACATCAGCTGAGTCAATAGTTATATTAAAACGATTTTATTATAACCTCAAACGCCATTTAAAAATAGTATTTACACTTGAATTTTCCTCATGAAATAAACTACGTTTAGTTATAATTTTTCTGTTTTTTTAAGGTAAAAAACAAGAAAAATCTTTTCTCAAATGGTTTTATATTATGGTAAAAGTTGTATGAACAATGGAAATTTTTATAAATGGGTAAAACAGTTTAAAAACAGTCGAACTTCAATGAGTGAGGAGCACTGGCCGGTCAGTTGTAGTGTCGACGGTTTCATTTGAAACTTAAATCGATAACATTATTCAAGAACACCGAAGAATAACCGTAGAATTTATATTACGGATAGTTGGTTGCAGTAAACGTTGGTAGTGGCCTCTATGTTGCCTAGCATTGTCAGTACAAGCTCAATTATTGCAAAACAGGGGAAGCTTCAGGATTTATTTTATGGGTAGTCGTGACTACCTGGAGGGGGAGGGTTCTAGCTCCCTCCCCCAGAAATTGTTTGAAATTCAAATGGTGTGTTTGAAGGTCTTTTTAATCTCAGGAAAAAGAGATATAATAAGCTAATAAAAGGGCGATTATTTTTTAATTTTATCGTTGCTTGGCCCACTCTAAATTTCTCTATAATATTATGAGTATTTCTTTTTATCTTATTTTTCTAAGTTATTGGCAATTAGGAAGAATTAACAAACAAATGTAGGCCTGGGCATACCCGGCCTACTGCTGGAGCCACCACTACTGCAAACGAATGCAATGTGGGTCCCGAAAGAGTTAACACAAGGTGTTTAGAAAGTTGGGTAGGCCTGGGCATACCCGGTCTACTGCTAGAGCCACCACTACTGCAAACCAGTGCAATGTGGGTCCTGAAAGAGTTAATACAAGGTGTTTAGAAAGTTGAGAAAACGCTGTGAAGATGGTCGTTTTCTAACAAAATTTTGACTTGTGATGAAACTTAGGTCCACCATTTTGGATTAAAGTTCAAAAGACAAAGCGAGGTGTCGTATTTTGCAGTTTTTGAAAACATCAGCGTACATTAAACTTTATCTAATAATCACACATGCTTAGTAATAAAATAAAACCATGAGAAAAACACCGTGAATCTCAAAAAAAGTGTGATTTCTACACGACTTTGTTCGCCCTCACGCTCAAGAGGCGTTGCTTGGAGGAACGTTCAGTAACAATGAGAAATCAATTAAACTCTGGGAATAGCAACAAGCAAGATTGTGATCTTTAATACAAGATAATCTTGGTGGAGAGTATGTTGATAAATATTAAACATTTAATTTTGTAAAAATGTTACATCTTTGGTTCTTCATCAATTGGTTTCTAATTATGAATGGCTAGACTATGTTCTTCATTGGAGCCTAATTATTGATTATTCAACAGATCTTTTTTATTTCCTTTTTTTTGTTTCTTCTCATTCTATAGACACTAGAAACGTCATTCTATAGAGACTAGAAACGTCATTCTATAGAAACATCAGCTTGTTGAGCCTTTCGTGAAAGAGAATTTTGGGAGTGTTAAATTTTAAAACAATTTATAGTAACTGTTAAAACTAGTTGAAACTATTATGTTGACTGTAAATTTTAAGAGTCCCGCCTAGTTGTTGGGAATGAATTTTAGTTATTAGTAAATTTAGAATGCAGGCGCGTATCCAAGGGGGGGCGATGGGGTTTAACGCAACCCTCAAGAACTTTGGGTTAAAAATCGATAATATATTATTAAATTAGGACTTTTTTCGATAATTAAGTTATTATATATTCTCAAATATAAAACCCTAACTGTAATAAAAATAATAATAATTTTGTAACATTGTAATGCTCTTTGAATAATTACAAAAATAGAATCACTTATCAAATTCTAGTCTATGTTTATAAATAAGTTAATTCGTCTTTTATTGTAAATAAAAAATAAAATTTCAATTTTTAATTTTAAAATGTGACGCGTTTCCTCGGCATACCCTCGTAAACGTCTAAAAGTTTTACATTAAAAAAAACATGATTTTCAATACGTAATTTTGCAAGCGTAATATTCGCAGTTGACTCCGGAATTGTTCGTGTTGGAAGAATAACTACTTATATTAATTAATATACAATTTTTATAATAATAGCTTATTATAAAATTAATAATATTCTCTAGCCATAAGTGTTATCGAAACTGGAATAATTATTTATTAAAAAGTCTAATTTGATACGAATCTTAATCACGTTACCGATTTCTAACACAAGCGTAGAAAGAACTTTTTCTGTTCTATGTTTTTACATACACGCACGCGCACGCGCGCACACACACACATACACACATATTATATATATATATATATATATATATATATATATATATATATATAGAATGCATCGATCGCCCCCCCCCCCAAAGCAAGTCGCTGGATACGCGCCTGGAATGAAACTGTATGCAAAGTTATACCTGGTTACAATACGGTTGTTACAATATAGCTACAAAGTATCTGGTTAGGATGGATTTGATTTTAAAAGAAAATGTTTACTAATGCATATGTTAGCAATACTTTATTTTGTTTTGTTTTTATAACCAAATCTATCCTGATTTGCAGCTATTTCAAACTTGACTACATTGTAATGTAGTAAAATTTAATGCTCTGTTTTATAAAAAACTTTGATTTTGTTACACTTGTTTGTATTATCTTGGCAAAAAACCACTACTTACTGATTTATTCAGCAGATGCGTTTCGCACAAGGTCGCAATTTTCAATGCTGTGAAATACTGACAAGACTGTTGCTCAGTTGTGTTGTGTTGGTGTCAAGACAATACAAACAAGTTGTTTGCCAAGATAATACAAACAAGTGTAATTTTTATAAAACTCTCAAAATGTACAACACAAAAACTGCAAGTTTTGATTTTATATTTTTGTATTTGTTATAAAAAAAGTTATATTTGTTTATTGATTTATTGTTTTATTCATTACTATTTGATTTTTGGCAGTCTGCACCAAGTTTTATTACGTTTTTGTGTTCTTGACAACTTTTTACATTTAACACTTATATATGTAATTTTTTGCCACATAGAAAATTAAACATATTTCCTTTTAAAAATGTTTATTACATTGTAAAGATATCCCTTAAACATTTTCTTATATTATTCCACTAAAACAATATAAAATATATTTTGAAGCGGATTTAATTTCGAAAATTTATGGGCTTCTATTACATTATTTTTTACAAGTTAGGGATCTTATAAACTAATTGTTAAATAAGAAAATGTTCAATAATTCAGCACATTTACTAAGTTTAAAGGTAATTATGTAGAATCATCGGTAAATATACATATGTTAATTAGTCATCATTTACTTTAACAGGGCACGAAATTAATCCAATAAATAAAATAATAAATAATTCAAATATAAAATTTTCGTACAATACTAAAAAAATAATTAGTAACAATTTCAAACAATTTCAAATCCCTATTTCAAACAAAATTGTTTAATTACTAGTGGAATTTATAAATTGAAATGTCAGTATTGCAGCAAATGTTATGTAGGGCAGGCAAAAGAAAAACGTAAAGACAGATATAAAGGACATTTTAACACTTTCAAAAATCACTCGTTTTTAAATATCACCATTAAAAGATTATTTAAACATACTATTACTTAAACCCATATAACTTAAACATGCAAATAGAGGGATTGAAAATTAATATAATGAAGTCATAGATATTTACAAATATAATAATAATAACAAACTGATAGACGAACAAACCAAGAATAGATCAAAATATAATAGTTTATTACACGCTTTTGATAATTTTAAATACTACCAGGGATATTCAGTTCACTTTAGTTGGTAGTACTGTAACTTATTTCAAACTTTGTCCAGTTGAAATTTAGTTTTCAAGAGATGCTGTTTTGACAACCTTAAGTCTGTGACATTGGTAGGAATGTAGCTGGCGATTAAGAGATCTTTCTTAAGTAAACTGTTTATAAAAATTGTATATATATATATATATATATATATATATATATATATATATATATACATATGTACATATGTTGTATATATATATATATATATATATATATATATATATAAATGTAGCCCTATGAATGGATGTAAATACATATAAAATTAAATTTCAAAACTATTTTTAAAAATGCATACAAAACTTTCTTTTCTCAAAACTAATTTACGGAAATGACAAAGTATTTTAAGAAAACACTCAACCTCTAATAAACTATATGTATCTGTTACGAATTATAATTTCTTCCGAATATTTACCAGTAAATATTAATAACAAAATTATAATGTTTTAAGAAGTCAAACATTAAAATTAATAATCGATATTTATGATTTTGAATTTAACTCTTGAAAAAAAAACTAAAAGACAATATAAAACAAACTTCAAAATAAGGATCCTTATCTTTTATTGAAATTTACTTCTTTTTATTTTGAATAAAAATACGGTTGACTAATGAGTTAAAAATACTAAATTTATTAATAATTCGGCAACGTTTCGACAACTATATTGTTGTCCTCATTCATACCTACAAGTACAATAGACAGAATTAACTATTTATGTCTAAAAAATTCGAATACAAAATTATTGTTATAAAATAAATAATACATTTAAATATAGATTTCAGTAATTAGTATTAATAAATTAACATTACAAACAACACAAATAATCAAATCAAATTCTTAAAGGCACGCTATAAAACGCGACTGTCCTTAAACAAAATATTTAAAACGTGTCAAAAAACATTCAAAACTGTTTAATAATCTTTTCCGCGTCTTCCGAACCTTTTCTGATTAGCAAGGCAAAGAAAATTTTAAATGTGTTATAGAAGAGATATGCTAGGAATTATAAATCCCTTAAAAATAAATACTGTCTTGAATTTTTTTTTAAATTTAAAGTTTTTACAATCAAAACCCATATTAATCTGCATGTTTATGTAAATTATTATATAAGATTTTTCAACTTATGATTCGTATGTTTTTTTCTGTTTTCACCTAAACTTCCAAATATGTGTTCGGAATACACAGGATTTTTAATATTTTCGTCGAATTTAGACTAATCTAGTATTGAATAAAGTTTTGCTGTGCCCCGCGACTCCTATACATTTCATTTCTCATTCTAGTCTAATGATAATGGCTGCTCCGAACTGACTTTGCACTAAAGCTTTTAGTAATTGCGCTTAGTAAGAAACTACGTCACATAAACACCTAGAGTTATTTAACAAGGATTTTAAGAGATAAATGGATGCCCCAGGGAAAGAAAGAATAGAACAGTACGGACTACGAGACAGCTAAAGAAGCAGAAACCTTCCAAATCTTGAAATATACGGTAGAGTTACTATACATAATCTTCAAGTTCTTGTACGAATAGTAACAATAATTATTTCCAAAATCTTTAATAGTCGTAAAATAAAAAAAGGTGTATTCCATTATCAAGATTTTGTGGAAAGTGTTTAAGCTTGAGGGTTAATCTGAGGTGTTTGGGCAGTGAAATCGTACCTGTCTCTAGGCTAGGGATGAGACCTGAATTATTAATCGCATAGCAGGTAGAAATTTATTAAAAGCATTGGTTACCTTGAAATTCTGTAATTAATAAAAATAATGTATTATGTTTTAAATAATTGAAAAATAAATTACCAAAATATAAATAGAGCACATAATTTATACTAAATGTTCAATAATTTCTACAACCAAAAACACAGGTAAGAAACTTTTAATTAAAATAAAATAATAAATACATCCGAAGTTTGTGAATTTTTAAATAAAAGATAGTTTGAATGACTCAATTGTTTGTATTTATTTTGGCAACATTGTTGGCTTTTGCGTTTAAAACAAGAAAATGTAGACAAATGTCTTCAATTTTTCCAACTATAGGACTCTTCAAGCCTATAGTCCACCGTCTTGACACTTTAGAAATAAAACATTTTATATAAAATTTTACAATATTTCTACAATATTTTTATAATAAAATTTTACAGAGATGGAAATCTCTGTTTTTTTTTTATTTTTTTTTTTTATTTGAATTGTTGCTCATAATGAGTATTCTCCTAAGAGGGTTAAACAACTTCAATATTACTCTCCAAGAATTATATTTGCAGCAAGAAAAAGTATCGCAAGTGTAAATATTGAACGTCAAAAGTGTTCCTTAAAATTAGAATTTCTATTTTTTAATTAATAGCGGGCAAGATTTAAATACATTTGTAAGACTCGAAATTTGTTACAATTATTATTCTGTTTTTGACAATCTTCCAATTTCATTTTTATCTCATATAACAAATCAACTGTCAGAGATCGAAACACTGTTCATTATTGTCTTCAAGATGTTAGAAGTATTTTAATCTATAATAAAGCGTGCTACTTATAATAAAATTGTAATTGTATTTTGAAAATGATTTTTATTAAGTGTAGACTAAAAACATTAGGCAGTCTTAGAGAATGTGATGAACAATTACAAACCGCTGCGACATGAAACATGAAAACACCTGCACTTGAATAAATAGTTTAAAAATCTTTTATTTGAAAATATACAAATATCATTTCATTATTAATTCTAACTACCGTAATCAAGGATGTTTGTAATATTACCCAATATATACAATTATATATATATATATATATATATATATATATATACTATTTTTATAAAATAGTTGTGTAAAATTGACATATACCGGGAGAAACTTTCTTGCAAGATTTAAATGATTTTCTTTTAAGTCTTACAAAAACCAAATTTTTAAAATTTTAGCAATTAGAAAGAACTACTTACGGCGTCGGTGTTTGAGCTTGCGAGACACAAACATGGCTCACAAGTAAACAGAAAACAGCCACAATATTTTTCATAAAATCCATGCTGACAGCCCAACCAACACTGCCGTACTGTGTACAGCCCGCTGAAACACCTTGTAATATAGATATCGATGAGCCAAAACCTTGACGAAACTATTCCGACCAGGCTAATTCTTGTGACATTGATTCAGCATTACAGGAATAACCTGAAAAAATGCCACTATCTTATCGCGTAAACTGAAAAACAAATATCGCTTATCTGTGTACCTATAGAGCGTATAAAATATTCAATAGTAATTTGTTGAGCAACGCCTATGCCCTGGCTGGATCGATATTGCACTGGGCGTGAACAACTATGTTTCAGTAGAACTTGATCAAGCAACAAATACATCTACATTATTATCATTTCAAAAATAATTTTTCAAGTCTAGAAATTATGGAAGCTTTCACTCCTGATTAGGGTTTGGTGGAAGGATGGTGTAATCTCCTTTGATGTAAGAGATAGGGTAAATCATAGCTTATTTGTCCATAGTTACATTAACTAAATTAGGTCGCACTCTGTATTGAAGTCACACCTCTGTGCCGTGTTGTACGAAACCTCCTTGACCTACCCCACCGAGACCAGAAAATAATATATAGACTATATTCCTTTCTTTACTTTAAACAAGTAATATAAACAATAAGGTTCTAAATTAATCACTTTTACATTAGTTTATGACTATCCGAACTTTAATCTTTGTAAATCTTTAAAAACTTACTGAGTCGGAACGTTTTCGATCGCTCGTGGCGGTCTTCATCAGTGTCATCTGCTTGGAGTTGTTAGGTTAAGCAGTGACGGTTTTAAAACCTAAAAATTCCAAGCAGAAGACACCGATGAAGATCTTCACGTACTGTTTCAGTAAGTTTTTAAATATTTACAAAATTTAAAGTTCGGTTAGTTAAAAGCTAATGTAAAAGTGATTAATTAAGTTTCACCTAACGTAATGGACTACAAAATTCAAGAATATGTTAAAGTCAATTACTACATAGATCAACAAAGAACATTTTGTATTTTAGTTTATTTATTTAAATAATTACAATTAATATAAATAAAGTGATATAACATATGCGTTAAAACAGCTGTTCTACTACATAACTTAAAATATAAAATCAGCTGTTTAATGAAATCATATGTTATCACTTATTTTAAGTCAAATGTAACGAAATAACTATATTGCATACCTTGCCCCTTTTATGAAAAGTTTTTCTCCCATATAAAACTAAAATTAATTCATTAAATTTAGTTAATGAATTAATATTTGAACAAAATACTGTATTAATATCAATTGACATCCACTACAATTTAAAAAAAATGTATTTGGACTTGAGTGGATGGATAAATAGTGTTTTACTAACGATTGAAAATTTTAACAAGATATATAAAGGGAGAGCGGGAACTAATAGAAGGAATTGAAAAAAAAACATTCTTTAGAAAGTTTTACATTTTACTCTGACGTAACACTTGATTTTTGTTTCAAGTAGATTAGTCATTAAATATGATCACTATCGCCTAAGGAAAATTCCTTAGGATATAGGGAAGTTATTATAGCATAGGATGGCAGACATAGTGCACTTTAAGTCGACCTACTTAGACCTATATCTGGGTTATGAACATGTCTCTAACCGTTATACCCTCTTCAGTGGCGATTTGTCCAAAAGGGTTCTGGGGCGCAGCCCTCCCAATTACAAAAATTAATTTTTAATTAATATTCATTTGTCTTAAATTAGGTTAAGAAGAGCTTAGAATTATCTAAGCAATCTTAAAACCATAAAATATGTAGCAGTTGACGCACGAAATTAGCCGCAAGCTCCGCGCGTGGCTCACAGCAGAGAGCCCTAGACTAGTTCTTTGAGTGTGCGTGGAATAGGCTGAAACAGCCAAAACCGTGCGGTGACGTCACTCAACGCGCGTGTTTCGGGTGGCCTGGGATGGAGTCCCGTAGTCAAGCGCATGCGCTGAGTAATGACTAATCAGTGCTGCTACTACACTTCGATATGATTTAGGAAGCAGCATTGTAGGCTTATTTGTAATGTTCTCACAATGTTTCCATTTATAGATCCTTTGATGAGCATACACAGTGGCCTAATATACTTTTAAAAGTAAAACTTGATTCACACTACTCGTTGAATACTCGACGCTTTAGCATAGGCAATCACTTAACTACCCAACCTAGCAACATTTCGTAAATCACACCGTAATACGTCTATTAGTTATAGCAATGTGAATATATTAATCAATAAGTATAGCATAATAAAAGTTGTAGGTGGTTAGAATGTAAAACGAGTTAAATGGGTATCAAATTTCAAAATTTTCTACGCACCTCGTAAATCTAGGGAGACACCTTGTCATGAGCCCCACCAATGTAATTGGGCAGGAGCCGCCACTGGCCCTTTTATAAGAAGAAGGGTGAGGAATAAATGGAATTAAGGAGGACGAAGGGAAGGACATAATGATCCCATAGTACTGGAAATAGGGAAGCCATTATGCCATCGTGTGTGCAGACATCTTGTACTATAAGTCGACCTACTTAGGCCTATATCTGGGTTATGAACATGTCTCTAACTTTTATTCCCTCTTATAAGAAGAGGGGTAAGGAATAAATGGAATTAAGGAGGACGAAGGGAAGGACATAATGATCCCTTAGTACTGGAAATAGGGAAGCCATTATGCCATCGGGTGTGCAGACATCTTGTACTTTAAGTCGACCTACTTAGGCCTATATCTGGGTTATGAACATGTCTCTAACCTTTATTCCCTCTTATAAGAAGAGGGGTAAGGAATAAATGAAATTAAGGAGGACGAAGGGAAGGACATAATGATCCCTTAGTACTGGAAATAGGTATGCCATTATGCCATCGTGTGTGCAGACATCTTGTACTTTATGTCGACCTACTTAGGCCTATATCTGCGTTATGAACATGTCTCTAACCTTTATCCCCTCTTATAAAAAGAAGGGTGAGGAATAAATGGAATTAAGGAGGACGAAGGGAAGGACATAATGATCCCTTAGTACTGGAAATAGGGAAGCCATTATGACATCGTGTGTGCAGACAACTTGTACTTTAAGTCGACCTACTTAGGCCTATATCTGGGTTATAAACATGTCTCTAACCTTTATCCCCTCTTATAAGAAGAAGGGTGAGGAATAAATGGAATTAAGGAGGACGAAGGGAAGGACATAATGATCCCTTAGTACTGGAAATAGGGAAGCCATTATGCCATTGTGTGTGCAGACATTTTGTACTATAAGTCGACCTACTTAGGCCTATATCTGGGTTATGAACATGTCTCTAACCTTTATTCCCTCTTATAAGAAGAGGGGTAAGGAATAAATGGAATTAAGGAGGACGAAGGGAAGGACATAATGATCCCTTAGTACTGGAAATAGGTAAGCCATTATGCCATCGTGTGTGCAGACATCTTGTACTTTAAGTCGACCTACTTAGGCCTATATCTGCGTTATGAACATGTCTCTAACCTTTATCCCCTCTTATAAGAAGAGGGGTAAGGAATAAATGGAATTAAGGAGGACTAAGGGAAGGACATAATGATCCCTTAGTACTGGAAATAGGTAAGCCATTATGGCATCGTGTGTGCAGACATCTGGCCCTTTACGTCGACCTACTTAGGCCTATATCTGCGTTATGAACATGTCTCTAACCTTTATCCCCTTTTATAAGAAGAAGGGTGAGGAATAAATGGAATTAAGGAGGACGAAGGGAAGGACATAATGATCCCTTAGTACTGGAAATAGGGAAGCCATTATGCCATCGTGTGTGCAGACATCTTGTACTATAAGTCGACCTACTTAGGCCTATATCTGGGTTATGAACATGTCCCTAACTTTTATATTCTTTTATAAGAAGAGGGGTAAGGAATAAACGGAATTAAGGAGGACGAAGGGAAGGACATAATGATCCCTTAGTACTGGAAATAGGTATGCCATTATGCCATCGTGTGTGCAGACATCTTGTACTTTAAGTCGACCTACTTAGGCCTATATCTGGGTTATGAACATGTCTCTAACCTTTATTCCCTCTTATAAGAAGAGGGGTAAGGAATAAATGGAATTAAGGAGGACGAAGGGAAGGACATAATGATCCCTTAGTACTGGAAATAGGTATGCCATTATGCCATCGTGTGTGCAGACATCTTGTACTTTAAGTCGACCTACTTAGGCCTATATCTGGGTTATGAACATGTCTCTAACCTTTATTCCCTCTTATGAGAAGAGGGGTAAGGAATAAATGGAATTAAGGAGGACGAAGGGAAGGACATAATGATCCCTTAGTACTGGAAATAGGGAAGCCATTATGCCATCGTGTGTGCAGACATCTTGTACTTTAAGTCGACCTACTTAGGCCTATATCTGGGTTATGAACATGTCTCTAACCTTTATTCCCTCTTATAAGAAGAGGGGTAAGGAATAAATGGAATTAAGGAGGACGAAGGGAAGGACATAATGATCCCTTAGTACTGGAAATAGGTATGCCATTATGCCATCGTGTGTGCAGACATCTTGTACTTTAAGTCGACCTACTTAGGCCTATATCTGGGTTATGAACATGTCTCTAACCTTTATTCCCTCTTATAAGAAGAGGGGTAAGGAATAAATGGAATTAAGGAGGACGAAGGGAAGGACATAATGATCCCTTAGTAATGGAAATAGGGAAGCCATTATGCCATCGTGTGTGCAGACATCTTGTACTTTAAGTCGACCTACTTAGGCCTATATCTGGGTTATGAACATGTCTCTAACCTTTATTCCCTCTTATAAGAAGAAAGGTAAGGAATAAATGGAATTAAGGAGGACGAAGGGAAGGACATAATGATCCCTTAGTACTGGAAATAGGGAAGCCATTATGCCATCGTGTGTGCTGACATCTTGTACTTTAAGTCGACCTACTTAGGCCTATATCTGCGTTATGAACATGTCTCTAACCTTTATCCCCTCTTATAAAAAGAAGGGTGAGGAATAAATGGAATTAAGGAGGACGAAGGGAAGGACATAATGATCCCCTAGTACTGGAAATAGGGAAGCCATTATGCCATCGTGTGTGCAGACATCTTGTACTTTAAGTCGACCTACTTAGGCCTATATCTGCGTTATGATCATGTCTCTAACCTTTATCCCCTCTTATAAGAAGTGGGGTAAGGAATAAATGGAATTAAGGAGGACGAAGGGAAGGACATAATGATCCCTTAGTACTGGAAATAGGGAAGCCATTATGCCATCGTGTGTGCAGACATCTTGTACTTTAAGTCGATCTACTTAGGCCTATATCTGCGTTATGAACATGTCTCTAACCTTTATCCCCTCTTATAAAAAGAAGGGTGAGGAATAAATGGAATTAAGGAGGACGAAGGGAAGGACATAATGATCCCTTAGTACTGGAAATAGGGAAGCAATTATGCCATCGTGTGTGCAGACAACTTGTACTTTAAGTCGACCTACTTAGGCCTATATCTGGGTTATAAACATGTCTCTAACCTTTATCCCCTCTTATAAGAAGAAGGGTGAGGAATAAATGGAATTAAGGAGGACGAAGGGAAGGACATAATGATCCCTTAGTACTGGAAATAGGGAAGCCATTATGCCATCGTGTGTGCAGACATTTTGTACTATAAGTCGACCTACTTAGGCCTATATCTGGGTTATGAACATGTCTCTAACCTTTATTCCCTCTTATAAGAAGAGGGGTAAGGAATAAATGGAATTAAGGAGGACGAAGGGAAGGACATAATGATCCCTTAGTACTGGAAATAGGTAAGCCATTATGGCATCGTGTGTGCAGACATCTTGCACTTTAAGTCGACCTACTTAGGCCTATATCTGGGTTATGAACATGTCTCTAACTTTTATCCCCTTTTATAAGAAGAGGGTAAGGAATAAATGCAATTAAGGAGGACGAAGGGAAGGACATAATGATCCATTAGTACTGGAAATAGGGAAGCCATAATGCCATCGTGTGTGCAGACATCTTGCACTTTACGTCGACCTACTTAGGCCTATATCTGCGTTACGAACATGTCTCTAACCTTTATCCCCTTTTATAAGAAGAAGGGTGAGGAATAAATGGAATTAAGGAGGACGAAAGGAAGGACATAATGATCCCTTAGTACTGGAAATAGGGAAGCTATTATGCCATCGTGTGTGCAGACATCTTGTACTATAAGTCGACCTACTTAGGCCTATATCTGGGTTATGAACATGTCTCTAACTTTTATATCCTTTTATAAGAAGAGGGGTAAGGAATAAATGGAATTAAGGAGGACGAAGGGAAGGACATAATGATCCTTTAGTACTGGAAATAGGTATGCAATTATGCCATCGTGTGTGCAGACATCATGTACTTTAAGTCGACCTACTTAGGCCTATATCTGGGTTATGAACATGTCTCTAACCTTTATTCCCTCTTATAAGAAGAGGGGTAAGGAATAAATGGAATTAAGGAGGACGAAGGGAAGGACATAATGATCCCTTAGTACTGGAAATAGGGAAGCCATTATGCCATCGTGTGTGCAGACATCTTGTACTTTAAGTCGACCTACTTAGGCATATATCTGGGTTATGAACATGTCTCTAACCTTTATTCCCTCTTATAAGAAGAGGGGTAAGGAATAAATGGAATTAAGGAGGACGAAGGGAAGGACATAATGATCCCTTAGTACTGGAAATAGGTAAGCCATTATGCCATCGTGTGTGCAGACATCTTGTACTTTAAGTCGACCTACTTAGGCCTATATCTGCGTTATGAACATGTCTCTAACCTTTATCCCCTCTTATAAGAAGAGGGGTAAGGAATAAATGGAATTAAGGAGGACGAAGGGAAGGACATAATGATCCCTTAGTACTGGAAATAGGTAAGCCATTATGGCATCGTGTGTGCAGACATCTTGCACTTTACGTCGACCTACTTAGGCCTATATCTGCGTTATGAACATGTCTCTAACCTTTATCCCCTCTTATAAGAAGAGGGGTAAGGAATAAATGGAATTAAGGAGGACTAAGGGAAGGACATAATGTTCCCTTAGTACTGGAAATAGGTAAGCCATTATGGCATCGTGTGTGCAGACATCTGGCACTTTACGTCGACCTACTTAGGCCTATATCTGCGTTATGAACATGTCTCTAACCTTTATCCCCTTTTATAAGAAGAAGGGTGAGGAATAAATGGAATTAAGGAGGACGAAGGGAAGGACATAATGATCCCTTAGTACTGGAAATAGGGAAGCCATTATGCCATCGTGTGTGCAGACATCTTGTACTATAAGTCGACCTACTTAGGCCTATATCTGGGTTATGAACATGTCCCTAACTTTTATATTCTTTTATAAGAAGTGGGGTAAGGAATAAACGGAATTAAGGAGGACGAAGGGAAGGACATAATGATCCCTTAATACTGGAAATAGGTATGCCATTATGCCATCGTGTGTGCAGACATCTTGTACTTTAAGTCGACCTACTTAGGCCTATATCTGGGTTATGAACATGTCTCTAACCTTTATTCCCTCTTATAAGAAGAGGGGTAAGGAATAAATGGAATTAAGGAGGACGAAGGGAAGGACATAATGATCCCTTAGTACTGGAAATAGGGAAGCCATTATGCCATCGTGTGTGCAGACATCTTGTACTTTAAGTCGACCTACTTAGGCCTATATCTGAGTTATGAACATGTCTCTAACCTTTATTCCCTCTTATAAGAAGAGGGGTAAGGAATAAATGGAATTTAGGAGGACGAAGGGAAGGACATAATGATCCCTTAGTACTGGAAATAGGTATGCCATTATGCCATCGTGTGTGCAGACATCTTGTACTTTAAGTCGACCTACTTAGGCCTATATCTGGGTTATGAACATGTCTCTAACCTTTATTCCCTCTTATAAGAAGAGGGGTAAGGAATAAATGGAATTAAGGAGGACGAAGGGAAGGACATAATGATCCCTTAGTACTGGAAATAGGGAAGCCATTATGCCATCGTGTGTGCAGACATCTTGTACTTTAAGTCGACCTACTTAGGCCTATATCTGCGTTATGAACATGTCTCTAACCTTTATCCCCTCTTATAAAAAGAAGGGTGATTAATAAATGGAATTAAGGAGGACGAAGGGAAGGACATAATGATCCCCTAGTACTGGAAATAGGGAAGCCATTATGCCATCGTGTGTGCAGACATCTTGTACTTTAAGTCGACCTACTTAGGCCTATATCTGCGTTATGATCATGTCTCTAACCTTTATCCCCTCTTGTAAGAAGTGGGGTAAGGAATAAATGGAATTAAGGAGGACGAAGGGAAGGACATAATGATCCCTTAGTACTGGAAATAGGGAAGCCATTATGCCATCGTGTGTGCAGACATCTTGTACTTTAAGTCGATCTACTTAGGCCTATATCTGCGTTATTTACATTACTCTAACCTTTATTCCCTCTTATAAGAAGAGGGGTAAGGAATAAATGGAATTAAGGAGGACGAAGGGAAGGACATAATGATCACTTAGTACTGGAAATAGGGAAGCCATTATGCCATCGTGTGTGCAGACATCTTGTACTTTAAGCCGACCTACTTAGGCCTATATCTGGGTTATGAACATGTCTCTAACCTTTATTCCCTCTTATAAGAAGAGGGGTAAGGAATAAATGAAATAAGGAGGACGAAGGGAAGGACATAATGATCCCTTAATACTGGAAATAGGTATGCCATTATGCCATCGTGTGTGCAGACAACTTGTACTTTAAGTCGACCTACTTAGGCCTATATCTGGGTTATAAACATGTCTCTAACCTTTATCCCCTCTTATAAGAAGAAGGGTGAGGAATAAATGGAATTAAGGAGGACGAAGGGAAGGACATAATGATCCCTTAGTACTGGAAATAGGGAAGCCATTATGCCATCGTGTGTGCAGACATTTTGTACTATAAGTCGACCTACTTAGGCCTATATCTGGGTTATGAACATGTCTCTAACCTTTATTCCCTCTTATAAGAAGAGGGGTAAGGAATAAATGGAATTAAGGAGGACGAAGGGAAGGACATAATGATCCCTTAGTACTGGAAATAGGTAAGCCATTATGGCATCGTGTGTGCAGACATCTTGCACTTTAAGTCGACCTACTTAGGCCTATATCTGGGTTATGAACATGTCTCTAACTTTTATCCCCTTTTATAAGAAGAGGGTAAGGAATAAATGCAATTAAGGAGGACGAAGGGAAGGACATAATGATCCATTAGTACTGGAAATAGGGAAGCCATAATGCCATCGTGTGTGCAGACATCTTGCACTTTACGTCGACATACTTAGGCCTATATCTGCGTTACGAACATGTCTCTAACCTTTATCCCCTTTTATAAGAAGAAGGGTGAGGAATAAATGGAATTAAGGAGGACGAAAGGAAGGACATAATGATCCCTTAGTACTGGAAATAGGGAAGCTATTATGCCATCGTGTGTGCAGACATCTTGTACTATAAGTCGACCTACTTAGGCCTATATCTGGGTTATGAACATGTCTCTAACTTTTATATCCTTTTATAAGAAGAGGGGTAAGGAATAAATGGAATTAAGGAGGACGAAGGGAAGGACATAATGATCCCTTAGTACTGGAAATAGGTATGCCATTATGCCATCGTGTGTGCAGACATCATGTACTTTAAGTCGACCTACTTAGGCCTATATCTGGGTTATGAACATGTCTCTAACCTTTATTCCCTCTTATAAGAAGAGGGGTAAGGAATAAATGGAATTAAGGAGGACGAAGGGAAGGACATAATGATCCCTTAGTACTGGAAATAGGGAAGCCATTATGCCATCGTGTGTGCAGACATCTTGTACTTTAAGTCGACCTACTTAGGCCTATATCTGGGTTATGAACATGTCTCTAACCTTTATTCCCTCTTATAAGAAGAGGGGTAAGGAATAAATGGAATTAAGGAGGACGAAGGGAAGGACATAATGATCCCTTAGTAATGGAAATAGGGAAGCCATTATGCCATCGTGTGTGCAGACATCTTGTACTTTAAGTCGACCTACTTAGGCCTATATCTGGGTTATGAACATGTCTCTAACCTTCATTCCCTCTTATAAGAAGAGGGGTAAGGAATAAATGGAATTAAGGAGGACGAAGGGAAGGACATAATGATCCCTTAGTACTGGAAATAGGGAAGCCATTATGCCATCGTGTGTGCAGACATCTTGTATTTTAAGTCGACCTACTTAGGCCTACATCTGCGTTATGAACATGTCTCTAACCTTTATCCCCTCTTATAAAAAGAAGGGTGAGGAATAAATGGAATTAAGGAGGACGAAGGGAAGGACATAATGATCCCCTAGTACTAGAAATAGGGAAGCCATTATGCCATCGTGTGTGCAGACATCTTGTACTTTACGTCGACCTACTTAGGCCTATATCTGCGTTATGAACATGTCTCTAACCTTTATTCCCTCTTATAAAAAGAGGGGTAAGGAATAAATGGAATTAAGGAGGACGAAGGGAAGGACATAATGATCCCTTAGTACTGGAAATAGGGAAGCCATATGCCATCGTGTGTGCAGACATCTTGTACTTTAAGTCGACCTACTTAGGCCTATATCTGCGTTATGAACATGTCTCTAACCTTTATCCCCTCTTATAAAAAGAAGGGTGAGGAATAAATGGAATTAAGGAGGACGAAGGCAAGGACATAATGATCCCCTAGTACTGGAAATAGTGAAGCCATTATGCCATCGTGTGTGCAGACATCTTGTACTTTAAGTCGACCTACTTAGGCCTATATCTGCGTTATGAACATGTCTCTAACCTTTATCCCCTCTTATAAGAAGTGGGGTAAGGAATAAATGGAATTAAGGAGGACGAAGGGAAGGACATAATGATCCCTTAGTACTGGAAATAGGGAAGCCATTATGCCATCGTGTATGCAGACATCTTGTACTTTAAGTCGACCTACTTAGGCCTATATCTGGGTTATGAACATGTCTCTAACCTTTATTCCCTCTTATAAGAAGAGGGGTAAGGAATAAATGGAATTAAGGAGGACGAAGGGAAGGACATAATGATCCCTTAGTACTGGAAATAGGGAAGCCATTATGCCATCGTGTGTGCAGACATTTTGCACTTTAAGTCGACCTACTTAGGCCTATATCTGGGTTATGAACATGTCTCTAACTTTTATCCCCTTTTATAAGAAGAGGGGTAAGGAATAAATGGAATTAAGGAGGACGAAGGGAAGGACATAATGTTCCCTTAGTACTGGAAATAGGGAAGCCATTATGCCATCGTGTGTGCAGACATCTTGTACTTTAAGTCGACCTACTTAGGCATATATCTGCATTATTCACATGTCTCTAACCTTTATCCCCTCTTATAAAAAGAGGGGTAAGGAATAAATGGAATTAAGGAGGACGAAGGGAAGGACATAATGATCCCTTAGTACTGGAAATAGGGCAGCCTTTATGCCATCGTGTGTGCAGACATCTTGTACTTTAAATCGACCTACCTAGGCCTATATCTGCGTTATGAACATATCTTTAACCTTTATCCCCTCTTATAAGAAGAGGGGAAAGGAATAAATGGAATTAAGGAGGACGAAGGGAAGGACATAATGATCCCTTAGTACTGGAAATAGGAAAGCCATTATGCCATCGTGTGTGCATACATCTTGTACTTTAAGTCGACCTACATAGGCCTATATCTGCGTTATGAATATGTCTCTAACCTTTATCCCCTCTTATAAGAAGAGGGGAAAGGAATAAATGGAATTCGGGAGGACGAAGGGAAGGACATAATGATCCCTTAGTACTGGAAATAGGGAAGCCATTATGCCATCGTGTGTGCAGACATCTTGTACTTTAAGTCGACCTACTTGGCCTATATCTGTGTTATGAACATGTCTCTAACCTTTAATCCCTCTATAAATGGAATTAAGGAGGACGAAGGGAAGGACATAATGATCCCTTAGTACTGGAAATAGGGAAGCCATTATGCCATCGTGTGTGCAGACATCTTGTAATTTACGTCGACCTACTTAGGCCTATATCTGGGTTATGAACATGTCTCTAACTTTTATCCCCTTTTATAAGAAGAGGTGTAAGGAATAAATGGAATTAAGGAGGACGAAAGGAAGGACATAATGTTCCCTTAGTACTGGAAATAGGGAAGCCATTATGCCATCGTGTGTGCAGACATCTTGTACTTTAAGTCGACCTACTTAGGCCTATATCTGCATTATTCACATGTCTCTAACCTTTATCCCCTCTTATAAAAAGAGGGGTAAGGAATAAATGGAATTAAGGAGGACGAAGGGAAAGACATAATGATCCCTTAGTACTGGAAATAGGGAAGCCTTTATGCCATCGTGTGTGCAGACATCTTGTACTTTAAGTCGACCTACTTAGGCCTATATCTGGGTTATGAACATGTCTCTAGCCTTCATTCCCTCTTATAAGAAGAGGGGTAAGGAATAAATGGAATTAAGGAGGACGAAGGGAAGGACATAATGATCCCTTAGTACTGGAAATAGGGAAGCCATTATGCCATCGTGTGTGCAGACATCTTGCACTTTAAGTCGACCTACTTAGGCCTATATCTGCTTTATAAACATATCTCTAACCTTTACTCCCTCTTATAAGAAGAGGGGTAAGGAATAAATGGAATTAAGGAGGACGAAGGGAAGGACATAATGATCCCTTAGTAATGGAAATAAGGAAGCCATTATGCCATCGTGTGTGCAGACATCTTGTACTTTAAGTCGACCTACTTAGGCCTATATCTGGGTTATGAACATGTCTCTAACCTTTATTCCCTCTTATAAGAAGAGGGGTAAGGAATAAATGGAATTAAGGAGGACGAAGGGAAGGACATAATGATCCCTTAGTACTGGAAATAGGGAAGCCATTATGCCATCGTGTGAGCAGACATCTTGTACTTTAAGTCGACCTACTTAGGATTATATCTGCGTTATGAACATGTCTCTAACCTTTATCCAATCTTATAAAAAGAAGGGTGAGGAATAAATGGAAATAAGGAGGACGAAGGGAAGGACATAATGATCCCTAAGTACTGGAAATAGGGAAGCCATTATGCCATCGTGTGTGCATACATCTTGTACTTTAAGTCGACCTACTTAGGCCTATATCTGCGTTATGAACATGTCTCTAAACTTTATCCCCTTTTATAAGAAGAAGGGTGAGGAATAAATGGCATTAAGGAGGACGAGGGGAAGGACATAATGATCCATTAGTATTGGAAATAGGGAAGCCATTATGCCATCGTGTGTGCAGACATCTTGTACTTTACGTCGCCCTACTTAGGCCTATATCTGCGTTATGAACATGTCTCTAACTTTTATCCCCTCTTATAAGAAGAAGGGTGAGGAGAAAATGGAATTAAGGAGGACGAAGGGAAGGACATAATGATCCCTTAGTACTGGAAATAGGTATGCCATTATGCCATCGTGTGTGCAGACATCTTGTACTTTAAGTCGACCTACTTAGGCCTATATCTGGGTTATGAACATGTCTCTAACCTTTATTCCCTCTTATAAGAAGAGGGGTAAGGAATAAATGGAATTAAGGAGGACGAAGGGAAGGACATAATGATCCCTTAGTAATGGAAATAAGGAAGCCATTATGCCATCGTGTGTGCAGACATCTTGTACTTTAAGTCGACCTACTTAGGCCTATATCTGGGTTATGAACATGTCTCTAACCTTTATTCCCTCTTATAAGAAGAGGGGTAAGGAATAAATGGAATTAAGGAGGACGAAGGGAAGGACATAATGATCCCTTAGTACTGGAAATAGGGAAGCCATTATGCCATCGTGTGTGCAGACATCTTGTACTTTAAGTCGACCTACTTAGGATTATATCTGCGTTATGAACATGTCTCTAACCTTTATCCAATCTTATAAAAAGAAGGGTGAGGAATAAATGGAAATAAGGAGGACGAAGGGAAGGACATAATGATCCCTAAGTACTGGAAATAGGGAAGCCATTATGCCATCGTGTGTGCAGACATCTTGTACTTTAAGTCGACCTACTTAGGCCTATATCTGCGTTATGAACATGTCTCTAACCTTTATCCCCTCTTATAAGAAGTGGGGTAAGGAATAAATGGAATTAAGGAGGACGAAGGGAAGGACATAATGATCCCTTAGTACTGGAAATAGGGAAGCCATTATGCCATCGTGTGTGCAGACATTGTGTACCATAAGTCGACCTAATTAGGCCTATATCTGGGTTATGAACATGTTTCTAACCTTTATTCCCTCTTATAAGAAGAGGGGTAAGGAATAAATGGAATTAAGGAGGACGAAGGGAAGGACATAATGATCCCTTAGTACTGGAAATAGGTAAGCGAATATGCCATCGTGTGTGCAGACATCTTGTACTTTAAGTCGACCTACTTAGGCCTATATCTGCGTTATGAACATGTCTCTAACCTTTATCCCCTCTTATAAGAAGAGGGGTAAGGAATAAATGGAATTAAGGAGGACGAAGGGAAGGACAAAATGATCCCTTAGTACTGGAAATAGGTAAGCCATTATGCCATCGTGTGTGCAGACATCTTGTACTTTAAGTCGACCTACTTAGGCCTATATCTGCGTTATGAACATGTCTCTAACCTTTATCCCCTCTTATAAGAAGAAGGGTGAGGAATAAATGGAATTAAGGAGGACGAAGGGAAGGACATAATGATCCCTTAGTACTGGAAATAGGAAAGCCATTATGCCATCGTGTGTGCATACATCTTGTACTTTAAGTCGACCTACTTAGGCCTATATCTGCGTTATGAACATGTCTCTAAACTTTATCCCCTTTTATAAAAAGAAGGGTGAGGAATAAATGGAATTAAGGAGGACGAGGGGAAGGACATAGTGATCCATTAGTACTGGAAATAGGGAAGCCATTATGCCATCGTGTGTGCAGACATCTTGTACTTTAAGTCGCCCTACTTAGGCCTATATCTGCGTTATGAACATGTCTCTAACTTTTATCCCCTCTTATAAGAAGAAGGGTGAGGAATAAATGGAATTAAGGAGGACGAAGGGAAGGACATAATGATCCCTTAGTACTGGAAATAGGGAAGCCATTATGCCATCGTGTCTGCAGACATCTTGCACTTTAAGTCGACCTACTTAGGCCTATATCTGCGTTATGAACATGTCTCTAACCTTTATCCCCTTTTATAAGAAGAAGGGTGAGGAATAAATGGAATTAAGGAGGACGAAGGGAAGGACATAATGATCCCTTAGTACTGGAAATAGGGAAGCCATTATGCCATCGTGTGTGCATTCATCTTGTACTTCAAGTCGACCTACTTAGGCCTATATCTGCGTTTTGAACATGTCTCTAACCTTTATCCCCTCTTATAAGAAGAAGGGTGAGGAATTAATGGAATAAGATAGGTCGAAGGGAAGGACATATTGATCCCTTAGTACTGGAAATAGGTAAGCTATTATGCCATCGTGTGTGCAGACATCTTGTACTTTAAGTCGACCTACGTAGGCCTATATCTGCGTTATGAACATGTCTCTAACCTTTATCCCCTTTTATAAGAAGAAGGGTGAGGAATAAATGGAATTAAGGAGGACGAAGGGAAGGACATAATGATCCCTTAGTACTGGAAATAGGGAAGCCATTATGCCATCGTGTGTGCAGACATTTTGTACCATAAGTCGACCTAATTAGGCCTATATCTGGGTTATGAACATGTTTCTAACTTTTATTCTTTCTTATAAGAAGAGGGGTAAGGAATAAATGGAATTAAGGAGGACGAAGGGAAGGACATAATGATCCCTTAGTACTGGAAATAGGTAAGCCATTATTCCATCGTGTGTGCAGACATCTTGTACTTTAAGTCGACCTACTTAGGCCTATATCTGCGTTATGAACATGTCTTTAACCTTTATCCCCTCTTATAAGAAGAGGGGTAAGGAATAAATGGAATTAAGGAGGACGAAGGGAAGGACAAAATGATCCCTTAGTACTGGAAATAGGTAAGCCATTATGCCATCGTGTGTGCATACGTCTTGTACTTTAAGTCGACCTACTTAGGCCTATATCTGCGTTATGAACATGTCTCTAACTTTTATCCCCTCTTATAAGAAGAAGGGTGAGGAATAAATGGAATTAAGGAGGACGAAGGGAAGGACATAATGATCCCTTAGTACTGGAAATAGGGAAGCCATTATGCCATCGTTTGTGCAGACATCTTGCACTTTAAGTCGACCTACTTAGGCCTATATCTGCGTTATGAACATGTCTCTAACCTTTATTACCTTTTATAAGAAGAAGGGTGAGGAATAAATGGAATTAAGGTGGACGAAGGAAAGGACATAATGATCCCTTAGTACTGGAAATAGGTAAGCCATTATGCCATCGTGTGTGCAGACATCTTGTACTTTAAGTCGACCTACTTAGGCCTATATCTGCGTTATGAACATGTCTCTAACCTTTATCCCCTCTTATAAGAAGTGGGGTAAGGAATAAATGGAATTAAGGAGGACGAAGGGAAGGACATAATGATCCCTTAGTACTGGAAATAGGGAAGCCATTATGCCATCGTGTATGCAGACATCTTGTACTTTAAGTCGACCTACTTAGGCCTATATCTGGGTTATGAACATGTCTCTAACCTTTATTCCCTCTTATAAGAAGAGGGGTAAGGAATAAATGGAATTAAGGAGGACGAAGGGAAGGACATAATGATCCCTTAGTACTGGAAATAGGGAAGCCATTATGCCATCGTGTGTGCAGACATTTTGCACTTTAGGTCGACCTACTTAGGCCTATATCTGGGTTATGAACATGTCTCTAACTTTTATCCCCTTTTATAAGAAGAGGGGTAAGGAATAAATGGAATTAAGGAGGACGAAGGGAAGGACATAATGTTCCCTTAGTACTGGAAATAGGGAAGCCATTATGCCATCGTGTGTGCAGACATCTTGTACTTTAAGTCGACCTACTTAGGCCTATATCTGCATTATTCACATGTCTCTAACCTTTATCCCCTCTTATAAAAAGAGGGGTAAGGAATAAATGGAATTAAGGAGGACGAAGGGAAGGACATAATGATCCCTTAGTACTGGAAATAGGGCAGCCTTTATGCCATCGTGTGTGCAGACATCTTGTACTTTAAATCGACCTACCTAGGCCTATATCTGCGTTATGAACATATCTTTAACCTTTATCCCCTCTTATAAGAAGAGGGGAAAGGAATAAATCGAATTAAGGAGGACGAAGGGAAGGACATAATGATCCCTTAGTACTGGAAATAGGAAAGCCATTATGCCATCGTGTGTGCATACATCTTGTACTTTAAGTCGACCTACTTAGGCCTATATCTGCGTTATGAATATGTCTCTAACCTTTATCCCCTCTTATAAGAAGAGGGGAAAGGAATAAATGGAATTCGGGAGGACGAAAGGAAGGACATAATGATCCATTAGTATTGGAAATAGGGAAGCCATTATGCCATCGTGTGTGCAGACATCTTGTACTTTACGTCGCCCTACTTAGGCCTATATCTGCGTTATGAACATGTCTCTAACTTTTATCCCCTCTTATAAGAAGAAGGGTGAGGAGAAAATGGAATTAAGGAGGACGAAGGGAAGGACATAATGATCCCTTAGTACTGGAAATAGGGCAGCCTTTATGCCATCGTGTGTGCAGACATCTTGTACTTTAAATCGACCTACCTAGGCCTATATCTGCGTTATGAACATATCTTTAACCTTTATCCCCTCTTATAAGAAGAGGGGAAAGGAATAAATGGAATTAAGGAGGACGAAGGGAAGGACATAATGATCCCTTAGTACTGGAAATAGGGAAGCCATTATGCCATCGTGTGTGCAGACATCTTGTACTTTAAGTCGACCTACTTGGCCTATATCTGTGTTATGAACATGTCTCTAACCTTTAATCCCTCTATAAATGGAATTAAGGAGGACGAAGGGAAGGACATAATGATCCCTTAGTACTGGAAATAGGGAAGCCATTATGCCATCGTGTGTGCAGACATCTTGTAATTTACGTCGACCTACTTAGGCCTATATCTGGGTTATGAACATGTCTCTAACTTTTATCCCCTTTTATAAGAAGAGGTGTAAGGAATAAATGGAATTAAGGAGGACGAAAGGAAGGACATAATGTTCCCTTAGTACTGGAAATAGGGAAGCCATTATGCCATCGTGTGTGCAGACATCTTGTACTTTAAGTCGACCTACTTAGGCCTATATCTGCATTATTCACATGTCTCTAACCTTTATCCCCTCTTATAAAAAGAGGGGTAAGGAATAAATGGAATTAAGGAGGACGAAGGGAAAGACATAATGATCCCTTAGTACTGGAAATAGGGAAGCCTTTATGCCATCGTGTGTGCAGACATCTTGTACTTTAAGTCGACCTACTTAGGCCTATATCTGGGTTATGAACATGTCTCTAGCCTTCATTCCCTCTTATAAGAAGAGGGGTAAGGAATAAATGGAATTAAGGAGGACGAAGGGAAGGACATAATGATCCCTTAGTACTGGAAATAGGGAAGCCATTATGCCATCGTGTGTGCATACATCTTGTACTTTAAGTCGACCTACTTAGGCCTATATCTGCGTTATGAACATGTCTTTAAACTTTATCCCCTTTTATAAGAAGAAGGGTGAGGAATAAATGGCATTAAGGAGGACGAGGGGAAGGACATAATGATCCATTAGTATTGGAAATAGGGAAGCCATTATGCCATCGTGTGTGCAGACATCTTGTACTTTACGTCGCCCTACTTAGGCCTATATCTGCGTTATGAACATGTCTCTAACTTTTATCCCCTCTTATAAGAAGAAGGGTGAGGAGAAAATGGAATTAAGGAGGACGAAGGGAAGGACATAATGATCCCTTAGTACTGGAAATAGGTATGCCATTATGCCATCGTGTGTGCAGACATCTTGTACTTTAAGTCGACCTACTTAGGCCTATATCTGGGTTATGAACATGTCTCTAACCTTTATTCCCTCTTATAAGAAGAGGGGTAAGGAATAAATGGAATTAAGGAGGACGAAGGGAAGGACATAATGATCCCTTAGTAATGGAAATAAGGAAGCCATTATGCCATCGTGTGTGCAGACATCTTGTACTTTAAGTCGACCTACTTAGGCCTATATCTGGGTTATGAACATGTCTCTAACCTTTATTCCCTCTTATAAGAAGAGGGGTAAGGAATAAATGGAATTAAGGAGGACGAAGGGAAGGACATAATGATCCCTTAGTACTGGAAATAGGGAAGCCATTATGCCATCGTGTGTGCAGACATCTTGTACTTTAAGTCGACCTACTTAGGATTATATCTGCGTTATGAACATGTCTCTAACCTTTATCCAATCTTATAAAAAGAAGGGTGAGGAATAAATGGAAATAAGGAGGACGAAGGGAAGGACATATCGATCCCTAAGTACTGGAAATAGGGAAGCCATTATGCCATCGTGTGTGCAGACATCTTGTACTTTAAGTCGACCTACTTAGGCCTATATCTGCGTTATGAACATGTCTCTAACCTTTATCCCCTCTTATAAGAAGTGGGGTAAGGAATAAATGGAATTAAGGAGGACGAAGGGAAGGACATAATGATCCCTTAGTACTGGAAATAGGGAAGCCATTATGCCATCGTGTGTGCAGACATTTTGTACCATAAGTCGACCTAATTAGGCCTATATCTGGGTTATGAACATGTTTCTAACCTTTATTCCCTCTTATAAGAAGAGGGGTAAGGAATAAATGGAATTAAGGAGGACGAAGGGAAGGACATAATGATCCCTTAGTACTGGAAATAGGTAAGCGAATATGCCATCGTGTGTGCAGACATCTTGTACTTTAAGTCGACCTACTTAGGCCTATATCTGCGTTATGAACATGTCTCTAACCTTTATCCCCTCTTATAAGAAGAGGGGTAAGGAATAAATGGAATTAAGGAGGACGAAGGGAAGGACAAAATGATCCCTTAGTACTGGAAATAGGTAAGCCATTATGCCATCGTGTGTGCAGACATCTTGTACTTTAAGTCGACCTACTTAGGCCTATATCTGCGTTATGAACATGTCTCTAACCTTTATCCCCTCTTATAAGAAGAAGGGTGAGGAATAAATGGAATTAAGGAGGACGAAGGGAAGGACATAATGATCCCTTAGTACTGGAAATAGGAAAGCCATTATGCCATCGTGTGTGCATACATCTTGTACTTTAAGTCGACCTACTTAGGCCTATATCTGCGTTATGAACATGTCTCTAAACTTTATCCCCTTTTATAAAAAGAAGGGTGAGGAATAAATGGAATTAAGGAGGACGAGGGGAAGGACATAGTGATCCATTAGTACTGGAAATAGGGAAGCCATTATGCCATCGTGTGTGCAGACATCTTGTACTTTAAGTCGCCCTACTTAGGCCTATATCTGCGTTATGAACATGTCTCTAACTTTTATTCCCTCTTATAAGAAGAAGGGTGAGGAATAAATGGAATTAAGGAGGACGAAGGGAAGGACATAATGATCCCTTAGTACTGGAAATAGGGAAGCCATTATGCCATCGTGTGTGCAGACATCTTGCACTTTAAGTCGACCTACTTAGGCCTATATCTGCGTTATGAACATGTCTCTAACCTTTATCCCCTTTTATAAGAAGAAGGGTGAGGAATAAATGGAATTAAGGAGGACGAAGGGAAGGACATAATGATCCCTTAGTACTGGAAATAGGGAAGCCATTATGCCATCGTGTGTGCATTCATCTTGTACTTCAAGTCGACCTACTTAGGCCTATATCTGCGTTTTGAACATGTCTCTAACCTTTATCCCCTCTTATAAGAAGAAGGGTGAGGAATTAATGGAATAAGATAGGTCGAAGGGAAGGACATAATGATCCCTTAGTACTGGAAATAGGTAAGCTATTATGCCATCGTGTGTGCAGACATCTTGTACTTTAAGTCGACCTACGTAGGCCTATATCTGCGTTATGAACATGTCTCTAACCTTTATCCCCTTTTATAAGAAGAAGGGTGAGGAATAAATGGAATTAAGGAGGACGAAGGGAAGGACATAATGATCCCTTAGTACTGGAAATAGGGAAGCCATTATGCCATCGTGTGTGCAGACATTTTGTACCATAAGTCGACCTAATTAGGCCTATATCTGGGTTATGAACATGTTTCTAACTTTTATTCTTTCTTATAAGAAGAGGGGTAAGGAATAAATGGAATTAAGGAGGACGAAGGGAAGGACATAATGATCCCTTAGTACTGGAAATAGGTAAGCCATTATGCCATCGTGTGTGCAGACATCTTGTACTTTAAGTCGACCTACTTAGGCCTATATCTGCGTTATGAACATGTCTTTAACCTTTATCCCCTCTTATAAGAAGAGGGGTAAGGAATAAATGGAATTAAGGAGGACGAAGGGAAGGACAAAATGATCCCTTAGTATTGGAAATAGGTAAGCCATTATGCCATCGTGTGTGCATACGTCTTGTACTTTAAGTCGACCTACTTAGGCCTATATCTGCGTTATGAACATGTCTCTAACTTTTATCCCCTCTTATAAGAAGAAGGGTGAGGAATAAATGGAATTAAGGAGGACGAAGGGAAGGACATAATGATCCCTTAGTACTGGAAATAGGGAAGCCATTATGCCATCGTTTGTGCAGACATCTTGCACTTTAAGTCGACCTACTTAGGCCTATATCTGCGTTATGAACATGTCTCTAACCTTTATTACCTTTTATAAGAAGAAGGGTGAGGAATAAATGGAATTAAGGAGGACGAAGGAAAGGACATAATGATCCCTTAGTACTGGAAATAGGTAAGCCATTATGCCATCGTGTGTGCAGACATCTTGTACTTTAAGTGGACCTACTTAGGCCTATATCTGCGTTATGAACATGTCTCTAACTTTTATCCCCTCTTATAAGAAGAAGGGTGAGGAATAAATGGAATTAAGGAGGACGAAGGGAAGGACATAGTGATCCCTTAGTCAGGAAATAGGGAAGGCATTATGCCATCGTGTGTGCAGACATCTTGTTCTTCAAGTCGACCTACTTAGGCCTATATCTGCGTTATGAACATGTCTCTAACCTTTATCCCCTCTTATAAGAAGAAGGGTGAGGAATTAATGGAATAAGGGAGGACGAAGGGAAGGACATAATGATCCCTTAGTACTGGAAATAGATAAGCTATTATGCCATCGTGTGTGCAGACATCTTGTACTTTAAGTCGACCTACGTAGGACTATATCTGCGTTATGAACATGTCTCTAACCTTTATCCCCATTTATAAGAAGAAGGGTGAGGAATAAATGGAATTAAGGAGGACGAAGAGAAGGACATAATGATCCCTTAGTACTGGAAATAGGGAAGCCATTATGCCATCGTGTGTGCAGACATTTTGTACTATAAGTCGACCTACTTAGGCCTATATCTGGGTTATGAACATGTCTCTAACCTTTATTCCCTCTTATAAGAAGAGGGGTAAGGAATAAATGGAATTAAGGAGGACGAAGGGAAGGACATAATGATCCCTTAGTACTGGAAATAGGTAAGCCATTATGCCATCGTGTGTGCAGACATCTTGTACTTTAAGTCGACCTACTTAGGCCTATATCTACGTTATGAACATGTCTCTAACCTTTATCCCCTCTTATAAGAAGAGGGGTAAGGAATAAATGGAATTAAGGAGGACGAAGGGAAGGACAAAATGATCCCTTAGTACTGGAAATAGGTAAGCCATTATGCCATCGTGTGTGCAGACATCTTGTACTTTAAGTCGGTACCTACTTAGGCCTATATCTGCGTTATTTACATGTCTCTAACCTTTATTCCCTCTTATAAGAAAAGGGGTAAGGAATAAATGGAATTAAGGAGGACGAAGGGAAGGACATAATGTTCCCTTAGTACTGGAAATAGGGAAGCTATTATGCCATCGTGTGTGCAGACATCTTGTACTTTAAGTCGACCTACTTAGGCCTATATCTGCGTTATGAACATGTCTCTAACCTTTATCCCCTCTTATAAGAAGAGGGGTAAGGAATAAATGGAATTAAGGAGGACGAAGGGAAGGACATAATGGTCCCTTAGTACTGGAAATAGGGAAGCCATTATGCCATCGTGTGTGCAGACATCTTGTACTTTAAGTCGACCTACTTAGGCCTATATCTGGGTTATGAACGTGCCTCTAACCTTCATTCCCTCTTATAAGAAGAGGGGTAAGGAATAAACGGAATTAAGGAGGAGATGGGAAGGACATAATGATCCCTTAGTACTGGAAATAGGGAAGCCATTATGCCATCGTGTGTGCAGACATCTTGCACTTTAAGTCGACCTACTTAGGCCTATATTTGCGTTATGAACATGTCTCTAACCTTTATCCCCTCTAATAAGAAGAAGGGTGAGGTATAAATGGAATTAAGGAGGACGAAGGGAAGGACATAATGATCCCTTAGTACTGGAAATAGGGAACCCATTATGCCATCGTGTGTGCAGACAACTTGAACTTTAAGTCGACCTACTTAGGCCTATATCTGGGTTATAAACATGTATCTAACCTTTATCCCCGCGTATAAGAAGAAGGGTGAGGAATAAATGGAATTAAGGAGGACGAAGGGAAGGACATAATGATCCCTTAGTACTGGAAATAGGGAAGCCATTATGCCATCGTGTGTGCAGCCATCTTGTACTTTAAGTCGACCTACTTAGGTATATATCTGCGTTATGAACATGTCTCTAACCTTTATCCCTACTTATAAGAAGAAGGGAGAGGAATAAATGGAATTAAGGAGGACGAAGGGAAGGACATAATGATCCCTTAGTACTGGAAATAGGGAAGCCATTATGCCATCGTGTGTGCAGACATCTTGCACTTTATGTCGACCTACTTAGGCCTATATCTGCGTTATGAACATGTCTCTAACTTTATCCCTTCGTATAAGAAGAAGGGTGAGGAATAAATGGAATTAAGGAGGACGAAGGGAAGGACATAATGATCCCTTAGTACTGGAAATAGGTAAGCCATTATGCCATCGTGTGTGCAGACATCTTGTACTTTAAGTCGACCTACTTAGGCCTATATCTGCGTTATGAACATGTCTCTAACCTTTATCCCCTCTTATAAGAAGAGGGGTAAGGAATAAATGGAATTCAGGAGGACGAAGGGAAGGACATAATGATCCCTTAGTACTGGAAATAGGGAAGCCATTATGCCATCGTGTGTGCAGACATCTTGTACTTTACGTCGACCTACTTGGCCTATATCTGCGTTATGAACATGTCTTTAACCTTTATCCCCTCTTATAAGAAGAGGGGTAGGGAATAAATGGAATTAAGGAGGACGAAGGGAAGGACATAATGATCCCCTAGTACTGGATATATTGAAGCCATTATGCCATCGTGTGTGCAGACATCTTGTACTTTAAGTCGACCTACTTTGGCCTATATCTGCGTTATGAACATGTCTCTAACCTTTATCCCCTCTTATAAGAAGAGGGGTAAGGAATAAATGGAATTAAGGAGGACGAAGGGAAGGACATAATGATCCCTTAGTACTGGAAATAGGGGAGCCATTATGCCATCGTGTGTGCAGACATCTTGTACTTTAAGTCGACCTACTTAGGCCTATATCTGCGTTATGAACATGTCTCTAACCTTTATCCCCTCTTATAAGAAGAGGGGTAAGGAATAAATGGAATTATGGAGGACGAAGGGAAAGACATAATGATCCCTTAGTACTGGAAATAGGGAAGCCATTATGCCATCGTGTGTGCAGACATCTTGTACTTTAAGTCGATCTTTTTAGGCCTATATCTGCGTTATTTACATGTCTCTAACCTTTATTCCCTCTTATAAGAAGAGGGGTAAGGAATAAATGGAATTCAGGAGGACGAAGGGAAGGACATAATGATCGATTAGTACTGGAAATAGGGAAGCCAATATGCCATCGTGTGTGCAGACATCTTGTACTTTAAGTCGACCTACTTAGGCCTATATCTGCGTTATGAACATGTCTCTAACCTTTATCCCCTCTTATAAGAAGAGGGGTAAGGAATAAATGGAATTAAGGAGGACGAAGGGAAGGACATAATGGTCCCTTAGTACTGGAAATAGGGAAGCCATTATGCCATCGTGTGTGCAGACATCTTGCACTTTAAGTCGACCAACTTAGGCCTATATCTGCGTTATGAACATGTCTCTAACCTTTATCCCCTCTTATAAAAAGAGGGGTAAGGAATAAATGGAATTAAGGAGGACGAAGGGAAGGACATAATGATTCCTTAGTACTGGAAATAGGGAAGCCAATATGCCATCGTGTGTGCAGACATCTTGTACTTTAAGTCGACCTACTTAGGCCTATATCTGCGTTATGAACATGTCTCTAACCTTTATCCCCTCTTATAAGAAGAAGGGTGAGGTATAAATGGAATTAAGGAGGACGAAGGGAAGGACATAATGATCCCTTATTACTGGAAATAGAGAACCCATTATGCCATCGTGTGTGCAGACAACTTCAACTTTAAGTCGACCTACTTAGGCCTATATCTGGGTTATAAACATGTATCTAACCTTTATCCCCTCGTATAAGAAGAAGGGTGAGGAATAAATGGAATTAAGGAGGACGAAGGGAAGGACATAATGATCCCTTAGTACTGGAAATAGGGAAGCCATTATGCCATCGTGTGTGCAGCCATCTTGTACTTTAAGTCGACCTACTTAGGCCTATATCTGCGTTATGAACATGTCTCTAACCTTTATCCCTACTTATAAGAAGAAGGGAGAGGAATAAATGGAATTAAGGAGGACGAAGGGAAGGACATAATGATCCCTTAGTACTGGAAATAGGGAAGCCATTATGCCATCGTGTATGCAGATATCTTGCACTTTAAGTCGACCTACTTAGGCCTATATCTGCGTTATGAACATGTCTCTAACCTTTATCCCTTCGTATAAGAAGAAGGGTGAGGAATAAATGGAATTAAGGAGGACGAAGGGAAGGACATAATGATCCCTAAGTACTGGAAATAGGGAAGACATTATGCCATCGTGTGTGCAGACATCTTGTACTTAGAGTCGACCTTCTTATGCCTATATCTGCGTTATGAACATGTCTCTAACCTTTAGCCCTACTTATAAGAAGAAGGGAGAGGAATAAATGGAATTAAGGAGGACGAAGGGAAGGACATAATGATCCCTTAGTACTGGAAATAGGGAAGCCATTATGCCATCGTGTGTGCAGACATCTTGCACTTTAAGTCGACCTACTTAGGCCTATATCTGCGTTATGAACATGTCTCTAACCTTTATCCCCTCGTATAAGAAGAAGGGTGAGGAATTAATGGAATAAGGGAGGACGAAGGGAAGGACATAATGATCCCTTAGTACTGGAAATAGGTAAGCCATTATGCCATCGTGTGTGCAGACATCTTGTACTTTAAGTCGACCTACGTAGGCCTATATCTGCGTTATGAACATGTCTCTAACCTTTATCCCCTTTTATAAGAAGAAGGGTGAGGAATAAATGGAATTAAGGAGGACGAAGGGAAGGACATAATGATCCCTTAGTACTGGAAATAGGGAAGCCATTATGCCATCGTGTGTGCAGACATTTTTTACTATAAGTCGACCTACTTAGGCCTATATCTGGGTTATGAAGATGTCTCTAACCTTTATTCCCTCTTATAAGAAGAGGGGTAAGGAATAAATGGAATTAAGGAGGACGAAGTGAAGGACATAATGATCCCTTAGTACTGGAAATAGGTAAGCCATTATGTCATCGTGTGTGCAGACATCATGTACTTTAAGTCGACCTACTTAGGCCTATATCTGCGTTATGAACATGTCTCTAACTTTTATCCCCTCTTATAACAAGAGGGGTAAGGAATAAATGGAATTAAGGAGGACGAAGGGAAGGACATAATGTTCCTTTAGTACTGGAAATAGGGAAGCCATTATGCCATCGTGTGTGCAGACATCTTGTACTTTAAGTCCACCTACTTAGGCCTGTATCTGGGTTTTGAACATGTCTCTAACCTTCATTCCCCCTTATAAGATGAGGGGTAAGGAATAAATGGAATTAAGGAGGACGAAGGGAAGGACATAATGATCCCTTAGTACTGGAAATAGGGAAGCCATTATGCCATCGTGTGTGCAGACATCTTGTACTTTAAGTCGACCTACTTAGGCCTATATCTGCGTTATGAACATGGCTCTAACCTTTATCCCCTCTTATAAGAAGAAGGGTGAGGAATAAATGGAATTAAGGAGGACGAAGGGAAGGACATAATGATCCCTTAGTACTAGAAATAGGGAAGCCATTATGCCATCGTGTGTGCAGACATCTTGTACTTTAAGTCGACCTACTTAGGCCTATATCTGCGTTATGAACATGTCTCTAACCTTTATCCCCTCTTATAAGAAGAAGGGTGAGGAATAAATGGAATTAAGGAGGACGAAGGGAAGGACATAATGATCCCTTAGTACTGGAAATAGGGAAGCCATTATGTCATCGTGTGTGCAGACAACTTGAATTTTAAGTCGACCTACTTAGGTCTATATCTGGGTTATAAACATGTATCTAACCTTTATCCCCTCGTATAAGAAGAAGGGTGAGGAATAAATGGAATTAAGGAGGACGAAGGGATGGACATAAAGATCCCTTAGTACTGGAAATAGGGAAGACATTATGCCATCGTGTGTGCAGACATCTTGTACTTTAAGTCGACCTACTTAGGCCTATATCTGGGTTATGAACATGTCTCTAACTTTTATTCCCTCTTATAAAAAGAGGGGTAAGGAATAAATGGAATTAAGGAGGACGAACGGAAGGACATAATGATCCCTTAGTACTGGAAATAGGTAAGCCATTATGCCATCGTGTGTGCAGACATCTTGTACTTTAAGTCGACCTACTAAGGCCTATATCTGCGTTATGAACATGTCTCTAAACTTTATCCCCTTTTATAAGAAGAAGGGTGAGGAATAAATGGAATTAAGGAGGACGAAGGGAAGGACATAATGATCCCTTAGTACTGGAAATAGGGAAGCCATTATGCCATCGTGTGTGCAGACATCTTGTACTTTAAGTCGACCTACTTAGGCCTATATCTGCGTTATGAACATGTCTCTAACTTTTATCCCCTCTTATAAGAAGAATGGTGAGGAATAAATGGAATTAAGGAGGACGAAGGGAAGGACATAATGATCCCTTAGTACTGGAAATAGGGAAGGCATTATGCCATCGTGTGTGCAGACATCTTGTACTTCAAATCGACCTACTTAGGCCTATATCTGCGTTATGAACATGTCTCTAACTTTTATCCCCTCTTATAAGAAGAAGGGTGAGGAATTAATGGAATTAAGGAGGACGAAGGCAAGGACATAATGATCCCTTAGTACTGGAAATAGGGAAGCCATTATGCCATCTTGTGTGCAGACATCTTGCACTTTAAGTCGACCTACTTAGGCCTATATCTGCGTTATGAACATGTATCTAACCTTTATCCCCTTTTATAAGAAGAAGGGTGAGGAATAAATGGAATTAAGGAGGACGAAAGGAAGGACATAATGATCCCTTAGTACTGGAAATAGGGAAGCCATTATGCCGTCGTGTGTGCAGACATCGTGTACTTTAAGTCGACCTACTTAGGCCTATATCTGCGTTATGAACATGTCTCTAACTTTTATCCCCTTTTATAAGGAGAGGGGTAAGGAATAAATGGAATTACGGAGGACGAAGGGAAGGACATAATGATCCCTTAATACTGGAAATAGGGAAGCCATTATGCCATCGTGTATGCAGACATCTTGTACTTTACGTCGACCTACTTAGGCCTATATCTAGGTTATGAACAAATCTCTAACTTTTATCCCCTTTTATAAGAAGAGGGGTAAGGAATAAATGGAATTAAACAGGACGAAGGGAAGGACATAATGATCCCTTAGTACTGGAAATATTGAAGCCATTATGCCATCGTCTGTGCAGACATCTTGTACTTTACGTCGACCTACATAGGCCTATATCTGCGTTATGAACATGTCTCTAACCTTTATCCCCTCTTATAAGAAGAAGGGTGAGGAATAAATGGAATTAAAGAGGACGAAGGGAAGGACATAATGATCCCTTAGTACTGGAAATAGGGAAGCCATTATGCCATCGTGTGTGCAGACATCTTGTAATTTAAGTCGACCTACTTAGGCCTATATCTGCGTTATGAACATGTCTCTAACCTTTATCCCCTCTTATAAGAAGAAGGGTGAGGAATAAATGGAATTAAGGAGGACGAAGGGAAGGACATAATGATCCCTTAGTACTGGAAATAGGGAAGCCAATATGTCATCGTGTGTGCAGACAACTTGTACTTTAAGTCGACCTACTTAGGCCTATATCTGGGTTATGAATATGTCTCTAACTTTTATACCCTCTTATAAGAAGCGGGGTAAGGAATAAATGGAATTAAGGAGGACGAAGGCAAGGACATAATGATCCCTTAGTACTGGAAATAGGGAAGCCATTATGTCATCTTGTGTGCAGACATCTTGCACTTTAAGTCGACCTACTTAGGCCTATATCTGCGTTATGAACATGTATCTAACCTTTATCCCCTTTTATAAGAAGGGGGGTAAGGAATAAATGGAATTAAACAGGACGAAGGGAAGGACATAATGATCCCTTAGTACTGGAAATAGGGAAGCCATTATACCATCGTGTGTGCAGACATCTTGTACTTTAAGTCGACCTACTTAGGCCTATATCTGCGTTATGAACATGTCTCTAACCTTTATCCCCTCTTATAAGAAGAAGGGTGAGGAATAAATGGAATTAAGGAGGACGAAGGGAAGGACATAATGATCGCTTAGTACTGGAAATAGGGAAGCCATTATGCCATCGTGTGTGCAGACATCTTGTACTTTAAGTCGACCTACTTAGGAATATATCTGGGTTATGAACATGTCTCTAACCTTCATCCCCTCTTATAAGAAGAAATGTAAGGAATAAATGAAATTAAGGAGGACGAAGGCAAGGACATAATGATCCCTTAGTACTGGAAATAGGCAAGCCATTATGCCATCGTGTGTGCTGACATCTTGTACTTTAAGTCGACCTACTTAGGCCTATATCTGGGTTATGAATATGTCTCTAACCTTTATCCCCTATTATAAGAAGAAGGGTGAGGAATAAATGGAATAAAGGAGGACGAAGGCAAGGACATAATGATCCCATAGTACTGCAAATAGGAAAGCCATTATGGCATCGTGTGTGCAGACATCTAGTACTTTTAGTCGACCTACTTAGGCCTATATCTAGGTTATGAACATGTTTCTAACCTTTATCCCCTCTAATAAGAAGAAGGGTGAGGAATAAATGGAATTAAGGAAGACGAAGGGAAGGACATAATGATCCCTTAGTACTGGAAATAGGGAAGCCGTTATTGCATCGTGTGTGCAGACATCTTGTACTTTAAGTCGACCTACTTAGGCCTATATCTAGGTTATGAACATGTCTCTAACCTTTATCCTCTTTTAAAAGAAGAAGGGTGAGGAATAAATGCAACTAAGGAGGACGAAAGCAAGGACATAATGATCCCATAGTACTGCAAATAGGAAAGCCATTATGGCATCGTGTGTGCAGACATCTAGTACTTTAAGTCGACCTACTTAGGCCTATATCTGGGTTATGAACATGTCTCTAACTTTTATACCCTCTTATAAGAAGCGGGGTAAGGAATAAATGGAATTAAGGAGGACGAAGGCAAGGACATAATGATCCCTTAGTACTCGAAATAGGGAAGCTATTATGGCATCGTGTGTGCAGACATCTTGTACTTTAAGTCGACCTACTTAGGCCTATATCTAGGTTATGAACATGTCTCTAACCTTTATCCCCTTTTATAAGATAAAGGGTGAGGAATAAATGGAATTAAGGAAGACGAAGGGAAGGACATAATGATCCCTTAGTACTGGAAATAGGGAAGCCGTTATTGCATCGTGTGTGCAGACATCTTGTACTTTAAGTCGACCTACTTAGGCCTATATCTGGGTTATGAACAAGTCTCTAACTTTTATCCCCTTTTATAAGAAGAGTGGTAAGGAATAAATGGAATTAAACAGGACGAAGGGAAGGACATAATGATCCCTTAGTACTGGAAATAGGGAAGCCATTATGCCATCGTGTGTGCTGACATCTTGTACTTTAAGTCGACCTACTTAGGCCTATATCTGGGTTATGAACATGTCTCTAACCTTTATCACCTCTTATAAGAAGAAGGGTGAGGAATAAATGGAATTAAGGAGGACGAAGGCAAGAACATAATGATCAGTTAGTACTGGAAATAGGGGAGCCATTATGGCATCGTGTGTGCAGACATCTTGTACTTTAAGTCGACCTACTTAGGCCTATATCTGGGTTATGAACATGTCTCTAACTTTTATACCCTCTTATAAGAAGCGGGGTAAGGAATAAATGGAATTAAGGAGGACGAAGGCAAGGACATAATGATCCCTTAGTACTGGAAATAGGGAAGCCATTATGCCATCTTGTGTGCAGACATCTTGCACTTTAAGGCGACCTACTTAGGCCTATATCTGGGTTATGAACAAGTCTCTAACTTTTATCCCCTTTTATAAGAAGGGGGGTAAGGAATAAATGGAATTAAACAGGACGAAGGGAAGGACATAATGATCCCTTAGTACTGGAAATAGGGAAGCCATTATACCATCGTGTGTGCAGACATCTTGTACTTTAAGTCGACCTACTTAGGCCTATATCTGCGTTATGAACATGTCTCTAACCTTTATCACCTCTTATAAGAAGAAGGGTGAGGAATAAATGGAATTAAGGAGGACGAAGGCAAGAACATAATGATCAGTTAGTACTGGAAATAGGGAAGCCATTATGGCATCGTGTGTGCAGACATCTTGTACTTTAAGTCGACCTACTTAGGCCTATATCTGGGTTATGAACATGTCTCTAACTTTTATACCCTCTTATAAGAAGAAGTGTGAGGAATAAATGGAATTAAGGAGGACGAAGGGAAGGACATAATGATCCCTTAGTACTGGAAATAGGGAAGCTATTATGGCATCGTGTGTGCAGACATCTTGTACTTTAAGTCGACCTACTTAGGCCTATATCTGGGTTATGAACATGCCTCTAACCTTTATCCCCTCTTATAAGAAGAAGTGTGAGGAATAAATGGAATTAAGGAGGACGAAGGGAAGGACATAATGATCCCTTAGTACTGGGAGTAGGGAAGCCATTATGACATCGTGTGTGCAGAGATCTTGTACTTTAAGTCGACCTACTTAGGCCTATATCTGCGTTATGAACATGTCTCTAACCTTTATCCCCTCTTATAAGTAGAAGTGTGAGGAATAAATGGAATTAAGGAGGACGAAGGCAAGGACATAATGATCCCTTAGTACTGGAAATAGGGAAGCCATTATGCCATCGTGTGTGCATACATCTTGTACTTCAAGTCGACCTACTTAGGCCTATATCTGCGTTATGAACATGTCTCCAACCTTAATCCCCTCATATAAGAAGAATTGTGACGAATAAATGGAATTAAGGAGGACGAAGGCAAGGACATAATGATCCCTTAGTACTGGATATAGGGAAGCCATTATGCCATCTTGTGTGCAGACATCTTGCACTTTAAGTCGACCTCTTTAGGCCTATATCTGCGTTATGAACATGTCTCTAACCTTTATCCCCTCTTATAAGAAAAAGGGTGAGGAATAAATGGAATTAAGGAGGACGAAGGGAAGGAAATAATGATCCCTTAGTACTGGAAATAGGGAAGCCATTATGCCATCGAGTATGCAGACATCTTGTACTTTAAGTCGACCTACTTAGGCCTATATCTGGGTTATGAACATGTCTCTAACTTTTATCCCCTTTTATAAGAAGGGGGGTAAGGAATAAATGGAATTAAGGAGGACGAAGGGAAGGACATAATGATCCCTTAGTACTGGAAATAGGGAAGCCATTATGCCATCGTGTGTGCAGACATCTTGTACTTTAAGTCGACCTACTTAGGAATATATCTGGGTTATGAACATGTCTCTAACTTTTATCCCCTCTTATAAGAAGAAGTGTGAGGAATAAATGGAATTAAGGAGGACGAAGGGAAGGACATAATGATCTCTTAGTACTGGAAATAGGGAAGCCATTATGCCATCGTGTGTGCAGACATCGTGAACTTTAATTCGACCTACTTGGGCCTATATCTGCGTTATGAACATGTCTCTAACTTTTATCCCCTCTTATAAGAAGAAGTGTGAGGAATAAATGGAATTAAGGAGGACGAAGGGAAGGACATAATGACCCCTTAGTACTGGGAATAGGGAAGCCATTATGCCATCGTGTGTGCAGACATCTTGTACTTTAATTCGACCTACTTAGGTCTATATCTGCGTTATGAACATGTCTCTAACTTTTATCCTATCTTATAAGAAGAAGTGTGAGGAATAAATGGAATTAAGGAGGACGAAGGGAAGGACATAATGACCCCTTAGTACTGGAAATAGGGAAGCCATTATGAAATCGTGTGTGCAGACATCTTGTACTTTAAGTCGACCTACTTAGGCCTATATCTGGTTATGAAGATGTCTCTCACCTTTATCCCCTTTTATAAGAAGAAGGGTGAGGAATAAATGGAATTAAGGAGGACGAAGGCAAGGACATAATGATCCCTTAGTACTGGAAATAGGCAAGCCATTATGCCATCGTGTGTGCTGACATCTTGTACTTTAAGTCGACCTACTTAGGCCTATATCTGGGTTATGAACATGTCTCTAACCTTTATCCCCTCTTATAAGAAGAAGGGTGAGGAATAAATGGAATAAAGGAGGACGAAGGCAAGGACATAATGATCCCATAGTACTGCAAATAGGAAAGCCATTATGGCATCGTGTGTGCAGACATCTAGTACTTTAAGTCGACCTACTTAGGCCTATATCTAGGTTATGAACATGTTTCTAACCTTTATCCCCTCTAATAAGAGGAAGGGTGAGGAATAAATGGAATTAAGGAAGACGAAGGCAAGGACATAATGATCCCTTAGTACTGGAAATAGGCAAGCCATTATGCCATCGTGTGTGCTGACATCTTGTACTTTAAGTCGACCTACTTAGGCCTATATCTGGGTTATGAACATGTCTCTAACCTTTATCCCCTCTTATAAGAAGAAGGGTGAGGAATAAATGGAATAAAGGAGGACGAAGGCAAGGACATAATGATCCCATAGTACTGCAAATAGGAAAGCCATTATGGCATCGTGTGAGCAGACATCTAGTACTTTAAGTCGACCTACTTAGGCCTATATCTGGTTACGAAGATGTCTCTCACCTTTATCCCCTTTTATAAGAAGAAGGGTGAGGAATAAATGGAATTAAGGAGGACGAAGGCAAGGACATAATGATCCCTTAGTACTGGAAATAGGCAAGCCATTATGCCATCGTGTGTGCTGACATCTTGTACTTTAAGTCGACCTACTTAGGCCTATATCTGGGTTATGAACATGTCTCTAACCTTTATCCCCTCTTATAAGAAGAAGGGTGAGGAATAAATGGAATAAAGGAGGACGAAGGCAAGGACATAATGATCCCATAGTACTTCAAATAGGAAAGCCATTATGGCATCGTGTGTGCAGACATCTAGTACTTTACGTCGACCTACTTAGGCCTATATCTGGGTTATGAACATATCTCTAACCTTTATCCCCTCTAATAAAAAGATGGGTGAGGAATAAATGGAATTAAGGAAGACGAAGGCAAGGACATAATGATCCCTTTGTACTGGAAATAGGGAAGCCATTATGGCGTCGTGTGTGCAGACATCTTGTACTTTAAGTCGACCTACTTAGGCCTATATCTGGGTTATGAATATGTCTCTAACCTTTATCACCTTTATAAAAAGAAGGGTGAGGAATAAATTGAATTAAGGAGGACGAAGGCAAGTGCATAATGATCCCTTAGTACTGGAAATAGGGAAGTCATTATGGCATCGTGTGTGCAGACATCTGGTACTTTAAGTCGACCTACTTAGGCCTATATCTGGGTTATGAATATGTCTCTAACCTATATCACCTTTTATAAAAAGAAGGGTGAGGAATAAATGGAATTAAGGAGGACGAAGGCAAGTGCATAATGATCCCTTAGTACTGGAAATAGGGAAGCCATTATGGCATCGTGTGTGCAGACATCTTGTACTTTACGTCGACCTACTTAGGCCTATATCTGGGTTATGAACAAGTCACTAACTTTTATCCCCTTTTATAAGAAGAGGGGTAAGGAATAAATGGAATTAAACAGGACGAAGGGAAAGACATAATGATCCCTTAGTACTGGAAATAGGGAAGCCATTATGCCATCGTGTGTGCAGACATCTTGTACTTTACGTCGACCTACTTAGGCCTATATCTGCGTTATGAACATGTCTCTAACCTTTATCCCCTCTTATAAGAAGAAGGGAGAGTAATAAATGGAATTAAGGAGGACGAAGGGAAGGACATAATAATCCCTTAGTACTGGAAATAGGGAAGCCATTATGCCATCGTGTGTGCAGACATCTTGTACTTTAAGTCGACCTACTTAGGCCTATATCTGCGTTATGAACATGTCTCTAACCTTTATCCCCTCGTATAAGAAGAAGGGTGAGAAATAAATGGAATTAAGGAGGACGAAGGGATGGACATAATGATCCCTTAGTACTGGAAATAGGGAAGACATTATGCCATCGTGTGTGCAGACATCTTGTACTTTAAGTCGACATACTTAGGCCTATATCTGGGTTATGAACATGTCTCTAACTTTTATTCCCTCTTGTAAGAAGAGGGGTAAGGAATAAATGGAATTAAGGAGGACGAAGGGAAGGACTTAATGATCCCTTAGTACTGGAAATAGGGAAGCCATTATGCCATCGTGTGTGCAGATATCTTGCACTTTAAGTCGACCTACTTAGGCCTATATCTGCGTTATGAACATGTCTCTAACCTTTATCCCCTTTTATAAGAAGAAGGGTGAGGAATAAATGGAATTAAGGAGGACGAAGGGAAGGACATTATGATCCCTTAGTACTGGAAATAGGGAAGCCATTATGCCATCGTGTGTGCAGACATCTTGTACTTTAAGTCGACCTACTTAGGCCTATATCTGCGTTATGAACATGTCTCTAACTTTTATCCCCTCTTAAAAGAAGAATGGTGAGGAATAAATGGAATTAAGGAGGACGAAGGGAAGGACATAATGATCCCTTAGTACTGGAAATAGGGAAGGCATTATGCCATCGTGTGTGCAGACATCTTGTACTTTAATTCGACCTACGTAGGCCTATATCTGCGTTATGAACATGTCTCTAACCTTTATCCCCTCTTATAAGAAGAAGGGTGAGGAATAAATGGAATTACAGAGGACGAAGGGAAGGACATAATGATCCCTTAGTACTGGAAATAGGGAAGCCATTATGACATCGTGTGTGCAGACATCTTGTACTTTAAGTCGACCTACTTAGGCCTATATCTGGGTTATGAAGATGTCTCTAACCTTTATCCCCTTTTATAAGAAGAAGGGTGAGGAATAAATGGAATTAAGGAGGACGAAGGCAAGGACATAATGATCCCTTAGTACTGGAAATAGGCAAGCCATTATGCCATCGTGTGTGCTGACATCTTGTACTTTAAGTCGACCTACTTAGGCCTATATCTGGGTTATGAACATGTCTCTAACCTTTATCCCCTCTTATAAGAAGAAGGGTGAGGAATAAATGGAATAAAGGAGGACGAAGGGAAGGACATAATGATCCCTTAGTACTGGAAATAGGGAAGCCATTATGGCATCGTGTGTGCAGACATCTTGTACTTTAGGTCGACCTACTTAGGCCTATATCTAGGTTATGAACATGTCCCTAACCTTTATCCCCTTTTATAAGAAGAAGGGTGAGGAATAAATGGAATTAAGGAGGACGAAGGCAAGGACATAATGATCCCATAGTACTGCAAATAGGAAAGCTATTATGGCATCGTGTGTGCAGACATCTAGTACTTTAAGTCGACCTACTTAGGCCTATATCTAGGTTATGAACATGTCTCTAACCTTTATCCCCTTTTATAAGAAGAAGGGTGAGGAATAAATGCAATTAAGGAGGACGAAAGCAAGGACATAATGATCCCATAGTACTGCAAATAGGAAAGCCATTATGGCATCGTGTGTGCAGACATCTAGTACTTTAAGTCGACCTACTTAGGCCTATATCTAGGTTATGAAAATGTCTCTAACCTTTATTCCCTTTCATAAGAAGAAGGGTGAGGAATAAATGAAATTAAGGAGGACGAAGGCAAGGACATAATGATCCCTTAGTACTCGAAATAGGGAAGCTATTATGGCATCGTGTGTGCAGACATCTTGTACTTTAAGTCGACCTACTTAGGCCTATATCTAGGTTATGAACATGTCTCTAACCTTTATCCCCTTTTATAAGAAGAAGGGTGAGGAATAAATGGAATTAAGGAGGACGAAGGCAAGGACATAATGTTCCCTTAGTTCTGGAAATAGGTAAGCCATTATGGCATCGTGTGTGCAGACATCTTGCACTTTAAGTCGACCTACGTAGGCCTATATCTGGGTTATGAACATGTCTCTAACCTTCATCCCCTCTTATAAGAAGAAATGTAATTAATAAATGAAATTAAGGAGGACGAAGGGAAGGACATAATGATCCCTTAGTACTGGAAATAGGGAAGCCATTATGAAATCGTGTGTGCAGACATCTTGTACTTTAAGTCGACCTACTTAGGCCTATATCTGCGTTATGAACATGTCTCTAACTTTTATCCCCTCTTATAAGAAGAAGTGTGAGGTTTAAATGGAATTAAGGAGGACGAAGGGAAGGACATAATGACCCCTTAGTACTGGGAATAGGGAAGCCATTATGTCATCGTGTGTGCAGACATCTTGTACTTTAAGTCGACCTACTTAGGCCTATATCTGCGTAATGAACATGTCTCTAACCTTTATCCCCTCTTATAAGAAGAACGGTGAGGAATAAATGGAATTAAGGAGGACGAAGGGAAGGACATAATGATCCCTTAGTACTGGAAATAAGGAAGCCATTATGAAATCGTGTGTGCAGACATCTTGTACTTTAAGTCGACCTACTTAGGCCTATATCTGGGTTATGATCATTTCTCTAACCTTTATCCCCTTTTATAAGAAGAAGGGTGAGGAATAAATGGAATTAAGGAGGACGAAGGCAAGGACATAATGATCCCTTAGTACTGGAAATAGGCAAGCCATTATGCCATCGTGTGTGCAGACATCTTGTACTTTAAGTCGACCTACTTAGGCCTATATCTGTGTTATGATCATTTCTCTAACCTTTATCCCCTTTTATAAGAAGAAGGGTGAGGAATAAATGGAATAAAGGAGGACGAAGGGAAGGACATAATGATCCCTTAGTACTGGAAATAGGGAAGCCATTATGGCATCGTGTGTGCAGACATCTTGTACTTTAAGTCGACCTACTTAGGCCTATATCTGCGTTATGAACATGTCTCTAACTTTTATCCCCTCTTATAAGAAGAAGGGTGAGGAATAAATGGAATTAAGGAGGACGAAGGGAAGGACAAAATGATCCCTTAGTACTGGAAATCGGGAAGCCATTATGCCATCGTGTGTGCAGACATCTTGTACTTTAGGTAAACCTACTTAGGCCTATATCTGCGTTATGAACATGTCTCTAACCTTTATCCCCTCTTATAAGAAGTAGGGTGAGGAATAAATGGAATTAAAGAGGACGAAGGGAAGGACATAATGATCCCTTAGTACTGGAAATAGGGAAGCCATTATGGCATCGTGTGTGCAGACATCTTGTACTTTAAGTCGACCTACTTAGGCCTATATCTAGGTTATGAATATGTCTCTAATCTTTATCCCCTTTTATAAGAAGAAGGGTGAGGAATAAATGGAATTAAGGAGGACGAAGGCAAGGACATAATGATCCCTTAGATCTGGAAAGAGGGAAGCCATTATGGCATCGTGTGTGCAGACATCTTGTACTTTAAGTCGACCTACTTAGGCCTATATCTGGGTTATGAATATCTCTCTAACCTTTATCACCTTTTATAAAAAGAAGGGTGAGGAATAAATGGAATTAAGGAGGACGAAGGCAAGTGCATAATGATCCCTTAGTACTGGAAATAGGGAAGCCATTATGGCATCGTGTGTGCAGACATCTGGTACTTTAAGTCGACCTACTTAGGCCTATATCTAGGTTATGAACATGTCTCTAACCTTTATCCCCTCTAATAAGAAGAAGGGTGAGGAATAAATGGAATTAAGGAGGACGAAGGCAAGGACATAATGATCCCTTAGATCTGGAAAGAGGGAAGCCATTATGGCATCGTGTGTGCAGACATCTTGTACTTTAAGTCGACCTACTTAGGCCTATATCTGGGTTATGAATATGTCTCTAACCTTTATCACCTTTTATAAAAAGAAAGGTGAGGAATAAATGGAATTAAGGAGGACGAAGGCAAGTGCATAATGATCCCTTAGTACTGGAAATATTGAAGCCATTATGGCATCGTGTGTGCAGACATCTGGTACTTTAAGTCGACCTACTTAGGCCTATATCTAGGTTATGAACATGTCTCTAACCTTTATTCCCTCTAATAAGAAGAAGGGTGAGGAATAAATGGAATTAAGGAAGACGAAGGGAAGGACATAATGATCCCTTAGTACTGGAAAGAGGGAAGCCGTTATTGCATCGTGTGTGCAGACATCTTGTACTTTAAGTCGACCTACTTAGGCCTATATCTAGGTTATGAACATGTCTCTAACCTTTATCCCCTTTTATAAGAAGAAGGGTGAGGAATAAATGCAATTAAGGAGGACGAAAGCAAGGACATAATGATCCCATAGTACTGCAAATAGGAAAGCCATTATGGCATCGTGTGTGCAGACATCTAGTACTTTAAGTCGACCTACTTAGGCCTATATCTAGGTTATGAAAATGTCTCTAACCTTTATCCCCTTTTATAAGAAGAAGGGTGAGGAATAAATGAAATTAAGGAGGACGAAGGCAAGGACATAATGATCCCTTAGTACTCGAAATAGGGAAGCTATTATGGCATCGTGTGTGCAGACATCTTGTACTTTAAGTCGACCTACTTAGGCCTATATCTAGGTTATGAACATGTCTCTAACCTTTATCCCCTTTTATAAGAAGAAGGGTGAGGAATAAATGGAATTAAGGAGGACGAAGGCAAGGACATAATGTTCCCTTAGTTCTGGAAATAGGTAAGCCATTATGGCATCGTGTGTGCAGACATCTTGCACTTTAAGTCGACCTACGTAGGCCTATATCTGGGTTATGAACATGTCTCTAACCTTCATCCCCTCTTATAAGAAGAAATGTAATTAATAAATGAAATTAAGGAGGACGAAGGGAAGGACATAATGATCCCTTAGTACTGGAAATAGGGAAGCCATTATGAAATCGTGTGTGCAGACATCTTGTACTTTAAGTCGACCTACTTAGGCCTATATCTGCGTTATGAACATGTCTCTATCTTTTATCCCCTCTTATAAGAAGTAGTGTGAGGAATAAATGGAATTAAGGAGGACGAAGGGAAGGACATAATGACCCCTTAGTACTGGGAATAGGGAAGCCATTATGCCATCGTGTGTGCAGACATCTTGTACTTTAATTCGACCTACTTAGGCCTATATCTGCGTTATGAACATGTCTCTAACCTTTATCCCCTCTTATAAGAAGAAGGGTGAGGAATAAATGGAATTAAGGAGGACGAAGGGAAGGACATAATGATCCCTTAGTACTGGAAATAGGGAAGCCATTATGAAATCGTGTGTGCAGACATCTTGTACTTTAAGTCGACCTACTTAGGCCTATATCTGGGTTATGAAGATGTCTCTAACCTTTATCCCCTTTTATAAGAAGAAGGGTGAGGAATAAATGGAATTAAGGAGGACGAAGGCAAGGACATAATGATCCCTTAGTACTGGAAATAGGGAAGCCGTTATTGCATCGTGTGTGCAGAAAACTTGTACTTTAAGTCGACCTACTTAGGCCTATATCTAGCTTATGAACATGTCTCTAACCTTTATCCCCTTTTATAAGAAGAAGGGTGAGGAATACATGCAATTAAGGAGGACGAAAGCAAGGACATAATGATCCCATAGTACTGGAAATAGGGAAGCCATTATTTTGTCGTGTGTGCAGACATCTAGTACTTTAAGTCGACCTACTTAGGCCTATATCTAGGTTATGAAAGTGTCTCTAACCTTTATCCCCTTTTATAAGAAGAAGGGTGAGGAATAAATGAAATTAAGGAGGACGAAGGCAAGGACATAATGATCCCTTAGTACTCGAAATAGGGAAGCTATTATGGCATCGTGTGTGCAGACATCTTGTACTTTAAGTCGACCTACTTAGGCCTATATCTAGGTTATGAACATGTCTCTAACCTTTATCCCCTTTTATAAGAAGAAGGGTGAGGAATAAATGGAATTAAGGAGGACGAAGGCAACGACATAATGATCCCTTATTACTGGAAATAGGGAAGCCATTATGGAATCGTATGTGCAGACATCTTGTACTTTAGGTCGACCTACTTAGGCCTATATCTTTGTTATGAACATGTCTCTAACTTTTATCCCCTTTTATAAGTAGAGGGGTAAGGAATAAATGGAATTAAGGAGGACGAAGGGAAGGACATAATGATCCCTTAGTACTGGAAATAAGGAAGCCATTATGCCATCGTGTGTGCAGACATCTTGTACTTTAAGTCGACCTACTTAGGAATATATCTGGGTTATGAACATGTCTCTAACCTTCATCCCCTCCTATAAGAAGAAATGTAAGGAATAAATGGAATTAAGGAGGACGAAGGGAAGGACATAATGATCCCTTAGTACTGGGAGTAGGAAAGCCATTATGACATCGTGTGTGCAGAGATCTTGTACTTTAAGTCGACCTACTTAGGCCTATATCTGCGTTATGAACATGTCTCTAACCTTTATCCCCTCTTATAAGTAGAAGTGTGAGGAATAAATGGAATTAAGGAGGACGAAGGCAAGGACATAATGATCCCTTAGTACTGGAAATAGGGAAGCCATTATGCCATCGTGTCTGCATACATCTTGTACTTCAAGTCGACCTACTTAGGCCTATATCTGGGTTATGAACATGTCTCTAACCTTTATCACCTCTTATAAGAAGAAGGGTGAGGAATAAATGGAATTAAGGAGGACGAAGGCAAGAACATAATGATCAGTTAGTACTGGAAATAGGGAAGCCATTATGGCATCGTGTGTGCAGACATCTTGTACTTTAAGTCGACCTACTTAGGCCTATATCTGGGTTATGAACATGTCTCTAACTTTTATACCCTCTTATAAGAAGCGGGGTAAGGAATAAATGGAATTAAGGAGGACGAAGGCAAGGACATAATGATCCCTTAGTACTGGAAATAGGGAAGCCATTATGCCATCTTGTGTGCAGACATCTTGCACTTTAAGGCGACCTACTTAGGCCTATATCTGGGTTATGAACAAGTCTCTAACTTTTATCCCCTTTTATAAGAAGGGGGGTAAGGAATAAATGGAATTAAACAGGACGAAGGGAAGGACATAATGATCCCTTAGTACTGGAAATAGGCAAGCCATTATGCCATCGTGTGTGCAGACATCTTGTACTTTAAGTCGACCTACTTAGGCCTATATCTGGGTTATGATCATTTCTCTAACCTTTATCCCCTTTTATAAGAAGAAGGGTGAGGAACAAATGGAATAAAGGAGGACGAAGGGAAGGACATAATGATCCCTTAGTACTAGAAATAGGGAAGCCATTATGGCATCGTGTGTGCAGACATCTTGTACTTTAAGTCGACCTACTTAGGCCTATATCTGCGTTATGAACATGTCTCTAACTTTTATCCCCTCTTATAAGAAGAAGGGTGAGGAATAAATGGAATTAAGGAGGACGAAGGGAAGGACAAAATGATCCCTTAGTACTGGAAATCGGGAAGCCATTATGCCATCGTGTGTGCAGACATCTTGTACTTTAGGTAAACCTACTTAGGCCTATATCTGCGTTATGAACATGTCTCTAACCTTTATCCCCTCTTATAAGAAGTAGGGTGAGGAATAAATGGAATTAAAGAGGACGAAGGGAAGGACATAATGATCCCTTAGTACTGGAAATAGGGAAGCCATTATGGCATCGTGTGTGCAGACATCTTGTACTTTAAGTCGACCTACTTAGGCCTATATCTAGGTTATGAATATGTCTCTAATCTTTATCCCCTTTTATAAGAAGAAGGGTTAGGAATAAATGGAATTAAGGAGGACGAAGTCAAGGACATAATGATTCCTTAGATCTGGAAAGAGTGAAGCCATTATGGCATCGTGTGTGCAGACATCTTGTACTTTAAGTCGACCTACTTAGGCCTATATCTGGGTTATGAATATGTCTCTAAACTTTATCACCTTTTATAAAAAGAAGGGTGAGGAATAAATGGAATTAAGGAGGACGAAGGCAAGTGCATAATGATACCTTAGTACTGGAAATAAGGAAGCCATTATGGCATCGTGTGTGCAGACATCTGGTACTTTAAGTCGACCTACTTAGGCCTATATCTAGGTTATGAACATGTCTCTAACCTTTATCCCCTCTAATAAGAAGAAGGGTGAGGAATAAATGGAATTAAGGAGGACGAAGGCAAGGACATAATGATCTCTTAGATCTGGAAAGAGGGAAGCCATTATGGCATCGTGTGTGCAGACATCTTGTACTTTAAGTCGACCTACTTAGGCCTATATCTGGGTTAAGAATATGTCTCTAACCTTTATCACCTTTTATAAAAAGAAGGGTGAGGAATAAATGGAATTAAGGAGGACGAAGGCAAGTGCATAATGATACCTTAGTACTGGAAATAGGGAAGCCATTATGGCATCGTGTGTGCAGACATCTGGTACTTTAAGTCGACCTACTTAGGCCTATATCTAGGTTATGAACATGTCTCTAACCTTTATTCCCTCTAATAAGAAGAAGGGTGAGGAATAAATGGAATTAAGGAAGACGAAGGGAAGGACATAATGATCCCTTAGTACTGGAAATAGGGAAGCCGTTATTGCATCGTGTGTGCAGACATCTTGTACTTTAAGTCGACCTACTTAGGCCTATATCTAGGTTATGAACATGTCTCTAACCTTTATCCCCTTTTATAAGAAGAAGGGTGAGGAATAAATGCAATTAAGGAGGACGAAAGCAAGGACATAATGATCCCATAGTACTGCAAATAGGAAAGCCATTATGGCATCGTGTGTGCAGACATCTAGTACTTTAAGTCGACCTACTTAGGCCTATATCTAGGTTATGAAAATGTCTCTAACCTTTATCCCCTTTTATAAGAAGAAGGGTGAGGAATAAATGAAATTAAGGAGGACGAAGGCAAGGACATAATGATCCCTTAGTACTTGAAATAGGGAAGCTATTATGGCATCGTGTGTGCAGACATCTTGTACTTTAAGTCGACCTACTTAGGCCTATATCTAGGTTATGAACATGTCTCTAACCTTTATCCCCTTTTATAAGAAGAAGGGTGAGGAATAAATGGAATTAAGGAGGACGAAGGCAAGGACATAATGTTCCCTTAGTTCTGGAAATAGGTAAGCCATTATGGCATCGTGTGTGCAGACATCTTGCACTTTAAGTCGACCTACGTAGGCCTATATCTGGGTTATGAACATGTCTCTAACCTTAATCCCCTCTTATAAGAAGAAATGTAATTAATAAATGAAATTAAGGAGGACGAAGGGAAGGACATAATGATCCCTTAGTACTGGAAATAGGGAAGCCATTATGAAATCGTGTGTGCAGACATCTTGTACTTTAAGTCGACCTACTTAGGCCTATATCTGCGTTATGAACATGTCTCTAACTTTTATCCCCTCTTATAAGAAGAAGTGTGAGGAATAAATGGAATTAAGGAGGACGAAGGGAAGGACATAATGACCCCTTAGTACTGGGAATAGGGAAGCCATTATGCCATCGTGTGTGCAGACATCTTGTACTTTAATTCGACCTACTTAGGCCTATATCTGCATTATGAACATGTCTCTAACCTTTATCCCCTCTTATAAGAAGAAGGGTGAGGAATAAATGGAATTAAGGAGGACGAAGGGAAGGACATAATGATCCCTTAGTACTGGAAATAGGGAAGCCATTATGAAATCGTGTGTGCAGACATCTTGTACTTGAAGTCGACCTACTTAGGCCTATATCTGGGTTATGAAGATGTCTCTAACCTTTATCCCCTTTTATAAGAAGAAGGGTGAGGAATAAATGGAATTAAGGAGGACGAAGGCAAGGACATAATGATCCCTTAGTACTGGAAATAGGGAAGCCATTATGCCATCGTGTTTGCAGACATCTTGTACTTTAGGTCGACCTACATAGGCCTATATCTAGGTTATGAACATGTCTCTAACCTTTATCCCCTTTTATAAGAAGAAGGGTGAGGAATAAATGGAATTAAGGAGGACGAAGGCAAGGACATAATGATCCCTTAGTACTGGAAATAGGGAAGCCGTTATTGCATCGTGTGTGCAGACATCTTGTACTTTAAGTCGACCTACATAGGCCTATATCTAGGTTATGAACATGTCTCTAACCTTTATCCCCTTTTATAAGAAGAAGGGTGAGGAATAAATGGAATTAAGGAGGACGAAGGCAAGGACATAATGATCCCTTAGTACTGGAAATAGGGAAGCCGTTATTGCATCGTGTGTGCAGAAAACTTGTACTTTAAGTCGACCTACTTAGGCCTATATCTAGCCTATGAACATGTCTCTAACCTTTATCCCCTTTTATAAGAAGAAGGGTGAGGAATACATGCAATTAAGGAGGACGAAAGCAAGGACATAATGATCCCATAGTACTGGAAATAGGGAAGCCATTATTTTGTCGTGTGTGCAGACATCTAGTACTTTAAGTCGACCTACTTAGGCCTATATCTAGGTTATGAAAGTGTCTCTAACCTTTATCCCCTTTTATAAGAAGAAGGGTGAGGAATAAATGAAATTAAGGAGGACGAAGGCAAGGACATAATGATCCCTTAGTACTCGAAATAGGGAAGCTATTATGGCATCGTGTGTGCAGACATCTTGTACTTTAAGTCGACCTACTTAGGCCTATATCTAGGTTATGAACATGTCTCTAACCTTTATCCCCTTTTATAAGAAGAAGGGTGAGGAATAAATGGAATTAAGGAGGACGAAGGCAACGACATAATGATCCCTTATTACTGGAAATAGGGAAGCCATTATGGAATCGTATGTGCAGACATCTTGTACTTTAGGTCGACCTACTTAGGCCTATATCTGGGTTATGAACATGTCTCTAACTTTTATCCCCTTTTATAAGTAGAGGGGTAAGGAATAAATGGAATTAAGGAGGACGAAGGGAAGGACATAATGATCCCTTAGTACTGGAAATAAGGAAGCCATTATGCCATCGTGTGTGCAGACATCTTGTACTTTAAGTCGACCTACTTAGGAATATATCTGGGTTATGAACATGTCTCTAACCTTCATCCCCTCCTATAAGAAGAAATGTAAGGAATAAATGGAATTAAGGAGGACGAAGGGATGGACATAATGATCCCTTAGTACTGGAAATAGGGAAGCCATTATGCCATCGTGTGTGCAGACATCTTGTACTTTAAGTCGACCTACTTGGGCCTATATCTGCGTTATGAACATGTCTCTAACTTTTATCCCCTCTTATAAGAAGAAGTGTGAGGAATAAATGGAATTAAGGAGGACGAAGGGAAGGACATAATGACCCCTTAGTACTGGGAATAGGGAAGCCATTATGTCATCGTGTGTGCAGACATCTTGTACTTTAAGTCGACCTACTTAGGCCTATATCTGCGTTATGAACATGTCTCTAACCTTTATCCCCTCTTATAAGAAGAACGGTGAGGAATAAATGGAATTAAGGAGGACGAAGGGAAGGACATAATGATCCCTTAGTACAGGAAATAGGGAAGCCATTATGAAATCGTGTGTGCAGACATCTTGTACTTTAAGTCGACCTACTTAGGCCTATATCTGGGTTATGATCATTTCTCTAACCTTTATCCCCTTTTATAGGAAGAAGGGTGAGGAATAAATGGAATTAAGGAGGACGAAGGCAAGGACATAATGATCCCTTAGTACTGGAAATAGGCAAGCCATTATGCCATCGTGTGTGCAGACATCTTGTACTTTAAGTCGACCTACTTAGGCCTATATCTGGGTTATGATCATTTCTCTAACCTTTATCCCCTTTTATAAGAAGAAGGGTGAGGAATAAATGGAATAAAGGAGGACGAAGGGAAGGACATAATGATCCCTTAGTACTAGAAATAGGGAAGCCATTATGGCATCGTGTGTGCAGACATCTTGTACTTTAAGTCGACCTACTTAGGCCTATATCTGCGTTATGAACATGTCTCTAACTTTTATCCCCTCTTATAAGAAGAAGGGTGAGGAATAAATGGAATTAAGGAGGACGAAGGGAAGGACAAAATGATCCCTTAGTACTGGAAATCGGGAAGCCATTATGCCATCGTGTGTGCAGACATCTTGTACTTTAGGTAAACCTACTTAGGCCTATATCTGCGTTATGAACATGTCTCTAACCTTTATCCCCTCTTATAAGAAGTAGGGTGAGGAATAAATGGAATTAAAGAGGACGAAGGGAAGGACATAATGATCCCTTAGTACTGGAAATAGGGAAGCCATTATGGCATCGTGTGTGCAGACATCTTGTACTTTAAGTCGACCTACTTAGGCCTATATCTAGGTTATGAATATGTCTCTAATCTTTATCCCCTTTTATAAGAAGTAGGGTTAGGAATAAATGGAATTAAGGAGGACGAAGTCAAGGACATAATGATTCCTTAGATCTGGAAAGAGGGAAGCCATTATGGCATCGTGTGTGCAGACATCTTGTACTTTAAGTCGACCTACTTAGGCCTATATCTGGGTTATGAATATGTCTCTAAACTTTATCACCTTTTATAAAAAGAAGGGTGAGGAATAAATGGAATTAAGGAGGACGAAGGCAAGGACATAATGATCTGTTAGATCTGGAAAGAGGGAAGCCATTATGGCATCGTGTGTGCAGACATCTTGTACTTTAAGTCGACCTACTTAGGCCTATATCTGGGTTAAGAATATGTCTCTAACCTTTATCACCTTTTATAAAAAGAAGGGTGAGGAATAAATGGAATTAAGGAGGACGAAGGCAAGTGCATAATGATACCTTAGTACTGGAAATAGGGAAGCCATTATGGCATCGTGTGTGCAGACATCTGGTACTTTAAGTCGACCTACTTAGGCCTATATCTAGGTTATGAACATGTCTCTAACCTTTATTCCCTCTAATAAGAAGAAGGGTGAGGAATAAATGGAATTAAGGAAGACGAAGGGAAGGACATAATGATCCCTTAGTACTGGAAATAGGGAAGCCGTTATTGCATCGTGTGTGCAGACATCTTGTACTTTAAGTCGACCTACTTAGGCCTATATCTAGGTTATGAACATGTCTCTAACCTTTATCCCCTTTTATAAGAAGAAGGGTGAGGAATAAATGCAATTAAGGAGGACGAAAGCAAGGACATAATGATCCCATAGTACTGCAAATAGGAAAGCCATTATGGCATCGTGTGTGCAGACATCTAGTACTTTAAGTCGACCTACTTAATCCTATATCTAGGTTATGAAAATGTCTCTAACCTTTATCCCCTTTTATAAGAAGAAGGGTGAGGAATAAATGAAATTAAGGAGGACGAAGGCAAGGACATAATGATCCCTTAGTACTTGAAATAGGGAAGCTATTATGGCATCGTGTGTGCAGACATCTTGTACTTTAAGTCGACCTACTTAGGCCTATATCTAGGTTATGAACATGTCTCTAACCTTTATCCCCTTTTATAAGAAGAAGGGTGAGGAATAAATGGAATTAAGGAGGACGAAGGCAAGGACATAATGTTCCCTTAGTTCTGGAAATAGGTAAGCCATTATGGCATCGTGTGTGCAGACATCTTGCACTTTAAGTCGACCTACGTAGGCCTATATCTGGGTTATGAACATGTCTCTAACCTTAATCCCCTCTTATAAGAAGAAATGTAATTAATAAATGAAATTAAGGAGGACGAAGGGAAGGACATAATGATCCCTTAGTACTGGAAATAGGGAAGCCATTATGAAATCGTGTGTGCAGACATCTTGTACTTTAAGTCGACCTACTTAGGCCTATATCTGCGTTATGAACATGTCTCTAACTTTTATCCCCTCTTATAAGAAGAAGTGTGAGGAATAAATGGAATTAAGGAGGACGAAGGGAAGGACATAATGACCCCTTAGTACTGGGAATAGGGAAGCCATTATGCCATCGTGTGTGCAGACATCTTGTACTTTAATTCGACCTACTTAGGCCTATATCTGCATTATGAACATGTCTCTAACCTTTATCCCCTCTTATAAGAAGAAGAGTGAGGAATAAATGGAATTAAGGAGGACGAAGGGAAGGACATAATGATCCCTTAGTACTGGAAATAGGGAAGCCATTATGAAATCGTGTGTGCAGACATCTTGTACTTTAAGTCGACCTACTTAGGCCTATATCTGGGTTATGAAGATGTCTCTAACCTTTATCCCCTTTTATAAGAAGAAGGGTGAGGAATAAATGGAATTAAGGAGGACGAAGGCAAGGACATAATGATCCCTTAGTACTGGAAATAGGGAAGCCATTATGCCATCGTGTTTGCAGACATCTTGTACTTTAGGTCGACCTACATAGGCCTATATCTAGGTTATGAACATGTCTCTAACCTTTATCCCCTTTTATAAGAAGAAGGGTGAGGAATAAATGGAATTAAGGAGGACGAAGGCAAGGACATAATGATCCCTTAGTACTGGAAATAGGGAAGCCGTTATTGCATCGTGTGTGCAGACATCTTGTACTTTAAGTCGACCTACTTAGGCCTATATCTAGGTTATGAACATGTCTCTAACCTTTATCCCCTTTTATAAGAAGAAGGGTGAGGAATACATGCAATTAAGGAGGACGAAAGCAAGGACATAATGATCCCATAGTATTGGAAATAGGGAAGCCATTATTTTGTCGTGTGTGCAGACATCTAGTACTTTAAGTCGACCTACTTAGGCCTATATCTAGGTTATGAAAGTGTCTCTAACCTTTATCCCCTTTTATAAGAAGAAGGGTGAGGAATAAATGAAATTAAGGAGGACGAAGGCAAGGACATAATGATCCCTTAGTACTCGAAATAGGGAAGCTATTATGGCATCGTGTGTGCAGACATCTTGTACTTTAAGTCGACCTACTTAGGCCTATATCTAGGTTATGAACATGTCTCTAACCTTTATCCCCTTTTATAAGAAGAAGGGTGAGGAATAAATGGAATTAAGGAGGACGAAGGCAACGACATAATGATCCCTTAGTACTGGAAATAGGGAAGCCATTATGGAATCGTGTGTGCAGACATCTTGTACTTTAGGTCGACCTACTTAGGCCTATATCTGGGTTATGAACATGTCTCTAACTTTTATCCCCTTTTATAAGTAGAGGGGTAAGGAATAAATGGAATTAAGGAGGACGAAGGGAAGGACATAATGATCCCTTAGTACTGGAAATAAGGAAGCCATTATGCCATCGTGTGTGCAGACATCTTGTACTTTAAGTCGACCTACTTAGGAATATATCTGGGTTATGAACATGTCTCTAACCTTCATCCCCTCCTATAAGAAGAAATGTAAGGAATAAATGGAATTAAGGAGGACGAAGGGAAGGACATAATGATCCCTTAGTACTGGAAATAGGGAAGCCATTATGCCATCGTGTGTGCAGACATCTTGTACTTTAAGTCGACCTACTTGGGCCTATATCTGCGTTATGAACATGTCTCTAACTTTTATCCCCTCTTATAAGAAGAAGTGTGAGGAATAAATGGAATTAAGGAGGACGAAGGGAAGGACATAATGACCCCTTAGTACTGGGAATAGGGAAGCCATTATGTCATCGTGTGTGCAGACATCTTGTACTTTAAGTCGACCTACTTAGGCCTATATCTGCGTTATGAACATGTCTCTAACCTTTATCCCCTCTTATAAGAAGAACGGTGAGGAATAAATGGAATTAAGGAGGACGAAGGGAAGGACATAATGATCCCTTAGTACAGGAAATAGGGAAGCCATTATGAAATCGTGTGTGCAGACATCTTGTACTTTAAGTCGACCTACTTAGGCCTATATCTAGGTTATGATCATTTCTCTAACCTTTATCCCCTTTTATAGGAAGAAGGGTGAGGAATAAATGGAATTAAGGAGGACGAAGGCAAGGACATAATGATCCCTTAGTACTGGAAATAGGCAAGCCATTATGCCATCGTGTGTGCAGACATCTTGTACTTTAAGTCGACCTACTTAGGCCTATATCTGGGTTATGATCATTTCTCTAACCTTTATCCCCTTTTATAAGAAGAAGGGTGAGGAATAAATGGAATAAAGGAGGACGAAGGGAAGGACATAATGATCCCTTAGTACTAGAAATAGGGAAGCCATTATGGCATCGTGTGTGCAGACATCTTGTACTTTAAGTCGACCTACTTAGGCCTATATCTGCGTTATGAACATGTCTCTAACTTTTATCCCCTCTTATAAGAAGAAGGGTGAGGAATAAATGGAATTAAGGAGGACGAAGGGAAGGACAAAATGATCCCTTAGTACTGGAAATCGGGAAGCCATTATGCCATCGTGTTTGCAGACATCTTGTACTTTAGGTAAACCTACTTAGGCCTATATCTGCGTTATGAACATGTCTCTAACCTTTATCCCCTCTTATAAGAAGTAGGGTGAGGAATAAATGGAATTAAAGAGGACGAAGGGAAGGACATAATGATCCCTTAGTACTGGAAATAGGGAAGCCATTATGGCATCGTGTGTGCAGACATCTTGTACTTTAAGTCGACCTACTTAGGCCTATATCTAGGTTATGAATATGTCTCTAATCTTTATCCCCTTTTATAAGAAGAAGGGTTAGGAATAAATGGAATTAAGGAGGACGAAGTCAAGGACATAATGATTCCTTAGATCTGGAAAGAGGGAAGCCATTATGGCATCGTGTGTGCAGACATCTTGTACTTTAAGTCGACCTACTTAGGCCTATATCTGGGTTATGAATATGTCTCTAAACTTTATCACCTTTTATAAAAAGAAGGGTGAGGAATAAATGGAATTAAGGAGGACGAAGGCAAGTGCATAATGATCCCTTAGTACTGGAAATAAGGAAGCCATTATGGCATCGTGTGTGCAGACATCTGGTACTTTAAGTCGACCTACTTAGGCCTATATCTAGGTTATGAACATGTCTCTAACCTTTATCCCCTCTAATAAGAAGAAGGGTGAGGAATAAATGGAATTAAGGAGGACGAAGGCAAGGACATAATGATCTCTTAGATCTGGAAAGAGGGAAGCCATTATGGCATCGTGTGTGCAGACATCTTGTACTTTAAGTCGACCTACTTAGGCCTATATCTGGGTTAAGAATATGTCTCTAACCTTTATCACCTTTTATAAAAAGAAGGGTGAGGAATAAATGGAATTAAGGAGGACGAAGGCAAGTGCATAATGATACCTTAGTACTGGAAATAGGGAAGCCATTATGGCATCGTGTGTGCAGACATCTGGTACTTTAAGTCGACCTACTTAGGCCTATATCTAGGTTATGAACATGTCTCTAACCTTTATTCCCTCTAATAAGAAGAAGGGTGAGGAATAAATGGAATTAAGGAAGACGAAGGGAAGGACATAATGATCCCTTAGTACTGGAAATAGGGAAGCCGTTATTGCATCGTGTGTGCAGACATCTTGTACTTTAAGTCGACCTACTTAGGCCTATATCTAGGTTATGAACATGTCTCTAACCTTTATCCCCTTTTATAAGAAGAAGGGTGAGGAATAAATGCAATTAAGGAGGACGAAAGCAAGGACATAATGATCCCATAGTACTGCAAATAGGAAAGCCATTATGGCATCGTGTGTGCAGACATCTAGTACTTTAAGTCGACCTACTTAGGCCTATATCTAGGTTATGAAAATGTCTCTAACCTTTATCCCCTTTTATAAGAAGAAGGGTGAGGAATAAATGAAATTAAGGAGGACGAAGGCAAGGACATAATGATCCCTTAGTACTTGAAATAGGGAAGCTATTATGGCATCGTGTGTGCAGACATCTTGTACTTTAAGTCGACCTACTTAGGCCTATATCTAGGTTATGAACATGTCTCTAACCTTTATCCCCTTTTATAAGAAGAAGGGTGAGGAATAAATGGAATTATGGAGGACGAAGGCAAGGACATAATGTTCCCTTAGTTCTGGAAATAGGTAAGCCATTATGGCATCGTGTGTGCAGACATCTTGCACTTTAAGTCGACCTACGTAGGCCTATATCTGGGTTATGAACATGTCTCTAACCTTAATCCCCTCTTATAAGAAGAAATGTAATTAATAAATGAAATTAAGGAGGACGAAGGGAAGGACATAATGATCCCTTAGTACTGGAAATAGGGAAGCCATTATGAAATCGTGTGTGCAGACATCTTGTACTTTAAGTCGACCTACTTAGGCCTATATCTGCGTTATGAACATGTCTCTAACTTTTATCCCCTCTTATAAGAAGAAGTGTGAGGAATAAATGGAATTAAGGAGGACGAAGGGAAGGACATAATGACCCCTTAGTACTGGGAATAGGGAAGCCATTATGCCATCGTGTGTGCAGACATCTTGTACTTTAATTCGACCTACTTAGGCCTATATCTGCATTATGAACATGTCTCTAACCTTTATCCCCTCTTATAAGAAGAAGGGTGAGGAATAAATGGAATTAAGGAGGACGAAGGGAAGGACATAATGATCCCTTAGTACTGGAAATAGGGAAGCCATTATGAAATCGTGTGTGCAGACATCTTGTACTTTAAGTCGACCTACTTAGGCCTATATCTGGGTTATGAAGATGTCTCTAACCTTTATCCCCTTTTATAAGAAGAAGGGTGAGGAATAAATGGAATTAAGGAGGACGAAGGCAAGGACATAATGATCCCTTAGTACTGGAAATAGGGAAGCCATTATGCCATCGTGTTTGCAGACATCTTGTACTTTAGGTCGACCTACATAGGCCTATATCTAGGTTATGAACATGTCTCTAACCTTTATCCCCTTTTATAAGAAGAAGGGTGAGGAATAAATGGAATTAAGGAGGACGAAGGCAAGGACATAATGATCCCTTAGTACTGGAAATAGGGAAGCCGTTATTGCATCGTGTGTGCAGACATCTTGTACTTTAAGTCGACCTACTTAGGCCTATATCTAGGTTATGAACATGTCTCTAACCTTTATCCCCTTTTATAAGAAGAAGGGTGAGGAATACATGCAATTAAGGAGGACGAAAGCAAGGACATAATGATCCCATAGTATTGGAAATAGGGAAGCCATTATTTTGTCGTGTGTGCAGACATCTAGTACTTTAAGTCGACCTACTTAGGCCTATATCTAGGTTATGAAAGTGTCTCTAACCTTTATCCCCTTTTATAAGAAGAAGGGTGAGGAATAAATGAAATTAAGGAGGACGAAGGCAAGGACATAATGATCCCTTAGTACTCGAAATAGGGAAGCTATTATGGCATCGTGTGTGCAGACATCTTGTACTTTAAGTCGACCTACTTAGGCCTATATCTAGGTTATGAACATGTCTCTAACCTTTATCCCCTTTTATAAGAAGAAGGGTGAGGAATAAATGGAATTGAGGAGGACGAAGGCAACGACATAATGATCCCTTAGTACTGGAAATAGGGAAGCCATTATGGAATCGTGTGTGCAGACATCTTGTACTTTAGGTCGACCTACTTAGGCCTATATCTGGGTTATGAACATGTCTCTAACTTTTATCCCCTTTTATAAGTAGAGGGGTAAGGAATAAATGGAATTAAGGAGGACGAAGGGAAGGACATAATGATCCCTTAGTACTGGAAATAAGGAAGCCATTATGCCATCGTGTGTGCAGACATCTTGTACTTTAAGTCGACCTACTTAGGAATATATCTGGGTTATGAACATGTCTCTAACCTTCATCCCCTCCTATAAGAAGAAATGTAAGGAATAAATGGAATTAAGGAGGACGAAGGGAAGGACATAATGATCCCTTAGTACTGGAAATAGGGAAGCCATTATGCCATCGTGTGTGCAGACATCTTGTACTTTAAGTCGACCTACTTGGGCCTATATCTGCGTTATGAACATGTCTCTAAATTTTATCCCCTCTTATAAGAAGAAGTGTGAGGAATAAATGGAATTAAGGAGGACGAAGGGAAGGACATAATGACCCCTTAGTACTGGGAATAGGGAAGCCATTATGTCATCGTGTGTGCAGACATCTTGTACTTTAAGTCGACCTACTTAGGCCTATATCTGCGTTATGAACATGTCTCTAACCTTTATCCCCTCTTATAAGAAGAACGGTGAGGAATAAATGGAATTAAGGAGGACGAAGGGAAGGACATAATGATCCCTTAGTACTGGAAATAGGGAAGCCATTATGAAATCGTGTGTGCAGACATCTTGTACTTTAAGTCGACCTACTTAGGCCTATATCTGGGTTATGATCATTTCTCTAACCTTTATCCCCTTTTATAAGAAGAAGGGTGAGGAATAAATGGAATTAAGGAAGACGAAGGCAAGGACATAATGATCCCTTAGTACTGGAAATAGGCAAGCCATTATGCCATCGTGTGTGCAGACATCTTGTACTTTAAGTCGACCTACTTAGGCCTATATCTGGGTTATGATCATTTCTCTAACCTTTATCCCCTTTTATAAGAAGAAGGGTGAGGAATAAATGGAATAAAGGAGGACGAAGGGAAGGACATAATGATCCCTTAGTACTGGAAATAGGGAAGCCATTATGGCATCGTGTGTGCAGACATCTTGTACTTTAAGTCGACCTACTTAGGCCTATATCTGCGTTATGAACATGTCTCTAACTTTTATCCCCTCTTATAAGAAGAAGGGTGAGGAATAAATGGAATTAAGGAGGACGAAGGGAAGGACAAAATGATCCCTTAGTACTGGAAATCGGGAAGCCATTATGCCATCGTGTGTGCAGACATCTTGTACTTTAGGTAAACCTACTTAGGCCTATATCTGCGTTATGAACATGTCTCTAACCTTTATCCCCTCTTATAAGAAGTAGGGTGAGGAATAAATGGAATTAAAGAGGACGAAGGGAAGGACATAATGATCCCTTAGTACTGGAAATAGGGAAGCCATTATGGCATCGTGTGTGCAGACATCTTGTACTTTAAGTCGACCTACTTAGGCCTATATCTAGGTTATGAATATGTCTCTAATCTTTATCCCCTTTTATAAGAAGAAGGGTGAGGAATAAATGGAATTAAGGAGGACGAAGGCAAGGACATAATGATCCCTTAGATCTGGAGAGAGGGAAGCCATTATGGCATCGTGTGTGCAGACATCTTGTACTTTAAGTCGACCTACTTAGGCCTATATCTGGGTTATGAATATGTCTCTAACCTTTATCACCTTTTATAAAAAGAAGGGTGAGGAATAAATGGAATTAAGGAGGACGAAGGCAAGTGCATAATGATCCCTTAGTACTGGAAATAGGGAAGCCATTATGGCATCGTGTGTGCAGACATCTGGTACTTTAAGTCAACCTACTTAGGCCTATATCTAGGTTATGAACATGTCTCTAACCTTTATCCCCTCTAATAAGAAGAAGGGTGAGGAATAAATGGAATTAAGGAGAACGAAGGCAAGAACATAATGATCAGTTAGTACTGGAAATAGGGAAGCCATTATGGAATCGTGTGAGCAGACATCTTGTACTTTAAGTCGACCTACTTAGGCCTATATCTGCGTTATGAACATGTCTCTAACCTTTATCCCCTCTTATGAGAAGAACGGTGAGGAATAAATGGAATTAAGGAGGACGAAGGGAAGGACATAATGATCCCTTAGTACTGGAAATAGGGAAGCCATTATGAAATCGTGTGTGCAGACATCTTGTACTTTAAGTCGACCTACTTAGGCCTATATCTGGGTTATGATCATTTCTCTAACCTTTATCCCCTTTTATAAGAAGAAGGGTGAGGAATAAATGGAATTAAGGAGGATGAAGGCAAGGACATAATGATCCCTTAGTACTGGAAATAGGCAAGCCATTATGCCATCGTGTGTGCAGACATCTTGTACTTTAAGTCGACCTACTTAGGCCTATATCTAGGTTATGATCATTTCTCTAACCTTTATCCCCTTTTATAAGAAGAAGGGTGAGGAATAAATGGAATAAAGGAGGACGAAGGGAAGGACATAATGATCCCTTAGTACTGGAAATAGGGAAGCCATTATGGCATCGTGTGTGCAGACATCTTGTACTTTAAGTCGACCTACTTAGGCCTATATCTGCGTTATGAACATGTCTCTAACTTTTTTCCCCTCTTATAAGAAGAAGGGTGAGGAATAAATGGAATTAAGGAGGACGAAGGGAAGGACAAAATGATCCCTTAGTACTGGAAATCGGGAAGCCATTATGCCATCGTGTGTGCAGACATCTTGTACTTTAGGTAAACCTACTTAGGCCTATATCTGCGTTATGAACATGTCTCTAACCTTTATCCCCTCTTATAAGAAGTAGGGTGAGGAATAAATGGAATTAAGGAGGACGAAGGGAAGGACATAATGATCCCTGAGTACTGGAAATAGGGAAGCCATTATGGCATCGTGTGTGCAGACATCTTGTACTTTAAGTCGACCTACTTAGGCCTATATCTAGGTTATGAACATGTCTCTAACCTTTATCCCCTTTTATAAGAAGAAGGGTGAGGAATACATGCAATTAAGGAGGACGAAAGCAAGGACATAATGATCCCATAGTATTGGAAATAGGGAAGCCATTATTTTGTCGTGTGTGCAGACATCTAGTACTTTAAGTCGACCTACTTAGGCCTATATCTAGGTTATGAAAGTGTCTCTAACCTTTATCCCCTTTTATAAGAAGAAGGGTGAGGAATAAATTAAATTAAGGAGGACGAAGGCAAGGACATAATGATCCCTTAGTACTCGAAATAGGGAAGCTATTATGGCATCGTGTGTGCAGACATCTTGTACTTTAAGTCGACCTACTTAGGCCTATATCTAGGTTATGAACATGTCTCTAACCTTTATCCCCTTTTATAAGAAGAAGGGTGAGGAATAAATGGAATTAAGGAGGACGAAGGCAACGACATAATGATCCCTTAGTACTGGAAATAGGGAAGCCATTATGGAATCGTGTGTGCAGACATCTTGTACTTTAGGTCGACCTACTTAGGCCTATATCTGGGTTATGAACATATCTCTAACTTTTATCCCCTTTTATAAGTAGAGGGGTAAGGAATAAATGGAATTAAGGAGGACGAAGGGAAGGACATAATGACCCCTTAGTACTGGGAATAGGGAAGCCATTATGTCATCGTGTGTGCAGACATCTTGTACTTTAAGTCGACCTACTTAGGCCTATATCTGCGTTATGAACATGTCTCTAACCTTTATCCCCTCTTATAAGAAGAACGGTGAGGAATAAATGGAATTAAGGAGGACGAAGGGAAGGACATAATGATCCCTTAGTACTGGAAATAGGGAAGCCATTATGAAATCGTGTGTGCAGACATCTTGTACTTTAAGTCGACCTACTTAGGCCTATATCTGGGTTATGATCATTTCTCTAACCTTTATCCCCTTTTATAAGAAGAAGGGTGAGGAATAAATGGAATTAAGGAAGACGAAGGCAAGGACATAATGATCCCTTAGTACTGGAAATAGGCAAGCCATTATGCCATCGTGTGTGCAGACATCTTGTACTTTAAGTCGACCTACTTAGGCCTATATCTGGGTTATGATCATTTCTCTAACCTTTATCCCCTTTTATAAGAAGAAGGGTGAGGAATAAATGGAATAAAGGAGGACGAAGGGAAGGACATAATGATCCCTTAGTACTGGAAATAGGGAAGCCATTATGGCATCGTGTGTGCAGACATCTTGTACTTTAAGTCGACCTACTTAGGCCTATATCTGCGTTATGAACATGTCTCTAACTTTTATCCCCTCTTATAAGAAGAAGGGTGAGGAATAAATGGAATTAAGGAGGACGAAGGGAAGGACAAAATGATCCCTTAGTACTGCGAATCGGGAAGCCATTATGCCATCGTGTGTGCAGACATCTTGTACTTTAGGTAAACCTACTTAGGCCTATATCTGCGTTATGAACATGTCTCTAACCTTTATCCCCTCTTATAAGAAGTAGGGTGAGGAATAAATGGAATTAAAGAGGACGAAGGGAAGGACATAATGATCCCTTAGTACTGGAAATAGGGAAGCCATTATGGCATCGTGTGTGCAGACATCTTGTACTTTAAGTCGACCTACTTAGGCCTATATCTAGGTTATGAATATGTCTCTAATCTTTATCCCCTTTTATAAGAAGAAGGGTGAGGAATAAATGGAATTAAGGAGGACTAAGGCAAGGACATAATGATCCCTTAGATCTGGAGAGAGGGAAGCCATTATGGCATCGTGTGTGCAGACATCTTGTACTTTAAGTCGACCTACTTAGGCCTATATCTGGGTTATGAATATGTCTCTAACCTTTATCACCTTTTATAAAAAGAAGTGTGAGGAATAAATGGAATTAAGGAGGACGAAGGCAAGTGCATAATGATCCCTTAGTACTGGAAATAGGGAAGCCATTATGGCATCGTGTGTGCAGACATCTGGTACTTTAAGTCGACCTACTTAGGCCTATATCTAGGTTATGAACATGTCTCTAACCTTTATCCCCTCTAATAAGAAGAAGGGTGAGGAATAAATGGAATTAAGGAGAACGAAGGCAAGAACATAATGATCAGTTAGTACTGGAAATAGGGAAGCCATTATGGCATCGTGTGTGCAAACATCTTTTACGTTACGTCGACCTACTTAGGCCTATATCTGAGTTATGAATATGTCTCTAACCTTTATCCCCTCTAATAAAAAGAAGGGTGAGGATTAAATGGAATTAAGGAAGACGAAGGCAAGGACATAATGATCCCTTTGTACTGGAAATAGGGAAGCCATTATGGCATCGTGTGTGAAGACATCTTGTACTTTAAGTCGACCTACTTAGGCCTATACCTGGGTTATGAACATGTCTCTAACCTTTATCCCCTCTAATAAGAAGAAGGGTGAGGAATAAATGGAATTAAGGAGAACGAAGGCAAGAACATAATGATCAGTTAGTACTGGAAATAGGGAAGCCATTTTGGCATCGTGTGTGCAAACATCTTTTACTTTAAGTCGACCTACTTAGGCCTATATCTGAGTTATGAATATGTCTCTAACCTTTATCCCCTCTAATAAAAAGAAGGGTGAGGAATAAATGGAATTAAGGAAGACGAAGGCAAGGACATGATGATCCCTTTGTACTGGAAATATGGAAGCCATTATGGCATCGTGTGTGCAGACATCTTGTACTTTAAGTCGACCTACTTAGGCCTATATCTGGGTTATGAACATGTCTCTAACCTTTATCACCTTTTATAAAAAGAAGGGTGAGGAATAAATGGAATTAAGGAGGACGAAGGCAAGTGCATAATGATCCCTTAGTACTGGAAATAGGGAAACCATTATGGCATCGTGTGTGCAGACATCTGGTACTTTAAGTCGACCTACTTAGGCCTATATCTGGGTTATGAACATATCTCTAAGCTTTATCCCCTTTTATAAGAAGAAGGGTGAGGAATAAATGGAATTAAAGAGGCCGAAGGTAAGGACATAATGATCTCTTAGTACTGGAAATTGGGAAGCCATTATGCCATTCTGTGTGGATACATCTTGTACTTTAAGTAAACCTACATAGGCGTATTTCTGGGTTATGAACATGTCTCCAACCTTTATCCCCTTTTATAAGAAGAAGGGTGAGGAATAAATGGAATTAATGAGGACGAAGGCAAGGACATAATGACCCCTTAGTACTGGAAATAGGGAAGCCATTATGCCATCGTGTGTGCAGACATCTTGTACTTTAGGTCGACCTACTTAGGCCTATATCTAGGTTATGAACATGTCTCTAACCTTTATCCCCTTTTATAAGAAGAAGGGTGAGGAATAAATGGAATTAAGGAGGACGAAGGCAAGGACATAATGATCCCATAGTACTGCAAATAGGAAAGCCATTATGGCATCGTGTGTGCAGACATCTTGCACTTTAAGTCGACCTACTTAGGCCTATATCTGCGTTATGAACATGTCTCTAACCTTTATCCCCTCTAATAAGAAGAAGGGTGAGGAATAAATGGAATTAAGGAAGACGAAGGGAAGGACATAATGATCCCTTAGTACTGGAAATAGGGAAGCCGTTATTGCATCGTGTGTGCAGACATCTTGTACTTTAAGTCGACCTACTTAGGCCTATATCTAGGTTATGAAAATGTCTCTAACCTTTATCCCCTTTTATAAGAAGAAGGGTGAGGAATAAATGGAATTAAGGAGGACGAAGGGAAGGACATAATGACCCCTTAGTACTGGGAATAGGGAAGCCATTATGTCATCGTGTGAGCAGACATCTTGTACTTTAAGTCGACCTACTTAGGCCTATATCTGCGTTATGAACATGTCTCTAACCTTTATCCCCTCTTATAAGAAGAACGGTGAGGAATAAATGGAATTAAGGAGGACGAAGGGAAGGACATAATGATCCCTTAGTACTGGAAATAGGGAAGCCATTATGAAATCGTGTGTGCAGACATCTTGTACTTTAAGTCGACCTACTTAGGCCTATATCTGGGTTATGATCATTTCTCTAACCTTTATCCCCTTTTATAAGAAGAAGGGTGAGGAATAAATGGAATTAAGGAGGACGAAGGCAAGGACATAATGATCCCTTAGTACTGGAAATAGGCAAGCCATTATGCCATCGTGTGTGCAGACATCTTGTACTTTAAGTCGACCTACTTAGGCCTATATCTGGGTTATGATCATTTCTCTAACCTTTATCCCCTTTTATAAGAAGAAGGGTGAGGAATAAATGGAATAAAGGAGGACGAAGGGAAGGACATAATGATCCCTTAGTACTGGAAATAGGGAAGCCATTATGGCATCGTGTGTGCAGACATCTTGTACTTTAAGTCGACCTACTTAGGCCTATATCTGCGTTATGAACATGTCTCTAACTTTTATCCCCTCTTATAAGAAGAAGGGTGAGGAATAAATGGAATTAAGGAGGACGAAGGGAAGGACAAAATGATCCCTTAGTACTGGAAATCGGGAAGCCATTATGCCATCGTGTGTGCAGACATCTTGTACTTTAGGTAAACCTACTTAGGCCTATATCTGCGTTATGAACATGTCTCTAACCTTTATCCCCTCTTATAAGAAGTAGGGTGAGGAATAAATGGAATTAAAGAGGACGAAGGGAAGGACATAATGATCTCTTAGTACTGGAAATAGGGAAGCCATTATGGCATCGTGTGTGCAGACATCTTGTACTTTAAGTCGACCTACTTAGGCCTATATCTGGGTTATGAATATGTCTCTAATCTTTATCCCCTTTTATAAGAAGAAGGGTGAGGAATAAATGGAATTAAGGAGGACGAAGGCAAGGACATAATGATCCCTTAGATCTGGAAAGAGGGAAGCCATTATGGCATCGTGTGTGCAGACATCTTGTACTTTAAGTCGACCTACTTAGGCCTATATCTGGGTTATGAATATGTCTCTAACCTTTATCACCTTTTATAAAAAGAAGGGTGAGGAATAAATGGAATTAAGGAGGACGAAGGCAAGTGCATAATGATCCCTTAGTACTGGAAATAGGGAAGCCATTATGGCATCGTATGTGCAGACATCTGGTACTTTAAGTCGACCTACTTAGGCCTATATCTAGGTTATGAACATGTCTCTAACCTTTATCCCCTCTAATAAGAAGAAGGGTGAGGAATAAATGGAATTAAGGAGAACGAAGGCAAGAACATAATGATCAGTTAGTACTGGAAATAGGGAAGCCATTATTGCATCGTGTGTGCAGACATCTTGTACTTTAAGTCGACCTACTTAGGCCTATATCTGGGTTATGAACATGTCTCTAACCTTTATCCCCTCTAATAAGAAGAAGGGTGAGGAATAAATGGAATTAAGGAGAACGAAGGCAAGAACATAATGATCAGTTAGTACTGGAAATAGGGAAGCCATTATGGCATCGTGTGTGCAAACATCTTTTACTTTAAGTCGACCTACTTAGGCCTATATCTGAGTTATGAATATGTCTCTAACCTTTATCCCCTCTAATAAAAAGAAGGGTGAGGAATAAATGGAATTAAGGAAGACGAAGGCAAGGACATAATGATCCCTTTGTACTGGAAATAGGGAAGCCATTATGGCATCGTGTGTGCAGACATCTTGTACTTTAAGTCGACCTACTAAGGCCTATATCTGGGTTATGAACATGTCTCTAACCATTATCACCTTTTATAAAAAGAAGGGTGAGGAATAAATGGAATTAAGGAGGACGAAGGCAAGTGCATAATGATCCCTTAGTACTGGAAATAGGGAAGCCATTATGGCATCGTGTGTGCAGACATCTGGTACTTTAAGTCGACCTACTTACGCCTATATCTGGGTTATGAACATATCTCTAAGCTTTATCCCCTTTTATAAGAAGAAGGGTGAGGAATAAATGGAATTAAAGAGGCCGAAGGTAAGGACATAATGATCTCTTAGTACTGGAAATTGGGAAGCCATTATGCCATTCTGTGTGGATACATCTTGTACTTTAAGTAAACCTACATAGGCGTATTTCTGGGTTATGAACATGTCTCCAACCTTTATCCCCTTTTATAAGAAGAAGGGTGAGGAATAAATGGAATTAATGAGGACGAAGGCAAGGACATAATGACCCCTTAGTACTGGAAATAGGGAAGCCATTATGCCATCGTGTGTGCAGACATCTTGTACTTTAGGTCGACCTACTTAGGCCTATATCTAGGTTATGAACATGTCTCTAACCTTTATCCCCTTTTATAAGAAGAAGGGTGAGGAATAAATGGAATTAAGGAGGACGAAGGCAAGGACATAATGATCCCATAGTACTGCAAATAGGAAAGCCATTATGGCATCGTGTGTGCAGACTAATTGCACTTTAAGTCGACCTACTTAGGCCTATATCCAGGTTATGAACATGTCTCTAATATTTATCCCCTCTAATAAGAAGAAGGGTGAGGAATAAATGGAATTAAGGAGGACGAAGGGAAGGACATAATGATCCCTTAGTACTGGAAATAGGGAAGCCATTATGCCATCGTGTGTGCAGACATCGTGTACTTTAAGTCGGCCTACTTGGGCCTATATCTGCGTTATGAACATGTCTCTAACTTTTATCCCCTCTTATAAGAAGAAGTGTGAGGAATAAATGGAATTAAGGAGGACGAAGGGAAGGACATAATGACCCCTTAGTACTGGGAATAGGGAAGCCATTATGCCATCGTGTGTGCAGACATCTTGTACTTTAAGTCGACCTACTTAGGCCTATATCTGGGTTATGAAGATGTCTCTAACCTTTATCCCCTCTTATAAGAAGAAGGGTGAGGAATAAATGGAATAAAGGAGGACGAAGGGAAGGACATAATGATCCCTTAGTACTGGAAATAGGGAAGCCATTATGCCATCGTGTGTGCAGACATCTTGTACTTTAGGTCGACCTACTTAGGCCTATATCTAGGTTATGAACATGTCTCTAACCTTTATCCCCTTTTATAAGAAGAAGGGTGAGGAATAAATGGAATTAAGGAGGACGAAGGCAAGGACATAATGTTCCCTTAGTTCTGGAAATGGGTAAGCCATTATGGCATCGTGTGTGCAGACATTTTGCACTTTAAGTCGACTTACTTAGGCCTATATCTGGGTTATGAAGATGTCTCTAACCTTTATCCCCTTTTATAAAAAGAAGGGTGAGGAATAAATGGAATTAAGGAGGACGAAGGGAAGGGCATAATGATCCCTTAGTACTGGAAATAGGCAAGCCATTATGCCATCGTGTGTGCAGAGATCTTGTACTTTAAGTCGACCTACTTAGGCCTATATCTGGGTTATGATCATTTCTCTAACCTTTATCCCCTTTTATAAGAAGAAGGGTGAGGAATAAATGGAATAAAGGAGGACGAAGGGAAGGACATAATGATCCCTTAGTACTGGAAATCGGGAAGCCATTATGCCATCGTGTGTGCAGACATCTTGTACTTTAGGTAAACCTGTTTAGGCCTATATCTGCGTTATGAACATGTCTCTAACCTTTATCCCCTCTTATAAGAAGTAGGGTGAGGAATAAATGGAATTAAAGAGGACGAAGGAAAGGACATAATGATCCCTTAGTACTGGAGATAGGGAAGCCATTATGGCATCGTGTGTGCAGACATCTTGTACTTTAAGTCGACCTACTTAGGCCTATATCTAGGTTATGAACATGTCTCTAACCTTTATCCCCTCTAATAAGAAGAAGGGTGAGGAACAAATGGAATTAAGGAGAACGAAGGCAAGAACATAATGATCAGTTAGTACTGGAAATAGGGAAGCCATTATGGCATCGTGTGTGCAGCCATCTTGTACTTTAATTCGACCTAATTAGGCCTATATCTGCGTTATGAACATGTCTCTAAACTTTATCCCCTCTTATAAGAAGAAGGGTGAGGAATAAATGGAATTAAGGAGGAAGAAGGGAAGGACATAATGATCCCTTAGTACTGGAAATAGGGAAGCCATTATGAAATCGTTTGTGCAGACATCTTGTACTTTAAGTCGACCTACTTAGGCTATATCTGGGTTATGAATATGTCTCTAACCTTTGTCCCCTCCAATAAAAAGAAGGGTGAGGAATAAATGGAATTAAGGAAGACGAAGGCAAGGACATAATGATCTTTTTGTACTGGAAATAGTGAAGCCATTATGCCATCGTGTGTGCAGACATCTTGTACTTTAATTCGACCTAATTAGGCCTATATCTGCGTTATGAACATGTCTCTAAACTTTATCCCCTCTTATAAGAAGAAGGGTGAGGAATAAATGGAATTAAGGAGGAAGAAGGGAAGGACATAATGATCCCTTAGTACTGGAAATAGGGAAGCCATTATGAAATCGTGTTTGCAGACATCTTGTACTTTAAGTCGACCTACTTTGGCCTATATCTGGGTTATGAAGATGTCTCTAACCTTTATCCCCTTTTATAAGAAGAAGGGTGAGGAATAAATGGAATTAAGGAGGACGAAGGCAAGGACATAATGATCCCTTAGTACTGGAAATAGGCAAGCCATTATGCCATCGTGTGTGCTGACATCTTGTACTTTAAGTCGACCTACTTAGGCCTATATCTGGGTTATGAACATGTCTCTAACCTTTATCCCCTCTTATAAGAAGAAGTGTGAGGAATAAATGGAATAAAGGAGGACGAAGGGAAGGACATAATGATCCCTTAGTACTGGAAATAGGGAAGCCATTATGCCATCGTGTGTGCAGACATCTTGTACTTTAGGTCGACCTACTTAGGCCTATATCTAGGTTATGAACATGTCTCTAACCTTTATCCCCTTTTATAAGAAGAAGGGTGAGGAATAAATGGAATTAAGGAGGACGAAGGGAAGGACATAATGATCCCTTAGTACTGGAAATAGGGAAGCCATTATGAAATCGTGTGTGCAGACATCTTGTACTTTAAGTCGACCTACTTAGGCTTATATCTGGGTTATGAAGATGTCTCTAACCTTTATCCCCTTTTATAAGAAGAAGGGTGAAGAATAAATGGAATTAAGGAGGACGAAGGCAAGGACATAATGATCCCTTAGTACTGGAAATAGGCAAGCCATTATGCCATCGTGTGTGCTGACATCTTGTACTTTAAGTCGACCTACTTAGGCCTATATCTGGGTTATGAAGATGTCTCTAACCTTTATCCCCTTTTATAAAAAGAAGGGTGAGGAATAAATGGAATTAAGGAGGACGAAGGGAAGGACATAATGATCCCTTAGTACTGGAAATAGGGAAGCCATTATGGCATCGTGTGTGCAGACATCTTGTACTTTAAGTCGACCTACTTAGGCCTATATCTGGGTTATGAACATGTCTCTAACCTTTATCCCCTCTTATAAGAAGAAGTGTGAGGAATAAATGGAATAAAGGAGGACGAAGGGAAGGACATAATGATCCCTTAGTACTGGAAATAGGGAAGCCATTATGCCATCGTGTGTGCTGACATCTTGTACTTTAAGTCGACCTACTTAGGCCTATATCTGGGTTATGAAGATGTCTCTAACCTTTATCCCCTTTTATAAAAAGAAGGGTGAGGAATAAATGGAATTAAGGAGGACGAAGGGAAGGACATAATGATCCCTTAGTACTGGAAATAGGCAAGCCATTATGCCATCGTGTGTGCAGACATCTTGTACTTTAAGTCGACCTACTTAGGCCTATATCTGGGTTATGATCATTTCTCTAACCTTTATCCCCTTTTATAAGAAGAAGGGTGAGGAATAAATGGAATAAAGGAGGACGAATGGAAGGACATAATGATCCCTTAATACTGGAAATCGGGAAGCCATTATGCCATCGTGTATGCAGACATCTTGTACTTTAGGTAAACCTGTTTAGGCCTATATCTGCGTTATGAACATGTCTCTAACCTTTATCCCCTCTTATAAGAAGTAGGGTGAGGAATAAATGGAATTAAAGAGGACGAAGGAAAGGACATAATGATCCCTTAGTACTGGAGATAGGGAAGCCATTATGGCATCGTGTGTGCAGACATCTTGTACTTTAAGTCGACCTACTTAGGCCTATATCTAGGTTATGAACATGTCTCTAACCTTTATCCCCTCTAATAAGAAGAAGGGTGAGGAATAAATGGAATTAGGGAGAACGAAGGCAAGAACATAATGATCAGTTAGTACTGGAAATAGGGAAGCCATTATGGCATCGTGTGTGCAGCCATCTTGTACTTTAATTCGACCTAATTAGGCCTATATCTGCGTTATGAACATGTCTCTAAACTTTATCCCCTCTTATAAGAAGAAGGGTGAGGAATAAATGGAATTAAGGAGGAAGAAGGGAAGGACATAATGATCCCTTAGTACTGGAAATAGGGAAGCCATTATGAAATCGTGTGTGCAGACATCTTGTACTTTAAGTCGACCTACTTTGGCCTATATCTGAGTTATGAATATGTCTCTAACCTTTGTCCCCTCTAATAAAAAGAAGGGTGAGGAATAAATGGAATTAAGGAAGACGAAGGCAAGGACATAATGATCCCTTTGTACTGGAAATAGGGAAGCCATTATGCCATCGTGTGTGCAGACATCTTGTACTTTAATTCGACCTAATTAGGCCTATATCTGCGTTATGAACATGTCTCTAAACTATATCCCCTCTTATAAGAAGAAGGTTGAGGAATAAATGGAATTAAGGAGGAAGAAGGGAAGGACATAATGATCCCTTAGTACTGGAAATAGGGAAGCCATTATGAAATCGTGTTTGCAGACATCTTGTACTTTAAGTCGACCTACTTTGGCCTATATCTGTGTTATGAAGATGTCTCTAACCTTTATCCCCTTTTATAAGAAGAAGGGTGAGGAATAAATGGAATTAAGGAGGACGAAGGCAAGGACATAATGATCCCTTAGTACTGGAAATAGGCAAGCCATTATGCCATCGTGTGTGCTGACATCTTGTACTTTAAATCGACCTACTTAGGCCTATATCTGGGTTATGAACATGTCTCTAACCTTTTTCCCCTCTTATAAGAAGAAGGGTGAGGAATAAATGGAATAAAGGAGGACGAAGAGAAGGACATAATGATCCCTTAGTACTGGAAATAGGGAAGCCATTATGCCATCGTGTGTGCAGACATCTTGTACTTTAGGTCGACCTACTTAGGCCTATATCTAGGTTATGAACATGTCTCTAACCTTTATCCCCTTTTATAAGAAGAAGGGTGAGGAATAAATGGAATTAAGGAGGACGAAGGGAAGGACATAATGATCCCTTAGTACTGGAAATAGGGAAGCCATTATGAAATCGTGTGTGCAGACATCTTGTACTTTAAGTCGACCTACTTAGGCTTATATCTGGGTTATTGAGATGTCTCTAACCTTTATCCCCTTTTATAAGAAGAAGGGTGAAGAATAAATGGAATTAAGGAGGACGAAGGCAAGGACATAATGATCCCTTAGTACTGGAAATAGGCAAGCCATTATGCCATCGTGTGTGCTGACATCTTGTACTTTAAGTCGACCTACTTAGGCCTATATCTGGGTTATGAAGATGTCTCTAACCTTTATCCCCTTTTATAAAAAGAAGGGTGAGGAATAAATGGAATTAAGGAGGACAAAGGGAAAGGCATAATGATCCCTTAGTACTGGAAATAGGCAAGCCATTATGCCATCGTGTATGCAGACATCTTGTACTTTAAGTCGACCTACTTAGGCCTATATCTGGGTTATGATCATTTCTCTAACCTTTATCCCCTTTTATAAGAAGAAGGGTGAGGAATAAATGGAATAAAGGAGGACGAAGGGAAGGACATAATGATCCCTTAGTACTGGAAATAGGGAAGCCATTATGGCATCGTGTGTGCAGACATCTTGTACTTTAAGTCGACCTACTTAGGCCTATATCTGCGTTATGAACATGTCTCTAACTTTTATCCCCTCTTATAAGAAGAAGGGTGACGAATAAATGGAATTAAGGAGGACGAAGGGAAGGACATAATGATCCCTTAGTACTGGAAATCGGGAAGCCATTATGCCATCGTGTGTGCAGACATCTTGTACTTTAGGTAAACCTACTTAGGCCTATATCTGCGTTATGAACATGTCTCTAACCTTTATCCCCTCTTATAAGAAGTAGGGTGAGGAATAAATGGAATGAAAGAGGACGAAGGGAAGGACATAATGATCCCTTAGTACTGGAAATAGGAAAGCCATTATGGCATCGTGTGTGCAGACATCTTGTACTTTAAGTCGACCTACTTAGGCCTATATCTAGGTTATGAACATGTCTCTAACCTTTATCCCCTCTAATAAGAAGAAGGGTGAGGAATAAATGGAATTAAGGAGGACGAAGGGAATGGCATAATGATCCCTTAGTACTGGATATAGGCAAGCCATTATGCCATCGTGTGTGCAGACATCTTGTACTTTAAGTCGACCTACTTAGGCCTATATCTGGGTTATGATCATTTCTCTAACCTTTATCCCCTTTTATAAGAAGAAGGGTGAGGAATAAATGGAATAAAGGAGGACGAAGGGAAGGACATAATGATCCCTTATTACTGGAAATAGGGAAGCCATTATGGCATCGTGTGTGCAGACATCTTGTACTTTAAGTCGACCTACTTAGGCCTATATCTGCGTTATGAACATGTCTTTAACTTTTATCCCCTCTTTTAAGAAGAAGAAGCGTGAGGAATAAATGGAATTAAGGAGGACGAAGGGAAGGACATAATGATCCCTTAGTACTGGAAATCGGGAAGCCATTATGCCATCGTGTGTGCAGACATCTTGTACTTTAGGTAAACCTACTTAGGCCTATATCTGCGTTATGAACATGTCTCTAACCTTTATCCCCTCTTATAAGAAGTAGGGTGAGGAATAAATGGAATTAAAGAGGACGAAGAGAAGGACATAATGATCCCTTAGTACTGGAAATAGGGAAGCCATTATGGCATCGTGTGTGCAGACATCTTGTACTTTAAGTCGACCTACTTAGGCCTATATCTAGGTTATGAACATGTCTCTAACCTTTATCCCCTCTAATAAGAAGAAGGGTGAGGAATAAATGGAATTAAACAGGACGACGGGAAGGACATAATGTTCCCTTTGTACTGGAAATAGGGAAGCCATTATGGCATCGTGTGTGCAAACATCTTTTACTTTAAGTCGACCTACTTAGGCCTATATCTGAGTTATGAATATGTCTCTAACCTTTATCCCCTCTAAAAAAAAGAAGGGTGAGGAATAAATGGAATTAAGGAAGACGAAGGCAAGGACATAATGATCCCTTTGTACTGGAAATAGGGAAGCCATTATGGCATGGTGTGTGCAGACATCTTGTACTTTAAGTCGACCTACTTAGGCCTATATCTGGGTTATGAATAAGTCTCTAACCTTTATCACCTTTTATAAAAAGAAGGGTGAGGAATAAATGGAATTAAGGAGGACGAAGGCAAGTGCATAATGATCACTTAGTACTGGAAATAGGGAAGCCATTATGGCATCGTGTGTGCAGACATCTGGTACTTTAAGTCGACCCACTTAGGCCTATATCTGGGTTATGAACATGTCTCTAAGCTTTATCCCCTTTTATAAGAAGAAGGGTGAGGAATAAATGGAATTAAAGAGGCCGAAGGTAAGGACATAATGATCTCTTAGTACTGGAAATTGGGAAGCCATTATGCCATCCTGTGTGGATACATCTTGTACTTTAAGTAAACCTACATAGGCGTATTTCTGGGTTATGATTATGTCTCCAACCTTTATCCCCTTTTATAAGAAGAAGGGTGAGGAATAAATGGAATTAATGAGGACGAAGGCAAGGCCATAATGTTCCCTTAGTTCTCGAAATAGGTAAGCCATTATGGCATCGTGTGTGCAGACATCTTGCACTTTAAGTCGACCTACTTAGGCCTATATCTGTGTTATGAACATGTCTCTAACCTTTATCCCTCTTTTATAAGAAGAAGGGTGTGGAATAAATGGAATTAAGGAGGACGAAGCCAAGGACATAATGTTCCCTTAGTTCTGGAAATAGGGAAGCCATTATGGCATCGTGTGTGCAGACATCTTGCACTTTAAGTCGACCTACTTAGGCCTATATCTGGGTTATGAACATGTCTCTAACCTTTATAACCCTTTTATAAGAAGAATGGTGAGGAATAAATGGAATAAAGGAGGACGAAGGGAAGGACATAATGTTCCGTTAGTACTGGAAAAAGGGAAGCCGTGATGGCATCGTGTGTGCAGACACCTTGTACTTTAACTCGACCTACTTAGGCTATATCTGGGTTATGAACATGTCTCTAACCTTTATACCCTTTTTTAAGAAGAAGGGTGAGGAATAAATGGAATTAAGGAGGACGAAGGCAAGGACATAATGTTCCCTTAGTTCTGGAAATAGGGAAGCCATTATGGCATCGTGTGTGCAGACATCTTGCACTTTAAGTCGACCTACTTAGGCCTATATCTGGGTTATAAACATGTAACTACTCTTTATCCCCTTTTATAAGAAGAAGGGTGAGGAATAAATGGAATTAAGGAGGACGAAGGCAAGAACATAATGTTCCCTTAGTTCTGGAAATAGGGAAGCCGTTATGGCATCGTGTGTGCAGACATCTTGCACTTTACGTCGACCTACATAGGCCTATATCTGGGTTATGAACATGTCTCTAACCTTTATCCCCTTTTATAAGAAGAAGGGTGAGGAATAAATGGAATTAAACAGGACGAAGGGAAGGACATAATGTTCCCTTTGTACTGGAAATAGGGAAGCCATTATGGCATCGTGTGTGCAAACATCTTTCACTTTAAGTCGACCTACTTAGGCCTATATCTGAGTTATGAATATGTCTCTAACCTTTATCCCCTCTAAAAAAAAGAAGGGTGAGGAATAAATGGAATTAAGGAAGACGAAGGCAAGGACATAATGATCCCTTTGTACTGGAAATAGGGAAGCCATTATGGCATGGTGTGTGCAGACATCTTGTACTTTAAGTTGACCTACTTAGGCCTATATCTGGGTTATGAATATGTCTCTAACCTTTATCACCTTTTATAAAAAGAAGGGTGAGGAATAAATGGAATTAAGGAGGACGAAGGCAAGTGCATAATGATCACTTAGTACTGGAAATAGGGAAGCCATTATGGCATCGTGTGTGCAGACATCTGGTACTTTAAGTCGACCTACTTAGGCCTATATCTGGGTTATGAACATGTCTCTAAGCTTTATCCCCTTTTATAAGAAGAAGGGTGAGGAATAAATGGAATTAAAGAGGCCGAAGGTAAGGACATAATGATCTCTTAGTACTGGAAATTGGGAAGCCATTATGCCATCCTGTGTGGATACATCTTGTACTTTAAGTAAACCTACATAGGCGTATTTCTGGGTTATGAACATGTCTCCAACCTTTATCCCCTTTTATAAGAAGAAGGGTGAGGAATAAATGGAATTAATGAGGACGAAGGCAAGGCCATAATGTTCCCTTAGTTCTCGAAATAGGTAAGCCATTATGGCATCGTGTGTGCAGACATCTTGCACTTTAAGTCGACCTACTTAGGCCTATATCTGTGTTATGAACATGTCTCTAACCTTTATCCCTCTTTTATAAGAAGAAGGGTGTGGAATAAATGGAATTAAGGAGGACGAAGCCAAGGACATAATGTTCCCTTAGTTCTGGAAATAGGGAAGCCATTATGGCATCGTGTGTGCAGACATCTTGCACTTTAAGTCGACCTACTTAGGCCTATATCTGGGTTATGAACATGTCTCTAACCTTTATAACCCTTTTATAAGAAGAATGGTGAGGAATAAATGGAATAAAGGAGGACGAAAGGAAGGACATAATGTTCCGTTAGTACTGGAAAAAGGGAAGCCATTATGGCATCGTGTGTGCAGACATCTTGCACTTTAACTCGACCTACTTAGGCCTATATCTGGGTTATGAACATGTAACTACTCTTTATCCCCTTTTATAAGAAGAAGGGTGAGGAATAAATGGAATTAAGGAGGACGAAGGCAAGAACATAATGTTCCCTTAGTTCTGGAAATAGGGAAGCCGTTATGGCATCGTGTGTGCAGACATCTTGCACTTTACGTCGACCTACTTAGGCCTATATCTGGGTTATGAACATGTCTCTAACCTTTATCCCCTTTTATAAGAAGAAGGGTGAGGAATAAATGGAATTAAACAGGACGAAGGGAAGGACATAATGTTCCCTTTGTACTGGAAATAGGGAAGCCATTATGGCATCGTGTGTGCAAACATCTTTTACTTTAAGTCGACCTACTTAGGCCTATATCTGAGTTATGAATATGTCTCTAACCTTTATCCCCTCTAAAAAAAAGAAGGGTGAGGAATAAATGGAATTAAGGAAGACGAAGGCAAGGACATAATGATCCCTTTGTACTGGAAATAGGGAAGCCATTATGGCATGGTGTGTGCAGACATCTTGTACTTTAAGTCGACCTACTTTGGCCTATATCTGGGTTATGAATATGTCTCTAACCTTTATCACCTTTTATAAAAAGAAGGGTGAGGAATAAATGGAATTAAGGAGGACGAAGGCAAGTGCATAATGATCACTTAGTTCTGGAAATAGGGAAGCCATTATGGCATCGTGTGTGCAGACATCTTGCACTTTAAGTCGACCTACTTAGGCCTATATCTGGGTTATGAACATGTCTCTAACCTTTATAACCCTTTTATAAGAAGAATGGTGAGGAATAAATGGAATAAAGGAGGACGAAGGGAAGGACATAATGTTCCGTTAGTACTGGAAAAAGGGAAGCCGTGATGGCATCGTGTGTGCAGACACCTTGTACTTTAACTCGACCTACTTAGGCTATATCTGGGTTATGAACATGTCTCTAACCTTTATACCCTTTTTTAAGAAGAAGGGTGAGGAATAAATGGAATTAAGGAGGACGAAGGCAAGGACATAATGTTCCCTTAGTTCTGGAAATAGGGAAGCCATTATGGCATCGTGTGTGCAGACATCTTGCACTTTAAGTCGACCTACTTAGGCCTATATCTGGGTTATGAACATGTAACTACTCTTTATCCCCTTTTATAAGAAGAAGGGTGAGGAATAAATGGAATTAAGGAGGACGAAGGCAAGAACATAATGTTCCCTTAGTTCTGGAAATAGGGAAGCCGTTATGGCATCGTGTGTGCAGACATCTTGCACTTTACGTCGACCTACTTAGGCCTATATCTGGGTTATGAACATGTCTCTAACCTTTATCCCCTTTTATAAGAAGAAGGGTGAGGAATAAATGGAATTAAACAGGACGAAGGGAAGGACATAATGTTCCCTTTGTACTGGAAATAGGGAAGCCATTATGGCATCGTGTGTGCAAACATCTTTTACTTTAAGTCGACCTACTTAGGCCTATATCTGAGTTATGAATATGTCTCTAACCTTTATCCCCTCTAAAAAAAAGAAGGGTGAGGAATAAATGGAATTAAGGAAGACGAAGGCAAGGACATAATGATCCCTTTGTACTGGAAATAGGGAAGCCATTATGGCATGGTGTGTGCAGACATCTTGTACTTTAAGTCGACCTACTTTGGCCTATATCTGGGTTATGAATATGTCTCTAACCTTTATCACCTTTTATAAAAAGAAGGGTGAGGAATAAATGGAATTAAGGAGGACGAAGGCAAGTGCATAATGATCACTTAGTACTGGAAATAGGGAAGCCATTATGGCATCGTGTGTGCAGACATCTGGTACTTTAAGTCGACCTACTTAGGCCTATATCTGGGTTATGAACATGTCTCTAAGCTTTATCCCCTTTTATAAGAAGAAGGGTGAGGAATAAATGGAATTAAAGAGGCCGAAGGTAAGGACATAATGATCTCTTAGTACTGGAAATTGGGAAGCCATTATGCCATCCTGTGTGGATACATCTTGTACTTTAAGTAAACCTACATAGGCGTATTTCTGGGTTATGAACATGTCTCCAACCTTTATCCCCTTTTATAAGAAGAAGGGTGAGGAATAAATGGAATTAATGAGGACGAAGGCAAGGCCATAATGTTCCCTTAGTTCTCGAAATAGGTAAGCCATTATGGCATCGTGTGTGCAGACATCTTGCACTTGAAGTCGACCTACTTAGGCCTATATCTGTGTTATGAACATGTCTCTAACCTTTATCCCTCTTTTATAAGAAGAAGGGTGTGGAATAAATGGAATTAAGGAGGACGAAGCCAAGGACATAATGTTCCCTTAGTTCTGGAAATAGGGAAGCCATTATGGCATCGTGTGTGCAGACATCTTGCACTTTAAGTCGACCAACGTAGGCCTATATCTGGGTTATGAACATGTCTCTAACCTTTATAACCCTTTTATAAGAAGAATGGTGAGGAATAAATGGAATAAAGGAGGACGAAGGGAAGGACATAATGTTCCGTTAGTACTGGAAAAAGGGAAGCCGTGATGGCATCGTGTGTGCAGACACCTTGTACTTTAACTCGACCTACTTAGGCTATATCTGGGTTATGAACATGTCTCTAACCTTTATACCCTTTTTTAAGAAGAAGGGTGAGGAATAAATGGAATTAAGGAGGACGAAGGCAAGGACATAATGTTCCCTTAGTTCTGGAAATAGGGAAGCCATTATGGCATCGTGTGTGCAGACATCTTGCACTTTAAGTCGACCTACTTAGGCCTATATCTGGGTTATGAACATGTAACTACTCTTTATCCCCTTTTATAAGAAGAAGGGTGAGGAATAAATGGAATTAAGGAGGATGAAGGCAAGAACATAATGTTCCCTTAGTTCTGGAAATAGGGAAGCCGTTATGGCATCGTGTGTGCAGACATCTTGCACTTTACGTCGACCTACTTAGGCCTATATCTGGGTTATGAACATGTCTCTAACCTTTATCCCCTTTTATAAGAAGAAGGGTGAGGAATAAATGGAATTAAGGAGGACGAAGGCAAGGACATAATGTTCCCTTTTTTACTGGAAATAGGTAAGCCATTATGGCATCGTGTGTGCAGACATCTTGCACTTTAAGTCTACCTACTTAGGCCTATATCTGGGTTATGAACAAGACTCTAACCTTTATCCCCTTTTATAAGAAGAAGGGTGAGGAATAAATGGAATTAAGGAGGACGAAGGCAAGGACATAATGTTCCCTTAGTTCTGGAAATAGGGAAGCCGTTATGGCATCGTGTGTGCAGACATCTTGCACTTTAAGCGACCTACTTAGGCCTATATCTGGGTTATGAACATGTCTCTAACCTTTATCCCCTCTAATAAGAAGAAGGGTGAGGAATAAATGGAATTAAGGAGGACGAAGGCAAGGACATAATGTTCCCTTAGTTCCGGAAATATTTAAGCCATTATGCATCGTGTGTGCAGACATCTTGCACTTTAAGTCGACCTACGTAGGCCTATATCTGGGTTATGAACATGGCTCTAACCTTTATCCCCTTTTATAAGAAGAAGGGTGAGGAATAAATGGAATTAAGGAGGACGAAGGCAAGGACATAATGTTCCCTTAGTTCTGGAAATAGGGAAGCCATTATGGCATCGTGTGTGGAGACATCTTGCACTTTAAGTCGACCTACTTAGGCCTATATCTGGGTTATGAACATGTCTCTAACCTTTATCCCCTCTAATAAAAAGAAGGGTGAGGAATAAATGGAATTAAGGAGGACGAAGGCAAGGACATAATGATACCTTAGTACTGGAAATAGGGAAGCTATTTTAGCATCGTTTGTGCCGACATCTTGTACTATAAGTCGACCTACGTAGGCCTATATCTGGGTTATGAACATGGCTCTAACCTTTATCCCCTTTTATAAGAAGAAGGGTGAGGAATAAATGGAATTAAAGGGGACGAAGGTAAGGACATAATGATCCCTTAGTACTGGAAATTGGGAAGCCATTATGCCATCCTGTGTGGAGACATCTTGCACTTTAAGTCGACCTACGTAGGCCTGTATCTGGGTTATGAACATGTCTCTAACCTTTATCCCCTCTAATAAGAAGAAGGGTGAGGAATAAATGGAATTAAGAAGGACGAAGGCAAGGACATAATGTTCCCTTAGTTCTGGAAATAGGGAAGCCGTTATGGCATCGTGTGTGCAGACATCTTGCACTTTAAGTCGACCTACTTAGGCCTATATCTGGGTTATGAACATGTCTCTAACCTTTATCCCCTCTAATAAGAAGAAGGGAGAGGAATAAATGGAATTAAGGAGGACGAAGGCAAGGACATAATGTTCCCTTAGTTCCGGAAATATGTAAGCCATTATGTCATCGTGTGTGCAGACATCTTGCACTTTAAGTCGACCTACGTAGGCCTATATCTGGGTTATGAACATGTCTCTAACCTTTATCCCCTCTAATAAAAAGAAGGGTGAGGAATAAATGGAATTAAGGAGGGCGAAGGCAAGGACATATTGATCAATTAGTACTGGAAATAGGGAAGCCATTATGGCATCGTGTGTGCAGACATCTTGTACTTTAATTCGACCTACTTAGGCCTATATCTGGGTTATGAACATGTCTCTAACCTTTATCCCCTTTTATAAGAAGAAGGGTGAGGAATAAATGGAATTAAGGAGGACGAATGCAAGGACATAATGTTCCCTTAGTTCTGGAAATAGGGAAGAAATTATGGCATCGTGTGTGCAGACATCTTGCACTTTAAGTCGACCTACTTAGGCCTATATCTGAGATATGAACATGTCTCTAACCTTTATCCCCTCTAATAAGAAGAAAGGTGAGGAATAAATGGAATTAAGGAGGACGAAGGCAAGGACATAATGTTCCCTTAGTTCTGGAAATAGGTAAGCCATTATGGCATCGTGTGTGCAGACATTTTGCACTTTAAGTCGACCTACTTAGGACTATATCTGGGTTATGAACATGTCTCTAACCTTTATCCCCTCTAATAAGAAGAAGGGTGAGGAAAAAATGGAATTAAGGAAGACGAAGGCAAGGACATAATGTTCCCTTAGTTCTGGAAATAGGTAAGCCATTATGGCATCGTGTGTGCAGACATCTTGCACTTTAAGTCGACCTACATAGTCCTATATCTGGGTTATGAACATGTCTCTAACCTTTATCCCCTCTAATAAGAAGAAGGGTGAGGAATAAATGGAATTAAGGAGGACGAAGGCAAGGACATAATGTTCCCTTAGTTCTGGAAATAGGTAAGCCATTATGGCATCGTGTGTGCAGACATCTTGCACTTTAAGTCGACCTACTTAGGCCTATATCTGGGTTATGAACATGTCTCTAACCTTTATCCCCTTTTATAAGAAGAAGGCTGAGGAGTAAATGGAATTAAGGAGGACGAAGGCAAGGACATAATGTTCCCTTAGTTCTGGAAATAGGGAAGCCATTATGGCATCGTGTGTGCAGACATTTTGCACTTTAAGTCGACCTACGTAGGCCTATATCTGGGTTATGAACACGTCTCTAACCTTTATCCCCTCTAATAAGAAGAAGGGTGAGGAATAAATGGAATTAAGGAGGACGAAGGCAAGGACATAATGTTCCCTTAGTTCTGGAAATAGGTAAGCCATTATGGCATCGTGTGTGCAGACATCTTCCACTTTAAGTCGACCTACTTAGGCCTATATCTGGGTTATGAACATGTCTCTAACCTTTATCCCCTCTAATAAGAAGAAGGGTGAGGAATAAATGGAATTAAGAAGGACGAAGGCAAGGACATAATGTTCCCTTAGTTCTGGAAATAGGGAAGCCGTTATGGCATCGTGTGTGCAGACATCTTGCACTTTAAGTCGACCTACTTAGGCCTATATCTGGGTTATGAACATGTCTCTAACCTTTATCCCCTCTAATAAGAAGAAGGGTGAGGAATAAATGGAATTAAGGAGGACGAAGGCAAGGACATAATGTTCCCTTAATTCCAGAAATAGGTAAGCCATTATGCATCGTGTGTGCAGACATCTTGCACTTTAAGTCGACCTACGTAGGCCTATATCTGGGTTATGAACATGGCTCTAACCTTTATCCCCTTTTATAAGAAGAAGGGTGAGGAATAAATGGAATTAAGGAGGACGAAGGCAAGGACATAATGTTCCCTTAGTTCTGGAAATAGGGAAGCCATTATGGCATCGTGTGTGGAGACATCTTGCACTTTAAGTCGACCTACTTAGGCCTATATCTGGGTTATGAACATGTCTCTAACTTTTATCCCCTCTAATAAGAAGAAGGGTGAGGAATAAATGGAATTAGGGAGAACGAAGGCAAGGACATAATGTTCCCTTAGTTCTGAAAATAGGTAAGCCATTATGGCATCGTGTGTGCAGACATCTTGCACTTTAAGTCGACCTACTTAGGCCTATATCTGGGTTATGAACATGTCTCTAACCTTTATCCCCTTTTATAAGAAGAAGGGTGAGGAATAAATGGAATTAAGGAGGACGAGGGCAAGGACATAATGTTCCCTTAGTTCTGGAAATAGGTAAGCCATTATGGCATTGTGTGTGCAGACAATTTGCACTTTAAGTCGACCTACTTAGGCCTATATCTGGGTTATGAACATGTCTCTAACCTTTATCCCCTCTAATAAGAAGAAGGGTGAGGAATAAATGGAATTAAGGAGGACGAAGGCAAGGACATAATGTTCCCTTAGTTCCGGAAATAGGTAAGCCATTATGGCATCGTGTGTGCAGACATCTTGCACTTTACGTCGAACTACGTAGGCCTATATCTGGGTTATGAACATGTCTCTAACCTTTATCCCCTTTTATAAGAAGAAGGCTGAGGAGTAAATGGAATTAAGGAGGACGAAGGCAAGGACATAATGTTCCCTTAGTTTTGGAAATAGGGAAGCCATTATGGCATCGTGTGTGCAGACATTTTGCACTTTAAGTCGACCTACGTAGGCCTATATCTGGGTTATGAACACGTCTCTAACCTTTATCCCCTCTAATAAGAAGAAGGGTGAGGAATAAATGGAATTAAGGAGGACGAAGGCAAGGACATAATGTTCCCTTAGTTCTGGAAATAGGTAAGCCATTATGGCATCGTGTGTCCAGACATCTTGCACTTTAAGTCGACCTACTTAGGACTATATCTGGGTTATGAACATGTCTCTAACCTTTATCCCCTCTAATAAGAAGAAGGGTGAGGAATAAATGGAATTAAGGAAGACGAAGGCAAGGACATAATGTTCCCTTAGTTCTGGAAATAGGGAAGCCATTATGGCATCGTGTGTGCAGACATCTTGCACTTTAAGTCGACCTACATAGTCCTATATCTGGGTTATGAACATGTCTCTAACCTTTATCCCCTCTAATAAGAAGAAGGGTGAGGAATAAATGGAATTAAGGAGGACGAAGGCAAGGACATAATGTTCCCTTAGTTCTGGAAATAGGGAAGCAGTTATGGCATCGTGTGTGCAGACATCTTGCACTTTAAGTCGACCTACTTAGGCCTATATCTGGGTTATGAACATGTCTCTAACCTTTATCCCCTCTAATGAGAAGAAGGGTGAGGAATAAATGGAATTAAGGAGGACGAAGGCAAGGACATAATGTTCCCTTTTTTACTGGAAATAGGTAAGCCATTATGGCATCGTGTGTGCAGACATCTTGCACTTTAAGTCGACCTACTTAGGCCTATATCTGGGTTATGAACAAGACTCTAACCTTTATCCCCTTTTATAAGAAGAAGGGTGAGGAATAAATGGAATTAAGGAGGACGAAGGCAAGGACATAATGTTCCCTTAGTTCTGGAAATAGGGAAGCCATTATGGCATCGTGTGTGCAGACATCTTGCACTTTAAGTCGACCTACTTAGGCCTATATCTGGGTTATGAACATGTCTCTAACCTTTATCCCCTCTAATAAGAAGAAGGGTGAGGAATAAATGGAATTAAGGAGGACGAAGGCAAGAACATAATGTTCCCTTAGTTCTGGAAATAGGTAAGCCATTATGGCATCGTGTGTGCAGACATCTTGCACTTTAAATCGACCTACTTAGGACTATATCTGGGTTATGAACATGTCTCTAGCCTTTATCCCCTCTAATAAGAAGAAGGGTGAGGAATAAATGGAATTAAGGAAAACGAAGGCAAGGACATAATGTTCCCTTAGTTCTGGAAATAGGGAAGCCATTATGGCATCGTGTGTGCAGACATCTTGCACTTTAAGTCGACCTACATAGTCCTATATCTGGGTTATGAACATGTCTCTAACCTTTATCCCCTCTAATAAGAAGAAGGGTGAGGAATAAATGGAATTAAGGAGGACGAAGGCAAGGACATAATGTTCCCTTAGTTCTGGAAATAGGGAAGCCGTTATGGCATCGTGTGTGCAGACATCTTGCACTTTAAGTCGACCTACTTAGGCCTATATCTGGGTTATGAACATGTCTCTAACCTTTATCCCCTCTAATAAGAAGAAGGGTGAGGAATAAATGGAATTAAGGAGGACGAAGGCAAGGACATAATGTTCCCTTTGTACTGGAAATAGGTAAGCCATTATTGCATCGTGTGTGCAGACATCTTGCACTTTAAGTCGACCTACTTAGGCCTATATCTGGGTTATGAACAAGACTCTAACCTTTATCCCCTTTTATAAGAAGAAGGGTGAGGAATAAATGGAATTAAGGAGGACGAAGGCAAGGACATAATGTTCCCTTAGTTCTGGAAATAGGGAAGCCATTATGGCATCGTGTGTGCAGACATCTTGCACTTTAAGTCGACCTATTTAGGCCTATATCTGGGTTATGAACATGTCTCTAACCTTTATCCCCTCTAATAAGAAGAAGGGTGAGGAATAAATGGAATTAAGGAGGACGAAGGCAAGGACATAATGTTTCCTTAGTTCTGGAAATAGGTAAGCCATTATGGCATCGTGTGTGCAGACATCTTGCACTTTAAGTCGACCTACTTAGGACTATATCTGGGTTATGAACATGTCTCTAACCTTTATCCCCTCTAATAAGAAAAAGGGTGAGGAATAAATGGAATTAAGGAAGACGAAGGCAAGGACATAATGTTCCCTTAGTTCTGAAATAAGTAAGCCATTATGGCATCGTGAGTGCAGACATCTTGCACTTTAAGTCGACCTACATAGTCCTATATCTGGGTTATGAACATGTCTCTAACCTTTATCCCCTCTAATAAGAAGAAGGGTGAGGAATAAATGGAATTAACGAGGACGAAGGCAAGGACATAATGTTCCCTTAGTTCTGGAAATAGAGAAGCCGTTATGGCATCGTGTGTGCAGACATCTTGCACTTTAAGTCGACCTACGTAGGCCTATATCTGGGTTATGAACATGTCTCTAACCTTTATCCCCTCTAATAAGAAGAAGGGTGAGGAATAAATGGAATTAAGGAGGACGAAGGCAAGGACATAATTTTCCCTTAGTTCTGGAAATTGGTAAGCCATTATGGCATCGTGTGTGCAGACATCTTGCACTTTAAGTCGACCTACGTAGGCCTATATCTGGGTTATGAACATGTCTCTAACCTTTATCCCCTCTAATAAGAAGAAGGGTGAGGAATAAATGGAATTAAGGAGGACGAAAGCAAGGACATAATGATCAATTAGTACTGGAAATAGGGAAGCCATTATGGCATCGTGTGTGCAGACATCTTGTACTTTAAGTCGACCTACTTAGGCCTATATCTGAGTTATGAACATGTCTCTAACCTTTATCCCCTCTAATAAGAAGAAGGGTGAGGAATAAATGGAATTAAAGAGGACGAAGGCAAGGACATAATGTTCCCTTTGTACTGGAAATAGGTAAGCCATTATGGCATCGTGTGTGCAGACATCTTGTATTTTAGGTCGACCTACTTAGGCCTATATCTGGGTTATGAATGTGTCTCTAACCTTTATCCCCTTTTATAAAAAAAAGGGTGAGGAATAAATGGAATTAAGGAGGACGAAGGCAAGTGCATAATGATCCCTTAGTACTGGAAATAGGGAAGCCATTATGGCATCGTGTGTGCAGACATCTGGTACTTTAATTCGACCTACTTAGGCCTATATCTGGGTTATGAACATGTCTCTAACCTTTATCCCCTTTTATAAGAAGAAAGGTAGGGAATAAATGGAATTAAGGAGGACGAAGGCAAGGACATAATGTTCCCTTAGTTCTGGAAATAGGTAAGCCATTATTTCATCGTGTGTAGAGACATCTTGCACTTTAAGTCGACCTACTTAGGCGTATATCTGGGTTATGAACATGTCTCTAACCTTTATCCCCTCTAATAAGAAGAAGGGTGAGGAATAAATGGAATTAAGGAGGACGAAGGCAAGGACATAATGTTCCCTTAGTTCTGGAAATAGGTAAGCCATTATGGCATCGTGTGTGCAGACATCTTGCACTTTAAGTCGACCTACTTAGGCCTATATATGGGTTATGAACATGTCTCTAACCTTTATCCCCTTTTATAAGAAGAAGGGTGAGGAATAAATGGAATTAGGGAGGACGAAGGCAAGGACATAATGTTCCCTTAGTTCTGAAAATAGGTAAGCCATTATGGCATCGTGTGTGCAGACATCTTGCACTTTAAGTCGAACTACTTAGGCCTATATCTGGGTTATGAATGTGTCTCTAACCTTTATCCCCTTTTATAAGAAGAAGGGGGAGGAATAAATGTTATTAAGGAGGATGAAGGCAAGAACATAATGTTCCCTTAGTTCTGGAAATAGGGAAGCCATTATGGCATCGTGTGTGCAGACATCTTGCACTTTAAGTCGACCTACTTAGGCCTATATCTGGGTTATGAACATGTCTCTAACCTTTATCCCCTTTTATAAGAAGAAGGGTGAGGAGTAAATGGAATTAAGGAGGACGAATGCAAGGACATAATGTTCCCTTAGTTCTGGAAATAGGGAAGCTATTATGGCATCGTGTGTGCAGACAATTTGCACTTTAAGTCGACCTACGTAGGCCTATATCTGGGTTATGAACATGTCTCTAACCTTTATCCCCTCTAATAAGAAGAAGGTTGAGGAATAAATGGAATTAAGGAGGACGAAGGCAAGGACATAATGTTCCCTTTGTACTGGAAATAGGTAAGCCATTATGGCATCGTGTGTGCAGACATCTTGTATTTTAGGTCGACCTACTTAGGCCTATATCTGGGTTATGAATGTGTCTCTAACCTTTATCCCCTTTTATAAAAAGAAGGGTGAGGAATAAATGGAATTAAGGAGGACGAAGGCAAGTGCATAATGATCCCTTAGTACTGGAAATAGGGAAGCCATTATGGCATCGTGTGTGCAGACATCTGGTACTTTAAGTCGACCTACTTAGGCCTATATCTGGGTTATGAACATGTCTCTAACCTTTATCCCCTTTTATAAGAAGAAGGGTGAGGAATAAATGGAATTAAGGAGGCCGAAGGCAAGGACATAATGTTCCCTTAGTTCTGGAAATAGGTAAGCCATTATGGCATCGTGTGTGCAGACATCTTGCACTTTAAGTCGACCTACTTAGGCCTATATCTGGGTTATGAACATGTCTCTAACCTTTATCCCCTTTTATAAGGAGAAGGGTGAGGAATAAATGGAATTAAGGAGGACGAAGGCAAGGACATAATGTTCCCTTAGTTCTGGAAATAGGGAAGCCATTATGGCATCGTGTGTGCAGACATCTTGCACTTCAAGTCGACCTACTTAGGCCTATATCTGGGTTATGAACATGTCTCTAACCTTTATCCCCTTTTATAAGAAGAAGGGTGAGGAATAAATGGAATTAAGGAGGACGAAGGGAAGGACATAATGTTCCCTTAGTTCTGAAAATAGGTAAGCCATTATGGCATCGTGTGTGCAGACATCTTGCACTTTAAGTCGACCTACTTAGGCCTATATCTGGGTTATGAACATGTCTCTAACCTTTATCCCCTTTTATAAGGAGAAGGGTGAGGAATAAATGGAATTAAGGAGGACGAAGGCAAGGACATAATGTTCCCTTAGTTCTGGAAATAGGGAAGCCATTATGGCATCGTGTGTGCAGACATCTTGCACTTCAAGTCGACCTACTTAGGCCTATATCTGGGTTATGAACATGTCTCTAACCTTTATCCCCTCTAATAAGAAGAAGGGTGAGGAATAAATGGAATTAAGGAGGACGAAGGCAAGGACATAATATTCCCTTAGTTCTGGAAATAGGTAAGCCATTATGGCATCGTGTGTGCAGACATCTTGTACTTTAAGTCGACCTACTTAGGACTATATCTGGGTTATGAACATGTCAATAAACTTTATCCCCTCTAATAAGAAGAAGGGTGAGGAAAAAATGGAATTAAGGAAGACGAAGGCAAGGACATAATGTTCCCTTAGTTCTGGAAATAGGTAAGCCATTATGGCATCGTGTGTGCAGACATCTTGCACTTTAAGTCGACCTACATAGTCCTATATCTGGGTTATGAACATGTCTCTAACCTTTATCCCCTCTAATAAGAAGAAGGGTGAGGAATAAATGGAATTAAGGAGGACGAAGGCAAGGACATATTGTTCCCTTAGTTCTGGAAATGGGTAAGCCATTATGGCATCGTGTGTGCAGACATCTTGCACTTTAAGTCGACCTACTTAGGCCTATATCTGGGTTATGAACATGTCTCTAACCTTTATCCCCTTTTATAAGAAGAAGGCTGAGGAGTAAATGGAATTAAGGAGGACGAAGGCAAGGACATAATGTTCCCTTAGTTCTGGAAATAGGGAAGCCATTATGGCATCGTGTGTGCAGACATTTTGCACTTTAAGTCGACCTACGTAGGCCTATATCTGGGTTATGAACACGTCTCTAACCTTTATCCCCTCTAATAAGAAGAAGGGTGAGGAATAAATGGAATTAAGGAGGACGAAGGCAAGGACATAATGTTCCCTTAGTTCTGGAAATAGGTAAGCCATTATGGCATCGTGTGTGCAGACATCTTGCACTTTAAGTCGACCTACTTAGGCCTATATCTGGGTTATGAATGTGTCTCTAACCTTTATCGCCTTTTATAAAAAGAAGGGTGAGGAATAAATGGAATTAAGGAGGACGAAGGCAAGTGCATAATGATCCCTTAGTACTGGAAATAGGGAAGCCATTATGGCATCGCGTGTGCAGACATCTGGTACTCTAAGTCGACCTACTTAGGCCTATATCTGAGTTATGAACATGTCTCTAACCTTTATCCCCTTTTATAAGAAGAAGGGTAGGGAATAAATGGAATTAAGGAGGACGAAGGCAATGACATAATGATCCCTTAGTACTGGAAATAGATAAGCCATTATGGCATCGTGTGTGCAGACATCTTGTACTTTAAGTCGACCTACGTAGGCGTATATCTGGGTTATGAACATGTCTCTAAGCTTTATCCCCTTTTATAAGAAGAAGGGTGAGGAATAAATGGAATTAAAGTGGACGAAGGTAAGGACATAATGATCCCTTAGTACTGGAAATTGGGAAGCCATTATGCCATCCTGTGTGGAGACATCTTGTACTTTAGGTCGACCTACTTAGGCCTATTTCTGGGTTATGAACATGTCTCTAACCTTTATCCCCTTTTATAAGAAGAAGGGTGAGGAATAAATGGAATTAAGGAGGACGAAGGCAAGGACATAATGTTCCCTTAGTTCTGGAAATAGGGAAGCCATTATGGCATCGTGTGTGCAGACATCTTGTACTTTAAGTCGACCTACTTAGGCTATATCTAGGTTATGAACATGTCTCTAACTTTTATCCCCTTTTATAAGAAGAAGGGTGAGGAATAAATGGAATTAAGGAGGACGAAGGCAAGGACATAATGATACCTTAGTACTGGAAATAGGGAAGCCATTATAGCATTGTGTGTGCCGACATCTTGTACTTTAAGTCGACCTACTTAGGCCTATATCTGGGTTATGAACATGTCTCTAACCTTTATCCCCTTTTATAAGAAGAAGGGTGAGGAATAAATGGAATTAAGGAGGACGAAGGCAAGGACATAATGTTCCCTTAGTTCTGGAAATAGGTAAGCCATTATGGCATCGTGTGTGCAGACATCTTGCACTTTAAGTCGACCTACGTAGGCCTTATATCTTGGTTATGAACATGTCTCTAACCTTTATCCCCTTTTTTAAGAAGAAGGGTGAGGAATAAATTGACATAAGGAGGACGAAGGCAAGGACATAATGTTCCCTTAGTTCTGGAAATAGGGAAGCCATTATGGCATTGTGTGTGCAGACATCTTGCACTTTAAGTCGACCTACTTAGGCCTATATTTGGGTGTTGAACATGTCTCTAACCTTTATCCCCTTTTATAAGAATAAGGGTGAGGAATAAATGGAATTAAGGAGGACGAAGGCAAGGACATAATGTTCCCTTAGTTCTGGAAATAGGGAAGCCGTTATGGCATCGTGTGTGCAGACATCTTGCACTTTAAGTCGACCTATTTATGCCTATATCTGGGTTTTGAACATGTCTCTAACCTTTATCCCCTTTCATAAAAAGAAGGGTGAGGAATAAATGGAATTAAGGAGGACGAAGGGAAGGACATAATGTTCCCTTAGTTCTAGAAATAGGGAAGTCATTATAGCATTGTGTGTGCCGACATCTTGTACTTTAAGTCGACCTACTTAGGCCTATATCTGGGTTATGAACATGTCTCTAACCTTTATCCCCTTTTATAAGAAGAAGGGTGACGAATAAATGGAATTAAGGAGGACGAAGGCAAGGACATAATGTTCCCTTAGTTCTGGAAATAGGGAAGCCATTATGGCATTGTGTGTGCAGACATCTAGCACTTTAAGTCGACCTACTTAGGCCTATATCTGGGTTATGAACATGTCTCTAACCTTTATCCCCTTTTATAAGAAGAAGGGTGAGGAATAAATGGAATTAAGGAAGACGAAGGCAAGGACATAATTATCCCTTAGTACTGGAAATAGGGAAGCCATTATGGCATCGTGTGTGCAGACATCTTGTACTTTAAGTCGACCTACTTAGGCCAATATCTGGGTTATGAACATGTCTCTAACCTTTATCCCCTTTTATAAGAAGAAGGGTGAGGAATAAATGGAATTAAGGAGGACGAAGGCAAGGACATAATGATCCCTTAGTACTGGAAATAGGGAAGCCATTATGGCATTGTGTGTGCAGACATCTTGCACTTTAAGTCGACCTACTTAGGCCTATATCTGGGTTATGATCATTTCTCTAACCTTTATCCCCTTTTATAAGAAGATGGGTGAGGAATAAATGGAATTAAGGAGGACGAAGGCAAGGACATAATGTTCCCTTTGTACTGGAAATAGGTAAGCCATTATGGCATCGTGTGTGCAGACATCTTGTATTTTAGGTCGACCTACTTAGGCCTATATCTGGGTTATGAATGTGTCTCTAACCTTTATCCCCTTTTATAAAAAGAAGGGTGAGGAATAAATGGAATTAAGGAGGACGAAGGCAAGTGCATAATGATTCCTTACTACTGGAAATAGGGAAGCCATTATGGCATCGTGTGTGCAGACATCTGGTACTTTAAGTCGACCTACGTAGGCCTAAATCTGGGTTATGAACATGTCTCTAACCTTTATCCCCTTTTATAAGAAGAAGGGTGAGGAATAAATGGAATTAAGGAGGCCGAAGGCAAGGACATAATGTTCCCTTAGTTCTGGAAATAGGTAAGCCATTATGGCATCGTGTGTGCAGACATCTTGCACTTTAAGTCGACCTACTTAGGCCTATATCTGGGTTATGAACATGTCTCTAACCTTTATCCCCTTTTATAAGGAGAAGGGTGAGGAATAAATGGAATTAAGGAGGACGAAGGCAAGGACATAATGTTCCCTTAGTTCTGGAAATAGGGAAGCCATTATGGCATCGTGTGTGCAGACATCTTTCACTTCAAGTCGACCTACTTAGGCCTATATCTGGGTTATGAACATGTCTCTAACCTTTATCCCCTTTTATAAGGAGAAGGGTTAGGAATAAATGGAATTAAGGAGGACGAAGGCAAGGACATAATGTTCCCTTAGTTCTGGAAATAGCGAAGCCATTATGGCATCGTGTGTGCAGACATCTTGCACTTCAAGTCGACCTACTTAGGCCTATATCTGGGTTATGAAAATGTCTCTAACATTTATCCCCTCTAATAAGAAGAAGGGTGAGGAATAAATGGAATTAAGGAGGACGAAGGCAAGGACATAATATTCCCTTAGTTCTGGAAATAGGTAAGCCATTATGGCATCGTGTGTGCAGACATCTTGCACTTTAAGTCGACCTACATAGTCCTATATCTGGGTTATGACCATGTCTCTAATCTTTATCCCCTCTAATAAGAAGAAGGGTGAGGAATAAATGGAATTAACGAGGACGAAGCCAAGGACATAATGTTCCCTTAGTTCTGGAAATAGGGAAGCCGTTATGGCATCGTGTGTGCAGACATCTTGCACTTTAAGTCGACCTACGTAGGCCTATATCTGGGTTATGAACATGTCTCTAACCTTTATCCCCTCTAATAAGAAGAAGGGTGAGGAATAAATGGAATTAAGGAGGACGTAGGCAAGGACATAATGATCAATTAGTACTGGAAATAGGGAAGCCATTATGGCATCGTGTGTGCAGACATCTTGTACTTTAAGTCGACCTACTTAGGCCTATATCTGAGTTATGAACATGTCTCTAACCTTTATCCCCTCTAATAAGAAGAAGGGTGAGGAATAAATGGAATTAAGGAGGACGAAGGCAAGGACATAATGTTCCCTTTGTACTGGAAATAGGTAAGCCATTATGGCATCGTGTGTGCAGACATCTTGTATTTTAAGTTGACCTACTTAGGCCTATATCTGGGTTATGAATGTGTCTCTAACCTTAATCGCCTTTTATAAAAAGAAGGGTGAGGAATAAATGGAATTAAGGAGGACGAAGGCAAGTGCATAATGATCCCGTAGTACTGGAAATAGGGAAGCCATTATGACATCGTGTGTGCTGACATCTGGTACTCTAAGTCGACCAACTTAGGCCTATATCTGAGTTATGAACATGTCTCTAACCTTTATCCCCTTTTATAAGAAGAAGGGTAGGGAATAAATGGAATTAAGGAGGACGAAGGCAATGACATAATGATCCCTTAGTACTGGAAATAGATAAGCCATTATGGCATCGTGTGTGCAGACATCTTGTACTTTAAGTCGACCTACGTAGGCGTATATCTGGGTTATGAACATGTCTCTAAGCTTTATCCCCTTTTATAAGAAGAAGGGTGAGGAATAAATGGAATTAAAGAGGACGAAGGTAAGGACATAATGATCCCTTAGTACTGGAAATTGGGAAGCCATTATGCCATCCTGTGTGGAGACATCTTGTACTTTAAGTCGACCTACTTAGGCTATATCTAGGTTATGAACATGTCTCTAACTTTTATCCCCTTTTATAAGAAGAAGGGTGAGGAATAAATGGAATTAAGGAGGACGAAGGCAAGGACATAATGATACCTTAGTACTGGAAATAGGGAAGCCATTATAGCATTGTGTGTGCCGACATCTTGTACTTTAAGTCGACCTACTTAGGCCTATATCTGGGTTATGAACATGTCTCTAACCTTTATCCCCTTTTATAAGAAGAATGGTGAGGAATAAATGGAATTAAGGAGGACGAAGGCAAGGACATAATGTTCCCTTAGTTCTGGAAATAGGTAAGCCATTATGGCATCGTGTGTGCAGACATCTTGCACTTTAAGTCGACCTACTCTACTTAGGCCTATATCTGGGTTATGAACATGTCTCTAACCTTTATCCCCTTTTTTAAGAAGAAGGGTGAGGAATAAATGGAATTAAGGAGGACGAAGGCAAGGACATAATGTTCCCTTAGTTCTGGAAATAGGGAAGCCATTATGGCATTGTGTGTGCAGACATCTTGCACTTTAAGTCGACCTACTTAGGCCTATATCTGGGTCTTGAACATGTTTCTAACCTTTATCCCCTTTTATAAGAAGAAGGGTGAGGAATAAATGGAATTAAGGAGGACGAAGGCAAGGACATAATGTTCTCTTAGTTCTGGAAATAGGGAAGCCATTATGGCATCGTGTATGCAGACATCTTGCACTTTAAGTCGACCTATTTAGGCCTATATCTGGGTTTTGAACATGTCTCTAACCTTTATCCCCTTTCATAAGAAGAAGGGTGATGAATAAATGGAATTAAGGAGGACGAAGGGAAGGACATAATGTTCCCTTAGTTCTGGAAATAGGGAAGTCATTATAGCATTGTGTGTGCCGACATCTTGTACTTTAAGTCGACCTACTTAGGCCTATATTTGGGTTATGAACATGTCTCTAACCTTTATCCCCTTTTATAAGAAGAAGGGTGAGGAATAAATGGAATTAAGGAGGACGAAGGCAAGGACATAATGTTCCCTTAGTTCTGGAAATAGGGAAGCCATTATGGCATTGTGTGTGCAGACATCTTGCACTTTAAGTCGACCTACTTAGGCCTATATCTGGGTTATGAACATGTCTCTAACCTTTATCCCCTTTTATAAGAAGAAGGGTGAGGAATAAATGGAATTAAGGAAGACGAAGGCAAGGACATAATGATCCCTTAGTACTGGAAATAGGGAAGCCATTATGGCATCGTGTGTGCAGACATCTTGTACTTTAAGTCGACCTACTTAGGCCAATATCTGGGTTATGAACATGTCTCTAACCTTTATCCCCTTTTATAAGAAGAAGGGTGAGGAATAAATGGAATTAAGGAGGACGAAGGCAAGGACATAATGATCCCTTAGTACTGGAAATAGGGAAGCCATTATGGCATTGTGTGTGCAGACATCTTGCACTTTAAGTCGACCTACTTAGGCCTATATCTGGGTTATGATCATTTCTCTAACCTTTATCCCCTTTTATAAGAAGATGGGTGAGGAATAAATGGAATTAAGGATGACGAAGGCAAGGACATAATGATCCCTTAGTACTGGAAATAGGGAAGCCATTATGGCATCGTGTTTGCAGACATCTTGTACTTTAAGTCGACCTACTTAGGCCTATATCTGGGTTATGAACATGTCTCTAACCTTTATCCCCTTTTATAAGAAGAAGGGTGAGGAATAAATGGAATTAAGGAGGACGAAGTGAAGGACATAATGATCTCTTAGTACTGGAAATAGGGAAGCCATTATGGCATCGTGTGTGCAGACATCTTGCACTTTAAGTCGACCTACTTAGGCCTATATCTGGGTGTTGAACATGTTTCTAACCTTTATCCCCTTTTATAAGAAGAAGGGTGAGGAATAAATGGAATTAAGGAGGACGAAGGCAAGGACATAATGTTCTCTTAGTTCTGGAAATAGGGAAGCCATTATGGCATCGTGTGTGCAGACATCTTGCACTTTAAGTCGACCTATTTAGGCCTATATCTGGGTTTTGAACATGTCTCTAACCTTAATCCCCTTTCATAAGAAGAAGGGTGATGAATAAATGGAATTAAGGAGGACGAAGGCAAGGACATAATGTTCCCTTAGTTCTGGAAATAGGTAAGCCATTATGGCATCGTGTGTGCAGACATCTTGCACTTTAAGTCGACCTACTCTACTTAGGCCTATATCTGGGTTATGAACATGTCTCTAACCTTTATCCCCTTTTTTAAGAAGAAGGGTGAGGAATAAATGGAATTAAGGAGGACGAAGGCAAGGACATAATGTTCCCTTAGTTCTGGAAATAGGGAAGCCATTATGGCATTGTGTGTGCAGACATCTTGCACTTTAAGTCGACCTACTTAGGCCTATATCTGGGTGTTGAACATGTTTCTAACCTTTATCCCCTTTTATAAGAAGAAGGGTGAGGAATAAATGGAATTAAGGAGGACGAAGGCAAGGACATAATGTTCTCTTAGTTCTGGAAATAGGGAAGCCATTATGGCATCGTGTGTGCAGACATCTTGCACTTTAAGTCGACCTATTTAGGCCTATATCTGGGTTTTGAACATGTCTCTAACCTTTATCCCCTTTCATAAGAAGAAGGGTGATGAATAAATGGAATTAAGGAGGACGAAGGGAAGGACATAATGTTCCCTTAGTTCTGGAAATAGGGAAGTCATTATAGCATTGTGTGTGCCGACATCTTGTACTTTAAGTCGACCTACTTAGGCCTATATTTGGGTTATGAACATGTCTCTAACCTTTATCCCCTTTTATAAGAAGAAGGGTGAGGAATAAATGGAATTAAGGAGGACGAAGGCAAGGACATAATGTTCCCTTAGTTCTGGAAATAGGGAAGCCATTATGGCATTGTGTGTGCAGACATCTAGCACTTTAAGTCGACCTACTTAGGCCTATATCTTGGTTATGAACATGTCTCTAACCTTTATCCCCTTTTATAAGAAGAAGGGTGAGGAATAAATGGAATTAAGGAAGACGAAGGCAAGGACATAATGATCCCTTAGTACTGGAAATAGGGAAGCCATTATGGCATCGTGTGTGCAGACATCTTGTACTTTAAGTCGACCTACTTAGGCCAATATCTGGGTTATGATCATTTCTCTAACCTTTATCCCCTTTTATAAGAAGATGGGTGAGGAATAAATGGAATTAAGGAGGACGAAGGCAAGGACATAATGATCCCTTAGTACTGGAAATAGGGAAGCCATTATGGCATCGTGTGTGCAGACATCTTGTACTTTAAGTCGACCTACTTAGGCCTATATCTGGGTTATGAACATGTCTCTAACCTTTATCCCCTTTTATAAGAAGAAGGGTGAGGAATAAATGGAATTAAGGAGGACGAAGTGAAGGACATAATGATCTCTTAGTACTGGAAATAGGGAAGCCATTATGGCATCGTGTGTGCAGACATCTTGCACTTTAAGTCGACCTACTTAGGCCTATATCTGGGTGTTGAACATGTTTCTAACCTTTATCCCCTTTTATAAGAAGAAGGGTGAGGAATAAATGGAATTAAGGAGGACGAAGGCAAGGACATAATGTTCTCTTAGTTCTGGAAATAGGGAAGCCATTATGGCATCGTGTGTGCAGACATCTTGCACTTTAAGTCGACCTATTTAGGCCTATATCTGGGTTTTGAACATGTCTCTAACCTTTATCCCCTTTCATAAGAAGAAGGGTGATGAATAAATGGAATTAAGGAGGACGAAGGCAAGGACATAATGTTCCCTTAGTTCTGGAAATAGGTAAGCCATTATGGCATCGTGTGTGCAGACATCTTGCACTTTAAGTCGACCTACTCTACTTAGGCCTATATCTGGGTTATGAACATGTCTCTAACCTTTATCCCCTTTTTTAAGAAGAAGGGTGAGGAATAAATGGAATTAAGGAGGACGAAGGCAAGGACATAATGTTCCCTTAGTTCTGGAAATAGGGAAGCCATTATGGCATTGTGTGTGCAGACATCTTGCACTTTAAGTCGACCTACTTAGGCCTATATCTGGGTGTTGAACATGTTTCTAACCTTTATCCCCTTTTATAAGAAGAAGGGTGAGGAATAAATGGAATTAAGGAGGACGAAGGCAAGGACATAATGTTCTCTTAGTTCTGGAAATAGGGAAGCCATTATGGCATCGTGTGTGCAGACATCTTGCACTTTAAGTCGACCTATTTAGGCCTATATCTGGGTTTTGAACATGTCTCTAACCTTTATCCCCTTTCATAAGAAGAAGGGTGATGAATAAATGGAATTAAGGAGGACGAAGGGAAGGACATAATGTTCCCTTAGTTCTGGAAATAGGGAAGTCATTATAGCATTGTGTGTGCCGACATCTTGTACTTTAAGTCGACCTACTTAGGCCTATATTTGGGTTATGAACATGTCTCTAACCTTTATCCCCTTTTATAAGAAGAAGGGTGAGGAATAAATGGAATTAAGGAGGACGAAGGCAAGGACATAATGTTCCCTTAGTTCTGGAAATAGGGAAGCCATTATGGCATTGTGTGTGCAGACATCTAGCACTTTAAGTCGACCTACTTAGGCCTATATCTGGGTTATGAACATGTCTCTAACCTTTATCCCCTTTTATAAGAAGAAGGGTGAGGAATAAATGGAATTAAGGAAGACGAAGGCAAGGACATAATGATCCCTTAGTACTGGAAATAGGGAAGCCATTATGGCATCGTGTGTGCAGACATCTTGTACTTTAAGTCGACCTACTTAGGCCAATATCTGGGTTATGAACATGTCTCTAACCTTTATCCCCTTTTATAAGAAGAAGGGTGAGGAATAAATGGAATTAAGGAGGACGAAGGCAAGGACATAATGATCCCTTAGTACTGGAAATAGGGAAGCCATTATGGCATTGTGTGTGCAGACATCTTGCACTTTAAGTCGACCTACTTAGGCCTATATCTGGGTTATGATCATTTCTCTAACCTTTATCCCCTTTTATAAGAAGATGGGTGAGGAATAAATGGAATTAAGGAGGACGAAGGCAAGGACATAATGATCCCTTAGTACTGGAAATAGGGAAGCCATTATGGCATCGTGTGTGCAGACATCTTGTACTTTAAGTCGACCTACTTAGGCCTATATCTGGGTTATGAACATGTCTCTAACCTTTATCCCCTTTTATAAGAAGAAGGGTGAGGAATAAATGGAATTAAGGAGGACGAAGTGAAGGACATAATGATCTCTTAGTACTGGAAATAGGGAAGCCATTATGGCATCGTGTGTGCAGACATCTTGTACTTTAAGTCGACCTACTTAGGCCTATATCTGGGTTATGAACATGTCTCTAACCTTTATCCCCTTTTATAAGAAGAAGGGTGATGAATAAATGGAATTAAGGAGGACGAAGGCAATGACATAATGATCCCTTAGTACTGGAAATAGGGAAGCCATTATGGCATCGTGTGTGCAGACATCTTGTACTTTAAGTCGAACTACTTAGGAACATTTCTCTAACCTTTATCCCCTTTTATAAGAAGAAGGGTGAGGAATAAAGGGAATTAAGGAGGACGAAGGCAAGGACATAATGATCCCTTAGTACTGGAAATAGGGAAGCCATTATGGCATCGTGTGTGCCGACATCTTGTACTTTATGTCGACCTACTTAGGCCTTTATCTGGGTTATGAACATGTCTCTAACCTTTATCTCCTTTTATAAGAAGAAGGGTGAGGATTAAATGGAATTAAGGAGGACGAAGGCAAGGACATAATGTTCCCTTAGTACTGGAAATAGGGAAGCCATTATGGCATCGTGTGTGCAGACATCTTGTACTTTAAGTCGAACTACTTAGGAACATTTCTCTAGCCTTTATCCCCTTTTATAAGAAGAAGGGTGAGGAATAAATGGAATTAAGGAGGACGAAGGCAAGGACATAATGATCCCTTAGTACTGGAAATAGGGAAGCCATTATGGCATCGTGTGTGCAGACATCTTGTACTTCAAGTAGACCTACTTTATACCTGGGTTATGTATCTACCCGTTACTGCTCCCTTATAAGAAGAAGCTAATTACAAAGGGCTTAGAAATCGTATCATTTTATTCCCTGAGGAACATACATTACTTCTGTTTGTATCACCAAATGATGCTTTTCTCTCGAGAGAATGTAGAAGCTTCGTCCAATTTTGTTACTCTAGTTTAACTTTACATCCTCTAGCAACTTATAGCTTTGATATCCGTTACAAAGTAACGATGAAGAATGAAATACGTTTTTTTATCTTATTACTTATAACTTACAGCTGTGTCTTGATATCACTTCAAATGTTTTTACCCTAATCTAATACTAGTATATGGTAAAGGGTTATCGTTCCTGCTATAAATACCTTTGTATTTACTGAAGATCGGAACTCATGTTATAACTAGCAGAATGGTTTATATAGCGATCAATATACTTTTACAATTTACCTTTCCAATAACTAAAAAAAAATTGGTGATTTCTCTCTGTACAATGCTCTTTACACTTTATTCCGCTAGGAATATATTATGAATCTGTACAACCATTCACCATAGCAAAGCTATCTTCCTTGGTGTTTTGTCGACGCAAAAAACTGAATAATGGGTCGGAAATATACAGGTGGGGCAAGGGAGGTGACTTGTTTTAAGATAAGCAAAAGTCTACTAAATTATCAAAAGTACATTTTTATTACACAGAAATATAAACTACAGGATGTTATTACAGATAAAGTTTGGTGTAGAACATTATGTTACTGGGAGATGTCCGGTTTTGCATGTTCAAATCTCCAGGTTTTCCTCCAGCAGTTCCTTTTCATTCTTCGAAGTATATCGGACTTCATAATATCAAATGTCTGCTGAATCAAAGTCTTCAGTTACTCCAATGTCCGTGGCTTACTCTTATACACTCAGGACTTTAAAATAGCCATTAAGGAAGAACAGCCCATTAGAGAAGGCGTGCAAACGGGTTGTCAATCGCTTAGGAGTGAGAGATAGCTTTATTCTTCTGCCAATACGCAACAAATATTTTATTCAATTTTGATTTTTTAAGAAACTTTTTTTTCTACTTGGGTGAACAAGTATCCATGACGTAATAAGTAACTGTAGTAAATTATTACAATTTATCAGTCATAAGTTTTTGAGATACGAATTAATTTAAAAAATTAACAATTACTTATTCACTTTTATGTTACCTTGTTATTTAAAAAGTGTTTATAAAACATAAAATAGCCGATTCGTGTGTTTAACAGGATGTTACTACAGATAACAACAGCTAAGTCCTAACTCGTTGACAACAAGCGATTGTGAGGTTTGGCTACAGACGACTAATGTGAGAAAAGCAGATCAAGGGAAAGTAATCGATTGCGAACGACTTGAGTGACAATGTTGGTAGCTAAGCGAAAACGGAGAGCAGAAAAGTGAGAGAGCTGGCAGTTGCACAAACACTCCAGTGCAGACAAGTGAGAGAGTTTGCAGTTGCACAAACACTCCAGTGCAGACAAGTGAGAGAGCTGGCAGTTGCACAAACACTCCAGTGCAGACAAGTAAGAGAGCTGGCAGTTGCACAAACACTCCAGTGCAGACAAGCGAGAGAGCTGGCAGTTGCACAAACACTCCAGTGCAAACATGTGAGAGAGTTTGCAGTTGCGCAAACACTCCAGTGCAGACAAGTGAGAGAGCTGGCAGTTGCACAAACACTCCAGTGCAGACAAGTGAGAGAGCTGGCAGTTGCACAAACACTCCAGTGCAAACATGTGAGAGAGTTTGCAGTTGCACAAACACTCCAGTGCAGACAAGTGAGAGAGCTGGCAGTTGCACGAACACAGCAGTGGAGAAAAGAGAGAGAATTGGCAGTTGCAAGACTACAGCTGTGTAGCCCGAGTGAGAGAGTTTGCACTTGCAAAAAGACAGAAGTACAGACAAGTGAGAGAGTTGGCAATTGAACGAAGACAGCGGTGCAGGAATGTGAGAGAGTTGGCAGTAGGACGAAGACAACGGTGTAGACAAGTGAGAGAGTAGGCATTTGGACGAAGACAGCAGAGTAGACAAGTGAGAGAGCTGGCAGTTGCACAAACACTCCAGTGCAAACAAGTGAGAGAGCTGGCAGTTGCACAAACACTCCAGTGCAGACAAGTGAGAGAGCTGGCAGTTGCACAAACACTCCAGTGCAAACATGTGAGAGAGTTTGCAGTTGCACAAACACTCCAGTGCAGACAAGTGAGAGAGCTGGCAGTTGCACGAACACAGCAGTGGAGAAAAGAGAGAGAATTGGCAGTTGCAAGACTACAGCTGTGTAGCCCGAGTGAGAGAGTTTGCACTTGCAAAAAGACAGAAGTACAGACAAGTGAGAGAGTTGGCAATTGAACGAAGACAGCGGTGCAGGAATGTGAGAGAGTTGGCAGTAGGACGAAGACAACGGTGTAGACAAGTGAGAGAGTAGGCATTTGGACGAAGACAGCAGTGCAAGCAAGAGAGAGAGTTGGTAGTTGCACGATGACAGCAATGCGCACAAGGAAGAGAGTTGGAAATTGCACGAAGACGCAGTGTAGACTAGTGAGTGTTTGGTATTAGGACAAAGTAATGGAGTGAAACTTATTCTATAAGTTAAATTTTAAGCTGGGGGCTGCGCGCCTTGGCTTGAGGCCGAAGACTAAAGGAGGCTGGAGGTGCTCGCAGGTCATTTTCAAAAACACCGACCCTTGGACTTCCAATAACTAATAGGTCTGACTCATTATTTTGTTACTTATTAATAGGTTTTAACGTATAGTATAAATAACAACAAATGGAAATAGGGTGTTCACGGAAGCGTGCTAATAGACTTGTCTAAGGGTTGGGACTACAAAGCACTTTAATATATATATATATATATATATATATATATATATTATTACCCAACTTTATTTAAAATGTTTTACCTTTAGATTATATTATAATTACCTTACCTTTCTAAAGTCACACCTTCAGGTTTCTAAATAATTAAACAATCATATAAATTCAGCATTACCTCATTTAGACATCCAATTATTACAAATTATACCAAATTACATTATTACGATGCAGTGACAAATATTGATTGCTTAACTAATACTGTACCACAATTACTAAAAAGGTGGACTCTTGAGGCTTTAGGTTTTTTATGCAATAAAGTTATTGAATATAGTGTTAAATTGATTTTTCTCTCAGATCGTTATTACGGTATCTTCTATAAATTAGAAAGTGGTGAAAAAAACTACATTAATTTTTATAAAGACAATGAAATTAAATTGGCTCTGAATTTACTAATTTATAAATCTCTGTTGGCTGAATGTAATGTAAGAAAGATTGTACCTATTGTTTGAGTTCCTGAAATCCTGGCCGTTGCGTTAACTGCTTCACTGCACTTTTACACATAAATTACTTACTTCACTAATTTCTTTACTATCTGGCTAATTCATTGACGTCGTACTTTTCAATTATTACACATAAATAGTTAACAACTCCCTACACTCTTCTAAACCAATTTAGCCCTTTTAAAACATTGCTTAAAACTTTCTCCCTCCCCCAAATACGTCAATAGGACGGGTTTATGATTACCTCGAAATATAACAATGGTTAAGCCCTCTTTGTCGGTACTATGGTAAACTATTCTTGTCGCCCTCCTTTCTTAATATTTCAACTGATTATTATTATTTTGAATACTAACTAAATTTATACTATATGTCTCATATGTTTATGGTTATATATATATATATATATATATATATATATATAACTTTCACTATTTGTACTTAAACAAGACCTTGTTTGATATTTATGCGAGTTAACTTTCAAAGATTGATAGTATCCCCATTATCGAGCCTCACGGACCGGGGTTGTAGTAGATTGAACAACCCCCGTTCAGGGATGCTCGATAATGGAGATACCATCAATCTTTGAAAGGTAACTCGCATAAATACCAAGTAAGATTGTTGTTTAAGTATATATAGTGAATGTGATATATATATATATATATATATATATATATATATATATATATATTGTTCGAGTCAGCGCTCGAAGTTTGAACGTGTTACCGCGACCTATATTCAAAACGCTCAGCTGGCCTGGACAGTAATGGTCACGTGACGTCTGACCTACCAATCGATGTATGGATTGCGTATTGATTTTTCTGTGTGGCCTCTGATCCCCCTCCCTTAGCTAGCATTTCAGTTAGTCGTCCGTTGTCTTGAAACCGTCGTGCAGTTAACAGCCTTATTGAAGTACCTCGTGCGCAAAGTTGCACCACGTATGTAAAGTGCCGTTTGACCGTAAAACCTCGTACAAGTGTTAAAACTATTCGTATTATTGTGTGTTCGTGTAAACGCGTTGTTATAGACGTTATTTGCTTAGACTTTAAGTTACGATCGCCGTTTTAGTAGGACTCTTTGTTCAGTTACGCGCCATAGTTATAAATGACTTTATGCCTTTAAAATGCAGCCTATTGATTTCCCGTTTAAGTTCTAGTTTATACCTCGCCTGGATCGGATTCCTACAAACTGGGTACCCAGGACTTCTGCCGCCACGAGATCTACGCACGCTGCAATTTTGCCCTTTCTTTCTTCACGAGGGTAAGTGCTGCCTAAGCTTAAGTACTTATGATTTATTTATGTGTAAATTCAGTGCGAATTATTTTGTTATTAAATGTGTTTATACGGAACTAACTATTGCTTTCAAACGTTCGTAATTGCGTGCTTAGCGATTAAAGTAAGACACATTTTGCCGCCACTTCTTATTACTGAACATTTCTATTGTATTATTTCGGATCTTTCTCGAACCTCGCTTTCTTCTAAATTTTAGCTAGCGCCAGTCGATTCATTGGTCCCCCTCGGGCCGGATAGATTAAATTCAAATTCATTTGGTTTATGACAATCTCACCAAGTGTTGTGCAACTTTTGATTTCTGATTTGATGTTCCTTTGTGCGAGTCACACGCGCGGGAAGTTAGTCATACGTGACGTCATAGGTATACGTAACTTGATTTTAATTGCTCTGTGTTATGAGGAAATGTTTACGTGTCAATCAGAAGATAAGATGCAGTCTCGTAAATACGAATAAGGAAACATTTTGCGTTTCATTAAACTATACAGTCCACTCTACCGCTATTTAAGAAATTTGTGAAATTAATTTGTGTTGTGTTTTTTATTTTTTAGAACTTTATTAAATTATTTATGATGGCGATTAACACCGAATACTACCTCGCTAAATTGAAAAATATATTGAATGATTTAGAGCAAGTAAAAGCCCTTCTTGACGATAAAGAGATGCCGGAAGGCATCGCTCGCGAAATAAGACGCATTCAGGCCAATTTCGTCGATACGTATGAAATATTAGAGCAAACGTTCGCCACCCAGGTGGCAAGTTTAGCTGAAAGTGCGTTTAATATCAAAAGACAATTTCAGGACGCGTATTTGCCCATGTTAGCGAAATATCCTAACCTTATCAAGACAGAGGTGACATCAACCTCGCCCGTCAAATCAGCTGTAGGTTCACCTAACCTCCCTAGTCTTGCGTTGCCTAGTTTTTCAGGAAACAACAATGACTGGACTGACTTTATAACAATGTACGATTCAATGGTCCATTGCAACGACAGTCTTAGTAATATACAGAAATTCCAATATCTAAAATCTGTACTTAAAGGCGACGCTTTAGCAATTGTCACAGGCTTGATAATATCTGACCAAAATTACAGCATTGCATATCGAGCTTTGCGCAATCGGTACGCCAACCCACGCCGTTTGGCTGACCACTATTTCAAAATTATTCAAGACTTTAAACAAATTAAGAATGCTTCGCAAACTGAATTAAACCGCTTCTTGACCGCGCATTCAAACGCTGTGTATGCGTTGAAGGTTATCCAACTAGATGATTTGGCTGATTTCCTGCTTTTTCAGATGTCCATTAATAACTTGGACCCCCAGACTAGATTAAGTTTTGAAACGAGGCTAGGCACAAATCGTATGCCTACGTACAAACTGTTGAATGATTTTATAACTGAACAGGCCAGGGCTCTAGAGTTGTTGGATCAACCGCCTGCCGCCGCTTCTACTAACGCGAGAGCTGCTCAACAACCCCGCATACTGGTGTCGTCAGTGAATGAGTCTGATTCGCAAGGGGCCCGTGATTTAAATTTTGACCGAATGGAACCTAACCTTAACACGGCACATAGTACAATTGTCCAGCCTTCGGTTTCGCCCGACAATTCTATTACACCTAAGGCTACGCAATATGTATACGAGCCTAGACGTGCTGCGTCAGGCCCTGCACGGCCATTCAACGGGCCGCGCCCCATAAATATACCTCCTGTTATGAACACTCCTAGGATGTCAGTATTCCGTCACCGATTACCACCGCTTCACATGAATCAATCCCATGTTTCTACGACACACGCAGGCATGTGTTATTATTGCGGAGAAGGACATCGCATCATTGACTGTCAATCCTTTCTCGAACTGACTTCTGTGGCACGCCAGGATGCCATCATGAAATTACAACGGTGCTTCAATTGTCTTGGCTCCCATTTCCAAGCTAAATGTAAGTCCAGCCAACGCTGCAAGCAGTGCAACGAGGCACACCATACTTTGTTACATAACAACCCGCCGTCACAACAGTGACTAGTCACACCGCGACACCCGAGGCCAGCAACTAGACGCGCAACCGATACTCAAGCTCAACCTCATTCGCTGTCATGTAATATTCAGGAATCTCTCGCCCTGTTAGGCACCGCACAAATCGTCATCCAAGACCATTACGGTCAACCTCGTTCCTTTAGAGCTATTATTGACCCCGGCAGTCAGATATCTGCCATTACTAAGAAAGCAAGCGTCCTGTTGAGCCTACCTACTCGGAGTTCAAATATGTCTTTGATTGGTGTCGCCGCCAAGACCACACGTATCCACGAGTACGTTACGTTGATTTTATTCTCGCGGCATGACCCTGGTGTCATGCTAACAACTGAAGCCGCCGTGCTTAACCACATTACTGACCCGCTGCCGGCTACTAGGTTAGCCTCTCAAATAAGTGCTCAATACCAGCATCTACCTTTAGCTGACCCTCATTTCGACTCGCCTGCCGGTGTTGACATTATACTGGGGGCAGATGTTTTCACCCAAATACTCACTAATGGGCCTTGCACTATCATTCATGGCCAGCCCTCTGCGCTTAACACTCGATTAGGTTGGGTCATTATGGGATCCGTACCGTATAGTATGCCCCATCAACCTAGAGTGTTCATTACCTCGCTACAGTCTATTGATGACAATATTCGACGGTTTTGGGAAGTCGAAGAAGTAACTGAGGCTAAATCTTTGAGCCCTGACGAACAGCTTTGTGAAAGCCTGTTTACTACAACTACTGAACGCGATGAAGTCGGGAGATATGTTGTCGCCCTCCCCTTCAAACCTGACGCTGTAACACTTAAGTCAAACCGCAACGTTGTCCTCGCCAGTTATCATGCTTTAGAACGACGTTTAAGTCGTCAGCCGGAGGTAGCTCGGCAATATCATCAATTCATGACAGAATATATGGCTCTGGGTCATATGTACCCCGCACTTAATACTTCTAACTATTTGATCCCGCATCATTGTGTTTTTAAGACCACCAGTTCTACTACTAAGTTACGAGTAGTATTCAACGCATCCTCGCCTGATTGTAACGCGAATTCTTTAAATCAGCAATTGCTTTCCGGTCCTAAACTTCAGAAGGACCTGTCTAACGTCATCATTTCCTTTCGCCTGTATGTTCACGCCGTTTGTACTGATCTTAAAATGATGTACCGACAAATTGCCGTGCGCCCAACTGATCGCTGTCATCAGCACATACTATACCGACCGACGCCTCAATCTCCGCTTGTGGAATACGAGTTAGCTACTGTCACGTACGGACTAACCTCGTCTGCGTATTTAGCGTTGCGGACGCTTGAACAACTCGTAAAGGACGAAGGTAGCCGATACCCTGCAGCGTCGCAAGCAATACTTCAGCAGACTTATGTTGATGATGTTGTCACTGGCGCCGATACGCCCGAAGATGCCAAGGAATTGATACAGCAGCTCATTAACATTTTCGCACTCGCCGGCCTGGAACTCAGGAAATGGTCATCAAGTGATCCTGCACTATTGTCAACACTACCTTCCGCTCATCTGGAGAACCCGCTACTGTTCCAGGACGATTCTACCGCCATCAAAATACTGGGACTGCAATGGAATCCTACCTCGGACTCGTTCTCCTACCAGAGTCAGAATTTCGTTTCGGTGCCGACGAAACGCACCATATTATCTTATGTCGCTCGGACTTTCGACCCGCTTGGTTTCTTAACACCTATTACTTTCTGGATCAAATGCTTTCTTAAACGTTTGTGGCTCGAAAAGTTATCTTGGGATCAAACTTTGCCAGCCCCGCTTCTAAATCAATGGGACAGCTTCATTGTTCAATTCGCCAGTTTGTCTTCTATCCAAATACCTCGACACGTTGGCACACGAGCTGCCAAGCATCACCTGTTAGGGTTTTGCGATGCTTCCGAAGCTGGATACGCAGCAGCTATATATTTGAGAACCGAATGGAATGGAGTCGTTACCGTTAGCGTTCTGAAGGCTAAGAGCAGGGTAGCTCCAGTTAAACCGATCACCATACCTCGCATGGAGCTTTGTGGCGCAGTCTTGCTGGCCAAACTCTATAAGTCCGTTCAGCCCGTTTTGAATTTTGTGTCTGACGCCGAGACGTTTTTCTTCACCGATTCTGAAATTGTGTTGTATTGGATCAACACCCCGTCTTATTTATTGAAGACTTTTGCTGCCAACCGCGTCACTGAAATCGTTTCAAATACCTCCATGGACCGTTGGTTCCATGTCTCGACTGCTGATAACCCCGCGGACGTTGCTTCCCGTGGGTGTCTACCTAACCAGCTTGCTGAACATCCGCTGTGGTGGCACGGCCCACCATGGGCGCTACAATGTCCTACTGCGTGGCATTTGTCTAAGCCGACCGGCCTTAACCCGGACCAGACCGAACATAAATCTGAACCTAGACTGCTTTGTACGGCCGTTCAAGAGCCTAATCGACTATTGACAACTATAGAACGACATTCGAACTTAATTACTCTTCACCATGTTTTCGCTTACGTCCTGCGGTTTGTGAATAATTGCCGTCGTAAAGGCCAGACTACTAACCACGGTCATAACACCCGCTACAAGGCCAAAGTCGCCTTGAGTAAAACTTCATTTACTACGCCTTCGGTGCAGGAGTTAAGTAACGCCAGAGATCTCTGCGTCAAGCTCATACAAGAGCTGGCCTTCAGCGCAACATTGCAACGGCTCCGTCGTGGCGCTCAAATCATCGATCCGCTCCGCAGCGTAACGCCATTTGTCGACGCCCAGGGCTTACTCAGGGTGGGCGGAAGACTTAATCATTCTGAGATGTCGTATGAATCTAAGCACCCCCTTCTGCTTCCTAAACATCATCAGTACGTCAACTTGATCTGCGATCATTACCACAAGTTAGCCTTACATGCCGGACCGCGCACCACTCAAGCGCTGATTAACGGCGAATTTTGGATTATTGCGTTACGCTCCTTACTTCGACAACGCATTCATGCGTGCATGCGGTGTTTCCGTCTGCAATCTAAGCCTCGTCCACCTATGATGGCTGCTTTACCATCATCTAGAGTCACTCCATCGCCGCCTTTCTGCAGGGTGGGAATTGATTTCGCTGGACCCTTTGACACAAAGGCAAATCATTTGCGTACCTCGAAGCTTTTAAAATCTTATCTTTGTCTATTTGTCTGCATGGCTACTAAGGCTGTGCACTTGAAGATGGTATCCGACCTATCCACCGATGCTTTTCTCGCAGCTTTACACCGTTTCACGTCAAGACGAGGGCTACCCTCTGATATTTATTCTGACAACGGCACGAATTTTGTTGGAGCCGCGAACCGCCTGAGTGAGGTCTATCAACTGCTTGACCACTCGAAATCGCTTATCAAGCGCAAACTCGCCGACCAACGCATTGAATGGCACTTCAACCCTCCAGCCGCACCACATTTCGGCGGACTTTGGGAGGCTGCCGTCAAATCCGCTAAAGGACTTATGCACCGCACGATTGGTAATACGGTATTAAACCCTGAGGAATTGTCTACGTTGTTTACCCGGATAGAGGCTATTCTTAACAGTCGCCCTATTTTCGAGGTTTCGCCTGACCCCAGCGAAGGATCGTCTTTCCTCACTCCCGGACATTTTCTTATTGGACGTCCGCTCCTTGCACTTCCGGAGAGATGTTACCCCGAACCGCCTCTTAAATCTCGTTGGTCCATGATTCAGCAAATGACCAACCGTTTCTGGAAGACTTGGTCTACTCAGTACCTGCATTCGCAGATTCAACGCCGCAAGTGGCACAAGAACTCTTCACCGCTTCAGGAGGATCAACTCGTCTTCATTACTGGAGAGCATCCGAGCCCCCTTCATTGGCCTATGGGTCGGATCATACGTCTACATCCTGGACACGACCAAGTATCCCGTGTAGCTACTGTCAAAACCTCGCACGGCCAGCTGAAGCGACCTGTCCACAAGCTTGTTGGTTTTCCGCTGCAGCATTGAGTTTTCACCTTTGATTTCTTCGGCACTCTTGCCCCTTCCTTTTGTTTCTCTTGTTTTTCCTTCGTTTCCCCCTGCTATTTTCTTCGGCACCCTCGGTTCCGGTGCTTTAATAGTTCTTCGCCCACTACCCACCTGGCGGATTAAAAACATTCGTTTTGGTGGGCGGTATGTTCGAGTCAGCGCTCGAAGTTTGAACGTGTTACCGCGACCTATATTCAAAACGCTCAGCTGGCCTGGACAGTAATGGTCACGTGACGTCTGACCTACCAATCGATGTATGGATTGCGTATTGATTTTTCTGTGTGGCCTCTGATCCCCCTCCCTTAGCTAGCATTTCAGTTAGTCGTCCGTTGTCTTGAAACCGTCGTGCAGTTAACAGCCTTATTGAAGTACCTCGTGCGCAAAGTTGCACCGCGTGTGTAAAGTGCCGTTTGACCGTAAAACCTCGTACAAGTGTTAAAACTATTCGTATTATTGTGTGTTCGTGTAAATGCGTTGTTATAGACGTTATTTGCTTAGACTTTAAGCTACGATCGCCGTTTAGTAGAACTCTTTGTTCAGTTACGCGCCATAGTTATAAATGACTTTATGCCTTTAAAATGCAGCCTATTGATTTCCCGTTTAAGTTCTAGTTTATACCTCGCCTGGATCGGATTCCTACAAACTGGGTACCCAGGACTTCTGCCGCCACGAGATCTACGCACGCTGCAATTTTGCCCTTTCTTTCTTCACGAGGGTAAGTGCTGCCTAAGCTTAAGTACTTATGATTTATTTATGTGTAAATTCAGTGCGAATTATTTTGTTATTAAATGTGTTTATACGGAACTAACTATTGCTTTCAAACGTTCGTAATTGCGTGCTTAGCGATTAAAGTAAGACACATTTTGCCGCCACTTCTTATTACTGAACATTTCTATTGTATTATTTCGGATCTTTCTCGAACCTCGCTTTCTTCTAAATTTTAGCTAGCGCCAGTCGCTTCATATATATATATATATATATATGGTAATTTATTTAATTTTAATCTTTTTGTTCACCATAGCTATTTATTTTTCATAAATAAAAAAAATATATATTTTGGAGAGCTTCTAGCTAGGTAATATAAAATAACACACTGTTAGGAGACAAAATCTAGTTTAATTTGCCCTTTAAATATCTTTAACAACGACTACAAAATAAATTTAAAAGACAAAAAGAGTTTCTTTTACACAATAGTCACCTAGCTGAACTCAAGTCTTATTTAATTCTTGACTGATAATGAAATTTGTTTATTTATATTCTGGGTATGGCTTAAGAGGTACTGTAATCTGAGTGATCCAGAAATGAAAATTTAATAATGACTTATTGATAAAGCCTAATTATAATATGAATATTTAAATTTTGAAAATCCCGTTTTGCGGGATGGTTGAAGTGTTAATTACTTATTACAATACAAAAAATATATTTAATATATATCTGTGGCTCAGGCTCACTGAACGAGCATAGTTATCCTTGGACTTCCTTACGGTTAGGATGATGGTATTCTTGGACACGCCTTCTCGCTCGCTGCACCTCGAAGATTGGTTGGCAGTTCCTCGACTCGCTTCTCTTCACTGCTTTCTTTACACTTAACGACTCTATATCTCACGTTGACTCATTAGTTAATTTCCTTGGTCCTCTTTTAATAACTTTACTTCGTTATTATAAATTTTCCTTTCCTCAAATAAATTGATCGCCATAATTCACTCGTTTTACCACCATCGTTTCCTTCAACACAGTCTACGTACTAACTCTGCCTACCACCATCGTTTCCAACAACCCAGTCCACGTACTAACACGTCCTACCACCATCGTTTCCTTCAACCCAGTCCACGTACTAACTCCTCCTACCACCATCGTTTCCTACAACCCAGTCCACGTACTAACACGTCCTACCACCATCGTTTCCTTCAACCCAGTCCACGTACTAACTCGTCCTATCACCGTCGTTTCCTTCAATCCAGTCCACGTAATAACTCGTCCTATCACCGTCGTTTCCTTCAATCCAGTCCACGTACTAACACGTCCTATCACCATAGTCCTTCAACCCAGTCCACGTACTAACTCGTCCTACCACCATAATTCCCTTCAACCCAGTCCACATACTAACACGTCGTACCACCATAGTTTCCTTCAACCCACACGTACTAACACGTCGTACCACCATAGTTTCCTCCAACCCAGTCCACGTATTAACACGTCCTAACACGATCGTTTCCTTCAACCCATCCACGTACTAACACGTCCTACCACCACCGTTTCCTTCAACCCAGTCCACGTACTAACACGTCCTACCATCCTAGTTTCCTTCAACCCAGTCCACGTACTAACACGTCCTACCACCATCGTTTCCTTCAACCCAGTCCACGTACTAACTCGTCCTATCACCGTCGTTTCCTTCAATCCAGTTCACGTACTAACACGTCCTATCACCATAGTCCTTCAACCCAGTCCACGTACTAACACGTCCTACCGCCATAGTTTCCTTCAACCCAGACTACGTACTAACTCGTCCTACCACCATAGTTCCTTTCAACCCAGTCTACATACTAACACGTCGTACCACCATAGTTTCCTTCAACCCACACGTACTAACACGTCGTACCACCATAGTTTCCTTCAACCCAGTCCACGTATTTCACGTCCTAACACGATCGTTTCCTTCAACCCATCCACGTACTAACACGTCCTACTACCATCGTTTCCTTCAACCCAGTCCACATACTAACACGTCCTACCACCATAGTTTCCTTCAACCCAGTCCACGTACTAACACATCCTACCACCATCGTTTCCTTCAACCTAGTCCACGTACTAACTCGTCCTATCACCGTCGTTTCCTTCAATTCAGTCCACGTACTAACACGTCCTATCACCATAGTTTCCGTCAAGCCAGACTACGTACTAACTTGTCCTACCACCATAGTTCCCTTCAACCCAGTCCACATACTAACACGTCGTACCACCATAGTTTCCTTCAACCCAGTCCACGTATTAACACGTCCTAACACGATTGTTTCTTTCAACCCATCCACGTACTTACACGTCCTACCACCATCGTTTCCTTCAACCCAGTCCACGTACTAACGTGTCCTACCACCGCCGATTTTCGGAATCAAGTCCCTTTACTTCCGTTTTTGCGTACCAGTGCACTAGCGTCATATTCCCTCATCTGGCAATTTTCAACCAATCACAAAAGACTATTTCAAGTACAACCAATACCATCTCAGCTGTAACCTCTACTTAGAAAATTTGTACCGTTACTTGAAGGTTAACTTATACTTTTTTACAAACTTCCCTATCCTTTTTTACAAAATCACTACCGTATCCTTCTCTAACCGGAATGTAAGCGACCATCTAGCGCCTTGTTTCTTTTAACACACAGCAATAAAATATTTAGTAACTCTATTCCCTTGAAAAGTCAAAAGTATTAGGTTTATTATTTTATGTTTACAACTAGGTTTATACTGTGCCGCTCTTTGTCATCAGCATATAAACTTAGTACTGAGTTTATATTTTAACTAAGAAATAATGTTGTCACAATATATATATTATAATCTAAGTTATTTAAAATATAAGTTTTCCTTTTTTTTTTTTTTTTTTTAACTTGGGAGCGGGTTTGAATTGCCCGAAGCACTGCTACCTTAAGGTATATTGTACTTACCTCCCTGATCTAGTCAAATAACCCCTTCCCTCTTACCAGGTTTAGGAGTTTCCTGACTAGAGTTTTACCTTCAGCATCCACCAAAGCCGTTCCATCACCAAAGAGGTTGAAGCGCCTCTCAGCAAGTACTCCACATCTGTAAATAATGTGTGTGGCAGTCTCCTGTTCCTGCCCGCACAATCTGCACACTGGTTCATCCTTGTAGATACCCATTTTATGCAAATGTTTCCTTAGTCCACAGTGTCCCGTGAGTAGTTCTGTGGCTACCCTTAATTCCTGCCTAGACAGATAGATGAGATTCTTCTGCAGCCCCAAGGAAGGTCTCCTAAGGGTTAGCTTACTGTGTCTCATCCCTACGGCCCTGATCCAGTGCTCACAGTGTCTTTCAGCCATCCACCTTCGCACTGTCATCCTGACCATGGATTTGGAAATACCCACTGCAGGTTCCGGTCCAATCAGGGGAGTCGAGGACCCCTCCCTGGCCAGCGCATCTGCGGCTTCATTTCCAAGTATTCCCCTATGCCCTGGCACCCAACCAATCTTGACTTGATTGTGCCTTGCCAGAGCTTGTAGGTTAATTAGGCACTCCCTGACTGTGGCCGAGGTGACCACGTGTCCGTTTAGTGCCTTAATTGCTGCCTGACTGTCGGAGAAAATAGCAATCCGGGCCCCATGTGTTTCCCTTCTCGCTATCTCTCCCAGACAGGCATTTATAGCATATACTTCGGCCTGAAAGACAGAGGTATGCCTCCCCAAGGAAAAAGCTAGTTCTACCCTTGGGTTTTTACAATACACCCCCGCTCCAGTACCGAAGTCCATCTTGGAGCCATCTGTGTACCAGATCTGAGCTCCCGATGTTAATGTCCCCGACCATTCCATCATAGTTTGGTGGACCTGGTCAGGTGCAAACATTCGAGTAATGTGGTCGCTGCCCATTTCCAAGACGGGTTCTTTGACCACGCACTCGATACTCATATGTCCCGAGACATCTGGGAGGTTAGCCCAGTTGCTCGAGTTGCGCAATCTCCATGCCGCTAGCCTCGCCTCTCCCCTAAGGACAAGCTCAAGGGGAGGGAGGTTAAGCATTACTTCCATTGCTGCGCCTGGTGTAGTTGACATCGCTCCCAGTGTGCACAGACAGGCCAATCTCTGGATAGAGCTCAGTTTAGCTCTTGTCTGTGCCTGGTTGGCCTTTGTCCACCACACCAGAGCTCCATAGGTAATCATAGGTCTTATCACCCTCAGATACATCCAGTGCATCATTGATGGCTTCAGTCCCCATTTCTTACCCACCATTCTTCTCACAGTCATCAGTGCCCTTTTGGCCCTGTTAACTGTCCTCTCAAGATGTGGATTCCAGGTGAGTTTCCTGTCCAGAATAACTCCCAGGTACTTCACCTCCCCCACAAACTCAAGGTATTCACCAAACAAGCGGGGCATCCTGGTCGTCAGATCTTTTCGCTGTCTGGTGAAGTTAATGAGAGCAGTCTTTTTTGGATTTACCCTAAGGTTCTCCTTTTTACACCACTCTTCAATCAGTCGTAGAGGATTTCTGATTACCTCAAGGACTGTATCAGGGAATCTGCCCAGGATCAGGACAACTATGTCGTCCGCATATCCTAGACAGAAGTACCCCTGTTCATTCAGGAGTTCAATAATGTTGTCAACCACTAGGCACCACAACAGAGGAGAGAGAACCCCCCCCCCCCTGTGCACAGCCCAGACTTGTCTCCGCCCTTCTGACCTCCCCTGCCACCTCTACAGAAATGCTTCTGTTTGTTAACATGGAACTTATCCAACCACAAGTGGTCACATCCACTCCATGACGTCTTGCACCACTTACCATCGTCTCCACTGAGGGGTTATTGAAAGCCCCTTCAATGTCGAGGAAGGCACCTATGGCACAACCTTTCTTAGCGATCATTTGCTCAATCCTACCAACCACTTGATGGAGAGCTCCCTCGCAAGATTTCCCCGGTTGGTAAGCATACTGGTTCCAATGCAGTGGTTTGATAGCCAAAGCACCCCCCCCCCCTAATATGCCTATCAACCAGTTTTTCAAGTCCCTTGAGAACAAAGGACATGAGTGTGATAGGTCTGTATCCTTTCCCTTCCGATTGGTTACCGGTGGGCTTAGGTATAAAGACCACCTTACTAGATTTCCAGGCTGCCGGCACATGCCCTAGAGCAATGCTTAGCCTGTATAATTTAGTAAGTACCAGCACCAGCATATCCATTCCCTGCTGCAGCAGCACAGGATAGATCCCATCTGGACCTGGAGATTTGTAGGGTTTGAAAGTGCCAACAGCCCATCTTACCCTTTGTGGAGTTACTATCCTCCTTGCCACTTCCCAGTCCTCCCTCTTACCACGTCTTGTGGAGAGTTTGGTAACCGGTTCAGTGTCTGCTCCCCCAAGTTTCCTCAGGGTACTGGAAGGGAAATGTGTCCTGATTAATTCTTCCACAGTTTCCCCTGCCGTTTTTGTTAAATTTCCCAGTGGGGTTCTTAGCATCCCCACCGGGTTAACTGGGTCCTTAGAGGGCACTTTATACAGTCGTGCCCCTTCCCGAGTTTCGTCAATCTCATGACAAAACTCCTTCCAGGACTTCCTGCGCGCTTCTCTAATTGCCCTGTTGTATTCGGTTAGTGTTTTCCTATACAGGTCCCACTCCCCATTCTTTTTTGCTCTATTAAAGAGTCTCCTGGTGGTCTTCCGAAGTTTGGCTAGCTTCTTGTTCCACCATGACGGATCCCCTACATTCCTCCCCTCACTGAGAGGGCAGTTATCGGTAAAGGATTCTATTATAGCCTCGCCAACCAATGTGGCAGAGTCTTCTAGCTCTCTCCTCTCACCATACTCCAATCCAGCCTCCTCAATCCGAACACCCAGGTCCCTCCTGTAGGATGATGGTATTCTTGGACACGCCTTCTCGCTCGCTGCACCTCGAAGATTGGTTGGCAGTTCCTCGACTCGCTTCTCTTCACTGCTTTCTTTACACTTAACGACTCTATATCTCACGTTGACTCATTAGTTAATTTCCTTGGTCCTCTTTTAATAACTTTACTTCGTTATTATAAATTTTCCTTTTCTCAAATAAATTGATCGCCATAATTCACTCGTTTTACCACCATCGTTTCCTTCAACCCAGTCTACGTACTAACTCTGCCTACCACCATCGTTTCCAACAACCCAGTCCACGTACTAACACGTCCTACCACCATCGTTTCCTTCAACCCAGTCCACGTACTAACTCGTCCTATCACCGTCGTTTCCTTCAATCCAGTCCACGTAATAACTCGTCCTCTCACCGTCGTTTCCTTCAATCCAGTCCACGTACTAACACGTCCTATCACCATAGTCCTTCAACCCAGTCCACGTACTAACTTGTCCTACCACCATAATTCCCTTCAACCCAGTCCACATACTAACACGTCGTACCACCATAGTTTCCTTCAACCCACACGTACTAACACGTCGTACCACCATAGTTTCCTCCAACCCAGTCCACGTATTAACACGTCCTAACACGATCGTTTCCTTCAACCCATCCACGTACTAACACGTCCTACCACCACCGTTTCCTTCAACCCAGTCCACGTACTAACACGTCCTACCACCCTAGTTTCCTTCAACCCAGTCCACGTACTAACACGTCCTACCACCATCGTTTCCTTCAACCCAGTTCACGTACTAACTCGTCCTATCACCGTCGTTTCCTTCAATCCAGTTCACGTACTAACACGTCCTATCACCATAGTCCTTCAACCCAGTCCACGTACTAACACGTCCTACCGCCATAGTTTCCTTCAACCCAGACTACGTACTAACTCGTCCTACCACCATAGTTCCTTTCAACCCAGTCTACATACTAACACGTCGTACCACCATAGTTTCCTTCAACCCACACGTACTAACACGTCGTACCACCATAGTTTCCTTCAACCCAGTCCACGTATTTCACGTCCTAACACGATCGTTTCCTTCAACCCATCCACGTACTAACACGTCCTACTACCATCGTTTCCTTCAACCCAGTCCACATACTAACACGTCCTACCACCATAGTTTCCTTCAACCCAGTCCACGTACTAACACGTCCTACCACCATCGTTTCCTTCAACCTAGTCCACGTACTAACTCGTCCTATCACCGTCGTTTCCTTCAATTCAGTCCACGTACTAACACGTCCTATCACCATAGTTTCTTAGTACTGAATACTAACTTAGTACTGAGTTTATATTTTAACTAAGAAATAATGTTGTCACAATATATATATATTATAATCTAAGTTATTTAAAATATAAGTTTTCCTTTAGATTATATATTGAATTACCATGAACACTCTTTAGTCTCCCCTTCAGGTTTTATTCTTGACACCTGATAAATACACATTATACCCATTTACCTTAATAGAATTTAGTGACTAGAATTGATTCCTTAACCAATATTACAATTCCAAAAAAAAGGTGGGCTCTTGAGGCTTTAAATTATTACAATAAAGTTTAATAATTACAGTGTTAGTTGCTCTTTCTCTCGGGTAGTTATTATAGATCTTTTTATAAATTAGAACGTTGTGAAAAAAAATAAATATTTTATACTAATTAATTTAAAATCGTTCTGAATTTACTGTTTATAAAGCTCTGTTGGCTAATTGTAATGTAAGAAGAAAATACTTATTGTTTGTTGATTTCCTGGGATCTTGACCGTTGATACTGCTTCGATGCACATTTCACATAACTAACTTATTTTCCTAATTCTTTACTAAATTATTTACGTCGAACATTTTAAATTATACACATACAAAAAATTACAATTCCCTTAATTCTATTAAACAAAATTTACCCCTTATTACCATTGCTAACACTTGGTCCCCCCTCCCCCAATACTGCCTTCTTCTCAAGTTCCTCCAAGACTCTTGAATCACTTCCTTTTTCAACCTCGCATCATTTCTCCACCCCTTACGTATTTAATTACTTTGTTTATCCCCACATCCATTTTTCAAAGAGATTTCTCTAACGGTACAGTGTTATTATAATCCAGGTATTTTGATCATTGAAAAGTCCTATCTTAAAATATTTGGACCCTTCTTTTGTATAGTTTCCCACAGCCCCTCTATGACTACTTGAAATAGAACAATGTTCAAGTACTCTGTCCGTATTTTTAGTAACTATTCTTGTCGCTTTGCTTACTATTTCTTCCAACTAATTTTCTTTTTTAGATATAAACTGAATTTATTCTTTAGCCTCATGCGTTATATAATAAATAAATAAATATATATATATATATATATATATATATATATATATATATATATATATATATATATATATATAAAGAGAGAGTGTGTGTGAAAGAAAGAGAGGGAGGGAGGTAGAGATAGAAGTCGGACAGTCGGGGTCAGAGACGAACCGACACACACACACACACACACACACACACAGGCAAACAGACAGATAAACATTTAGTTTAATCCAAGAGATTAGTATCAGTGCGAACCTGTTTCGAATTCACTCCAGAAGGCGGGAAGTAGACTTAATCTCTGTGAGGGTTGAAGAGGGAAGGAGGAAGGATACTGAACAGAGATCACAATGGAAGAACTCTTTGTTTTCTACTAAACCAGGAAGTGAAACACTGCAGTCTACGAGTCCAACATCGAATTTATGGCATCCATAATCCGGTGATTAACGCCAGTCTCAAAACGGATGGCTTAGTGCAACTATCCGTGGTACCAGTGTGTAAGACCTCGAAAGCCAAACTGCGTTGAGAGATAATCGTAGTAAACTAGGGAGTTATCAAGTTTCGAGAACCTTAAGTTTGCAAGGCTAAATGAGCAAATACAATATACAGTAACTTCTACACCGCCCTGAGTTGGAGCGTTCCTGCTAGCTTAGACCTCAGTTGGGGAGATCACAATAATTAATCATTTTTCTAGTAATCTACTCAGGTTTTAATAACTTTTAATTACATTTAAAGGAAAAATCATTTCATTTGAATATTAAACATTTATATTTGATAATAACAATACTTATTATTCATAATGTTATATCAATTACTATTTATGTTATTATTAATATTACAACTATTTAATAACTAAAAATAATAAATAATTTATATTTATATTTATTATTTTTGGGATCTTGAAAATTATACGCAATAGCTTTTAGAAGCAAAATTTAAATTAGCTGGACAATTTTTTAAGACATTTTTCACAGTAACACGTTTTAGTTTTTTTGAATCTTTATCCTCCACTCTAAATATCTCTTGTAGGTTATACAAGGTCGAAACAAGCCTTGTTCTTGTAAGTTATTCTCTAGACCTTTAATGGTGCATTTAGTCATTTTATTAAATTTTTTCATGGCAGCGCTTAAGGAAAATAAATAACAGTTGTAGAATAAAATTTACTCATGATATTTCTCTAATATTTAAGGATATATATAAGTCGTTCAGTATAATTATAATGCAGGCCTATACAGCAAACCCAGCCGACACGAGTCTTATCAATAAGAAAGGCGTGGCAAAGCAAAAATAAATATTTACTAATATTCCCCTTCCAATGCTAGATTAATAGGGCATTACGTAAAAATAATATCATAATACCCATGCAAAGCATGGTCGTGATGTCAATTTCAACAACATTTCTAAATTCGATAGAACCACAGGAAAGCTTCAATTATTTATATCTCTGAAAAGTTTTCAGATTGATTTAAACTGCAATAATTTATCATTTCATAACCGATCAACCACTTAAAAACTAAAGATTAGCAGTTACACCTGCATTTCGGGAGTTCGATTTGGTTCAACATTCGGTTGAATTCGTACAAAGACTGAATCATGCAATAAATCAGATTGCTATGATAAAGCTTCTTCTTAAAATATTTTCGGTACTGACAAATTACCTGGAAAATTGCTGAATGTGTAAGCGTCACTCTAGGAATCAAACTGATAATTCTTGTATTGTAAAGAACCACCTGACAGGAACAAATAAAAAAACACATTACCTAGGTACAAACTGCTGTTTGTAAACACACTTGTGGTAGAGGAAAGACTGAGATTGAAATAAATTAGTGTGATATCAAAATATTATAAACAAAACACAAAAAACTAAAACGTATATATAAATTTACATAAACTGTAATTTATAATTTTAATAAATATACCTGGTTTAATGTTATTTCGTAATAAAATCCCGTTTTTTACCATTTTTTAGCTAAACAGGTTCAATATGTAATATCCACAAGTGTGGGAGACATCTCCTCTCAAGTCGATTTATTGTCAAAATCTTTGAATGATTTCAAGTGTAAATTGTTCAACTGCAGCATAGGTTTGTTCTCTGAGGTCTGCTACTGAAGCCGGTTAAAGTACAGTAATCCCTCGTTATTCTCCGAACTTACCCCGAATACTAAAACCAACTGTATATGGAAAGGGGAGGGTTACATTCCACATAAAAAATATTAACATTAATTACTGCTATACTGCATACTTAATATACACTATTTATTATTTATAAATTTTTTTCTTACATTTTATTTCAATCCGATAACACGAAAATTATACTAAATATGCTCGCTCACACACACAGTCACTCGTATATTCATTGTTAAACACTATCCAGTACATTTTTTTAACACATAATTTTAAACGAATAATTTTTAAACACTATTTAATTTTTTTTATGGTTATTTTACTTTGTGCGCGATTTTTTATAGGGCGTTAGTTCATCTTCCAGCTCTCGATTCAATTTTAATGCCCGTTCTAGAGAGGGATGAACTTCAGTGACGACTGGAACTGTTTCCCTAAACATACATTTTTTTAAGATTTCTTCGTCTTTGTTATTCGTGATAAGCACAGGTTTGGTAATTAGTTCTTCCAGCCCTTCTTCCGTCGAACCCTCATTCACACTATTAAATTTAGGCGATGATAACCTCAATAGGTTTTTCGCCTGGAAAAAAAAAAAAAAAAAAAAAAAAAAAAAAAAAAAAAAAAAATCACACTATTAAAAAGACTGTCGACATCTTCACTGTTATTATCTTCGATTCCTTCACCGTTAATTCCATGTACTATTGAGACCGTATCAGTTAAAAGTATTTTAAAAGATCTGTGTAAGCCTAAAATTTGTACGTTTAAGCTTACCCTCACCATCTGTCAAAACTTGATCCTTTACGCATCTTTCGTCACAGTCTAGGTATAATTTTATTTCGTTGTACGCATCTTTCGTATATTTGTGACGACAAAGGCACTTGAAAAATTGTAGTTATAATTAAGGAATGCCTATAGTTTGAGTAGTAGGCCTAGTAGTGTACAGTGTTACGTATGTTTGGAGAATAATCAGATTTCTTTATCATAAATAACTACAGTACAACATAAATAAGACGAGAACATATTATCCTATAACCTGCAGAGTTACTATACTGTCTTTATTGTCTTTGTTTTAAAAAACGATAAATAAATAAATATATATATATATATATATATATATATATATATATATATATATATATATATATATATATATAGAACTAAGTCAAAATACAAATACAAGAATTATAATTGAATTTACAATTCAAAGCTTTTCGTTGGCTAACGATTCATTAACAATTCAATTGTTTAATATTCCTAATGATGTTGGTACTGTTAACCAACGAAAAGCTTTGAATTGTAAATTCAATTATAATTCTTGTATTTGTATTTTGACTTAATTCTTTATTAATACACAAGAATACATATTGCGATATATATATATATATATATATATATATATATATATATATATATATATATATATTTATTTATTTATTTATTTATTTATATTAGCGGGAAATGGTGTAATTTTAGCAACCACGAATAACAAATCAGTGAATAACGAGAGTCTACTGTATTACAAACTTAATATCCTTCATGGATCTCCGAAGGAAAAACCAATAAGAGTCAGGTCATACAAAAGTTGCAGTCATTCTATTGGCGCATTTCGAGCTCCTATTTAATTAGAAAGCGGTTATTAAAAATCTCCCGGACGAATGTGAAGAAGTGCAGCGGCGAGGAAGTCCATCTTGGATGAAGTAGAAGTTGCATACTTGTTCACCTTCATTAATCTGTTGCGTTGAAAAGTGTTCTAGGTATACTATTCGGTTGAAGGTTTGCTCATAAAAAATGTAGGGTGTAAACGTTTCTTGATTAACATACAAATACATAAAACGTTTGGGCTATACAGGACAAGTTTCAATGTGGACTTTCCTTGCCCCAAATTTTACAGTTGTGTTTATTAACTTTACTATATAAATGGAACTTAGATTCGTCGTTAATTATATTGTTTTCAATTTAATGTTCAATATATTCATCATCAAATCGATTAAACATATCTCAACAAAAAAAAACTTCTTAAGAACTTTGTGTTCAGTGCCATAATATTTATGCAGTAGTAAATTTGCACGGTTTCAGATGAAATATTGTTTTTCAAAACACTCTGAAGTTACTAAGAGGCAGAGCTCACGATTATTTTGAGTCAGCTCACGAGAACTTTGAATCAGCTCACTACAATTTAAGTCAGCTCACGAAAACTTTGAATCAGCTCACGAGAACTTTGAATCAGCTTACGATTGTTTTGAATCAGCTTACAAGAACTTTGCATCAGCTTACGATTGTTTTGAATCAGCTCACGAGAATTTTGAATCAGTTCACGAGAACTTTGTATCAGCTTACGAGAACTTTGAATAAGTTCACGATTGTTTTGAATCAGCTCACAAGAACTTTGAATCAGCTCACGAGAACTTTGAATCAGCTCACTACAATTTAAGTCAGTTCACGAAAACTTTGAATCAGCTCACGAGAACTTTGAATCAGCTTACGATTGTTTTGAATCAGCTCACAAGAACTTTGAACCAGTTCACGATTGTTTTGAATCAGCTCACGAGAACTTTGAATCAGCTCACTACAATTTAAGTCAGCTCACGAAAATTTTGAATCAGCTCACGAGAACTTTGAATCAGCTCACGAGAACTTTGAATCAGCTCACGATTGTTTTGAATCAGCTCACGAGAACTTTGAATCAGCTCACTACAATTTAAGTCAGCTCACGAAAATTTTGAATCAGCTCACGAGAACTTTGAATCAGCTCACGATTGTTTTGAATCAGCTCACGTGAACTTTGAATCAGCTCACTACAATTTAAGTCAGCTCACGAAAATTTTGAATCAGCTCACGAGAACTTTGAATCAGCTCACGATTGTTTTGAATCAGCTCACGAGAACTTTGAATCAGTTCACGATTGTTTTGAATCAGCTCACAAGAACTTCGAATCAGCTCACGAGAACTTTGAATCAGCTCACTACAATTTAAATCAGCTCACGAGAACTTTGAATGAGCTCACGAGAACTTTGAATCAGCTCACGATTGTTTTGAATCAGCTCACAAGAACTTTGAATCAGCTCACGAGAATCTAGTCTTAGAATTTTGAATAATAGTAGAGATATTTTTCTCATTGTTTTCTATGTAAAATTATGAACCTTTTTGAGCTAGAATGAGCTTTAAAAAGCGTGTACAAAGTAACCACTCGAATACTTTACCAAGGTGGCTTATAAATAAAAATCTATTGCGGTGATAAAAATAAACAAAAAAGAATTTTAAAAATAAATAAAACATTGTGGCATGCTTAAAATATTGCAAGAACCGTATAACTTGCAAAATTGCTAAAGCTGGGGGCGGTTTAGGAGTGGGAAATTTATTAGTTAGTAAACAATTAATAAAACGTTAGTGGAAAATTGCGAGATTAATAAGACGGATCCAATTTTGAATTCTTCTATATTGGAATAAGCTAGCAGAACTCCTGTTGGTAAGAGTAGTTTAGGTGGGAAAAATTATTAGGGTGGTAAAAGAATTATTGGAAATGTGTGAAAAAATGTTAGAGGTTGAGTTCTGAACGTTTATCCGCTTATCATCAGTTAATTAACCTCAAGACCATTACAGACAATCCAATTTGGAATATTTTCAGCAAACAGTTGTGAGATTAAGGCCCTACTAGTATACTTAGTACGGGTACAAGTTGATTTTATTCTCCAAAAGCAATAAGAGAGTGAAACGATTTCATTCCATTAAGGTCATCCATCCACAAATGCGGATTTGTCAGTGAATTCTAAAGTGTAAAAGCAGTAGGTTATATTGAACTTAAAGAATACTACTAGTTTTATGAAAACATTTTCTAAAATATCTGGAAATATTTTAGCAGTACTTCGCATATTCACTTAAAAAACGTTCACATAAGGGTTTAGTTATACTGCATCATACAATCGAGATTTTTCTAGGAAACCGTACAGCTCTTACTTATACTTTTGTTTGTGAGTGGTTATAAAATTATTTGTATTGGAGAGCACTATAATGCGTGAGTGAGGTATTCTAAAAACACCTGTAAAATTAATTCCGTGTTATAGACTATTAAAGATCATTTATTATCATCAATGAAAATGATGTCATCATTTTATTTTAAAAAATTTTTAAATAAATTATATAGGGCAACGAAAATATGAAGTGTAGTTGGATGAATTTATAGCTTCGGCGTTTGTTACATGTGATGAGCATAAGGTCGCAGAATAGAGTAATTGAATTGTTATGTACCCGTAAGTTCAAAGACTCGTTGGCACTCTAATTTCTATCAAATTGGATACTCCAGAAACTTTAGTCATTAGTTAACTGTTACAGCGATAAACATCTTATGTAAGTATATTCATCTGTATAGAACATAGTAGACAGTAAGTTCAAATAGTCTATTCATTTCCGATCCGTGTTTATATTTACACACACGTTCTTGAAGAGTTTGTAGTTTTTTCAAAAAGAATGCGTTTTAAAAAAGTTATGTATATATTATTTTGAAATATAACCTAAGTAGTTTTTTTACATCTACTAATCGAAAAGCAGGTTTGGTTTGTCTTGTCCTGTTATGATTCAATATTGCTAGTGGTAAATTTTATTAACAGGTACAATAAATATCTTTATTGTGTATAAGTTGAAAATGGAAAATATCAATTATTAATTATTGCCGTTTTTGTGTTGTACATCTTCAGGTTTTTGTATGAATTACACTTTTATTGTAATAACTTGGGGGAAAACCACTACTTACTGATTTATTCAGCAGACGCTCTTCGTGCTAGGTCAGCGCATTATTCAATCAATTATTGATTAAACGCGTCTGCTGAATAAATCAGTAAGTAGTAGTTTTTGCCAAGTTAACAGTTACAAAAAAGTGCAATTATTAATATTAATATGTTTAAACTTCATCAATACACTAACATTGTTTGTAAGCATTCATGTTCCGGTTCACCTTATTTTCCGAAATTCTGAAATTATCTTTATATTGGAATGTATTTTGATTGTGCTACCACCATCCTAGTAACTTTATTGTTATTTCAGTGCTATTTTCCCTACTGCATTATGGTAGAGTCCTAATCTAGTACACCCCTCCCCAAACCTTATTTATCCATATTTGTATACGTCCTTGAGTTGGGTATGAGAGTTACGCCTCACCAGTCTGGGGCCATGCAGGTAACACACGCACACGCAGACTGCAGCAATTTCCAGAACGACGTTCTGAGAATAATCATGAAGTCACCTAGATGCGCAAGGTTAACTTTTCTCCACACAGATTTGAAAGTGCCTTTCTTAAAACAACACCTCCGACACTTACCACATAGGTTTTACAAACTGTGCAGATGCGTAGATACCACGCCACACATGACAAGCACAGACGGCCGCTGTCCATTCTGTGCAATCTGGTCACTCCATAAACATAACACCAGTGCATAAACTACCTTCTTTGTTTCAGATGAAGCGGGGACAAATCCAAAGGGACCCACATTAGCCCCAACGGACGCACTAATTTGACTTGTATGAACATTTCAGTTTCGCGTCGGCTGCATAAGAAAAATTGCATGATAACTTCCCACAACATATCCTCACTAGTAAGGTATTTGTAAGGTATTACCTCTTCCAAACCTATAGAATAAGGTAACCTAACCCCTAGGGTTCCTGCACGATCTATAGCGGGATTTTTCCTGCCAGTGTTTCTTTCTTGGCAGGTTTTTTAATCCTGTCCTTATGCGAAATTTACCTTTCTCTTTCATTTCACTATCTCTTGATTTTCCATGGATAGAACTTATCAGCTTGACACATGGGCAGTTTTCCTGAATACTTTGGCGCGTTCGGGGTACTAACCGCATGCGCAAGTGAGACCGAGGCAGCACCTCTAGCACCTCTCGTGGCGAGAGGTTGGATGCCACGAGGTTTAAGCGGCTTTGGGGTCTCGGACCCGGAAGGGGGGGGATAAAAAGGTTATGAAAGTGAAGTTGTTTTGTATTTACACTATTAGCGTTTTAGACATTTCCGGTGGTGCTCACCTTGTTCATTTTGGTTTCAGCTTTCTCACAATTAAGTCCGTTCTAGAAATTTTTTTCGAAAGCCAACAAATAGCAAGACAAAAACAATAGCACTCTTTGTTGGAAAGTTTACCTAGTTATAATTTTCTAAAATGAAAATTTTCATTTTTAGGCTACTAATTATTTTTTGTAATCAAAATAAATGAAAGTAAGGTTTAGTGGTGACTAAGGACGTGGATATTATTCTATCTTTCCCCAGATATGTTTGATCCGACTTAAATGTAACGAATAGGGAGGAACCAGACGGCATTTATTGTTCACATTCTTTGTGAATGCATCTGAGGCTGTCCGTTGAACTTACGCGCCACTGGTAACTACACTGAAGGTGTTGTTTGGCAATAGGATTTTCACACTAGTTCGAAAGTATACTTTTCTTCAACATCTACATCATTATACTATTTTAAAAATGGTATATTTTTGTTCTACTTTAGAGTGATAAACTTTTCTAGTGCATTCTGTTACATCATACACTTCTCCCTATAACAAAGACAAGCGACGAGTGTAGTTGGGGTGACCAGCTTTACAGAAGATCAAAATGGGACATTAGGCCTACCCCCTGGACGCTTTTGGGGTATGAAATGATCTCACCAGAGCCACTGGAGAGGCTCCTTGATTTTGTTTTTAAATTAGAGAGTAAAATACCAAACCTTCAAAACAGTCAGGACTGTCGAAGATAGCCGAAGCACGTACCTAACGATAAAACCCTATCTCCAGTTTACCCTCTACCATAGATTAAACCTCGGCCAAGTAGAAGCAATGCGATGGATCGACGAGAACTTGCTGCGGTTGGGAATCAATTGACATCATTGCCTTCGCAATAAACTACCCGATAGTTCAAAAAATTTACTAAGAATGTCTGTTTTCAAATCATTAGTATGAGAGTTTCAATTTGGTGTTTAAAGCATCCAATAAGAATCTGCATAAAATATATTTCTTTTAATATTGAGTAAGTAGTTTGTCAGTAACTCTTCTGCCAACACGAGATAAATAAGCGTCTCCAGAAGAATAGTCGGGACAATGGGACACATGTATGAAAAACGGGACGTCTGATCACTTTGGGTATAGTTAGGGTAACCATATTTTTACTAGTTAAAATTGGGACAACCTACTTTTGAATTGAAAGTAAAAAAGCAATAGCCTAATTTTTTTTAGATTTGTATCATATATTATAATATAAATACCCCTTAAAAAGGTCTATTCCTCTACAAAATTCTGTTCCTCTACAAAATGTCTAAGAGTTAATCATATCTGTTTGGGCTTATTTGTTTATTTAAATAAATTTTAAATTTGCCAAAGAGCAAATAAATAATTTACTGTATTGCCGATACAAAATGCGCTTGAAATTCGGGCCAACATTATTTTACTGGACTCCGGGACACAACTTTGAAAATCGGGACTCCCGATTCTCCGGCGCATGGTCACCGTGGGTATAGTGTACTAAGTGTAGTAAGCTGGAGGTGAATTAGAACGGAAACATACGTTGGGTCTAAACGTAAATGTACTTTCGGCATAAACGGACTGAATCAGAGGCGTTTATTAGAAGCATTAACACTTTCGCTTATCTTAGTTTGATGGTCTGCGCATATATAAATCATTCGTTAATTCTAGAAACACCCGATAAATCGGGCACGTATTTTCCTCTGAGTCATTCATGCCACACCTAAATATTTTTGAAGGTTATTTCCTTGTAAAACAATTCTCTTTAAATTATCTTTTTGAAAAAAAAATCAAACAAATTATATTGTCACCTAAACAAAAATGAAATCTATTAAGAAAATATATACTTTTAATGTATTCTTGTTTTTGAAATATTTTTAATTTATTAACTATATTAAAAGAAAACATATCACCATATTTAATATATATATATATATATATATATATATATATATATATATATATATATATATATATATATATATATACTATATATTATAATGATTGTGCTGTTTAAAATTTAAAATGTTGACTCTGTTATTAATAGTGGAAAAGTTATTGTATGTATCTGTGATTTGTCTGTTTTATTGTGATGGATATTTATTAAGAGTTTTGTAATTTGTTGATTTGTATTATGATTTGTATGTCATGTTGTATAATTGTTTCATTAAAACTGAGCTCTTGAAAAGGAATTTCGGAAATAAATTCGAAACGTTGAGTGTTTGAAAAACCAAAATTTTCTGTGATCTGTCATTAGCCTATATAAAAATTAATAGTTATTAACAGACATTAAATAAAAAATATTGTAATTTTTTTAGTGACGTTACAGTTATGAAATTAACTTTGGACGTATTTGTTTTTAAAATAATATGTAAAACAAATGTGCTTACATGTTTATTAATCTCACAAATTCTTAATTTTTCTCATTTCATTTCAATAGAATGAACTTCCATGTTAATAAACCAACAACCATCACGAAGTACAACTTTTCACAACCTCACAAACAACAGTTCTAACTAGCCTGACTAAAAACAGCACTCGCAATAACAAGAAAGGCACCCCATGGGCGGTGGACCCATCAGATGTGCGTATTGATAGTATTAGGTTACTCCCCTTTTACTTTGCCTCGTAGAGAGTGAACTGATAATTAAAATCGGGTTATAGTCTTCCAAATGTATAAAATCATAGCAAACAAAATCTAAAAAATAGAATTCTTTTAAAATTTAATTCATTATCTTATCTTAAATTCTTATCTTGTAATTAAATAAAAGTGTCTACGCTTTTAACCAGGCCATTAAAAAAAAGTAAACAGGAGGAAAAACTTAAAATTATAAATGTAACGCATTTAAAAAATAATTTTTGTTTTTGTTACTAACTTAATTTCCATGCAAAGCTTTTCCCTACTTGTTAATCTTTCCCTATTTATTCTGCTGTAGAAACGTCTATATTAGGTTAATTTTAATATAACTTTTAAAAGTTGAATTATAATTGATTTAGTTCATGTTTTTTTCAGAAAGTGAAATTTATTAATTAAAAATTTCTAACAGCGTTTGCAGTCGAATAATTCTACACATTTTTAAAATTTAGCAGTGACTATTCTTTTATATACGATAATATTATTCCCTATTCAATATTGTGATAACAATAATGTAATGTTGAACAAGCCCGTAGGCAAAAACTTTTATTTTCAGGACCGTGAGATATTGGCTGGTGACGTTTTTGAGTATTCAAGTTAAACCGTCCTTAAAATTTGTTTAAAATCAATATTAAAAGTAATATTAAAATATAAATATGGAGCTTTAGCTCAGATTAAATTTTTACATTCACAATACATTATATTAAACAAGTAATATAAACAAAATCATTTAAAAGTCAATTTCTACTTAGGCCAACAAAGAAATATTTTTGTAGATACTTTTTATTAAATAACTATCGTTACCCGGCGCACGTTGCTGCGCCCGAAATCATATTTTTTGCAAAAAGAAAATCATATCAAACATCTAATAATTGTATTTTATTTACTGCAATGCTGGAGGACAGGCAATGTTTTTATTCATTTCATTAGGAGTATAAACATTAAAATTTTAGGTGTCCCAAAACGTGAGCATGCAACACATAATTGTCCGTGGTAAAAACTCGAATGTTCCAAATTTAATCCAGCAACTGTCAATGACTGTCCTTGTGCCTTATTTATGGTTATTCCGGATCCAAGACTCAAAGGTAATTGTAGTCGATTGCAATCAATAGGTAGATCTGACAAGGAATTAAGCCCATCTCTCCTTTGAACTTGCCACCTCTGAGTTCTGCCCGGATCAAGTTGGGTCTCATTTTTTGTGTGGCTAGTCTGGTGTCGTTGCTCAGCTTGGTTGATACAAATTTCACAAGAATATTATCCTACTTTTAATATCAATAAGTGTGATAGCAATAATTGTACATAGAATTTAGTAATTTTAAACAGTTTAAAATAACTAAGTATGTATTTTTATTTTAACATATTGTTTATAACGTTTTTTAAATTAATTTAAAAAACGCTAGTATGGATATACATTTTAACATTAGACTTATGAAAGGATGTACATTGAACCATCCTAAGCATCTGAGGCGGAGCCCTGTGGATGGATCCACACCGGACGTTACAGGAACCATCCTAAGCATCTTAGGCGGAGCCCTGTGGATGGATCTACACCGGACGTTACAGGAACCATCCTAAGCATCTGAGCGGAGCCCTGTGGATGGATCTACACCGGACGTTACAGGAACCATCCTAAGCATCTGAGGCGGAGCATTGTGGATGGATCTACAACGGACGTTACAGGAACCATCCTGAGAATATGTTAAACAGTCCTTCAAATTTCAATACCCTCTGTTCAGCGGTTTAGGCGTTCATAAGACATTATATAATCACATACATACATCGGTTTTTATCAATCCTAAGCCTTTGGGGCGGAGCCCTGTGGATGGATCTACACCGCACTTCACAGGAACCATCCTAGGAGTATTTTAAATAGACCCTTCAAATTTCAACAACTTTTGTACAGCTGCTTAGGCTTTCATAAGACATGTACATACACATATGTATACATACATCGGTTTCTGAACAATCCTAAGCCTCTGGGGCGGAGCAATGTGGGTGGATATATATCAAACGTCACAGAAACTGTCCTGGAAATATGTTAAACAATTCCTTCAAATTTCATTGACTTCTGTTTAGTGCTTTAAGAGTCCATAAGATGCATACACGCACACATTCATAAATACATAGGTTTTTGAACTATCCTAAGCTTCTGGGGCGGAGCCCTGAGGATGGATCTACACCACACTTCACAGCAACCATCCTGGGAATATCTTAAACAATCTCTTCAAATTATAATACCTTCTGTTTAGCGGGTTACACGTCCATAATAGACATACATACTCATATACATCGGTTTTTGAACCATCTTAAGCCTCTGGGGCAAAGCCCTGTGAATGGATCTACACCAAACGTCACACAAACCATCTTGGGAATATGTTAAACAACCTCTTCAAATTATAATAACTTCTGTTTAGCGAGTTAGAGGTCCATATGAGTCATACATACCCATATACATTGGTTTTTGAACCATCTTAAGCCTCTGGGGCAAAGCCTTGTGAATGGATCTACACCAAACGTCACACAAACCATCTTGGGAATATGTTAAACAATCTCTTCAAATTATAATAACTTCTGTTTAGCGAGTTAGACGTCCAAGGGATACATACATACACACATACCTATATACATCGGTTTTTGAACTATCCTAAGCGTCTGGGCCGGAGCCCTGTGAATGGATCTACACCAAACTTCATAGGAACCATCTTGGGAGTATGTTAAACAAACCCTCCAAATTCCATCAACTTCTGTTTACCGGTTTAGGCGTCTATAACATACATACATACACACATACATACACACATACATACACAGATACAAACATTTATATATATATATATATATATATATATATATATATATATATATATATACATATATATATTACAATTATTATAAATAACAGACCATAACTTATGCGTTAAAACAACTGTTCTACCACATAACCTATAACATAAAATCAGCTGTTTTATGAAATCATATGTTATCACTTATTTAAAACTTTGCCCCTTTTGTAAAACGTTTTTCTCCCATGTAAAACGTTTTTCTCCCATGTAAAACTAAAATTAATTCATTATTAAATTTAACTAATGAATTGATATTTGAAGAAACTGTATTAACACCAAATCTCATACACTTCAAGTTTTAAAAAGCCTGAGCTACAGGCCTACATGCCTAACATTTAAAATGTGAAAACAAGTAACTTCCCGTATTTTCCGCGGAAAAAAGTTGATATTCATGTTCTACATATTAAAACCAGTCATTTAAAAAAATTTGTAAAAAATCTGCGTCATTAAGGCTATATTTTTACCCCGATTTTATATATTTTGTAAAAATTGATGGTAATCATTCGTATTGTGTTGGATACACAAATCATGACCAGAACCAGCAATATTTTGTTTTCTCACATACTATAGCAGTATAATAAAAGACTATTCAAAGAAACAGAAACACATAAAATACAGTAAAAATAATTATTATTTAAATACGATAGCGCTCTTGAGGTAATACTGCTGGCAACTGAGAAACTGAGCAACGAGTTTACAGCATGTCGTAACCGGAGCAACTCTAGTTTCCGTGTCCCTCGCTAGTCGCGTTGCTATCACTTCGCTATGAATATGTGCTTTCAACTCTGTATGCTGTGAAAAAGCAACTCAAGTTTGCCTTGCGTTGCTGTCGCCAGTTACCTTCTATATGTCCGCAGCCTTAGAGTTGCACAAATACTATCTATATCTAGGGAAAATTGTAGCAAATTCCCAAAGATTCTAAAACATGATTGACGTTCAGATTTATTCCGTCCTATTCAATGAATCTTACAGAAGTCGAATTCTGCCCTAAATAATGAGATCACTTTCGTTCTGAAAATCTTCAAACTTGAAATGTTTATTGAAGTAGAATGATTAGCAATTACTAACGGTAACAATGAATTTGAGATTAAAAAAGGTCTTTTTGATCTAGGAACTTATCGCTCAGCTGAATAAGCAACATGCCGAATACCTATTAGCCTACTATTTCGAAATAGATCTCTGGCTCTTTCCTTTTTATGCCTCTGCGATGGGTTGTAAGAAAAACAAAAATTTAATTTAAAATAATTATTTTAACAATATATGTTATTATTAATTTTTATAAAGTTTGTAATTATTATATTTATAATTTTTTATTATATAATATATTGTAAATAATGGGGATGGCCCGATTCCGATTTTTGATTCCAGGAATCGTTGAATCTAATTGTATCGAGTAATCGTCGATACCCGATTTTCCATTGATTGAAGTGCCGATTCCGATTTTTGTTTTTTTAACTGTTAAAATACGTATGTGGTGTAATTTGTAGGAAATATAAATTAATTATCAACTGTGTCTTATTCAAGTATTAGTTGCTTTGAATGAATTAAACAAATGTCTATTAGAGATCAAGAAAATATTATTATTCATGATGTAACAACATATACGATCGGAAGTTTTCCTGGTCTGTTTGTCACCGCTCTTCTCGCTCTGTTGTCTCACTCTCTTTCTCCCCCCCCTCCCCGTCTCTGACACCCACTACTCTGCCAACACTTCATGTCGAAACTAAACACAAAGAAAAGGCAGTTCCGATTTCTCTAGTTATACAAAATGAAATGGCTGTTACTGAAGTTATATTGTAGTTATGAACTGAAGATCATATTTGTAATTTTAAATAAATCATTACTTTTAACAGATATGTTTGTTTTTCTTCAGAAATTCCTATTCATAAACAAAGATTGGACGTTTTGTGTAGCCTATTATATTAAAACAGAACTTTTAAAAAGATTAAGATGTTAATTAAATACATTATTAGTGAATATCTTGTAGGCCTATATAACTTTAAAGAATCGAGAATCGACTCAAAAATCGGAAATCGAAAGAAAAATTTGAGAATCGAAAATGTTTGGTATCGGCCCATCCTTAGTTAATAATTATTTAATTATGAACGTATTATAATTAATATTAATATAGAATTAATTTAATATAGGTTAATTTCTACAATAACTTATGAGGTGATATTTTCAGCCTTAGGCCTATTATTTGTCAAATATTCCAACTCAATAGCTCTATCACATATTTGTACCTAATAATTTTAAAAAATTCTAAAAATAATTTATGCTTGAAGTTTTTAATATCGAAAGGTTATGACCTCTAACTCTAACCACTCGTGTTTTTAGATGAATTATGAGAGACGAAAATGCATTTTTTTCAGTAAGTTTGAAGAAATTCGAACAAATTCAGTTTTACGAATAGATGATAAAGCATTTGGTGAAAAATGAATTTAAAAAAAAGAGGATTTTAAAGGTCAACTGATGATTTGTCAACTGGGGATTGCGTTTTGCAAGAAGAGCCGTGAGCAATGAGATATAAGGATTAATCCAGTTTCAGTATTTTTACAACAGAAAGAAACACTGACGCTAACAATAGCACTGCTGCGTGTCTGCCATAGATTAATGTTAGTAGATTAATAAAGTACAATAAAAATTCGTAATCAATAATTGCTATTTATCAATAAACGGCAATGTGTTAAGTTCCTTAGATAACAGCTAAACATTCCAGGGGCTCGGTGAAGGTAACCTACTAAAATATATTATCGATAAACTAATCATATCGAGTAGAGTGTATCCATGTTGTTGGCTGCCAGGAATGCGTTCTTGGGTTTGAAAACCCATTCATAGTTTAGGGACTGTTTTGTTTGCTTTTTGACGATTCTATTGGCTGATACGTTACTGAAATGCTGATGGAAACGCACAAGAGGAATGGCCGGAATCAACTAGGTTCTTATAAGCTACTACTTATAGTATCACTTGGCAAAAAAACACAATTTACTGATATTTTTCAGGAAACAAGTTTCGCACTAACTAGTTCAATGCTTTGGTCAGTGCTGTGAGTCAAGAGCAACCTAGTGCGAAATGCGTCTGCTGAAAAATATCAGTAAGTTTTTGTTTATTGCCAAGTCATTCCAAAAGTAGTAATTTATAAAAAAAGCTGAAGATGTACAACACAAAAATTCTGTTCGAAAGTTGATTTAGTTAGATATAAAATTCACTCCTTACAAGTGGTTGTCATCCATGAACTGTCTTTCCTTAGTTTAACAAAACCAGTAGCAGTTCTTTTGTCAACCTTTATCCATATCCATTCCCAATAGCTCTGAATATTCCCGTGGTAAGCGACCATCTTCCAACATGCAAAACAACAGGATTCCTGAGCCTAGACACCCAGATCGTTAGCACATGACGACATTGATCCATCGGCAAAGTTTCATCTAATTGTGTAGTAAGCCAGACTTATTGGGGTTTCACACCAAAGCCGGACCTTCTTTCTTTTTCATTGTTCCAGCCCAGTGAGTTAAGAAACATTACGCAATAGGCCCTGTATTGTTTCTTTATTGTTTCAAGTTCTTTTTGTTCTTTATATTTTGTTAACTCAAAAATACTATTATAGTTTGTATTGATAATAAAATATGAATTATTTCGATTCAAGAAAGACTTCCATTGTGGGATTAATCTAACAAGAAGTACTTGGATATAAATGTGCCTCTCGACATTATGTAATATAATTTTTAACACTCTAATATCCACAATAATACAGTTGTTACCAATATTATTTTTATTTTCTTGTAGCAAAGAATTCAGATATTATTGTAAAGAAAAATGGGAAACATTTGAGGGACATCTTTTTAAGTAAATTAAAAATTCGGAGTTTCTCGTATAGAGTTACGAACTGTCCACTAGTCTCGTGATCTTTATTGATATTGTGTTTCCAGTATCGCCTTCTTTCTCCCACACATTCATCAAGTGAGGAACTATCCAATAACATCATCATCAGCATAGTTGATGACGTTATTATTGCACTACGTTGCAACTGAGACTGACAGAAAGGTAGCACTTCTCACTACAAGGCTAGGAAACCTACTACGTGCGAATCGGCTTCAACGCATAGCGATCTTGCTCAGCTTGGCGTCGCATCGCATCACCCCGCCCGGCTAGGCCCGGCTCGGCTTTGGTGTGTACGTCGGCATAGTGTTCTCAACCAGTGAAATCAGATGTTTCCATTACATTTACAGCAAGCTTATTCAGAAATGCAGAGAGAGGGGATTTGATAGGGGAACACCTTTTAGAAGATGTATAAAGATACTTTTTAATCTTGTATTGACTAAAACATTGAATTGTAAAAATGTTTTATATTCGTACCAAACTCTAATAGTTCATTTAACAAATTATAGCTTTAAGATGGGTTTTCTATAAAACGAGTAAGTTGATAATAACCTTTAGGCTTACTGATATGGATATATATATATATAGTGCCCGTAAAAGCCTCCAATACTATAAAATTGTTATGATACGCTGACCAGAACCACATTCTACTTGATGTGTTTGTGCTAAACAACTAATTTGATTACGTGCCGAAGCATAAAAAGTAATCTCGTTGCCAAAATATCACGGGACGAAAGCAATAAACTGAACAATAAACATGCTGGAAATGTACAAAGAAGATCTTATAGAATATGTACCGGCAATTATTAAACATAACAATGCTGAAAGAATATTATCTCCGCTGATGTAAAAGTTGGGACATTTTCGATGTTTGAACAACATTAAAAATTGTTCTATTGTTGGAAAATAAAGTGACATTTGTTTTCTAATGAAAAGAAACCTATGAAGTATCCAGTCAGGATAAATTTGGTTGTAAGTTTATACAACATTACTATATACCTACATAAAAATATACAAAACAATCCTATTCGTCTGAGGTAAGATCGACAAAGTAGTTTTACCGGCTATTGCATAAACTCACGAATATTTTAATATAGGTACATATTAAATGTTACATTAAGTAATTTACTTCATAAAGTAACATGTTGTGCAAAATTACAACCAAAACCATCCTGACTGGATACTTCATAGGTTTCCTTTCATTAGGTAATAAATGTCACTTTATTTTTCAACAATAGAACATCTTTTAATATGGTTGAAACATAACCGAAAAGATTCAAAAGTTCCTATAGATGATATAAATATAGACGAAAAATAACATAAAATGTTTGAAATTCTTTTAATTTAAATTTTACTTTATACATATTTAAATAGACATTTAAAATCACTTGTAAATGGATATTGTTACTGTGGTAGGAAATAACTGAAAATTTTCAATTTTTAAGAAAATATACTATTTTTCTACTTTAAGGAACAGAAGTTCAGATCCAATACACATTTTAAAATACTTTGATGTCTATATTTGAAAATTTAATTACTTTTTTCTACTATTGTGACGTTACCTCACAATATTATCAAAATACCTTACTATATCACTTCCAGTATCATTATTAAGGTATATTATTTATATGGAATAAACAGTAAAATATTAGTCCATGTGTGAAGTAGACTTGAGCTACTAGTTACAAACTTTTACATTATTTTTTTTAATTGAAAATGGAACAAATTTTCCGGAACGATTCACTTTAATCAAAGTTTATATTTTTTTATGAGAGTATAAATATATTCGATAATTCGAATAGTTATATAGTTCGAATGTAAAGCTTTTTAAAAGTAGGCTATTGTTTCAAACCACTAAGGTACGACTCTATAAAACCTTAATTCGGGCAGTCCTAACGTATGGAGCGGAGTCGTGGACTTTAACCGCCGCGATGAAAAATCAGTTGACATTGTTTGAGCATAAGCTTTTAAGAAAAATTGATGGTCCGGTCCACGATGTACAGACAAATGTATGGAAGCTTCGATCTAATGCCGAGTTGTATTCCTTATACAAAGACGCAAATGTGGTCCATTTTATTAAAAAGCGACGTCTAGAATGGTTGGGCCACATCATAAGAATGCCCACCAATAGAATGCGGAACAAACTTTTACATGGCACTATGATTGGCAAAAGAAGAGTTGGCCGACCAAGAAACCGATGGTTACAGGACCTTGAGGAAGATTTAAGAGTACTCGGCATGGAAACAGAAGGCTAAGGACAGAAGTACAAGGTGGGACATGTTAAGGAAGCCAAGGCCCACCTCGGGCTATGGCGCTACGTAGCAGTAGTAGTAGGCCTATATAGTTCGAATAGTTATCGACAGTAGAGTGTCGATAATTCGAGGTAGATGGGAACGAGTCCCCCTGGGATTATACGGAAATACGTTCCTGTGCATTAGAAAACCGGAGTTCTAATTAACCCTAATACTATAATTCAAAATTCAATAAGTAAGTTTATAGAACTTTGTTTATGAACATTTCTTGGAAGCCCAACTCATTTTCTTTGCATACCGTATTGATATTAACATTTCTTGGAAGCCCAACTCATTTTCTTTGCATACCGTATTGATATTAACATTTCTTGGAAGCCCAACTCATTTCCTTTCCATACCTTATTGATATAAACAACAATATATAATATATAATATATAATAGAAGTCCGGCTTATACCCTTTCCATACCGTATTGATATAAACATTTTTTGGAACCCCGGCTTATTTCCTTTGCATACCGTATTGATATTAACATTTCTTGGAAGCCCGGCTCATTTCCTTTCCATACCTTATTGATATAAACAATAATATATAATATATAATAGAAGACCGGCTTATACCCTTTCCATACCCTATTGATATAAACATTTCTTGGAACCCCGGCTCATTTCCTTTCCATATCTTAATAATATAAACATCTCTTGGAACTCCGACTTATCATTTTCTTTCAATTACATAAAATAGCCTCAGTTATAAATAAGCTCGAATTTAACGAAAGATCGAAATGTTGGGACTCGGAATTTTGAGACTCTACTGTATATCACTAAATGGTCTTCATTCCGCAGTATTATTCTAGTCGATATCTTGTGCCTTCTAAAATACATTCGGCTCTTTCGCAAAATAAGCTACACAACATCGACATTAACTAAATTCAAAGCGGCACTAAACTTTGAACCGTATGTGGTCTTCTTTTCACACGAACTTTTGCCTTTCCGATGCCCTTTTACACAAAATTCGCTATAAATTCCTCTTTGTAGAACAAAGCTGTTTTAGCGCAGTTATCATCAGTCTGCCCTCATTACATTGGGATCGTTATTGTTCATACATAGGCATGCTCTGTCATACCTATTTTCCAAAATTAAGCCTATTATCTAACATCAGTAATCCAACTTTAGGTGATGTAAGGAATCTATTTTCGTAGTGTTAGGTAATCGATTAATCGAAACCTTTTCATTTTAAATACATTGAATATAAACGGTAAACATAAGATTACTATTAATAATTAATAGGCGTCTGTTTGACCTATCCTAACCTTGCACCTGGCAGTAGCAAACACTATTCTGGTAGACCTTTTTTACTGTTCGTGCACAATCTTCTTTAAAGCCCTAAAGATGGTGTTTTAGAAATGAAAAGTCTATGATATTTTTATTTTCTTATTTGGAACATACCAGTAAACACATTTATCATATTGGAGTTTAAAAATAATATTCAAATATTCAAATTTGTATGCATTGAAAAACCAACAAAAAACCGTTGCTAAACTAAAACTTCAAAAGGCGGAAAAGACTTGAAAATTAAAATAAATTTTTTATTGAAAATCAAAGATGTATATAGAGGTTTAAAAGTGTATTTTGTAGAAAAACATGACATAATAACATATTTATCATTTGTATTCCTTATTATTCTTATTTTTAGAAAGTTTATCTACTAAAAGAAAAGTTGTACAAATATTTTGTAAAACAATTATATTAAATTGAAGTGCATAACATTTTTCCTATAATAATTACTACATCTAATATAGTTTCATTACATATTAGGTTGTCAAAGTATATAGAAATAGTGATATTTTACTCCAGGGAAAGAAAAGGAATAAAATGTCAAATGAATTCTAAGAAAAACGTTATATAATCGGTTGGGAAATTATTCTAAATAAAAACAAAAATTTTTTTAGATATTTTGAAACTCTTTTATACAAAAGAAAAACACTTTTTTGAAAACACTTTCTAATAATAATCACAATCACTGGACAAGTAAGTCCTGATAATATATTAACACATGTCATATGTCTGAAAACAGAAAGTAAATACAATAAACAGCCATGACTAGGCTGTCACTTTTATCACAGTAGCTGTCAATTTATATAGAGTCGAGTGGTACTCATTATTACAACCGATACATCGATGCAATGAACAAAACAATAAACAACTATCGACTAGTCAACGCCAGTCTAGAATTTGCGGTTACAGCGTTCAGAATAAAGATCGGTTTGTCGACAGGGAATAAGTCAACATGGCAATAGACAGGTATTCTCGTACGCAAAGCCATCCTCCTCCATACAGTGATGTAGCCCACTTCTTTCCGAAACGAATATCTCCCATCTAGTTGTCACTACAGATGGTCGATTCAGTGACTTTTACGGATTTTAGTAACAGCGCCAGGCTTGGCTACTTTAGTACCGGCGTCAAACGATACTGACAGCGCCGTATGTGCCAATAACAGGCCTGGCGTACCACACTGGCAACGGACAGTGCCTGTGATATTATTCTTAGGAAGTTACTGCAACACATACGTATACGAAACTATAAAATAAGTTTATTTACAACATAGCGTATAATCACAAAATGCAGTATTAAGAGTTTGTATTACCAAAAAGGGTTTTTCTGAACTTTTCAAGAATTAACCGGGGTCTTCTGTCATTTAAAATGTAACCTCCCTTGAAAAATAATAGCTCGCAATGTACGGATGTGGCCAGTCCACAAAAATGTTTACTAGTTTGTGTAAATTAGGAGAGTTATAGAGTTCTTTGCCCATCGTTTCAGTGGATCTTCCCTTCTATCTAGAGTAGTTTCCGTAAGTAGCGACTCACTTCTACATGCCCCCCTCGATGTAGGGTTGACTGTCGAAACGGTTGAGAATATTTTGTCTACAGAGCACCATGGGGACAGTTCATCGACTTCAAAGACATAAGTTCCTTGGTCAGTTTGCATTTCATTTCTTCTCTTTGCTTGTTCGTTAATTTCGGTTTCGAGTTTGGCAGCAACTGAATTAACGACTGCCAACCTCCTGCCAGACCTTTTTGCTGTTTGCTTTTGCTAGCTGTTTGCGGTCGAAAAGTATGTTTTAAAACGCAAATCCAAAAACATTGAGGCAAGCAAAAACACGTTCTCTTCATTTGTAGTCACGGTGAATACACCGTTTTTTCTGGAGAGTCTCATATTGGATAAACAGGATGGTTGTTTTACTTTTTTAAGCTGAAACTACCAATTTTACTGCCCCCCCCCCCCAATTCAGCGGTGTAATTTCGCAATATACCAAATTAAACAGTGAAATTTTACAAATAAAATTATGTAAAACGCTATACAATTTAATGGTATTTCAATGTTCGCTTTAAAAAGTCAATGCTCAAACGCCTATTGGCTGGTAGATTGTCATAGATGGTGTATTTAGTCACTAGTAGTGTGTCAGATGTAGTCCTGAGTTTGTACACCGATTGCGCCAACATCTCTATATGCTTTTGTTCACCATAGATTTACCAAATATAGTTGTGCCGCATTCACAAATTACGACAATTCGCTCGTATAATTAACCTAGCCTAGATAAATCTCTAAATACCATTACATAAAACTAAATTACTGCTACAGAACTTAAGGTTTAAACACTTAAAACTAGGAAATACAGTAGGGAATCGATTATCCGAACTAACTGAGACCGGAGGGTGTTCGGATAGTCAGACATATATACAGTAGGGTAAGGGAGGGTAAGAGTACGCACTGGTGTTTTTTAGGTATATCTGCGTAAATAAAAGATATATTGTCAAAATATATATATTGTCAAAATAATATAAGATTGTCAAAGATATGTTGTCAAAATTCTTTATTTACAAAACTTTGGTATAAATTTCATTTAGTTAGCAATAAACACATTAAAATGAAAAATTAAATTTAAAAAATTGTCAAGTGCGTACTCTTGGCCTACTGGGAGAGTAAGAGTACGCAAGTAGGGTGGTTAAAAGTACGCTCTAACAGTGATCATAAACTAATGGGCCGCTACCTTCATAAGCTGAGCAATCCTCATGCCACCATTCCTTGCAGATACCACATTGTACCCAGTTCTCAGAAAACCCAAGTAGTTTCCACACCCTGGGCAAACATCGTCTTCTTTGTGTAGGCTTGCTTGTGTAGTCATTTCCAAAGTTTAGTTTTTTTATGTGCTTTGGATATCTTTTTTGTAAGCTTAATATCTTTCTCTGTCTTTTTAAGAGTTCTTTTTGCCTTCTCTAATTCCTTTTTTTCGTTTTCTTTCTCTTCCAAGAGTCTTTTAAAAGGCGAAGAGCTTAGTATTTCTGACTTTTTTGATTGTCCCTTCTACTTTAAAAATAAAGACATTTACAAAATATTAGAGTGTACTATTGACCTGTATCTACATTGAGCAGTGTACTATTGACCTGTATGTACATTGAGCAGTGTACTATTGACCTGTATGTACATTGAGCAGTGTACTATTGACCTGGATGTACATTGAGCAGTGTACTATTGACCTGTATGTACATTTAGCAGTGTACTATTGACCTGTATGTACATTGAGCAGTGTACTGTTGACCTGTATGTATATTGAGCAGTGTACTATTCACCTGTATGTACATTGAGCACTGTACTATTGACCTGTATGTACATTGAGCAGTGTACTATTGACCTGTATGTACATTGAGCAATGTATTATTGACCTGTATGTACATTGAGCAGTGTACTATTGACCTGTATGTACATTAAGCAGTGTACTATTGACCTGTATGTACATTGAGCAGTGTACTATTGACCTGTATGTACATTGAGCAATGTACTATTGACCTGTATGTACATTGAGCAGTGTACTATTGACCTGTATGTACATTGCGCAGTGTACTATTGACCTGTATGTACATTGAGCAGTGTACTATTGACCTGGATGTACATTGAGCAGTGTACTATTGACCTGTATGTACATTGAGCAGTGTACTATTGACCTGTATGTACATTGAGCAGTGTACTATTGACCTGTATGTACATTGAGCACTGTACTATTGACATGTATGTAAGTACATTGAGCAGTGTACTATTGACCTGTATGTACATTGAGCAGTGTACTGTTGACCTGTATGTACATTGAGCAGTGTACTATTGACCTGTATGTACATTGAGCACTGTACTATTGACCTGTATGTACATTGAGCAGTGTACTATTGACCTGTATGTACATTGAGCAGTGTACTATTGACCTGTATGTACATTGAGCAGTGTACTATTGACCTGTATGTACATTGAGCAGTGTACTATTGACCTGGATGTACATTGAGCAGTGTACTATTGACCTGTATGTACATTGAGCAGTGTACTATTAACCTGTAGTTACATTGAGCAGTGTACTATTGACCTGTATGTACATTGAGCAGTGTACTATAGACCTGTATGTACATTGAGCAGTGTACTATTGACCTGTATGTACATTGAGCAGTGTACTATTGACCTGTATGTACATTGAGCAGTGTAGTATTGACCTGTATGTACATTGAGCAGTGTACTATTGACCTGTATCTTATTACTGTAATACAACAGCCAATTAGCTATTAGATAAACAGTAGGCCGTTGTTTGTCTAACAATATTTTGCACACTAGAATATTGTACTACTATATTATAAGTAAAATTAATAATAAACTAAATGAAAAAAAAAAAACACGAAACCACAATCAAATTCTGCTATATAATTACACAGACGTATGTATAATAATGTGTAGACGTATAGTACTGTAAATATTTTGTAAATGTAAACATCTTTAAAATGTATAGTACACCTACTACAGTATTTTGTAATATAACCCTCTGATGATGATAACATGGTCTTCGAAATGTACATAAGGGTTTAGTCTTAGGTAACTTGTATTATCGGTTATTTTTGTGGTATTGGGGTTGTTTCTAATTTTTAGTGTAGTTGTGTAATGTTACACGGATTACCGTGAAGGACTCGAACCCCCCCCCCTCCTAAAGTGAGTGGGGCTAATCATCTCCCTTCGGGGTTTCTGACCACAGATCATCTAAAGTGATTGATTATGCTCCAATACGTCCCTTAACGGGGAGTTTATTGTATTTGGAGTGAAATATGTATGTACCACGTGACTACTTGACCTTCGCTCTCACAGAACGTAAAGAGGGCAGCACAATTTGATACCTTTGGTATTAACATCCATTAAATAATAAACGCACATAATTTTTCTTGCTTTGTTGTTACCGTTACTATTTTATTTGATCTACAAACAGGATTGTTGCTACATAGTTATAAACCTTTGGAACTATATGAATTGCAATGTCAATTTTTATACAACTTATCTAATGGTGATCGTAATTCTACTTTAATAAATACTAATTTTAAATAGTATTTAAATTCTTACACAAACAATAAAAGCAGGTTAAGTTAAAATATTCTTTTTCCAATCATAAATTTGGCATAAAATTGTCCACAAAAATAAAAAATAAAATTAATCATGTTTACACTCGAAGAGATTATTATAAATGCGGTTGACTTGTGAGTTAGGTATACTATTTATTTACAGTCAACCGCATTTATTTAAAAAAAATTAAATATTGTTTTCTTTTTTAGAGTAAACATATTGTGTGGTAAAGCACCATAACTAAATGAACCATTAATGGCGCCTATCAATAGTTCAATGTGTACTAAGCTATACAATCGAATCAACTGAACACTTTCTAAATTTAAGAAATTCTCAACACATAAACACATAGTACTTTCGTTTGTAATATAGGAAATAATGGATTGTAAATTGTTACTACAATAATTTGATTGAAAAGATTAATTTTAATTAATTATATCATAAACTTATATTTCATGCAAATATCTGACTCAAATTAAAATTATACCGTTAGAATAATATTCAAATTTTATTAACAAAATTTTAGCTTAGTTATAAAGTTATAAACTGAAAAACATTTATGTTTTCCGTTTGAGAAAAAATATATTTTTAACGAAAATATAAATTTTATATTGTTAAATAGCTAAACAAATTTAGTTCCATTTCGGATTGCCAAAGTAGCTCATTTTCCGAAAAGGGCGCACTCAAAATCAAACTAAGTGCTACTTCAGGCAAGTTTTTATTATTGCATAATATGTTCCTCTATACAAGTAGCTGAAGTGGAAGATGCAAACAATGTAATGAATATCAGATACTTTGTTCAGAGAAAGATATATTTGTTTTAGACAAGCACTGATATAGAATGTAACGTGATTGAAGTGAGACATGAAAAACATGAGTCACTCACAGATATTCAACATTACATGTAACTCTTAAAAAAGAATCTTTTGTTACGTAAGATTTAAAGATACATAAACTTTAATAAAAAGATACTTTAAAACTATTACAAATGTTACAGATATAAATTGCAACTCTATATGCCTACCTATAAAATTTAAGAACTATAATTTGTTCACTTTAATCAGTTTCTTCTGTTTTAAGAAACAACTATCGATTGCTTAGTGATTAAAACAAAACAAAATCCATTATTACTGAAATGTGAGCCTGCTATTAAGTAAAAATCCATTTTCGGAATAATTTGAACTGAACGTTATAGAAAATTTACCTTTGACTATTATCAAACAAAGTATTGTCTATCACCCTAGTGTCTGTGTCCAAAAAATGCTTTTCCAGCAAATATGTAACCAAAATTCATCGAAACCATATGTTCTAATATTTAATAATTAATAAAATAACACTAATATTGTTATTTGGGTAAATAATAGAAAATATAAAAGTTTGTGTGCAAATGTATAAAAACATTTTTTATATTTTTCCAATACATTAGGGCAAATGTAAACATTTATAGTGGGCAAATGTTTTAAATGGGGAAAATTATTTTATATTACATGTCAGCAATTTAATTTTAAAATAATAGTTATGAGTAATAACATATACACAAAATGGAGGAAAAATCTTTAATAAATAAGTTATTTCAACATAACTTCTAAATGAAGATAAACACAGCTGTTACAATTAACCGATTATATTCCAACTGTCGTTTTATTAATCAGATACAGTGTAAACCAATCATTGAGAAATTCTCCCCTCAATGTGAGATTCCAATGGGATAAAATCATGCTAAGACAATTGAAACGGGTCTCTGGATTATTGTTTATAGTTTCATACGATTATATCATCATATTAATCCATAACTACCATATCAGATTTTAAGGTGACGTAGCCCAAGTCAAAGCGTGTGCAATAGCCTATTTATTTTCCTTTCTTCTTCGCAACTTATGTTGCTGCTGGAGTAGTTTCGGGAAAGAACATCCTTGTCTTATCCTCATCAATATCCACATAGTCCTCATTTCGGAACCACGAGTATTGTAAAGCTTTGCTGTTGACTTGAAATTTTGTCGCAAGTTTTTGAAATCACCAGCAGCACTTGAAACTAGTTTTGTGCTAAATGTACTTATATTCTTTCTCGTGAAATGAACGTATACTTACGAAAAAATTCTCCTCGGAAATTAAAATTGATAGATTGTTTTATAAAAATATTATCAATAATTTTCTTTTTAATTGATGTAGCTCCGCCCGACATGTTACCGATGTTAGGCGTTCTCGAGATGCTGGTGTAAGCCTACTCCTAAGGACACGAAGGGATTTCAAGCCATTTTGATTTGTGTTTTTTCCGAAATTATTTTATATATATAGCAAATATATAGCAAACCTATAACCAATCAAAGGTTTATTTTAATCTATTCCAACCATTGTAACCAACACAAAATTGTAACTGCAATCACTTTGATAATAAGTTAATTAATATGCTTTTACGAAAACTATGTTTTTATATTGCATTAGAACATATATACAGAGTGGTTAAAGTTTATGGATATGATCCTAGGTTTACTGACAATATTTTTTTTTTAAAGTAAGAAATTTGGGACAAAATTTATTAACATTGACCTTAGAAACAGATAAAATATCAATAAATTAGTATCACTTTTGAAAATGTTCAGACAAAGGAAATACAGCCAACCTTTAAGCTTATGTTTGCATATAAAAATATAACCTTAAATATATATTTTTTTTTAATGAAAAGAATAAAATACAAACTTCAGATAAATATATACAAAGTTTTAATGTACATAAGCCTATTGGGAATTTGAAATACCAAAATCAATATTTTTGTTATAGCCTACTATTAAAACTAGTATTATTAGAACAACCATTGACTTTTTTTGCATTATGTTACCCTAAATCATCATATAATCAAAGTGTCCATTAACTCTTTAGTTCTTGTCTGGACATTGACAATTACATATATTAGAACTACCACAACACAACACTACACTATACTAACTCAAATAAATTGGTTCTTTTCAATTTTCTAACCATGTAGTCTAAGTTATTTGTTACCGAGAAGTTGAAGAACCACTTTCACCACATCACTGTACGTGATGAAGGCGAAATCTGTTTTCTTGTTTTCGGATCATCTTCTTTATTTCTTCTGTTATCGTATGGAACATCTGAAGAATTTCTACATTAGATTCCTTAGCACATCCCTAGGGTGGCTCCAGGGAAGGGGTAGTAAGGGCAACTACCCCTCCCCCGAGATTTGGGACAATTTTTTTTAGAAATATTTTTCATATTCCGAACACATTTAAATTTATCCAAGTTTACTTAAAAACATATATTTTTCATTTGAATTTTATTTTAAAACAATGTATATAGATTTTACATGTATGTAATGTTAGGTGTAGAAATTTATCTTTTAACATTGATAGTTCCACCCAGCATAAACAACACTGACATGTTACAAGTTGCGCACTAGTTCGTAGCGGCTCGGCTATACACCTACCAACAGTGTGTGTATACCCAATCGTAGTGTGTACTACGATTCCGCGACGTCCTCGTTGGACCGAGACGTTTGACGAAACCATGAAAGTTAAACCATAATTTCTATGTATCACTCGCACCGTCTGTAGACCTGTACCTATGTAAATTCAAGTAAAATGCATGTTTTGATGAAAAAATGCCAAATTTCCTGTGATTTTAAATAGCAGAATAGCTTAAAATGTCATTTCCAGGCCTTTATTTTCGAACGTTTTCCGCCCCAAACCCACCCCATGCATACTGCCATTGTGTCACCCCAAAAACGTCTATCATGGAGCCGCCCTTGGCACATCCCCACAGTTGGCTGTCATAGAGCCAAACTTATGTTAAAGATCTGATTGTAGATTTTTATTCTATTTTCTAATGAGAGGTTTGAGTTTAAAACTCAACACAATTTGTTCCAAAATAGTGAGATGATGTGGCTCACATTAAGTAGTTTATTTACTTGTCTGCAACACATTTTAGCATAGATTTACGGGTTATTGTGGATCCAAGCTCCACCAAAAGGATTTAGGGTAGAAAGGCACTATTATTTATGTGCTTTAATTTTAGGACGCAATTACAGAAAAAGTTTCCAACAAAGAGCGATACGGTTATTTTCTTGCTATATGCCAACTTTGGTAACTTTAAAAACTGACTTGACCATGTGAAATCTAAGATCCCCGCCAGGTATTTATACCGGGATGTTAATGTAAATACAGGCCCAAGAAAAACCCTAACACTCCTCTCCAAACCAAACCAAATAAATATAAGGGAGGTGGTTCCTGGAGCCCATGAATAGGGGTGCATCTCATTATGTTATGGACAGTCACAAGAGGTGTTATCTATGCCACTCCCAAGGAATTGGTAAGAGGGAAACAGAGTGTTTTTTTCAACTGTTCCTGGGCAAAAAACATAGTTTTAATTAAAAATCATCTGAAATTTTTAAAATATATTTTCTAGGTTATAAATATTTTAAAATAAATTGATTCATTAAAACCAATGAAAAATTTTTCAAGGAGCTTTTATTTAAAATCAGCCTGCCTTAATATAAAACAACTCGTTATTTAGTCATGAAATAGTTTTAAATAAACCAATATATTGAAGAACAAGTTTTAAGAGGACAGGTGTGTAGGTTTCCATAAAAATAATGAGAAAATTACTAAAAAAAATTCTTTTAATCTTTTAATATCCTCTTACTTTCTCAAAATTCCATGATTGAAACCAATTGACTATTTCTTAACTATATCCTATTAACCTCTATTAAATACGATTTTATGGAGTCCTTTATTACAGGAAAGTAATTGTTTCCACGTTTTATTTTTGCACAAGAGCCTAGCAATAGTAATATTAATATAGATTAAATTAGTTAAAATAGGTTTACTAAAAATTAAATCATACTTATCTTAGGAGTTTACCTTACCGTGACGTATTCTAGCGGAGAAATGTGTAACTACAATGTTGTTCTAGTAACAACATCGTGCAAAAGATACCGCTGATCTCAATTTTTGCAGTTTAACATATTATTTTCATATAAACATAAAAATACGATCAACGTTAAACAATTTAAAAACAAAAAGTTATGTCAAATTACATTCTTTTCACAAAAATTATAACAAATATTATTGGAATATAGAAAAGTATGTGAATTTTACTGTTATAAACGTCACTCTCACAGTTAAGATATATAAACTTTGATTGGGGTCATCCGTTGCCGATTCCTTCATAACTTTGCGCAGTGGCAATATCGTAACCAATGAAGTTTATCTGAGGTGCGATTATTGCTTATTGAAAACTTTTACCAATACCCCGCCATGTAGTCGTGAAATATCGACTGCTACGGCAATTTTTGGACGCCCTTACGAGGGCCAATAAATATTAATTACACTTTTTCAAGTTTATAAAACAGCCTCGTCATCGGTCAACCGAATACGTCGCTAGGCCGAGGTTATTTTACTTTTGCAGCTACACATTACTGTTAAACAACTGATGCAAAACATTAGGTTACAAGAGACTGTTCCTTGATGCGAGCACCTCAGTTGTTTGAAAACATCAGCTTTGGCCGTCCCAACTAATGGTGGGTTTCTGCTAATCTATTGATTATTAGGCGTAAATATAGCATATACATTAATACTTGGAATTCTATTTAAGTGACTGAATTTTAGGTTGGAAAAGTAGTAGCATTTCAATTTCAATAATAAATTATCAATTTCCATTTCCGACTTTTCCTTTTTTAATGGTATCCCAAACTACTCCTGTTTTGGGTGAACGAATCGGTTGAGGCAATCTTGAGTTTCAACGAGACTAATTCACGGAAATTAATTTGTATTACATATAAAAAAAGTAATACATATGAAATATTTTTGTGTTCGTATATATATTTTTTGTGGTGGTGTTATATATATATATATATATATAAGATATTTGTTTGTAAAATATTTGAACTTGTGAGATCGTAGCACATGGTCGCTACCTAACAAACGGTAGTCTATTGTTGGTTAATCTTTCGGCCAAAAACGTTTACTGCACGCACCTGTAAGCCATAAATATTATTATACGTCGAAAAGTTTCATTGTAGGTATCGATCACTGGAGAGGTGATTTACTTGGACATCAAGGGACCATGCAGGAAAAATCTCTAAAATGCAGATAAAGCACGTCCAGTGAACACCTGCTCGTGGAAAAGGTCGAGAAATTCCTACCCAAGCCAGAAGGGAAGGCTATGAAGAATAACGATCTTCTAGGCTGGAACAATTTTGAG